>JBAJHX010000053.1:12421159-12436699 GCA_037176925.1 Amniataba percoides
TTCTGCCCGTCGGACATTCTTTGACGCAAAGCGAAGCTAAGCTTGACAGTTAGCCTGCCCCGGAGCAGGCTAGTTCGTCAGCATAAGTTACCATGGTTACTCAGCGGGCATTCAGATAAGCCACGTTGATGGAACGGAACTCTGTCCAAAATGAGCCAGACTTACCGAAATAAGCCAGGCTTTCCGTTAATCGAGCTTCGTGGAATACCCCCCAGGTTATGTTCAAGTGTTTGTTTATAAAGTACTGGACTTTTTTTTTTTTTTTTTACATTTTGGTAACAATTGATGGTAACTGCCCTTCAGAAAAACAGCCATTTTCCCATCTGAGGCCCCAAACAGCAGGCCTGTATCGTTTTTCTGTGCCTTCCTGAAATGTCAACAAATAGCTTTTATGAGGTAGCAACATCTTGATTAAGGTTTAGTTTTTTTTTAAGGCAGAAAAAAAATTTGGTTCGGGTTACGGGTACTAAGTTCTTAGTCGGCTTGGAAACAGTAGTTTTGTAGTCAGGGTTGCCATTTTTAATGCAAAAGGATCTTCGTTATCGTGGTTACAATAACAAATATGTGCTGGGAAATAATAAATATGTGGTTAAGGTTATGCAGTTATTGTGGTTAAAAGAGGTTGATCCTGGAAAGAGAAACTTCCACAAAAAATCCAATCGATTCAATAGTTGTTGAGCTGCATTAGTCTGAACCTAAGTTGTGGGCTAACACATTAACCGGCAGACAGACTGAGAGCAGAAAGAAATCGAACTAAGGAGCCTGACGTGCTGTCGAGGAAGTGATAGCATTTGGCTGTCAACCATGAACGCCCACAATCCACCTGCCGCACACACAAACACACAGCCAGAGCTTCATTTTTCTTTTGACTAATAATGCTGGCCCAGCAGTTCAGCAGGCAGAGGTCGCTGCCATATTGGATGGTAATAAGATTAAGCTTCAACCCATAACTTTTTCATGGATTTCATTACTTTCCTGCCCTTTCCCCACGTTATCCTATAGCTCCTATGACCTGTTTATGGTTTGGATTTCAAAATTATTTACCTACAGTATATTTCCTGCCGCAGTTATTAACCACCACAGATTTTAATCTGTATTTCCGTAAGAAAAGGGAAGCGCCTCTGCTTTGCTTCATAACTTTTTGATTCCCCGTGAAGTATACACCCGCTTCACGCTGAGCTCAGCAGTCTGACCGTTTGACACTCCCTGAACATGCAATCTGGTCCCACTCAGGCCCCCGCCGTGCACAGTGTGTGCCAATGTGTTACGTTGATGGTGTACAAGCGTGTTTGTGTTTATGTGCGGGTGTGTGTAGCAGCTGTAGTTTTGTACATGTGTGCACGTGAGGCATCTAGACAGTCTTGCACTTTGCCAGGTTTCTTCTTAGGCTCTATATCACCAGATCCTCACATCCGAGCCTCCTGTCACTGGCTGACGTGAAAACAACAACAACACAACAACAACATCGCTTGTTTACATGTTGTCGTCTAAGAAGCCTCTTGACGGCGGAAGTCTGGCTGCATTTTACAAGCCCTTGAAGATTAGCAGCAGAGTCTGGCAGCTGAGCTGTTCTTCCTCACAGGGGGGTTTGCCATGTATACCAGGCGGTGTTGATGAGATCGGGGTACACGCATCTGTTCCAATGGTTTGTTTTCCCCAAGACTGTTACATAATATCCACCATGAAAGACAAAATATAAGTTGTAAAACATAAATAAGGAAAAATGAGAGAGAGAGAAAAAACAAAGATCTCGATCTTAAATCTCATCAGTTTACAGCAGCAAAAATTACATTTCCATGTCCTTAATCTGGCAGAAATCCAGTTTATATACAGTTAATTCCACATTTATATTACACACACTGCCGTTATAGGCTAGATTTGGCCAAATGCTAAAATACCACTTATAATCTTATAAACATGTAAAAGTGTAATAAATCTGTAATGATAGAATATTGCTGGCAGCAGAGTAAAGTGTTTAAAACTGATGTGATGTTTATTTTACCTGGCGTGCATCTGAATGTGTATATTGTGGTTCCCTGAGCTTCAGCCTTCTCACCACCATTCTGCTCTGATCCCTGATGAAATTCTCACATGTGCCTCAGAGGAACAAAAGAACGAACAGATTTTTAATTAAACTGTGCATGATGTTGTATGACTGCCGTGTATTCCCCAAATTCCTGAATAACTACAAGGTTGAAACATGATATTGAATATCTGACTTTTCCCTCCTGACAAACACCACCGCGTTCTGTACTGCTACATTCATGTAAAATCAATCTCTCGCATGCTTTTGAATTCTAAATGCAAAATGAGGTTTAATTCTGAATAAATTAAACAACTCTAGCTTGTTCTTGTTAGGATGTTCTAATAATTTATTCAAACAGCCCAACCTTTTACTGATTGAATCTGATTTATTCAGTGTAAATTAAAAGACTGTCACTATTTCTAAAATAACACTTTCTTGCGCTCTTGTGGTTCACATGTGCACATTGCATCAAGTTGTGTTATTTTCTGAAGGTAAATATGAAGGGTAAAGGACCAGGGTTGGTGCAGAGGCTAAATAGCAATCATAGAGAGAAATAGATGCATTAGCAGGTGGCCACACACACATACACACATATACATACACACTTCACACATAATATAATTCTAACAAAAATCAAAAATCAGTCCTGATGTGAAATGTGTCAATATTTTTTACTGATATATAGTAGATTATTTCATGCATTAACATCAGCAACCCTGAGGCCCCAAAAGTGACACAAGCCTTCTCGTCAGTCACAGAACCGAACAACGCTTCCTGTCTTTGAAATAAATCTGGTTGTAAAACAGAATTTGGCTTTGCACAGTTACTCACAGTCTGGTCAGAGAAAGGTTGGAGCAGGAGTGGTTCAGGTTCTTGCCGGTGGGAGTCGAGTTTGTTTGGGTGTGTTTCCTCCTCCTTTCAGCTCGAGGCTGCAGTTGGGCATTAATGACGTTTCCTGCCTCCAGTGATAGTTGTTGTTTATGTGAACCAAGACAACACTGACGTCCTTCCAGCTTGTTTTATTCCACTCATGATAAAAACATTGAAGGTGACCATGTTGGAGTTAATAACCCACATCAAATATGAACATTTTGAACTATGCTTTATATATTTTATCATTTATGTTTTGACTCTCATTTGCTCTTTTTCAGTAAAAGCAGATTTCAGTCCAGTCTGATGGAAACTTGATTATGCTGTATACAGCGTACCATTTTCTTGTAAGTGGTTACCAAATGCATTTTCATAATTCCCAAACACACTGTGTAACTGTAACTTTCCTGCTAAATTTAATGGCATTCTGCCTTTACAAAACACTGCAACTTAACACAGTTAAATGCCAGCACCACACTTAAACTTCCTTTTAAATTTTGCATTGTTAGTTGTTGTACAAAGCCCTGAGATTGTGAACAGGACTTTAGTATTCACCCCCAAAATTATGACCACCATCAACCAACTGCACATCGCTGTGTGTATCAGATTAGATTCTGAATATCCAAACATCATTACTTTTCTTCTATATGTATTGTATTGGGCTCATGTGTATGATATACAGTACATAGACTCTTGCACTATCTACACACACACACAATCACTCAGAGCAGAAGAAAACAGAGTAAGGCCTGTCTTGCAGAAACAGTGTGAGAAGGGGATTAACCTTTAACACCGTATATAAAGAGGCAACTTGTCTTACAGCTACAATGCCTTGAGAGCCTTCAGGCACCAGCAATACACACCCACACAAAAACATGAACATATGGACTGCGAGAGCTCAATCCTTATCATGAATCCTTACCATTTCTACCCGTAACCTATAATCCAGCCCCATAGCTTGGATCCTGTTTATCCTCAGTTATGTAATATTCTTTATATGTGGCCTACTGACTGGTTGCTGGTTAAGTCCAGTATCTCACCCTCTCTCTGATTTCATTTAAACAGACTATTCAAACCCATCACTCTGTATTTCTTTGGTTCTTTGCTATCTACCTTTGTCCCCTCTTAATATCTCTTTTTACCATTAATTTGGCATTCAGTGTGCATGCCCTGTTCACCATTAACCACGTATCACATAGTATGCCACATATACTTATACACCAATGTCTGGTCATTTGAAGATTTAGCTTCTAAATTTTCTGTTGAATCATCTCTGTTTAAAAAGGTTGCTCAGAGTGTTGCACATCCTTCTGCCCACGAGCTGCGGGTCTTTCATCTGCCTTCATCATGTTTCACTCATTTTTATTCCCATGCCCTTTTAATAAATCATCACAATACTGACACAGCAAGAGGCATAACTCAGAACTTTAGTGTCACTTTAGTGTGTTACACACTAGCAGGTGTCTTTCAATCTCAGTCCATTAAACCAAAATGCTCATTAGTCATTTCCAAGATTAATCATTTAACAGGTCCTTGCTTTTGAGCAGGTACACATTGAAAAAAGTAGAATGGCTATGGGACTCAAGATGATGCCAAAGTAATGGACGTTCCAATACTGTTAGGGGAGGTTTAAAATTTTGAGAGTTCAAAAGATTGCATAACAACACATCTGATGCAATTTCAAAAATATGCTACTTCAAAACTAAAAAAGTTTGGTACCTATTGGAAGAATAAATGCATTAACCATCCTGCCCGAAACGTGGACTTGATTGGAGCTCATCCATGAAACATCAAACGATTGGAAGTTGAGAGGACGTCCTTGTTGGCCACACAAAAGAAGGAATCAGAGCATATTTCCTAGACCACAGAAGGAAAACATGCCCCACATTTTTTGTCTCGCATGCTGTTTTGTGGCATATTTTAGCTCAGATTTGATTTCCCCTTGCACCCATTTTTTATTTTCCTTCTTTATCTAGTCACATTTCTACCACACTAAAACAGAGTTTTTACTCATATAAAGGGACTTTTGCTTCATGTTCGCCTCATCCCGACCAGGTTCTTTGACTGTCTGACCTCAGCCTGAGCCTCAAGCAAATGACTCCCTAGTTTAATTTCTATCTTTTTGCCTTCCTATCAAGGTTAGCACATCCTGTCCCATTAACATGATGGAACAGTGAATATACCACAGTAATTAAAGCGGCAGATTTAGAGGCCTCTGTGACACAAACACCAGACACTTTAATGTCTCATTAGTCTTCCTACTAATGAGAAAGGACACTGATGTTGACATCTATGCCATGAATCTAACTGTTTCACAACCAGCTCAACTACTGCATCCCATTTTCTTTTGTAATTTCCTCTCACATTCTGCACTTCAGACATCTGGTTGATCTGTTCTCATCATTCGTGCAGATCACACTAAAGCAGCATGAACTCTTAACCAATTTGTGAACAGACACGATGGGTTTGTTACACTCTGCAACTGTACAGAGAGCAACCTAAAAAAGCTTCATGACAGTTTCCATTGCAGCAAACTGACTGAAGACTGAACCGAGCACTCCCATTCCCTGCGCATTATTTCCCCACAGATCTATCCAGAGCCTTTTATACAGAGAATAAATAAAATTTTATTGACACAGAGAGCGAAAAACTCACACTTGGAATGACGATAAGAGAAAACGATAAGAGACCAATGACTGTTGCTACGACAAACAGGTGGCTGAGAGGCGGAGCTGGAACTGAACACATTAATAACTTTGTTGTGTGATTCAGTCACTCGGCTCCCCTCTACAAAACACACACGAAACGCACTGACATTAGGGCTTTTTATAAATCTACAGTATATTCTCCAGTGGCATGGTGGCGGATGGGGTCGTGTTTTTCCATCGTCTGTAGAGGTTCAAAAGTCTCATTGCTCTTCATCTTCACTGACCACTTCCATACAGTGACAAGAACTAACAAGAACTAATCTTTTTAAGCTACATGAACACAGATTTTTTTAAAGCAGTTATGCAAGTTTACTAGAGATGAATGAATGGCTTCTCCATGTAGTGTCAGACAGTTCACCATACAGTATACGACTGTACTTTAGAAAGACACCTGTGCATCTTGTGTTGCTCTTCAACACCAGCACAGACCAGTCACAGTGCTTTTCTGATACAATATTCTGGATGTTTCATTTTTACTCTGTCCCAGACTGTTCTTAATATGTCACAGATTCTATTGGCTAAAACAGGCAAGACAAAGTGAAAGGTGATCCTACATATTGCATTTCTACCCCAATGAACAAAGGAAACGCCTCCACACTCGTGTCAAAGCAGTCAAGTTGTGTCCAGTGCTCTGCTGGTCGAAAGCTAAAGCAAATACGATAAAATTCACAGTGAAACATCTAATTTTAGACGCTAACCAAACATCATTACTGGGATGGTGCATCGTCAGAAAAAAAAGTCTGTGGCTTTTTTATTGAGAGTTCAGACTGAGGTGATATTTGCACATAATGCGTGTGGATTTGTACAGACAGGACAACATTAACTGTGAAGACCAAAATGAGCAAGAGAGGATGCAGTAAGTGGAATGTGGTGCTGTAGTGTTGTCGTAAAATAAATGAAGCTTGTTTTAAAATGAACGGTGCAGATAAAACCATGATATTTACACTGTTTTCAGGGTGAAGACAATAAGCAGCCACATCATCTCCCCCTTATTGATATCTTACTTAATGTAAAAAAAAAAAATCAATACAGCACTTTCCTCTACTGCCTCAGTGATTCCCAACTTTTTGCTTCTAGTCTCACCAGTCCCTGTTCCTGACATGTTTTCCTCTTCTAGAGATGACCAATTTGTCTGACATTTGGTTTGACATCAAGACAGAGTGGTACAATGACTTTATGTTTAATTTGGAGTGTGCTAATGTGACATAGTGATGCATACTTATAATTATTTCTTCATCAGTCATGAACATTTTGTTTCCTGATTGATTTAATTTACTACATGATTCAGCATCTTGGCAGAGCTGCAAGGCTCAATTTACTTTCTTGAATTTTTAGGCATGTTATAATTTGTCTCATAAAACACTACGCAGCCCACCTGCTTTCAAATAAGGTACCCAGACTGCTCTCTTCATCGTTTCCTTCCCCTCATTCACTTTCTCTCTCAATCACTTCTTTATCCCTAATCTCTCTCCTGCTGCTACGACCAGCTATGTGAAGTCCTTGGAAACAGCTTCTATGAAGTTGGGTGCTGACATGAGGATGGTGAAGGTGCAAATGATGGAGAAGAGAGAGAAGGCCACCAGGCACAGCCGGTCCACCACCGCTGCTGCAAACTTCCACTCGCTGCAGATGGCCTCAGCCTCGTCCTGGTCCCGGAACCGCTGGGCTATGTACGACACCTCCTCCAGGATGCGCTGGATCTCTGGCGGCGGGATGCTGACGCCTCCAACTCCCATCCCCAGGCCTCCAACACCACCAACTCCTCCTGGTGGCTCAGCCTCATCGCTGGGAGAGCCGTGGGCGCGTCCCCCTAGTGCTACCCCGGAGTCGCTAGACGGCGGGCAGTGAGAGCTCTCTATGGGTTGGTAGTTGCCAAAGTAGAGGCTCATGGAACCGTTGGAGGTGCCGGAGGGGCAAGGCGGGCAAGAAGTCTGAGAGAGGGGCACGCTGAGGCTGGGCACAGTGCCCATCTCTATGGAGCTGGTGCTGGAGTGGTGCTGGGAGGCGTGACGGTACTTGTAACCAGGCCGTTTGCGCTCATCGCCAGGTTGCTTCATGCGGAGAAACCAGGCACACCAGTTCAGCAGAACCACCCGAACCTGAAGGAAGAGGGGTGAATACACACACATTCACATCACATTCATCCCACAACGGCATCTGTGCAAAATTTTATCAATGACAATAATGGTGATTATCTGCTTAAACCAGCTTCAGTCACTCACCCATTTGGGCATCTTGCCTCCCTGTGGGTCATGATGATGAAACTGCAGGACTATAACGGTCACCACCACAGACATTCCCACAATCATCATGGTGCTGGCAAAGTACTGGGCTGCCAAGTACACAAAAAAAAATCAGCATCAACATACTTTTGATTATTACTGAGAGTTAAGTGTAAGGTCATGAATTCTTTGACTTTGGTATTTTATTTGGTATTTTATTACTTGCTGGAATGTTTTCTCCTTCTCAGCCCTCTTTGAACTACCCTGCGGTCACGTTTAATGAACATGTACTTACAGGTAAAAACATTAAGCCTGAATTAATTCCCCAAAACAGGTTGATTTCATGCTCTAACATGAAAGGAAAGCAAATCTGATCGGTCTGTGCAGTAAGTTATATCGCCGATGGGAAAAGATGTACACTTGCACTCTACACACTACGGGGAAACAAAATCTGAGCAAAGATTGTGACAAAACAGAGAATAGGGGTAAACAAACCAAAAACAGTAGAGGAAAGAGAGAGAGAGAGAGAGAGAGAGAGAGAGAGAGATTAGAGTTGGTTCTGGAGGGGTGTTTTCACCCACATGAGGGAACAGTAAAAGAGGAGTGGAACAAGTCACACACACACACACACACGCACACATTATATCTGAGGGCCTGCCCTCCTTCCTCTTGTTTGTTAGTGATTGTGAACAAAGAAAAAGCTAAAAGCCAAACACAACTACAGCTACTGCAGTGCCAGCAAAGTCAAACTTCACATGGCCTCGTGTGGTCAGGAGTCACAACCTTCTTTGCTGGGATCACAGGAAAAGGAACATGGAAGGAGACGGAGAGAGGTGCTTAAGTGAGAGCAGCAGGTCAAAAGAGAGGTGAGGCAGAAAATGATAAAACCAAAGAGCTGTGGAGAGAGATGAGGGGAGAAATATGGATGTGTTTATGAGAGGACGAAGAGTCAGAAGAAGCCTGCCTGCAGTTATGATGCACAATAATTCAAAACATAATTGTGGTACTTTTGGTCACGGACTACATTGTTGATCACGGCTGAACTAACTAATTTAAAAAAGGAATGAAAAATGAGGAGAATTAAAATAAGCCAAATGGTCTCGAACCAGATAAGAGAGGTCTAACTAAATTAACTCAAATGAAATGAACAGACTATGGTTATCAGCCGATTAAGGGCTGATGATAAAAGACATGTGGCCTGATTCTGGCAGCAGCGTTGGACACTTGCTTTATACATTTACACCTGAGCTCAAGCAGCTGCAATAACTCATATCCACATTCGGCCACTGTGTTGTAAAGGGGCATGAGTCATTTTAACACAGCTACAAAAGTGTCCCGGTTGGCCTTGTGTCAAGATCATGGAGAATAAAAAAAACAGATCAGTCACTCTATTGATGAAGCATTTATCAAGCTTTTCTCGCCGAGTCGCATTGATGGAGTGCTAACCATGTTCAGCATAACGACACACCACTCACATAATGTACAGCTTATATGTTCAATATACGTCACTTTGACTGAGTGAAACTGACACTTTACATTGTGGTTTGCAGTTAGTCAAAGCATATAAACACACTCCCTCTCTCTAACACACACACACACACACACACACACACACACACACAGACACAACAACAAGACTTCAGCTGAATCAGGAGCTTTAACCTCACCAACATCTCAGCCTCTTCGCTCGCTCCACAAAGCCTTTGAAGTCTTTCTCTATGAAAACTTCAGCCCTAAAGGTTGTTCATCTCCGCCCCTCCTTCTCTCTTAGCCTTTTGCCCCCCTCATCCATTATTTCTTCTTCTATCCTCTTTTCCTTTCTTGGCTCCCCAGTGGAGAATCAGACATTTCACAGCCTATTAATGGTGCTGACAGCTTTAGTTCTGGCCACCCAATTTACTCCACACACCATCCAGGGGCACCGCGAATGATGTATGGACGCCCTCGGGGCACTCAAACCAAAGCCCAGCCGCACACCGACATGCTTTTTTATTTATATCTTTTTCGGGAGACCATATACAGAACATAGAGAGGTGAGGCAATTGCCTATGCTAAAAACACTCCATAAGTAATGAATGTTTTATATTAACGGCGTTTATCAGAAGTGCAGAAAATACTCAGAGACAGTTAAGTTGCTACTGTAGTGTGATCTGTAAAGACTGGGTTGATATATTCAACATTTAAGTTTGACCGAGGAAGCTTTTTTCCTCTATATAGAGAAGCAGTGAAGAGCTAAACACACACAAGTTGTATTTAAGAATCAAATATGTCTCTGGTAGGAAATCTGCTTCACTCAGGACCCTCATGAAAAACATCTTCACCTAAATGAGATAACCTGATTTAAAAAATGTGGCTTATATAAATGAGGGAATTCCCATCTGTACATTGCTTCCACTCAGAAATTAATGCCTGTCAGGAAAAAAAAAACCTTCCATCTGCAACAGTGATTTTCCTTCTCACGCAGACTGGTGTCACTCCCTCCTGGTGATCTCACGTTCATGCACATTTGAACATCTCACATGCAGACTCACACGCGTGAATATCACCCACCGATGAGAGGAACAGAGTCGGACGTGGCGGGCATGATCTCTGCCACCAGGAGCATGAAGACAGTCAGCGAGAGGAGCACAGTGATGCCTTGAGACAGGGACAAAGAGAGAACATGAGCATATACATAATGATGTGATCAGGGTCACTGGCCTATGAAATAATTCCTGTAATTACTCATGAATGTAATCAGTTATGTTCTCGTGACTGCGACCATTTATCAGCTGCTGGCCGTCTGACGTGTCCAAGGTAGATTACAGCACCAGAAATCCTTAAAACACTGTGACTTTGAACGGACGGCTATCCATCAAAACTCACCGGCACAGAGTCCCAAAATGGATTCAGTGAAGAGCCTCTTATTTTGAAATTCAGCTATTCCAAGGTGAAACGACATGCATGTATTCATGTCTTGCTACATGATTCATGATTGCATGTTGTCTGACTATATTTGTATAACCTTCGTTTGTATATCACTTTGTATATATAAGTTACATCTTAAGCTCAATAACAGCTATTTCTAAAGTTTGCAAAGCCAGTTTGCAAAATGTGCGTTAAGCTCCGCCTCACCCAGTGAAATCTTTTCCCCAGAGTCCGCAGGTAGCAAGAAGACCAGCAAGGCCAAGCCAGAGATCAGCACGCAGGGGATGAGCAAGTTGAGGCCATAATATAACGTCCTTCGGCGCATGGTGACTGTGAATGTTACATCAGGGTAGGGCTCCTTACAGCACTCGTAGTACAGCTCATTGCGCTTGGCTGGCACACCTAAGAGATGAGCGCGCGCACACACACACACACACACACACAGGTCAGGTAGATTTCTGGGGACTAACAAAGTGATACAAGCTGAAGACTCATATCGTTTTTAGAATGATTATTCTATTATCGGTAAAACTGTGTCCAAAAAAGCTGGACGTTTTTGCTCAACTATCTAACCTTGAACTCCCACTCTGGGGGATGTGGTGTGCTGCTGTCACATATGGCCTGGCCACACACCTGCCAACATGTCAAACATTCCTCCTGCCTGCCATCTGGTGCTGTCTGACACCCATTTCCAGCTAGCCATCACCCCAGGGGCACAGGCAGTGGGATCCTCTGCTACTCTGTCCCAGCTGGAAACACCCGGCTTGGGAGGTCTTCCAAAAATTCTCCCCTTTCCAGTTCATCCAGCTACAGCCATCCAAATGATGCCCCATAGTGAAATCATTTACATAAAACAGAATTAATTTGACTCCATTTTGGACGCAGGAAGTTGGAAAGGTCTGATCCTGTGGTAATAACAGTGGAAGTGTAAATGTTGAGTAAACACTTCACTCAATAGCCTGTGAAGCATCACCTTGGTTGAGCATGTCTGAATATTTTTTTGCTTTCCCATCTTTTAAAATCATGCACAGTATTGACTTACAGAGAGGTGGAGGAGTATCTCACTTTTTATCTCACTTTTTTTTTTACACTGAATATAGCAGTTGTGCTGTGTTTTCATACCCCCTAAAATAACTTTTCAAAGTTTGTTTTCATCTCATCTCAGTCATCTAACGGAACAATCTTAGGAAACAGCGAGGGAAATGGGTTTTATGTTGAATGTACTTGAACTATACAACTATACTGAATCCTGATGGCAGTATCTGCAGTTTCAAGTCTCTCTCACCCACAAGGTCCCACTCCCCGTTGGGTATGTAAGTCGACGTGTCCACATCCAGCATCTGGAGGTCCAGCAGCCAGCCGTTGTGCGTCCAGGAGCCAAATTTCAAGTCACACTTTTGCACGTCGAAGGGGAACCAACGCACATCGATGTAGCAGGTGCTCTTCAGGATGCCAGGGGGGATGTACTGGCAGTAACCTGATGCATTCACCAGCACGTTGGTGTGAAAGGTGGCGTCGAACCGCTCGTCTGCACTGTGGAGAGAATAACAGAGTAACGTGTGTGAGTGTGTGCACCGTTAAAACATTTGATCTTCTTGCTGTGAGCTAAAACTCCATCTTACTGAAATCTCTTTTTAATTGTTTTTGGGATGATGGGCTCGTTTAAGTTGGCAATTAGTTCAAAATGTGTTTTGTTCATTGGCAGTAACACAGGGAGACATAATCTCAAAACTAAATAACCTTGTGAATGAATGCAAAAAGTGATGGAATAAATCACAGGAGGGAAATTTGAGTTAGAAAGGTAAGACATTCATTTGAAGAACAACAACTGATTTGCATGTTGCAATAAGCTTGTTTTATTTTGGGCACTTTGGGGCAACCAAAACAAGCTATGGTCCTAATAGTCACACTCTTTAGTTTTTAGTCTTTATCAACATTGTTCGTTTGTGAGATTAAATATTAAAATAAAAGTGAATTAGTCAGCCAATATCCTCACTCTAAGTGTGTATTTGTAAAACTGCTCAAGTGTGTCAGTCTCTTTGCATTTTCAGCCTCACCTGCCACAGCAGTGAGCAGTCAAGTGATACATCTACCCATCTGCTGCTCCGGTCCTTCGCGCCACATGTGTGCAGTTAAAACCCAAGTGCAACGCAGGGTGCAGGGAAATCAAATATTTACATCCAATGCTATGACGAACGTGCAGTAACAGGAATCGAATCGTTGACATGAGAAAACACCAAAGATGACTACTCCAATGCTCTGCAACTCACCACCTGCTGGTATGACATAAGAGCAGCCATGGGCCAGTTCTGAGCGAGTTAAGTTTGAGATGGATTTGCATTCAAACTTCTGGATGCAGTAAAATCTGTATACTTAGACATTTTTGGAGTAGTAAAAACCATTGCTGGGGACAAATCCTCACAGTAAAGAAAATGCTGGGACCACCTAACCTCAGATCCACTTCAGCTCTGGCACTCTTGCTGAACTCTAATTAAGTATTAAAGAGCAGCTCCTCTGTTATCATTTGGAGTGTGAACTCTTAAAAAAAGCACCAGGGGCAAAGTGTGAACTTTTAGACAATTAAGTCAGTGTCCTCTGTTTTATTTTCTCGCGCAGCGAATAGCCAAATTATGGTTCTGTTTCTCCAGAATTGTAGCAATTAACCGAGAAAAATTGATCTCCACTCCTCCTCTTCACTGTTACCCTTTCTCATAATGCGCAGCCAGCTGAAAAGAATAAAACATTTCGAGCCAGTGGAGACCAGCGTACATTATGAAACTTTAAAAACTATGAAAACAAATATAGAAAATACTCTTTGTTGTTGTGCTATATTTGTTTTGGATTATGCTGCTCCCTCCAACAGACACACTAATGTTATTTAATTGAGCGTCTTAGCTCAAATTTATCTGGATTTACATGCCCCTGTTTACAGTTACATAACTTTATCTTTTTTTTTCAGTAAGAGAGAGAGTTTTACATTTTCTCTTGGTTGTTTCACTCAAAAGCAGTTTACAGTTTTTTTGTGATTTTTGTTTTGTTCGGTTTTTCTGTACTTTGACAACATGCATGAAGGCATGAATAAAAACATCCACATTTTGACGGAGAAAAAAAATCATTGAACATTTAGGGAACATGTACTTCTGGCATAAAATGATAAAACATGAAACAGAATTGAACAATGTAAGGAAATCAAATCAAGTATCTTCAGCAGTAGACATTTTTCCACTGTACGGTAACTTAAAATGATGACTATTACTGTTATGTATGACTAGTATCCTCCCCAGGCTACTTTAGGTGATTAATATGTGAGAAACACATACACGTGCATTGTGAATGAGAGAAACTGAAGCAAAAGACAGCCTTCAGCAGTCTTTATCAGCAGAGAAAAAAGCCAGCACTGCACAAACACTGCATAAATGAGAAACTCAATAAAAAATCAGGGGAATGACTGAGGAGGGGAAAAAAAGGGCCTGTGTCAGTTTTCAGTAACTTTCAGTAACAAATATTATCCTGAAGTATTGTGGTGTTTTTATTCATTACATAAAATGCCCCTAATGTACACACACACACACACACACACACATTCCTCTCAGCCCACTCTAGCATTTGTCATTGTAGACCGAACAAAAGCCCCCTGATGAGCTGACAGTCCTTTGCACTTTACACACACCAACTGAGAACTCAAACCCACGCACTGAACTCCACATGCACATACAGTATGAAAGGCACACACATGCACACACAAATCAACAAAACACACACACACACAATGCAATCCCCTGTGACAGAGATAACGTCAGCGTGCCGGAAACATCCCGGAGCCTCATTCAGCTCCCGACAAAAGAACGTGGTGTGCATCTTACCAGAATCTGTGCACGGACCCATTTTATGTGTCACTGCCTTTGCTCAGATTGAGTGATTTACCTTTCATCTGGCAGGGGTTAAGTGTCGTAATTTATTTCTTTCCTGTGTGTTCGTTGCTATCAGCTGTGGCTGCAGGGCGCTGGGGCAGAGATGTGTGGGTTGGCCGAGGCGGAGCTCGGCGATGAATTATTTAAGCTGAGGCCTAACTTTATCTGAAGGTGTGCACGTTCCTGCAATCAGCGCCTACATACATCACAACACTGCATGTGTGGACTGTGTGTGTAGAGAGTACAGATTCTACGAGCCATGTATGTGCAGAAAAGGAGAGACGTACAGCACAGAACAAGAACAATATAAAAAATTAGGTCAGAAAAGACAGTGGGACACTTTCTTGGTTTTAAAATGTCAAAACAAGCGTGTCTCATGTTGTGTTTCAAGAACCTTCTACTTTATTGTTGTTTGCTTCAAGATAGTTTTTACTGTTAAGAAAAATTATGGCAAGACTTTGGAAATAAAGACTTTGGAATGCATACTTTTTTTTGCAATGTACACATTTTCAATACTAAATATGCAGTCAGCTGGACAAGCGATATCCCTGGGAGAATGAGAAGTAGACGTGCTCGTACAGCATGCGCACACACACATACATATGATCACACACACACACACACACACACACACACACACACACACACACACACACAGAAGTACCCACTGGAGAAAAAGCACTGTGGACATGTGAGAGTGGTGCAAGATGGAAATGGAGAATGACCGACGATGACAATGGTGGCAGTGACAGGTTCGTGCACCATGGGACATGAGTCACCAAGTTTTCCTCTAACTCACTCAACACCTGCTGCTGTCCTCACACACAAACACACACACACACACACACACACACACACACACACACACACACACACACACACACACACACACACAC
>JBAJHX010000053.1:12436799-12463427 GCA_037176925.1 Amniataba percoides
CACACACACACACACACACACACACACACACACACACACACACACACACACACACACACACACACACACACCAATGACAAAGTCTATGAAGCCAAAAAGTACCACAGAGAGCCATGCAAAGTGGAACAAACCATCACATACTGTTAAAACAATGCAGAATGCACTGATCTTTAGAGCAGACGAAGAAAAAGTGTGATGGACCGATTTTATGTACCTTTAAAGTCATTACGACTTTTCGTCAACTAAACAAAACAAACACTAAACAAACACTGACAGAGCAGAGCAAAAATGAGTTTACAGATTTTTTTTAACTAGCTTTGACATCTTTGTAAACCTTTTTTTAATAATAAAGATACGAATAAAATAGAGCTACAGACCATGGCTTTTTCTGGAGGAGAGAGCTAACACTTTCCCTGAAGCTTTTAGCCATGCACAGCTGAGCGCCTGCACACGGTCAGCGCCTCCTCATTCTATCCATGTACATTATGTCATATCCCAGTGATATAGCATTCAGCTAAACAGCCTCCGGGCTTCACGACATTAAGCATTCTGTCTGACAGCCTAAAGGCTTTGTGGTTAACAAGCTAATCAAGGAAGACACAGACAAGAAGTACAGTATATTTGCAACTTACAGGGGGATGATTATTCCTATAGAGGCAGAGCACATAGAGCACATATGCATGCATCACCCATGACAAATAGATTACTGATAAACATCTTGAAGTCATCTGTAAGAGGGAACAGAAGGCCTGGAATCATTATGTTGAGTTAATGACATGTTACATAATTGTAAAAAATACTTTTTTTCTCCAGCGTGCAAAATAGCATTATGTTCCTAATTAAAATTAAGCATGAGCATGTTATTGATTAAAGCCAACTCATTTTTGTGTGTCATGGGAGTTTCATTATGCTCATTGGCCTCATTATCACCTCCTAAAGTAAGAAGGAAATCCATAGGGAAGCACTAAAATCATCTTTAAACTGCACTCTCATACATTGTCATTACTGGACGCAAATAGGGCAGGTTCTCACTAATCATGCTGTCATTAGCTCACTTTCCCATTTGTGCTGGTTCAGTGGTTTTTATAAAAAAATATAGTCCTAAAATCACACAAAATGTTTGTCATATTGTCTTTATGGGGCACAATATGTGCAATATTCCCTTTGAAAATATGCACACTGGTCCCAAAGACATTGCATATTTTCTTTTATTTGAGTGTTTATTAATTTAAGTGATCACAGAGAAGTCATTAGATCCCTCCAACTATTCATTTATCCGATTAATTCCCTTGTCGTCTTTACGGCCTGTCACAGCGCTCTGTCTGTGTTGTACATCTACCTTTCCTGCCAGCAGAATTAGGATTCTGTCTGTGGTTTACCTGAGTTGGACGTCCTTCGTGTGCCTCATCGATTCCCAGTCAAGTGAGACCATTGACTTTTCCCTCTAATGAGAGAGGAGGTCAACAGCTTGCATAGCTGTTTTAGATCTGGACATTCTCTAAACAAACGCAATCACATGCATGAGCCAATGGATGGTCGTCTGGCATCCACAACAGACACACATACACAAGCAAGAAGACTGTTATGGCCGCCGAGCTGGAGCCAACATAAAGTTTACTGTTGCTCTCATCAATGAAGAGCGAGAGCTTCATTATAAAAATCCATCTCTGACTCAGCGGGGACCATGTGTATTCATCCGTCTGTCATGACCTTCTTTAGAAATTTAAAGTATTACATTCTGCTGAATTCAATTAAATAAAGGCACCAATATCCTCGATCGATTCCCAGGAGGTTCCTTATTTATGACTGTAAAAAAAAGGCTTTTAAAACATTTAGGCTTTATTGGGATTGATTTGGAATATGTCAGCCATCAGTACAAAACCTTTGTAAATATGGTGAATAATGCAGCGTATTCTCTGGGCAGCGTTCGAGGAACGGTCTGCATGGTAAATCCATGACTCATGAGTATGGATTACCCATGCGTGAAACATCATTGTGAGACCGCATGAGTCAGTGTGAGCACAATGATCTGAAGGTATGAAAAGCAATATGAGAGAGCTATGATTTCACACTAGGACAATGTGAGCTGAATGACTCATCATAGACAAAATCAGATTTTTTTCTTTCATATAGGCCTATATATATATATTTATACATATACATTACACATTTTTCTTTGAGCACATATATATATGGCTTTTTTAACCTCACTCTTTTTTTCTTTGAGAACATTGCGTATTGAGACGGCATCTGACCTCGGCGCTCCTAAACATCATTAACTTCATATTAAAGCAATAGAAAAGAATGACTGGATTTATGGTGAGCTCTGATCTGAGCAGCATGCTAATAAGCCTGAATTCATCTGCTATTCAACACACTAAGACTAGCGTGTTATTGGCTGCGCACTGATGGCCCACTGTGTAATGGCGTGTGTTGTGCCATTAGTGTCTGTAATTGTGTGACAGCGTGTATATGTATGTGTGTGTGTGTGTGTGTGTGTGTGTGTGTGTGTGTGTGTGTGTGGTGGGCTGGTGCATTGCTTGTATACCGACAGTGCATCTGTTTGCAGCTTGTGTGGATATGTGTCCACAGATATTTACTGTGTGTTGGTGAGATAAGAGCTTAGAGGTGTGTGGTGTAATTAGTGAGGTGTGTGTGTGTGCGTGTGTGTGTGTATTTCCAGCAGTGATCCATATTATTGCTGTAAATTTTCATCTCTCCTCAGGGGGCACGCAAACCTTCTGGCTGGGATGTTAACTGAATCTTCCCCTTCAGCTTGTCTTTTCCGCTCATCTTTTTTACTTCAACTGATAAAAACCAGCAGCATCAGCACTGTTTTTTAACCAAACCTATGCAGAAACATATGACTGTTTCCAACAGGTTGTGATGGTTACATTTGAATTTTCTATTCTATCCTCGAAAAATAACCCTCATATATAACTAATTTACATGAACAAATACTGACAAGATAACTTTACTATACTGTGGAAATGTGTATACAGTAACCTACTACTTTTAAAGTTCCTTACAATGTTTAGTTTTGGTAACTGAGGCATGATTCATGTTTTATCACTTTATGCTTAAACATCTTAGAACAGTTGGAATCTGGTACAAATATTCATAGTTTTCTGAAGAAAGAATTGTGGTGACTTTGTTGATCCCATTTCTATCCCACTGCTATGACAGGTACGCACAAAATGTAGATAAATAATAATAATAATAATAAAGATATTCATGGTTCCCCACAGGATGAACTGTAATAACTTTGGTGATCCTCTGACCTTTCATCTGCCACAGTCATTGGACAAAACTTTAATTTATCTAATACTTTTAAACAAAAATATCAGCGAAAACTACATTCCCTTTTGCCTCAGCTGTACTTTGTGTTCAGTGGTCAATAGCAGTAGTCAATGTTCAGTGGTCACCATTCTCACATAGTAAACTAAGACTGGTTAACACAAACAATGTAAACAAATATAGTCCAGGCACCACTTATTTCTTTTTGAGGTATTTTTTCAACAACAGTCCTTTTGATGTGTGAACAGATGTGAGAAGGTCGCAGCACAACAGAAAGCAGTCGAGAAACTAGCAAGACATAAACAGGTAAACTGCGAGAAGAGGGGGAGAGCAACATGCTGACATCTTGACAGAGACAGGTAGGTGGGATGATTTATAAAGAAGAGTCGGTGAAGGCTGGGGACGATAAAATATGGAGGGAACGAGTTGATTGAATAGAGTGAATTATAGTGAGACAGTGAGTTATGAAAGAGAGACGGCGGGAGACACAAATAGAATGAGATGAGAGGAGAGATGGTAAGGGTGATGGAGAGAGAGAGGGAGGTGTGGAGGCAGAGGGTAAAAGGCAGAGACGGGGAACGAGAGGGGTGAGAGCAGAGAGATTAGGACGGGTAATCCTGGCAGGTCTAAAAGCCGGGCTTTTAAAATTTGGGTTAATACCCCGAAACCTTTGTTTTGTCCTCGTGTTCCCTGTGACGTGTGTGTGTGTGTGTGTTCGTGTGTGTGTGTGTGTTTATTGGGGGGAAAATACAGGCATGAAGAGAAACGCCCTCTCTCCATCCGCTCAATAACATCAGTGAAGATTAACTGCAAACGTCTTTCTTAAGCTCACATCATGTGTTTAAACCTATAAAATACTCTGGTTTACAACAGTCTCCATGCGTTGTGTCTGTGTCGCTGAACCGATCCGCCTCTTTGTCTTTCATTCCCCTCGGTCTCGGACCTCTCTCGCTCAAGCATGCAAACGCAGCGCAATTAGCTGTTTTGGAGAAAAACAGCTGGCCTACATTTCTAATTGACTTGAGAAGGCATCGGCTTGACCTGAATCAAAAAATGCAATGAGCTCACTCAACCTCATTTATTAAAATAAAGACCTCAGCCCTCATATCCACTTCAGTCTAAAAAGCTTTTTTTTTTTTGTAATGCAATGAAATTTGACCTGCAGGATTTTGACATCAATCAGCTTTAATTTCACAATATTAGTACGTTGTTTAAAAAAAAAAGTCAAATCACCAAGGAGACTGGCGGTCTTTCTCAGCCACTAAACTGCATTTAAGGAATCTGTTGATGGAAAGTGACGGAGGCAAAGGCATTTTGCAGGCTCTTTTTAAAGTTTTGAAGTTTTTAAAAAAGCATCAGTGAGTTTTGTGTTCTGTTGGGTGTGACTGTTTATCACACTGTCTTAAAGGAACCCTGATACTGCTTTGGTTTGTGGAGATTAAAGACAGAATTGATCAAAATAGCGGCATATCAGAAGGATTAGACTGGTGTTTCAATCTAAAATAAAAATAGTAAGAAAACACGCTGTCTCTGACAGGTGTGTTTATCTGCTGCAGAGGACTGACAATGGTGGATTAGCAGCACCTATTTTAACACGTTTGACAGCAAGAGGGAAAATGTAATTATATGAAACTCTAGAGGATAACATTTAAAAAGGTAAAGGTGACAGCCTTTCAAATATAATTTACTGCAGCCTTTGAACTAAGTGATGAGAACAAACCAAAACTGAAACTCACAATAAAGCTCCATAAAGCCGAGCAGAACTGCAGATTCACGCTGAAGAACTGCTTTCACACTGTCATTTGATACATCACAAGAGTAAATTATCTGTTAGAGCTTATTTAAGACCAGCAGCAATGAGCAGAAGAAAGCAGCTCTGACCTGTTGTAAAGGAGGATGTCAGGGGTCCAGATCTGGTCTGAAGGGAATCGCAGGTTCTGGACACCGGGGTAGTTTTCTGGATTCCAGCTCAGGTAGATGTCTGTCCAGTACTGAGACACACAAAGGGAAAGAGAAACACTTTGAGATGGTCTTAAATTTTTCAAAGTGTGTACAATAACTCTGCAAAACGTACAAACAGCTGAGTTGAACTAAAGAATTTTAACCTTGACAAGAAAATGGCACGTTTAATAGAAAAGAAGGGCTGTGTGTTCAGAGGAAGGGAATGAAAAGTGAAGGGTAAAATAACTCAGGCAGTCTTATTGTTTTCTACATTAAAAAGCAATTCTGAAGTTATCAAGGAGGCGAGAAGATGTAATTCCTGTAAACATGTTTCTAACCGTGCTGTGACTCCCATTCTTACGCCATCGGATAACGAGCGAGAACGGTTCCTTTCTCTGCTTCTTCAAAACTTGTCTTCTTTCCAGAGCGTCAAGTCAAAATTTCTGCCACGCTTAAGAGCGAGCGACAAGCAAACCGCGTGCTACTTGAAAAGCCTCTAACTGTTGAACAGACTAATTTGGCTCGAGGCCGTGAATCTGTCCGTGAAATCTCTTGCCTGCTGGCGTTAAGGCCATTAAGTATCGAGTTGACTGCCACTTAAACGTGTCGCGCCCTTCATCCCTCTTCTTCCTCCTCCCCTTCTCACTTTCTGCTTGACAAATCTGCCTGGAGTGATGTTTTCTTGGGTGCGCTGATGCCGGCATATAAATACAAAAAAGCACTGTCTCTCACTTTTTCTGTGTCTCTCACACACACACACACACACACACACACACACACATACACACACACACACACAGACCCACAGCACAGTAACAAGCGGTGGCTCAGATACAGTACTGAGGATGACGTCTATAACAGATAGTGTTACATTAGAGATAGTTTGAAAATGCTTTGATGGATGAGCTAACACTTACCAATATTAAGTGGATACACAGTAAATTCTGGAATATTAATATTGCTATTAGACAGTGAGCGAGTACAAAGAATCAATTTAGGATGTAAATAGTTTTTCTGGATGTGCACGCTTAAAATTGAATCTCATCAACGCGCACTTATTGTAGTGGTGCTAGTACTTTTGAGAAACACAGTCACAGTCTTTAGAAGATAATCGTGCAATAAAGTTAGAAAAATAATTAAAGTCACAGTAAGACGACAACAGCGTTGCCCTCTCAAACTTTGACTCACCAGCTGCAGCCAGGCGTTGGTCATCAGCACTTGGTTCTTCTCATCCTGAAGACAGAAAAAAAGAAGTAGAAAAGAGAGAATAAGCTTTTCTGTTTGTATAAGAGGGGCAACTGAGCCGGTACATATTTAATATAGTGGAAAAGGGCCTTTGTCATCAGCAAGTCGGTGCAGTTGTTTTGCATATCTGAGGAAGAAGAAACCAGGCAATGTAAAACAGTGTAAAAGCTGGTTTTATGAAACCGATAGTTCTGTTGAACGGTTTCACAGTGGAGACATCTAACAAACTGCACAACCTTTTAAAAAGATTAAAAAAAAAAAAAAGATAACATCACAAAAGGTGATGGATCACTGATGCTCAATGAACAGGTTCATCTGTGTCTTTATTTATTTCATTAAGGTGCATGCCAACACTTAAACATGATCTTAATTCACATCATGTTAACACACTAATGAGACCAGCGGCTGAGCTCAACTGTATTATTCATAAAGGGGGTAATGGCTATTAATTTCTGGTTATAAATATTTTATTATTGTCTAAAATAAAGTTAATAAAGAAAAAAAACAAGAAAGAGAAAGCAATATTGATGAGAACTTCAGAAGTATCTTTGAAGCGTACATTTTGCATTTGGGTTGAGGTGCTTCTCATATTCTAGTTTCAGGGTGAAATTAGCATTTCTGTAAGCATCAGAAAAGGAATGCCCTCACAGATTCTTTGGTAAAGAGGAGAGGAAGAGAAGGCTGAATGGGATCAAAGAAGTTTCTCCTTTTCATGCACTGACTCTGTTTTTACAGTTATTCTCTCTCTCTCTCTCTCTTAGCTTTGAATTGAAAACATTTGGAAAACCTTTCTATAGTGTCTTTTCTGAAAGCAGATGACCTAGCTGATCCAGCAAAAGTCACAGCTGAAAGTAATAATTGGAAATGTTTGTCTCCTCTGAGATTTCGACTCCCCCAGTGGTGTGTGTGTGTGTGTGCGCGCAATTTAATGAAAACAGAGTTGTGGCTCGTGTAAAATTCATAACCTGACAATATTAACTTCACTCCCCTCTTCAAGGTCAGAAAACCAGGATGCTGGATAGTGAGCAAGAATTCAATATACACACAATGACACAGACTTCACCTTTCGTAATCTACTTAAAGCAAGATATTTACTGTCATTTATTTTCTTTCTCCCATCAAAAGTTTGTCTTATGTATCAATGCTTAATCTTTTTTTTCTAGGTGTGACTTTTCATCTCTTTTGGTCACTGAAAGCCTCTCAATGCCGACTTGCTCTTCATATACAGAAGTAAAACCAGCATAGACGGGGGTGTCTTTTTCAACATATTAATCGTATCTATAGATTTTCTAAGACATTTTATTGACACTTTTTTATGGATATCCTTTCTTTGACACCCCTTACCTACAAATATGACAAATATATATTTCACTCCACTTCCCAGTTAGCGTCAGTTCACCGCCTGTGGGGTTGCTCCAGTGTGGTCCTACATTAGTTTTATGTCGTACCTGCAGGGCCAAACCTTCAGTCACACTGGGCGGATAATAGGAGGCTGTACCAGCATCTGGTTCAAAGGTACTTTTACAGATTTAACTGTCGGTCACCACTGCAGCTGAGAGCGTCGGAGCAGCCAGTCCTTACATCACCCTCCTCTGTTTACAGTCGATTTGGGGGTGAGGTAACTTTGAGAGGGTGACTCAGTTTGTTGCGTGCCACGCTGTTGCTCCTGCATGACGTGTACAATGACGAAGCAAAAAAAAAAAAAAGATTCGACAGACAAAATGCGAGTTGACTCACATGCAGACCAATTGCTTTAATGGCTCTTCTCTTTCCAACGTTTGTGTGTATGCGCTAGTGTGCTTCTTTTAACAGCATGTGCTTCTATTGAGTCTCTCTATGGAAAAGAAACACCCTCTATTTTTAGTAAAATTATAATGTATTAGCACATCAATTTCTGCTACATAATTGGAACCAGTCCCTCACAGTGACCCAAGGTGTTCAGTAATAGTTAGATGTATCTGATATCTACTTTGCCCTGTTCTTCCATTTCATTCCCTACTATATTTCTCCAACCTTTCAGGGGATATATGCAGATGACCTCTTCCCATCCTCCTCTTACATTACAATGACTGAATAATCATAGTTTGTGAATGAATTACTTTTCCAATTGACTTAACATCTCTGTTAAAAGCTCTGCAGAATCTGAGTAAAACACGCGTCACGTCATCTCCTCCTCTCAGACAGACGAAACGACAACAACTACCAGGAACAAGGACAAACATCCCTAAAATTTCCCCACTGTGAGAAGCACGGGGCCCTGTGGGAAGAACACACACACACACACACACACACACACACACACACACACACACACAAAGGTATATCTGTGTGTTCTGACAAATGAGAGCAGACATCTGGCTGGTATGAAGCTCAGTGTATTTAACACACTAACGGCTTCCTACAGTGTCTTCTCTCTGGACGATGGGCTGACTGACTAATGTACATACAGACATACAGAGTCTCGCAGGTTGTCCATCCTCTCCGGTGTTTAATAAGACGAGGATTCATTTGAAGGCCCCCTGCTAATCCGAGAAGAATTTTCACAATTTGAAAAGTCATTAAAGATGGTCGACCTGGATTGATTTCTGGGTCACAGGCTGAAGGGCAGAGGAAGTAATTTTCATAAATTGGGAATGCGGTCGGGCTGTCAAACTCAGGTAGACACATAACACCACCAGGACAGTGGCCCTCAGGGAAAGGCTGACACCTCTTATCTACAGTCTAGACAGCACAAAAAATGTGGATGGAAAAGTAAATAAGCAATGTTAATAACTCCTTAAACTATTTTTGAGGAGCAAAGCATGCATCAAGACAGCCCTGCATTGAAACACTGCAAGGGGAAGTGTTGTTTAAGGTACAAGCATCTGAAATGAAAGTAATTGAAAAAGTAATTTAAGACACCAAGACACTGCATACTCACAGACAAAATCTTGGAAAGTTTTCACTGTGGCAAGCACTTCCAATCTTTCATGGCAGCAATTGTGTTGCTATACATAGTAGTTGTTTATCGTGTAAAGTTATCTATCAGGAATAAGTGCTTGCGTGTATTTGTGATTGGCTGCCTCAGCGCCTCACTGGATGACATCACACTGCAGCAAAAGCAGAGCCAGGCTCACGTTTTTGCAAGATGACTTATCATCTCTGTGAAAAACAATGCTCATGCAGCTTTTCCTTTTCAAACACTGAAATTGTTTGGTTCATTGTTCCATGAAGTATTTCCTCACTTTTCTTTAGATCCTTCATTTATTTTTCTGCCATTTATTCGATTCAGTGATTCGATTTCGCTGTCCTTTAGATTTCCATTAAATGACACACTGAATGACCAGCAAAACACAACCGCACATGCACAGATTAAACTTTGTGCCGCAAAACACACACACACGCACAAAGAATACAAGTGAATGCAGTCTCCCTCACCACGTCTATGATCTGCAGCAGCGTGAGGCCGAGCTCCACCAGGATGGCGGCTGAGTCATTGACCACAGGCCTCTCCAGTCGGTTGTAGTTAGCCAGCAGCTCCTTGTACAGTCTCCTCTGGTGTTCTCCCTGCAGGGACCCTGGAAGGAAACAACATGAACAAGTGGAAACATGGTTTGAGGGATGAACATTTTGGAAACTAAGCATGCGAGCTTTACCCTTGACAGTTTTGGTGATAATCTAAACTGAAAGATGACTTTTTTATCAGGAGGTGGATCTTTGAGATTATTTTGTCACTGGTGGTACATTCCCACAGTCATTAGTTTCTGAAGGTCACTCCTTGATGCACAGATATGCTGTGGCTCTTTTTGTTTGCATTTTAAAGCATAAATCTAGTGCTGAATTAATGGTGTTCCTGAGCAGGAAGTAAAAAGGCTATCACTGTGTTGGCTTGGTCTCTTTGCTGCTTTGGAACATATTCTTGTGGATCGAGGCTGAATTCTAATCCGGAAAGTGGCTTTAATGGCCTTCCTAACCTTTTGCCCTTTCTCTGCTGGCAGCAGCCTGCAGCCAGATTATAATTTACCTGGTGCAGTTTCAAACACGCTGCCATATCCTGCACCTATCAAGTCTGTACAATTTGTACCCGCTTCCTACAGAGCACATCGTGTACACTTGCCTTTGGTGTGAACAGTGTATAAGAAGAAGATGTGCTGTTGAGGTGAAAGTTTTGATAAATAATGCATAAATAAACACAGGTGCTGACATCTGCATTTACATCCACACACACACACACACACAAAGAGTGGCAGCGCTGTAAGTTGGTGTAGTCTTAAGTTCCAGGGTGATTAAAATGATGTGTTTGTTGGCCAGACTCTCATCACCATTATTGATCCTCTCAGCCTCACCTTCCACACACGTTTAGCCCTATCCATTTTGTCCCAAAATAAAGGGAGACAGAAACACACAAACACAAACACAAACACACACACACACACACTATCTGTACACGTTGTTAATGACCTTGGAGTCACTAATTTCACTAAAGTGCATTTTGCAAACAAAAGCAACAGGCTAAAAGCTTCATATTAAAAATTTAATTCATATGAATTATTCATCTCATATTATATATGAATGCATATTTTTCAGAGAAGGTCATTTACAGTTATTCCGTGAGTGCTTTGTGCTCCTGGTGAGGTGCTCACACTGCAGGTTAAAGTTGCTCTAATTCATTTGTTTACATCTTATTTGGCACAGTTCTGTTTTAATGACTAAATGACAGATGACAAATGACAAATTGTTACAAACACTTTCCATGCAATGATGTGACACACATACATAGAAAAACATAGTTGATCACAGACAAATAAAAACAGTTCACTCTCTATCATGCATTACACACAGACAGTACAGTAATCCATTGATATGAAATGTGCTCAACAAGCCATCTCCATTCAAAGATAATATAATGAAAATCCACTTATAAAAGTGCAAAAAGGAAGAAAGACAGAATATCAGAAATGAAGTATAGATGAGAAATAAGGTAATAGGTTTGCAGAGAAGGAGGGGAGCGAGCTGCACAACCCTGAGAAGCTGTGAAGACTGGAGGAGTGTGCCTTTTAGCCCGGCGCGGTGTTGATTGGCCCATTAAGGCTGTAATGAGGAGAGTTATGACAGGACTGAGCCTGAGGTCAGAGACAGCAGAGCTACGAGAAGCTGCTCGACACAGCAGAATCCCTTTCGCCGCTCTTAAAGAGCCACACAGACTGACTGATGCGTCATCCCTCATAGACGTGAAGCTGGACTGATGGATGTCGTGCAGACACACATTGACACCCGCAGACATGGATCCTGACATCAAGGTCAGTGCTCAAATGTTACACTTACAGCTTCTGCACAGACAAAAACGCAATCTAAATAACTCAATACACAGCACCACAAAGCCACGAGTCTGTCCGTCTATGCACAACGCAATCTGCACACACACTCAAATCTAACTACAGCCTCATCTGCAGCTGCTCTCCTGCCAGCCTCCCCCCTGTTTCCCTCCTGTGTTTTATTACTGCAAATTGTGAACGGAGGTCCCAGCAAACATAACTAAACTAATAAAGTCAGCGTAGAAGAATTGAAAGCTCGGTCTCCACTGTCGCCTTTGTTGTCTCATAAAAGCGTGTTTGGAAGGAATTAAATAATCAAATAAAATAAACCACTGTGCCAACTTTAATTCGCAAACGAACGCATGCTGCTGATGCGCCAGGGATGAAGAGACCGATCCATTAGTTTTTTTTTTTTTTAACCTTCACTAATGAAGCTGATATGAGAAGCCGGCAAGAAGGCACCATTTTCCAAACACAGCAAGAGGCCTCATCAAACAAACTCCAGCAGAGGGAGGGAACGAGGGGGCAGAGGGGGAGCACGAGGATGCCGTCTGCTCATCACCCTCTTTCTTTATCTCGGAGTTCTCCACCTTTGTCCTTGCCTTTAAAGAGCATGATGGAAAACTCTCTGGGGAGGATTTCCGCCGAGAGCGCATGAAAGAAATTAAATTGTCAAGAAGTCTTATTTATTCTAATATTATCTTTTAATCAAATACGTCTTTTGTTTTGGATTCATTCAGGCCATTTACACAGCAAAGCGTGATCATTGCTCTTTTGTTTTATTATTCAATCATTGTTCATCTTCAGTTGTGTACATGATGCCGTCAAATGCAAGTGAGAACTTGAATGAGCAATCAAGGCTGACAAAAGAGAAACACAGCTGTGGGAATACTTCTAGAAAAAAGCCTCTTAATTATGCATTTAACCTTTGACCTGGTGACCTTTTCGATACTAAACTGAATTACTGCAGTTCGTCTTCATTAGATGGTGCTTTACTCCAGTTAGTTCGACCTTTCAGTGTCTAACATACAGACATATGATTGTTAACGTCACTTCCCTGATGAGGATATGAATTATTTGTGCTCTGTTAAGTAAATAAGTGTGTGTTACACTCCGACATGCTAATGATAAGAAACTAAAGTAGATCAATACTCCATCAATCTAACTACACGGTGGTCATTACAGGAAATGTCAGGGGTCACCAGTGTGTCTTGTTGATGTCTATGAGAAGGTCAGCCATTAATGAAGAATCCAAATTATAAATTAAATCAGTAAAACAGGAAACGCATTCATTATTTATGTCATTACACTTAGGTGGAGCCCTTTTCAGGTATTAACAAAAGAAGCAGGGATGATTAGGAAACAGTCGTTTTGAGCTCAGAGACACAAACTCAAAGTCTAAATGTTACTGAAAGTCTTGTCTGGTGTAATTAGAAACTAAAACACCACACACAGCACCGCAAGGAGACCGTTTTTAAAGAAATCTAGCAATTGCTGTAGTCTCTAGACAAAGAAATCATCATGTTTTGGAGTAAGATTTGCTTAACATTCCATCTTAGTTGAATCAAAACCAAAAACAGAGCATAAGGTGGAATAAGTGTCGTGGGCCATATCAGCAGAGTGACAGCGAGCAGACTCAGGTTTTAATGGCCAAGCTGTTCACCTGCACCTGGCCATAACTGGACATCACTGGTCAGCTGTCACACAGCTGTGAATTAACCAGTGACATGCAGCATGAATGGAACAGCTGATGCCTGAAATAACTCAGCTGATTGCCTATCAAAGAAAGTCTCCACCTAAGAGTTCAATTCAATTATTTTCTTTTTGTTTTCCAAGTCACTGCATTCTTACGTTTAACTTTATGAAATGGCTTTTGTCTGAGTTCAGAACCAGACTGAACAGATGTTTGGTCACTTCTAAACAGGATCATGTCAGAGGTCAGTAAAAGTCATATGTAGTTATGTTTTTTTAGATAGTACATGTTGCTCAAACTGCAGCTGAGTTCAGACGCAGTGTTGATGAGCCAGACAAACTGTTATTCATTTTATTTTATATATTGAAAAAGTATGAATAAGTACAAGTAAGTTAAAAAGTTTTTTTTTCTGCTTTTTATTTTGTCTTACAAGAGGTACATGTACAGTTTAATGTAGAAAACGAGCTTTCAGAATTCAGTTTTGTTATCCAGTGTGTCAAACTACATAAAAGAAAAGACTGCAGAAACAGTTTGTGCCCATGATAACTTCAGAAATCCTGACATTGTCCTGCTTGTGTTCAGCTCTGTATTCACTGATGTGTACTCATCTAACTGATGTAGCACACTGAGGTTGCTCTGGATCTCCAGGGTGCCTGCATGTAATTAGTTCAAGTCTCATAAGCAGAGCCAGACTGCTTCTGGGCACCTCATGGACCCCAAGGGCATCAACACCCGAGGGGACCTTTTCATTTCTGCTCGGCAGAACCCCACAAAATATTAAAATATTTCCCATATTCACAAAGTCTCCTTTGAGACCGAGCCAATTTTCTCCTCTTTGCATGTTTCCTCGACATCAACATGTATTAGAAGAATATTGGATGTGAGAACTATCTTGCACATTACGGTGACAGAGAATGCAGAGGAAATGAAATTTTGAGGCACAAAGAGATGTAAATTTAGTCTGTGTGTCTTTATGAATTGTGCTTTCAGCCCTGTGGTGGTGATACAACCTGTCCAAGTATCTGTCACAGTGCCTTTCAGTCAGCCCATACTGGGAGAGGCTCCAGCCACTGATGTTAAGTTTTAGAGCCATTCAAACACTGAGGACAAAAATAATGTTCTCAGCGTTTTTGGAACAAGAACTATAATTTTGGATAGGATTAAAAGAAACGCATTAAGAATTGACATCAAACAGGGGAGGCGGTTTGAAAAATTCATATTGACAACAGCGGTTACGACTGAGTCACGATGGGACAAAAATAAAGGATAATTTTGCTTAGCATCAGTGAAACGGAAAACATTTCCAAAGTGTGTGTGAAGTATGAGGAGCATGAGTTCACCTGGCAGCTTTCTACAAATGCGGAAGAGGAGGAGAAGAAAAGAAGATTGCTAACATGTGCGAGACACAAACAATGTTTTCAACTGCATCTCAGGCTTCTGTGGAGCTTGAATTAAGCTTTGTGTAAATGATTCTTTCAACACACTTTTTAAAACTTGTATGCTTCAATTGTTGACCTGCACCAGTAAGTTTAATTTTTCAAATGTATCGATTAGGTTTTTTTGTGCTTTTAAAACAAAAAAAAAGGACATTCAGGTCTGTCAGTATTAGTTTTGAAAAGGTGTTTTAGCACATATAATTTTCCAACAATTCCAACTCAAGGCAAGCTATCTTATTCCCATTATCATAAATTTGAGGGACTAATCTGATTTCTTATGATTTTGTATTTCCAGCCAAACAGAAATATGCAGATGATGAATGGATGGTCAGATTGTCAGCTGGCGAGAGAGTTGTGCATGTTAGCACATGCATAATGCAGTACGATGGTGCGACTGAACAAAGTAAATATCATATGCAAATGTAAATAACTATATAAAGGGAAAATAAGCTGCACATTCCTCCTCCCTCAAGCTTTCCACCTCTAATCTCCATTCTTCACACCTTCTTCCCTTCTCATGTAAAAGCCAACCCAATTTTTTTTTTGCATTACCCGCCTCCCTTGCTATTCTACTGTACATTTTCCTCTTTTTTTCTATTTTCTGACTGTACCTCTCTTTATCAGTGGCTTCATCCCTTTACAAACCTTTCCCAATCTTGTGATATCCCCTCTTTTGATCCCTCTCTATAAACGCCTCTCTTGTTGCCTCTTTTCCTCCTTTTCAGTCTGTGTGCCTCATCCTAAATTTACTTGTTTGTTCCTGCTTTCTGCATTTTTATTTGCAGAGCCGATTACGTTGTGGGGAAGCCAACCAAAAGCTGTAAAAACATGGCCACGGTCTTCGCTGTCACCAGTTAGTCAGCACCGTCTGTGAGCAAATGGTGGGATGTTAATAGAGAGCTTTAATGAGGAGTACAAGTGAGGCCAAACAAACGGGCAAAAGGGGAACTCTCCTCCACGATGTGACACCAAAAGTGCAGGTTTTTGTTAGAGGTGTCATCTGCAAACACAGGCAACTGTGCAGACACGCTGAAGCACATTATTATGCTCTCCCTCACTTTCTCTCTGTCACACACACATTAACATATATGGAGAAATTCAGTTAGGCGATTCTGTCCCATCTGAATATTTTTTACTGGGTCAATGCGTTCAGATGAGGCTTCCAAACACACTCATCAGACACAGGCTATCCAAACACAGATGGCCTGAGGGACCCATTCTCTCTCTCTCTCTTTTCTCTTTTTCTCTCTTTTCTCTGTCTCTCTCTCTCACACACCTCACAGACACACACCCAAACAAACAATATTGCTATTTTAGGCAGAGCACTAAATGACCACCTCTTAAACTGGGGTGTTTTAGTGTCCCTGATGAGCCCAGCTAAACCCATCCAGACTGAGCCCTCGTCCAACACACACACCCACACACACACAGTTTCAGCTGGTAGGATGAAAGCATGCAGAGGAACGACGTGGCTTTGTTCCATAGTCCCCCTCTGCCAAGACGATGTGTCGTATTTATGTAAATCAAGTAATCTATTATCATGTTAGACAGAATTTCATAACAATTACGCTTTTGGGAAATCCATAAATGATGTCACCTAACGTCTAACAGAGACACTGCCCTCAGTAGAAGAACTGATTTTATTAGCTATCTGCAATTTTATGTTCACCATAAGCTTGGTGTGCTTATTGTATATTGAAAACTTTACTGAGGAGCCAGCTGAAAACAAAGTGTAATGTTGAGGATTATGTGGAGGTGCTTTAAGGGATAACTTCGCCTTTTTTCTAGTCTGTCTTAATATAATATCCATGTCTGCATACGCAGATTGAAAATATTATTGTGGCTTTCATCACTACTGTCCACTCAATATTTGAATCTCCAATATAGGAAACAGTGGACATTTTCATTTCATGTAAAATGCATTTTTAAGTGTTTTAAAGCTTAGTTAGACTTTTTTTTTTAACATAACTTTTTTCCTATTTATGTCACTATTCTTCCACTGCCGCTTAGAGAGGAAACGGCATCTTCTTTCTTGTTTGATAAAGATGTCAGGGCTTTAAGAGAGGTGAGTTTGCTTGATTGACAGGGATCTCAGCCTGTCACAGCTTAGGTACTTTTCCAAAGCAAACCTTCTGATATATACGGTGACATTACAGATATCATGCCCATGTTTGTCGACAGCTAAAGTCTGAAGTTGTTCTTCACACCAACAATCTTGCTGGCTAGACACACACTGTAGACAGGGTTAACAAGGGGCCTCTCGTGTATCTGAGGCCCCTGAGGTTCCCGATGATGTAACATGAATCCTGATGAACAAACTAAGCGAGGATGCTACAAAGTCCTGGTGACAAAAGGCTTGGGAGGATAACATTAGACGTTAAAGGATTTAAAGCAGATACGTCATTCATTTCAGTTTAACGCAACATTAATTCACATCCTGAGAGCAAATTCTTTCATTTTGAGGCTTATCGCTAAGAAAAGTACACAAAAAGCTACAATAAAAGTCACGGTATTGTAAAACAAACCTGTCATTATTTAGAGTAATCTTGTTTCACACAACGACAAACATGCCTGCTAAATCAAAAAAAAAATTGACATAAACAGCCAAGTCTCTTATCTCATCTGGAACATAACAGGGCTCTGATCCCAGAATGCCCTGGGACAGAGGGACCGAGTTATGAACCTGGAAAGGGGAAGAGTGGCTGCACAATGAAACCGCTGACAGACCGCCGCTCCCCGAAGGCACGGACAGTCGACACCATGGCCAATGTTAGACGTCGACAGCGATTCTGATGCAAATATCTTGTTTTGGAGTATGTGTGAGTGCTCCTGATAGGCACTGAAAGAGAAAAATAAACAGCCCTGCAATCCCTCGAGGATGTTGAAGCAGCGATATGATTTAAGACAAACTCCTACAAATCCTTGTCTTTAACAATTTGAAGCTAAAACAATACTCACATCAGAACAAAAGTTATTAATTGGTCGTCGATATTACAACCTGTTGTTCGTTTTCAATCACGATTCAGATTTTGTTTAAAAAAAAAGATGCATGAGTAAACAAAGCTTCCACGGCAACTTTAAGTTAATCCGGTCACTATATTAAAAAAAATAGCATCAGATATATCACAAACTGATACTGCCCTGGCAATCTTTCTTTCATAAATCAAGCACATTTACTGATGGTAGCCTTGCACCAGGTGCTCCAGGATATAGTGGACAAACTCACATTAGTGCGACGGGTCCTCGCCAAATGTATGAACTGACACTTCCTTTCTCAAACCTCTAAGTGGGCGCCCACCTCAACAGGGGCCATCTATCTCTTCCTTTAGATAATGGCCAAGACCTTGAAAACTGTCATTTAACTATCTGCGAGAAAAACACCCCCAAGGTGAAGAAATAATGGGACATTATAGTGCCTGATGGGCTGCAACAAGATGTGTGTCTGCCATCTGTCTGTGTGCAAAAAATGCATTGTCTTGGATTCATGTTTTTGAGAAGCATCCTTCAAAGAGACCTTAAAGGATACTACTATACGCTCCAGTGTTATAGTGTATGAATCAGTAAGTGTATGCATTCACAAGCACCTGTGTGTCGCTTACACGCAGTTCTGCCTATAAAACTAACCAAGTGTGCATTGATTTAAATTAAGGTCACTTCGGTCTAGCACCTCATTATTTCACTATCAATCATTTGGCAGGGGAATGAGCCAGGGGAGGTCAGCAGTGAAGTTTCCTGATGTTCAGCAGCTTTAAACCTACATCTTCAGCTTAGTGTCCATTTAAAAACACAGACAGAGAGGTAGAGATGGACAGAGCTGGAGGAATGAAAAAGAAGGAGACAAATAAATGTAAGATTGAAAATGTAACAGAGGGACAGAGAGGAAGAAAACTTTAGAGTTAGAGTGAGGAAAAAATGAAGTGAATGAACATGTTTTACATTGTTCAGTACTTCACCACACAAGTGCTCATTTCATTCATCAAGTAACACAGTCATGTAAACTCTGGCAAATACTGTACAAAATAAGTAATGGCAATGGGGAAAGGGTGTGTCAAGGAGACAGCGTGTAGAGTGAACGAAGACAGATGAAGGACAGTGTAGGGGATCCCGGGGGGGATAAAAGTAATCCTGAAAAGATCCATTTTGCATGTGTCATTTCAACCTGCTACACTCTATGTATCTGTGTAGTTTTTCACTCTTTTGTGCAACTCAGTGTATCTTTGTGCATTTCTCTTTGAGCAAATCGTTGTCCATGTGCATGTAAACCTGCTTAGTGCTGCTCTGCATGGGTGCAATGTTTTAAGCAACTTGCAAACGGACGAAACGGTCTATTAACACATAATTTCCAACATTGTGCGACACTCTACAGTGACGAGCAGAGACCAGACCGTATGGTGTTGTATGTTAATGGGGCTTTGGATGGATGGATTGATATAGGAGAGATTTAAAATCTATGTTTGAGGGCTCTTAGCCTCAAAACCACTGGATTTAATCCTAATCCAGGAGCTAAGACCTTTGCTGTGTTGCTACACTGAGTGCTCGGCTACCACTTCTACACCATGTTGAACGTAATCCACCACGCCTTGCATATCTTTCTAGAAATAAAACTGCTGAAAGACCACCCACTGTTCAACTGTTAAATATGACACTTTAAATCTTCCATGTTTTTCAACTTTTCAGGAAACGTAGAGGCAGCACAACTTGTCATCCACAGTGAATGAATGGCAGCACTCGCACCACCTCAACACATGACCGAAATGCTGAACAAGGGCATAAAAAAAAGTCCATTTTACACGAACTTCATGATTAAAGAGCGTAGAGGCTGCTGAGCATGGAAAAAATGAGATGCGGGCAGACTATAGAAGAGTCTGCAAGAGAGAAAGAGACTAAATGAAAGAGACACAGGCAGACGTGGAGAGAGATGAGGCGCTGCACTGAAATCAAGCAGATATTATTATACAATCTGTGCCAGAAAACTTCACGCTTATGGTCTCTGATCTTCTGAGTCAGGGTCAGGAAAATACATTGATTGGAGGAACATTGTATTTTTTGTGGAGCTGGGTATGGAACTATTGCGTCTTTTATATTCATATATTAATTTATTTATGAACAAAACAAAAATGGCCACTACCTGAGGAGCAAACTTGCTCAGTCACAATTTATCAGCAGTTACAGACTGTAATGTACTTTTACAACAATAATAAAACCCATCATCTGTCTACAAAGCTGGGTTGTCTCAAAATCATGTTTCAGTTTCAAAGAAACTAAACTGTCTGATCTCTTTTGGCTTCTGTCTTGTGTTTCCCATCGCAGACCAAAGCTGCTTATGAATGGCACAGTGAACAGACAAGCGTTACAAGCAGCTGGCTGCTTCCTTAACTCGCATGTACAAAGGCTCACTGGCAGGCCTGTCCTCCTGCCAACAGTCAAACCTGACTCACTGTGACACAAAGTAACAGATCCACAGATATTTCCTATTTGAAAAACACATAGAGGGGAGTGTTAGATTTTTTGGTGGCCATTTAAGTGACAAGTGAAGATAAAGTTGATCCATCCATCCCATCAATCTATCCATCATTCTGTATATGTAGTGCTGGTCTTTACGTTTCCATCATTTTAATTGTTTCATTTTCACATATCATTAAATTTCAACCTCAAAATTCAAAGAATTCAGAAATAAAATCTATTTTGTAGTTCCTCCACCACTTTGACAACTAGATTAGACACACGCTGAAGACCAACTCTTTCCCACCATCGGACAGCAACACCCTCAACACCCTCACAGAGGAGGCCTCCTGTGACGTGTTATCATGTAATCTACCCTCTTTATCTCTCTCTTCAGTCTCCCTAAGAGATGGATCCGGATCAGGATGAAGAGGTGGAAGGTGGCAGGTTTGTTGCTTGTGTATGGTGTGTACACACACACACACACATTGAGTGTTTGAAAGCACATCTTCAGCAAAGCCGCTGTGTCACAAACTGGTAAGTAAACAACCCAGATGTTCCAGATGATGATGATGATGATGATGATGATGATGGGATGGGGCTTAGGAGAGAATTACAGCCATGCATGCACATCTCATTGCACACCAATGAGCAAACATTAACACACACACTCCTGTCACACGCACACAAATGCAGACAGACATGAGCACAGTGTTTAAAAATAGCTCCTAATGAAATAAAATACTTTTTATACAAAATGTCCATATCAAATGTATTAAAGATGTTTAATAGGACATTTGGTGACTCTATGACACAAATGACAGTGATTCAGTCCTCCAGTGGGCTTCATAACTTAAAAAGAAATATCAAAAAGTCCCTTTCTCAGTTGTTTACCATGGTGAGAGCAAAACATGGCAGCATAAATAGCCTCCAGTCAAAATGAGGTCAAAATGTGGCTTTAATATTCTAATGCAAAAAGGACAAGTTGCCTAATTGAGTGCACCAAAGCTTTTTGTTTCATTTCGGAATCACGTAAATCACATGTGGGTTTACTGAAACACAGACACCAATGTTACAGATGAGTCAATCAAACTCATCAGTTTCTTATAGTTTCATCGAGCATTCCGTGAAAAAAAGCAGCAAAAAAAAAGTCAAAAGCGACTTCCCCCCTCCATGCAGACCTACCTTTGAAAAGCATGGCCGCACAAATATAAAATCCAACCGAACACGGTCCCCAAAACTTGTGGCAGCGCATCCTGGCAGCGGCTCTTCCTGCGCGGGTCAGACGCGCTCCGAGTGACCGTGAGGCTGCTGAGAGCCGAGGAGGAGGACTGAGAGAGAGAGAGAGACAGAGAGACAGAGAGAAACAGACTGACAGACCAGAAACGAGCGTGGAGTTGCGATCGGCGCGTGCTCGCAGGCACATTCCCTCACAGGGAGCGCGCACAGGAGCCCGAGCTGTGTGTGTGTGTGTGTGTGTGTGATTGCTTTCTTTGGGCGTTCATAAACACTGTATCTTCCACTGACGGCCAGTTTTTATCACTTGAAACACAGATTCAGGATTACATGATTAGATGCTTTGTCTGTTTTTACTTTGGCATCACCAGTGTTACAACAAATGAAATAAAGCTGTTAAGTTTTGATTTACACACTAATAAAACTTCTAATATCTTGAAATCAGAGTTAATTGATTTCTGCTGTAATCCATCAAGTCAAAAATTGCTAAAATGACTATTGTGATGAAACCACAGTGAACTGACCTCCATGATTGCTGTTCCCACAATCATTCTGGTTGTTTGTTTGTTTGGGTTCTTCATAGCTCAAACGTTACTACTTTGGTTCAGTCTCAATGCTCTGCCTGTCCGACAGCTGACAGAAGAAAAGCTGGAGTTGCAAGTCAAAAAGATACGACTCCGCTGGGTGCTGGTCACGACCAGGCCTTAAACTCTGGCCCGTAAAGTGGCAGCAGATCACGACTCAACCCTCCTTCTCCCGCAGCTGTAGACTATCATGTTTGAGTGTCACACTGCAATTTCCCACTTTACAAAGAAGTTAATCAACAGCACTTTTGTCATATTTGTCACCTTTTTGTGCCAGCGTGGCTCATAATCAAATGACCTATTTATCCCAGTCCATAAATAATTCCAGCCGGAAATAGGATCCGACAGGCGATGAAGAGGAACACTGAACACTTCTGCAAATGTTCCCCCACTTTTTCCTCTCTCGCTCTCCCTCTCAGTGGAACAGGGGCGTATCATCTAAGAAACAGTCCTGGTCCAGTGGTATCAGACCAGTTCCTGCTATTTTTTCATAACCCACATGTCTCTTAGCGTGGAGCTGCATCAGAGGAGATTTATGCTGTTGGATGTGATTTGGTACAGAATCACACATCTGTCTCTGCTGTAGGTGGGCCGACAGCCGCAGTGGGCTCAGCGAACCTTCTTGATCACAACCTTCATCCTCGCGCTGGCTCTCGCCGGGCAAACGTCTAGTCAGTGAAGAAGGAGTGACGTTAGACTAATCCTCACTTTAACCACATCGAGCCAGCTGTGAACTAAAAGCTTTACTTTTTTACTACCAATAACTGTGCAGAGGCTCAACAAAGAGCTGTCCATAACAATGAACCTGTTCCATGTCACCAGCAGTTTTATCAAACAAACAAAATCACTATAAAAAAATGCAAAATTATACATGTCTTCCCTCTTTAGGGTTTAACAGAACATACCTGCAAAAATACTGTTTGCACAAAACCAATGAGCACATGACATAAATCAGTATACTGCTTGGTAGCCATGAAGTCAGGCCTGTTATAAACCTCCATCTGACACTGCAATCCCCCGTTAGATGTGTCTGATCTCTTTTTTTGCCATGTGTGACAAAATGTCATGCATAACAAGACAACAATCCCAAAGCAATTTCAAACTTAAAAGCAGCTTTGGAGCAGCAAAGGTCTGAGCTGAAATGTAAAAAGCGTTTGTAGCTGGATCACATTTAATCATTTCCTAGCATTGCATTTTTAATTCCCATAGGATGTGCAATCTGGATATGGATACAGTGTGAGAACAAATTTCTGTATGTGTTTCTTTACAGAGCGACTCTGCAAATCTGTTTTACCATAAATATATATTTTTTCCCCATGTGTTACCTCCTCCTGCGCACTCAGTATTATTTTGCGCCTGTGGGGGAAGGGTTGCAAACATTTACTTGCACACTGTTAAACGCCAGAGACAAGAATTCACAAAGACACTCAACAAAACCCTCCACAAAAAAAACAGAACCAGTAATTTACAGCTGAGACTCTGAGGCGCTTCTAGTCAAACATAATATAGAAACAAAGATTGAATTAAAAATGAGCACCTGGCTCATATTTTATCAGGTTGAATAACAAAGCAGGAACATTTCATAAAAGCTCCTCAGAGGCACCAGCTGAACAAAAAAAATCAGAGAGAAAGCATCACACTTGTTGATTTTGTTAATGTTTCAAATTCCTGAGCTGTTTTGAACTCTCAGTGCTGATGAGGAGTCTCTAATCTGCTCAGATTAAGACAGTAGGAGAGCCTGCATCCTCATCACCATATGTGGCCTTATTGAAATGCACAGATCCACTGATAGGAGGCGAACAACAGCAGAGAGGAAAGACTGAGCGCAGAAAAGAGTGCGAAGACCGAGGGGGGCTGTTAATTCTCTATCTTTTATGAATGAGAAGTGCTCTGCTAATGGATTTAAATGCTACCATCGCTTCTTTCCTTCTTCTCTTTGTTTTTTTTTTCTCTCCACGTCCCTCCGGTCTCCGTCTGCTTAAAACAAACCTAGCGAACACAGAATTGCCCACAACAGAGACGGTGCTACATTAGTGTGTTCATATATGGATGCATGTGAACACTACCTCCTAAAGAAAAGCTCAAAATATGAAGCTCAGCAGGCAAAGACGGGTGTTAATAATAATAATCAAATTTTAAAAATCCTTCAAAAATAACAAAACTTTAAAAAGTGTATGAAATTCTGTTATACATACTTGTCACGCTCTTTTCCTGTTTCTAAATTAATTATTCGCTGTCCCAGCAGGGTGCACGTGTGTGTGTGTGTGTGTGTGTGTGTGTGTGTGTGATAGAATGGGGTCAGATGAGTTTTAGTTTTGTCTGAGTCGCTACCTTTGATGTGTCGAAGACGCAAAGCTTTCGCTGTGGCAAAAAGAGCACAAGGGTCCCAGAGCTACCCAAGGTGTGTGTGTATGTGTGTGTGTGTGTGTGTGTGTGTGAGCGTGCATGCTTTTGTGAATCTGCATATCTGTGCATGCTTTTGGGATCTTTTCAAAGCTGGGTGCACACTTGATTATAAGAGCAAAACATTTCTCCACCTTAATGCCTATTTGTTTTAAGGTGTGTTTCTGTAAATATTCTCCCCCGTGTCGAAGTGCATCCCCCTGTAACAGCTCTCACTCCGTTGTCCTGCTGCCAGCCGGCCGTTTGTCTCAGTTACTCACAGTTTATTATGGGACGTCAAAGAAAGGTCACGGCTCTCACACACACTTAGGAGTCTATCATGGAAAAGGTCAACGGTGCGCAGAGGGGTTCAGGGCAAAACAAAGACATCCACACAGTCTGGAAAACAAGCAAAAAGCAGCAAACCAGAGTTATGTGGGTGGACAGCAAAAAAAAAAAAATGTAATAAAAGAAAACTTAACATCTTCAAAGAATCTCATGCAGAGAAATGATGTCACACATTTACATACACATACAGGTTCATAAATAGAAGGCGTTTAAATTATAAATGAGTTTTGTTCTGTTGGACCTTTACTTATTGTCCTGGTGCTCATCTTCACTTCATTTATTCGTGTGGCTGCATCCGAGTATGAGCGAGTGTGTAAATATTACATCACACAAAGAGACTCATAGAAAGGATGTGAGCTTTAACGCAACACCTTGGACCCAAATTAATACCCTCGGGACCTGCTTAGAGATTTTTGAGGTCTTAGGAAGCCTTTTCTGACTTAAAAAACAGACTTTAAATCCCTTCCCTTAAGTAATGTTATGTTGTGCATATACTGTTTCTATTTTCTCCTTTTTAAGTGCATCACATAAGTACAGTCATGCAAAACAGCTTTAATTAATATCTTCAGGTTTTGTCACTTGATTTCTGTTTTTATGTCCACTGTACCATACTGTGCTCACATAAACATTTGCAAGTCTATTTTTGAAAAAGCCTGCCGACTTCGACTTTTTTTTTCTTTTTTCTTTTTTTTGTAGACATCAGCATATGTCTGGGGAATAAATCAATTGACAGCTTCCAACACATCCTGGAAAAAAAACATATCAGTTTAACATGTGGCATGAAGACAGTGAACTATCTTGAATGTGGTTAGGACCCCACCCAGTGGAAGAAAAGTTGATGTACACAAAATGTCAGCATATTAATCATTTAACAAAAAGCATCACATAATTCTTGAGTGAGCACAAAAACACATACAATTAAAGTCATTTGATGACAATGACTATTTTCATTAACGGGGAACGTTTCTGCTGCTGAACAGCACAAACACAAAGACTTCAGCAACGTCCTGTAGATGAGTTAGAGCAAGAATAGACTGTATATCATTTATATAGTAGACTGTAGACAGCAACATAATATTAATAATAGTTAAAAGTAATACTGTAGATGCTGTTATGAACAAAAATCATGCAAAAAATGCTTTTATGTGCATATCACATGCAGATAAGATAAGAATAACTTTATAAATCCCACATTAGGGACATTCACTGAGCTAATTTCATTATCCATCCATCTATCCCTTTCCTAGACCTGCCTATTGTGTCTCACAGGGTTGAAGGGTGCGCTGGTGTTACGGTTCTAGGCAAAACCAAGCTAGGCTAGGACCCCCCCACAGTGCAGACCCGAGACCAGACACCAGAGGAATGGTGTTCACAATCAGCTTTTTTAATGAACATTAAGTAAATAAAGGAAATAAACAGTGTGAGTGTACTCAAGGCAGCGAGTCCAGATGCAACTGGATGGTGACTGGTAGTTCCTACTGCATGATGCTCGAACGGCGGAGCAGGAAGACAGGCAGGTGTGATGACAAGCCGGGGTGGAAAAGGTGGAGCTGACGGCCAAACTGTGCTGAGGCAGTGTGGACAGAACTGAAGAGGGGGAGGCAAGCCAGGAGGAAGACGGGGAGGAGCTGGCAGGGAAAACCAGCGAAACCAAGAATCAGAATCAGAATCAGAATCAGAATTAGCTTTATTGCCAAGTACGTGAACACATACAAGGAATTTGACTTCGG
>JBAJHX010000053.1:12463527-12475511 GCA_037176925.1 Amniataba percoides
GTCCGTTGTAGTCTGTGCCTGTCCTGCTTGGTGGCTGATCCAAACCACACAGTGATGGAAGTGCAGAGGACAGACTGAATGATGGCAGAGTAGAACTGGAAGAGTGTGGAGACAAAGACAAACAAGTTGGACACAGACAAAAAATAAAAAAACTCAGAGCAAGGGTCATCAAAAGTCACAAAGTACCAAGTAGGTAACTGAACGATCTGACAGAGAACGGATGAATGAGCCAGAGCTTAAGTGCTGCTGCAGAGTTGGTAGTTGATTGGAGAACGACTCTCAGGTGAGACGATCAAACCAGGTGTGGTGACGAGTGCCCTGGAGTAACCTCCTCGTCTTCCTGGGCAACCGACAGACAACACAGACAGAGGGAGACAAACACACACAAACGGGAAAAAGGGGAACAAACACGGGGGAGACAGACAGGGACTCTAACAGCTGGAGCATGTCCCACCTATGTTGGGCGAGAGGCGACGTTCACTCTGGACTGAACGCCAGTCAGTGACAGGGCCGACATAGAAGACAGACTAATTTAACTATGAGACATTTTATTAAATTAAGTTTTTAATGACACTGTGCCATGATTTAAATGTAAAGAAAATGTCTGGAAACTACTGAGAATTTCATTCCCTGAAATCAAGTTCGGGTCCTGCAGTGTATTTGTTTGCAGGCACACTATTAGTCAGACAGTGTCGTCTTTATGCCAACTCTGAGAGCTTGACTTGTTGCTGCAGGGAATCATCAGTGTGTGTGTGTGTGTGTGTGTGTGTGTGTGTGTGTGTGTGTGTGCGCACATGCGTGCGTGTGTGTGAGAGTGTGAGTTTCCGAGTGGTTTGCCACAGCTCTGGCACACAGAGAAGTGGCTAACTTGAGTGGCTTGGCCTGATGCTTGACTCCATTCATTCCTCTGCGATTCCTGGTAAAAAGCTGTGAAAGAAACTCTTGTTCTCTTTCACATTCAGACGAGAGATTCTGAAGCTCTGAAGACGCTCAGACGTTCAGCTTATCAACAGCACAAACTGCAGGTAAGTCTCACCTTTCTGCATTCAAGCATTTACCAACTAATTTTAAAAGAATTTCATGTATTTATATTTCATATGAATTTTTGTGTGCTGTCTGTGTATTATTCATGACTCTTCTTATTTAAAACTTCCATTATTTGTTTAACTTTTATAGACATGAGGTTTCTAATCGTGTTTGCACTTTTGAGTGGTAAGTCAGACAATTTCAACAATGATTGCACATTTCTGAATTTTAATTGTGTTACTGTAAGTTGATGTCATAATTCAATTGAATACTTAGACAGAGCACTGTAATATAATTATTTTGATAAAGTTCATATAATAAGTTTACATTTACACACCATTCAAGATGTGCAATATAAAAATAAAAAAAAACTGAAGTGAAAATGTGTTTTTTCCTCCCATCTTTTCACTCAGTGATATAACTTCCCATAACCAAATTTTAATTTTTGGTGTTAATTTCTTAAAATGAAATTAATTAAAATTGAAATTGAAATGTGACTCATTCCTGTTCAGGGGTTTTTGCGGCCCCATTCATGAAGGAAAAGGAGGCAAAAGGCTTCATCAGGCTGAAGAGACAGTCAGGATACTGGGATCCAAATCACTCTCAGAACCAGTGGGGTTACACCATTCAGGAACAGGTGACACAGCGCCATGTGGTATTAATACAGCGTTTTAAGAAGAAGCCCCAAAGCCAAGACTTTTAGCCATTAAATAGGCATTTGTGTGATGGAGTATCCTTCTTCCTCAGGTGAGCGAGTACTGGACGGCTCTACGAACAGATACTCAGTACTACGTGGACATGGGTAACCTGATGTTTGACCGCTCTGTGGCCACGTGAGTGAAATAATCAGTGGCAAAGCAAGTCCCAGTTGTCATTTTTATCTTCCATGTCTTACAGTAATATGGCCTAAAAATGTTTTATCTTGCAAACGAAAGCAACTGTGCCATCCTGATATGACAGTAGTATCCATCAAGTTCATTTCTCAATAACCTCTGTATTTTTCCTCTATTTGGTTACATTGCAGGGAAAACTACAGGCTGTATATGGAGATGCTGCGCAATGCACGAGCTCACCTGGACAGTCAGATAGCTGGACACAGATAAAAAAAAAACTAAAAGAGGAAAACTGAGGATGGGAAAGTCACTTTTTATTAAAATGCTCTACAGTATATACCGCATACTTTCATGTGTAAATTTTGTCTTTAAATACAATCTGTATGTGTATTGACATTAGAGTTTAAAATAATTACAATTAAAGGGTGCTTAAAATAATTTACATATAATTAGCTAATATTTAGTAGACACAGTATGTCTACAAATTTGTTATCTTGTTTAATAGATAAAGGAAATAGAAAATCAATGTTCAATTATAGGTAGATTCAGAATCAGGTTTATTGTCGTTTAAGTTTTCATATACAGCAGTACTGCCTTAATATCAGAGAAGTATTGAGACCAGTGATTAAAACAGAATTAGTTTATATTTCAATGTTGTCGTTTTGTTTTTTGTTTTTTTGATGAAATGATGTATTCATCTTGCAATCAGAGTAAGTCCTCAGTGGAATATGAAATGTGTGCATTTCTGCCAGTGTCAAAGAGGGAAAAAAAAAACTATAGTTAAAATGTGACTGAAGTTAAAGTTGAAGTTATGCAAAATGTATGGCTTTGTAGATGACTTGTATTCTCATTCAACATTTGTTCTTATGACTGTATGGATTCTTTCAGAATCAAAGCAAATGCAATAGTGTTTTTTTATACTAACAAAAAAAAACTTTCACTTAGAAATGTCTTTGTATTTTGTATGGGATGACAATATGTTTGACACTGGAATAAGGATTAAAATTAAGAAGAACCTTTATTAGGTTAAATTTGTGGTTTTGTCTTCTGTGTTGATTCTTTTAAAGAGATATTTTCTATGCTTCTGTTTTCCACTGGATGGTGCTGTCACTTCACCAATTTTACCCATTTACATTTAGTACTTGGTCTGGATTGTTTTTTTGTTTTTTTTTGGACAATGTGTATGATATCATAGACAACTTTAATTGAAATGGAGTCAACAAATGATGACGAATAAAGCAGCGTGTATTTAAAAACGTTGTACAGCGTTAAAGTATAAAGTACATGTGAACAATACAAATACTGAATGTTTGAGGAATGTCTCATTTAAAGACATATGAGTCTTCATATATTTGGAACACTTACTAATGCGATGGTTGAAATTAATCTGTAACTGCAGTGACCAAAATATAATAAAGTTTAGATTAAAGATGGTGATAAAGACACAGACACAATATTCAACAGAAAACAGTCAAATCTGTTCAGATACAACATCACAAATTAGAGCATGGATGACTTAATTCCAATAACATATGTCGACACCTACAAAGATTTCCAATCAAATAAATGTTTGCATATCTAATGAACATGTAAGGTAGTTCAAATGTTGTTGGTACCTTGAGAGATTAAACTATGTCTTTTTCGTACAGTATACTTTGAAAAAGTAGTTACAGTAAGAGGTATTTTGTGTTTCAGGTATGTGATAACAAGAACAATCCTTTCTCACCATTATTACTGTGATGAAATAGTTGTGAAGTGATGAACACAATCTTAAATGGTTGTTTTTAAGTATTTTCCATCTGTTCTGTCTCAGTCTGTTGCACCCAGGTGAAAGCTGACACACTGAAAAATGAAGCCCATTCCAAATATGAAATAAAGGTTAAATCAATTAGAAATATATAAGAATAATGAGGTGGACTAAATACATACACGATGCCAATAATAGCATTTTTGTTGTGATTTTTTTATGGTTTAATGACACTGGTTGCTGGTTAATGTAAACTCAAATTCCTGCATGCTACTTAAAGCCACCGTGTGTAGATTTGTTAATGTTATGACAGATTGAGAGGAAACACATTTTACACAGTGAATGTAGAGAACAAAGCTTACCAACTAAAACTAAAAAGTCCTCGTTTAAAAAGCACCTGTAGTAGCTTCCTCTTGCTCAGTGGTGACGAATGCTTTATGGTTTGCTGAAGATGGATCGGCAGATGCCCGTGACAGGATTGTGTTATTGCTTCTAGTTTGAAGGTGGATCCTCACTTGCGGTTGGAGGAGGGATTTTCAAAAACTTCTGCAGGGCTGGAGTGAAGATGAGGATGGTGCCCAGCACTGAGACAGTGAGGAAGGCCCACAGGAAAATCCGGTCTAACACCTGGGCCACAAACTTCCAGTCTTGTACCACCTGAAAAATAGAATAAAAGGAACATTATGTGACAGGAGATTATATCAACATTATCCCTTAAAAGCAGAGATAAGCCACACCCACCTCACGGATGAAGTGTTCCTTGCGGATGTGTCTGCTGATGTAACGCACTGAGTAGATAGCTTTGTCCAACATGGTCGCCCAGGCCTCGTCCTCCTTCCCATCTGAAGTCGTCTGTCCGTGGGCACCGCTGTTTGCCCTCTGGCCTCCCCTCCGACCTCCAGAACGGGGCTTCAGCTCGGGGCTTTCCGGAGCCAGCTCTGGGTAGTGGTAGCGGTCGGTGTGTCCGCGCATGCAGAGCAACCTCGGCAGCTTTTGGAGGAAGAGATTACGAACCCATGGCGACATCGGGTGGTAGGTGGCCGAGGAGCGGTGGTGCACGTTGATGACGAAGACGGTGACGATGATCGAGAGGGTGACAAAGATCATGATGAACAGTAAGTACTCTCCGATGAGCGGGATCACCTTGGAGGAGGAGGGGATGATCTCCTCTATGACCAGGAGGAACACAGTGAGGGACACGAGGACAGAGGTAGAGAGCGACAGCTTTTCTCCTTCATCTGAGGGAAGGTAAAACACCAGGACAGTCAGGAAGGACAAACCCAAGCAAGGGATGATAAGGAAGAGTGTGTAGAAGAGCGGCAGCCTCTTCAGAATAAAGGAATATGTGATGAAAGGGTACGAGTACAGGCCGTCCTTCCTGTTGCCTTTGGCACCAGTGGCACTGAGAATCTCCCACTCCCCGTTATCGAAGAAGTCCTTCCGATCTACCTGGTTGTCTATGAGGATCAGGTCCACCATGTTGCCATCGTATGTCCAGGAGCCAAACTTCATGGTGCAGTTCTGGCGGTCGAAGGGGAAGAAGGTGACGTCCATGGTGCAGGCGGATTTGTAACTAGCAGGCGGCGTCCAGGTGATGGCGCCGTTGTACCTGACAATGGCTTTGGTCATCAGGGAGCCCTCAAACCGGCCATCAGCACTGAGAAAACAAAATCAGAACAAAAGTCTCAGAGTCAGATACAGATAGATCTGGTGATTTTCTATATTTTGGTGGTGAGGGGCTTTATGCATCTTTTGTAGATTAAAATATATATATATTTTTTGTTATTATTTAACTTATAAGCACTGTTAAAGAAAATCATGCATGTGTTCCTTATTTTTATTGCTGTCTAATATGAGTGTCAAGAATAACTGATAATTGCAAACTGAAATTAGTGGACCAAATTATTGCAGCTCATGTCAGCATCATGTAAAATTGATTTTAATTTGCCAGATTAGAGCTAAGATTAAAATTAGGGGAACATTTAGTCTATACCATAATTCTATGTAAATATTTACATAAAGTAGGTGATCATGGTCAGTTGATTCATGGCATGTAAGAGCAGTCTTACTTCTCGTAGAGGACGATGTCGGGGAGCCAGATATTTTCTGAAGGGACTCTGATAGAGGTGATTCCTCCGTATTTCTCCGGATTCCATCGTAGCTTGTAATCAATCCACTCCTGGTTAACATAACAAAAAAATATCATCAGACCTATTTACAATACTATGCCACTCTGAATTTGTGTTTGTATTTGGAGACACCATAATTGATTAAATATATTTCATTTATTGAATACAAATGATAAAACTGATCTATCACCTCAGTTCATTTCTTATTACCCACCTGACACAGCCAAACATTTGTGGTCATTAGCTGGTTCTTCTCATCCTAAAACAGACAAAAACATCAGACAAATGACATTTAAAAGGAGCAAACAAACCCAGAAGCAGGCACATTTTAGGTTCAAAATTCAAACAAAACTTTCTGTAAACTCTGATATCTCCCACTCAGGATTAAGACATTCAGTCACAGTATGCATCATCATATCAGTAAGAACATCCACAACATTTTTAGGAGTTGTGTGTGATGTAACTTGTTTACAGCACTCTGGGTGTTTCCATCGATTTGATTAAAGGACAAGATAAGAAGCTTTCCTTTTCCATGACATCAGACAGAATCTCATTTACCTGCCGCTGCCACTTTCTTAGCAAACAAGAAAAAGAAACATGAAACCAGAGGTGGGCACAGTGGACCACACTGAGGTTATACGAATGCGGCGAGAGGTATAAAAGAGGAAGACAGGATATAGACAGATGGAGAGGGGTTAAAACATTTTTATTTCCACATGGCTAGAGGTCAGTTTGAAAACTAAGAGGGAAGACTGAAAGCAAAAGACTTGGGAGAAATACAATGATGTTGCTGTTCACTGTATCCAGACCAGGCCTCAGCTGTCAGACTGAGTTGAGTGTTTTGGTGATCACATAGAGCAGAGGTGAACCATAATCTAATACAGAGCCATGCAGCAGCCCAGAGAGTCTCAGGGGACATGTGCTGTGTAGTGCATCCAAGCTGCTGTTCGCTCTCCTTCTCCAAAAATACAACGAATCATCAACCGAAATCTTTCCTCTCTGCTGAGGCGTGAGGACGCTTTTATTAATTCATCGCCGACTGTCTTTGCCTGGCACGCGTGTTTGCCAGAAAAACGAAAGAGTTAAATTGAATATTTCAAGCAGAGAAGAGCAGCCCCTCCATTAGCATCCCCTGCTTTTCTCCTCCTGAACACCTAAACCATCTCAACCTATCACAGCCAGCCTCTGAAATATTAAAGGAACACTCCAGAGAGAGAGAGGCCACGCAGTTGTAGAAATGGAGAGTGTTCCTGATCTATTTCAGGACGACAGAAAGCTCCACAATGTCGGTTTCAGCAACAGCCATCTGCTGAAACAAAAGAATAAAGCAAGCGCCCATCACGTTGAGCTTTTGTTCTTAATTCAAACTAAACCTTTATTCTCTTTGTGATATTTATTGTGATATTTGTCTTATCTTTTTTTTATCCAGTCCTAGTCTCTTCAAGTTACTTTTACATTTACACGTTAAAGATGGCAACGTTCTGCATTTTTATTGTTGTCAACAAGTCCCAGAAAAAGACCAAAGCAAACACTGCGTTATTCCATCTCTAAGTACTTTCTGACTTCTGACAGCTGTAGCTCTCCCATTCATTCCTGATGAAGACAGAAATCATCACAGTTTATATTGACACAGTTTCTTCCATTTAAAATGAAAGTATTGTAGATTAATGGCTAAATTATTTCCTGAAACTGTTGAGCTAAGTAACTTAAAGCAAACTTAACCAAAACAAGAATAAATCATTCATTTGTTGGAGAATCTTCACAGATTTGTTATTTCTGACGGTGGTATACAGTTTGTTGGACTGATTACAAACAAACCACTGTACTAATTATCGTAGTAATGAAGGACTTTGTCACCTAGTGCAACTTACTGGACAGGAAAGGAGGACTAGAGCACAGAGGGACACACTGTCAGGTTTGACTACATTGACTATATTGACTTTGTAGGTCATGATGGCATGGGGCTTGATGTTTTTTTCAAATAATTTGTAATTATGAGTTTGAAGGTTTTGGGGAAAAACTCAGTGTGTACTTGTGGTGAATTCACTAGTGGGGCCAGTGTGTTGGAAAACGTAAGCATTTGGTTGAGATTAAGGTAAGAATAAAGGGTAAGGGTAGAGCACAGGGCTGGGAATAAGCTAAGACAATATGTTTCCACATATAGACAGATGTGTGTTGTGACTGTGGGCATGTTCTCACCACATCAACCAGCTGGGAGATCTTGAGTCCGAAGCGTACTTTAATGGTGTCGTTGGCGTGCTGGATGGGCCTGACCCAGCGCTGGTAGCCTTGAAAAAGGTTCTTCAGCAGGGCGTCCTCCATCTCCGCCAGGGACACAAACTCACTTGGACCTGGAACAAAGAGAAGAGACGTGGATTAGGTCAATACGATGGTTTGAGTTACAGTAACTGCTGAATGAAGTAGAAAAGAGAAAAGTTTTGGTGCCAAGAGGCTCAAAACACACAGCTGTTAATAAATACAGAAAATCAACAAATGTTCAGTGGACAACAGTGAATTACAGAGTAAATATAAATGAAGACCATGTGAAAATTAGTCACTGTAAACAAACACAAACACATCCACCACTGGAGCACAGGTCATTTCATATAAATGTATGAACTAAAACACAGGAACATCAGGAGAGCGGATGTTTTAATGAGCAGTTGTGTTTGGATGTGTGGCAATGCTCACAAAGCAATTTTAAAAATGTCCTCACTTGCTCCATGGTGTGACTCAACAGAATAGTTTTCACAAAAGAGGCACAGACGGTGCAAACAAAAGTGTATAAAGTCATTTGTTTCCCTCCGTCTTCATTCGTAGGGGAGAACACGTGCCCCTCCCCTGGAAAATCACTGCAACAGTCCTCCAGCTGTGCAGGGAGGCCAATATTAAATGTGACTAAATCTGAAGTTTGAGGGGTGACTGAAGCCGCATAACTGAGTTACAAATCAAAAGGGCGGGGACGGAGATAACAGAACTGAGCCTAGTGCAGCACATCAGTCAGCCTGAGGCGATACGATGTCTCTGGAGGGACACAGACTGTAAAATTGACAGGAGACGACTGCAGTGACAGACGCAAGGGGACTCCAGGTGAACAAGTTAATGTACGTGTGTGTGTGTGTGTGTGTGTGTGTGTGTGTGTGTGTGTGTGTGTGTGCGCCAGGTTGAACCCTTCACCTGCTGCTGGCCTCTCCGCTCACATGTGGTTGGGGTGATATATATGAAGTACAAGCAAACATTAAAACCCACATACTGTAATCAGCCACAGGGTGTTTTAATCCCATTACCATCACCTCTGTCTGTGCTTTCAAGGACTCAGCTGAGACATCTGACACCCTGCCTGTGTGCCTGACCTCTGGGCTCCAGCACAAACAGAGCCGGGCCTTTGTGGCACCGGTGTGCTGCTTAAAACCTGATCTGCTCGGTACAGGAGAGCAGCGGAACAAGGTGAAATACTTCTTTTGTTTCTCCCAAACAGTATATTTACAGTATATATACACAACAAAGGGCAGGGATGTTTTTTCCGAGTATAAACAGCCCACTCCTTTTGATTAATAGCTCTAACAGGCATGGATTGTCATGTAGAGAAAAGCATAAAGAGGAAAACTTTGCCACCTTGCAGTATAGTATCTACCTTGAGGAGGTTGGACCTACTTTCTGCAGTCCTCAGAGGTTGAGCTGATTTCAGCCTTTATAAGAGACGAATGTTGCACCACATGTCTCCTTGTTCTCTAAATTGAAAGGATGCTGTAGATAATGATAATAATAATAGTAATTTTTTTTAAAAAAACAAGCTTTCTTACCGGGGATGTCGGCGCGGGACAGCGGGCAGGACGCCGACAAGAGGAGGAAGAGGAGGAGGACCGCCAACTTCATGGTGCTGTCGGACCCGACGCTCCTACTCTGATGGAGACACCGACACGGCGGAGGAGGCGCGGAGTTTCTCCATCAGCAACCGCTGTCAGGGCGCATGTGGCCGGTGCGCGTCTGCGGAGTAGACTCCGGCACAGAGAGCGCAGAGAGGAGGACGAAGAGGAGGAGGATGAAGAGAGAGAGAGGGAGGGGCTGAGGCGTGGAGTCTTTTTCTTTTTTATATCTGAGGTGTCCCTGATCGTGTTAAAGGATCATCTAAGTTGTGACAAGTGTCTCACACAGCTCCCAAAAAGTCCCACCAGTGGAAGCATCTGGAACATCTGCATTGTCTCTTTCTCGTGTGAGCTGCAGTGCCTGAGCTGTAAATCCCCCCATCTGCACATGTGGTGAGGTGTGTGGCTGCTCGACCACTGGAGGGCGCTGACAGGAGCCCTGAGCCTGGACATGGTGTTATTAGAGATCATGTAGCAGGAAAGGGCCCCCTTTTTTGACACTTGAAAATCCTCTCTTAAATCACATGAAAATATTTCTCTTTAAATAATAATCCGTACTCTCACTCTGCCTCCATCAGAGATCCATATCCCGCACTGAAGCATCCAGGATCTACACATGCAAATACTGTTCATTTTACAAAAGATTGTACACAAGATGCCTCCTGCTTTACTGAACAGTAAATTGCATATTAGACCAAAAGTGGTTTAACATGTGAGCTTAAATTACACTTTAATCTGCGAGTTACGAAGCAACAATGAAATGGAAAATGACTATAATGTTCCAATTTCCAAAAACTCTTTTAGTATTGGATTTATACTGTTAATTTCACTTGTTATCGATCACAGCAGTCTCTCTGATTGGTTGGTTTGAAGCCCCTCTCTGATTGGTTGGTTTGAAGACGCTCTCTGATTGGTTGGTTTGAAGACCCTCTCTGATTGGTTGGTTTGAAGACGCTCTCTGATAGATTCGTTTGAAGACCCTCTCTGATTGGTTGGTTTAAAGACGCTCTCTGATTGGTTGGTTTGAAGCCGCTCTCTGATTGGTTGGTTTAAAGACCCTCTTCAATTGGTTGGTTAAAAGCCGCTCTCTGATTGGTTGGTTTGAAGCCACTCACTGATTGGTACGTTTAAAGACGCTCTCTGATTGGTTGGTTTGAAGCCGCTCTCTGATTGGTTGGTTTAAAGACCCTATCTGATTGGTTTGTTTGAAGCCGCTCTCTGATTGGTTGGTTTAAAGACCCCCTCTGATTGGTTGGTTTGAAGACTCTCTCTGATTGGTTGGTTTGAAGACGTTCTCTGATTGGTTGGTTTGAAGACGCTCTCTGATTGGTTGGTTTAAAGACGCTCTCTGATTGGTTAGTTTAAAGCCGCTCTCAGATTAGTTGGTTTAAAGACCCTCTCTGATTGGTTGGTTTAAAGCCGCTCTCTGATTGGTTGGTTTAAAGACCCTCTCTGATTGGTTCGTTTAAAGCCCCTCTCTGATTGGTTGGTTTGAAGACACTCTCTGATTGGTTCGTTTAAAGACCCTCTCTGATTGGTTGGTTTGAAGCCCCTCTCTGATTGGTTGTTTTAAAGACCCTATCTAATTGGCTTTTTTGAAGCCGCTCTCTGATTGGTTGGTTTAAAGACCCCCTCTGATTGGTTGGTTTGAAGACTCTCACTGATTGGTTGGTTTGAAGACGTTCTCTGATTGGTTGGTTTGAAGACGCTCTCTGATTGGTTGGTTTAAAGACCCTCTCTGATTGGTTCGTTTGAAGACGCTCTCTGATTGGTTAGTTTAAAGACGCTCTCAGATTGGTTGGTTTAAAGACCCTCTCTGATTGGTTGGTTTGAAGCCGCTCTCTGATTGGTTGGTTTAAAGCCGCTCCCTGATTGGTTCGTTTAAAGCCGCTCTCTGATTGGTTGGTTTGAAGACACTCTCTGATTGGTTCGTTTAAAGACCCTCTCTGATTGGTTGGTTTGAAGACGCTCTCTGAATGGTTGGTTTGAAGCCGCTCTCTGATTGGTTCGTTTAAAGACGCTCTCTGATTGGTTGGTTTGAAGACGCTCTCTGAATGGTTGGTTTGAAGCTGCTCTCTGATTGGTTCGTTAAAAGACGCCCTCTGATTGGTTGGTTTGAAGATGCTCTCTGATTGGTTGGTTTGAAGCCGCTCTCTGATTGGTTGGTTTAAAGCCGCTCTCTGATTGGTTGGTTTGAAGGCGCTCTCTGATTGGTTGGTTTAAAGACCCTCTCTGATTGGTTGGTTTAAAGACACTCTCTGATTGGTTGGTTTGAAGACACTGTCTGATTGGTTCGTTTAAAGATCCTCTCTGATTGGTTGGTTTAAAGACCCTCTCTGATTGGTTGGTTTGAAGCCGCTCTCTGATTGGTTGGTTTAAAGAC
>JBAJHX010000053.1:12475611-12500229 GCA_037176925.1 Amniataba percoides
CAGATTGGTTGGTTTAAAGACCCTCTCTGATTGGTTGGTTTGAAGCCGCTCTCTGATTGGTTGGTTTAAAGCCGCTCTCTGATTGGTTGGTTTAAAGCCGCTCTCTGATTGGTTGGTTTAAAGCCGCTCTCTGATTGGTAGTTCAGGTGTTAAACCTGTACTACCAGTATTCTATAACTACTAGAACTAACATAGCGGTCATTTTTATCCCTCATACATTATTTGCCTATAATTTCAATAATCAATATAAAATATAAGAATAAATTATATTTAATGTTACGTTAGTTATTAACAAACATCAACAACAACAATCAGTAGCATAAATATTTCGTAGATTGAATGACAGCAGATGTAGGATTCAGGTGTCCAGTCGGCTTCGAGGTGGAATGATCCTGAATCTCTGTCAGAGCCAGGATCAGCCAGTGTCACCTCTGCTAGAGTTCTAGGTAGAAATACTCAGAACTCTTTTGTGTTTTGTAATTTTAAGAAAATAACAATCGTTGAATAAAATATACACACATTTAGGAAAAGTCAGGGTCCTACAGTTACATGGGTTTAAATTCAACAAAGTTATTACATTGCAAAATTTCAAAACGGTCAAAATGACCGCCTTGGTAGTTCTAGTGTTAATGGATATTGAGCACTGGAACAAAACAGACGTAATAAGTCGCTTCCGTGCAAAGGAATCAGTGTCAGAACTGGCCTCTGGAAAAATTTGCTTCAGCAGAAGCATAAACGTACGAACACTTAGACGATGCAGGGGCGGGGTCGCAAGTGCAGAACTCAAACACTTGACAGGAAACACCATTAACCTTGTACACAGAGGTGAAACACACACACACAAACACTACTCCTCTGAAGGTGTTGTGCAGCCTATTCTGAGTCCATCACTGACTCAGCTGCCACCAGAGACTGCCTCGCACTCAAGGAGACTCAAACAGCACACACTCACAGCCAGATGTTTCCAGTCCAGACTCTCAGTCAGCCGCACGGACATTGTCTATCCCAGGATGTGTCTTTGTCTGCATTTGACAAAGCAAATGTGAGAGCAGTGACCAGCAGGCTCATGGGAACAAAGGCCAGAGTGTTACTGTCAAAATAAAAACTATTATTAATCATCAATTATGCAACACTTTGATCATGGTTTTTCTTCTTTTAACTAAACCTATTGAAAATTTTATTCGCAAGACAGAGGAAAAGGGAAAGAAAACAGAGGACACATAAACACCAGAGACTAAACAGGAGTGACAGTTCAGAGATCTCTATAAAGGACAAGAAGAAGAGAACAGAAGGTCTGATTAGCACAAAGAAAGGAAAAGAACAGAATAAGAGTGGGGAAAAATAAAAAGAAATTGAAGAGCAACATAAACTCATTAACCTTCCCTCCACTTGTACACATGCACAAACACACACTAATGGAGGTTGTTTCTACATCACAGCTGAGAACAACAACACTTTTGATGAAGATTTGCACCCTCAGAGATCTGTATTGTGCTGCCAGCTGACTTCTAAGAGAGCGTGGAAAATGTTTAGTCGAGGTGAGAAATAAGCTGTTGGTGGAAATAGATGAGCTTCAGGGTGTAGAGTACACCCGCTTTGTTGTTCTCAGTAGAAGAAATAAGCACACGAAACATCGTTTTTAGCTATTAAATTGGCAGACACACCTGCACAAAGAGCAGCAAACTCTCTCTCACACACACACCGATGAGGAAAATCACTGATATTGTGGATGTTTTCCAGGTTTTAGGTTTGCAACTGCGCTGATGACATTATTAAAAACTTGCCACCTTGCATGTGGATAAATAGCAATCTGATCTTTGTCTGGGATTTGAGTGGCATCTAAGTACACCATGTAGACAAAAACATCAGCCAGGAAGTGTCTTTGCCCTTGAACATGTGTCTCTCTTTGTTAATATGCTCTCTGGGCATTTTGGGGCAAATGCTTGTCATGAATCCACAAAACACAAGCGGAGTCGACTACTTGCATTTTTCACTGCTTACTTTATATATGTCGTTTGCATCCTTTCTAGCGTTTTCCCTTCCGGCCTGCTGCAAAATGATCTGGTCTGAGTTTACATTTTCTAAAACCTGTTTATTATCTGTTCAGCTGCTTCATGCTTATTTTAGTTTGCTGATTTAATTTTAACTGAACACCGAGATGATTTTCAGTTGAAATAATAAGCAATGTTCCTGTAAATATACAATGACTCAATACAGCAAAGGTATAAATCGAGCCATGCAAATAGATGTAGTTGTTGTTAGACATTTTGACAATCTACCTCTGACTGTTGTACCTCTGAACCAATACAATAAACAGCAGTGAAAAAAATCATTTGAAACCCTGACAGGGAGCGATTTCCATTTTACTCTGGAAGTAGTGCAGAGTTTGTTGTGAACAGTTTTTGTTTGGAAAGTCCAAACAAAGTGATAACTGTTGACTGGAAAGTCTGTGGATTATCCAAAGCAACTGGGAGGCTGTTTCTGGGAAGGAAAAGCGCCGCAGAGTTTTCAAATCACAGTTTTCTGTTGAGCACTACGAAGCAAAACTGAAGCAGAAATCTTAGAAATTGAGCTGAAAATCTGGAAATGCAAAACTTTTCTGTCTGCACGGCCAGATTTTGTGATCTGAGTGAAATGACAGTAAAGAGCTGAGGAGATGTAAATAGGTATGAATGTAGGCCCTAACAACTACAGAAAGACATGGGGACATGGAGAGGCACACTGACTCCAACACACACACACACACACACACACACACACACACTTTGCAGCTAACCAGCCATGAAGCACACATTCCCTCTATTGTATTTTTATTCCTTCCTCTCCCTCTTCTATTTCTTTCCCTCTTCTCTCTCTCTGTCACACACTCCCTCTCCCTCTTACTCCCCTCTCTCCTCCTCCATGAGTTGAAGTGACGGGGATAACGCGAGGCTGATTATCACAATGAAATTATCCTGATTTTCTGCTCCACTTGGAGCCGTGGGGCGGGCAGCTGCTGCCTCCGAGATCGTCCCGTCCGCCTCGCCTCTAATCATTCGGAAACATAAATTCTCGCGGGCTGGAAACCTGCCGGTCCCTTCCCAGACGACTGTGGGCAGCTGCAGAGTGTGTGTGCATGTTTATGTGATAGTTAATGTGTGTGTGTGAGAGAGAAAGAGGGAAGACAGAGAGGATGGGGAGAATACATTTTCTGCATCTGTGTGTATGCGTTTACCAAATGTTAGAGCTTGTTTGTGTGTGTGTGTTGTTTTTGTTTTCTCAGCTGTTGTTGAGCTCATAATTAAAGTCTGCATAATTTGGCTCGGTGCAGAAATATTTAATAAGTAAGAGGAAACAGCCCCGTCTCATAAGACCTGGGGGTTTAATCTTAATCTGTTTGTTATTTTTGAGGGATTTTTAAAAAACTGGTGATAAAGGCGAGAGAGGGAATCAAATCTCACATGAGCTTCAAAGGGAAACACAAAGTCACTGGCCTGCTGATACTGTTAGCCCACTGATGCTACCACCAGCACTTAAAGTGAAAACCTGATAACCTCATAAGCCTTGGCGTATCAACAGAAGCCAAAGTAGCTTTTTCAGAGGATGAAGACTTTTTCAAAATCAGTCAAACTTTTAAGTGGTATGACCCAAAAGTCCCCGCTCATCAATAATGCAGGAGTTCAATTATTTGATATTTTGAACATCATAAAGCACCAAAGAACCACAGAGCAATATAGATGGAAGGATTCAGACCTGATCACATCTCTGGGAGGAAAGTCACGGCAGATTTTGTCAGAACTAACAACAGAGAGAGGAGGATGGAAAGGAAAGTGAGGGGTTGGGAGAAAGTGGCCGTTCGCAAGGAGTTTTGACAAGTGACGTTCGGGGTCAAACGTTAATCATAAGAGGTTTCAGTGCCGAGTTAGCAGCAAATTGAGCCTTCGCACTCAGCAGACACACACACACAAAATATTTATTGACCTCTAACGTGATACGTCGACCCAGATGGCCGACTGATTTTGCTTTTGTTTTCGCCCGGCTGACGTGATGCAGAGAAAAGGCCTCTGATTGTCTGAAACTCAAGCCTGCCGGACAGTGTTACAATACTGTCTCCTTCAGATAACGCACTGTGGGAATGGCTAAGTAGCAATAATCATGTGCAACAGCTATGTATAATGCTAATGGTGTGTGTGTGTGTGTGTGTGTACGGACATGTATTAGTCACGTTGAGGTGACATTAATCTAATCATACATTCATGATGTGGCGAATCACTTTCCTGTAGAGATGTAGGTCATGCTAAGAAAATGCATGAATCTTGCGTCTAAAGTGTTTGTTTTGAACCTAATAAAGGTTTCACTTGACTCTTTGACAGAGTCAATAAATGACAGCAATTATTTTTCCCCTTCAGGTTATAAGACAGTTTGTCAGGCTGCTGGTTCAGACTGACAGATCTCAACATCTACTGGGGGATGGAGATTTTATAGCAACATTCATGATCTCCAAATGGATTTCTATGAAACGTGGTTTAAATACTTAAGACCTGCTGAGGCTGAACTCCGATATTTGACTTTTCACAGCATCACCAAGGTTGAACTTTTCTGCTCAGAGTGATAACTTTGTTTGAGCAAGTTTTTAGTTTCAAGAAGTTTGTTGCGAACATGTTCACCTCAACATTTACCTCAAAGCACCGCTATTTAGCCTCACAAGGCCACTAGTATGACTGTAGGCTTTTATTAGAGCATTTCTTATATCATTAAAGCTCAGAATCTCTTCAATGAAAAAACATGTCAGTTTATAAAACCAGTGGTGATTCATTTCTGTTTAGATTAGAAAATCCCCATTTGGTTAGAAACCAAATGTCAGCTTCACTTACTTTATTGGTCAGACAATTTTTTTTTTCAGGCAGAATCAAACCCTCCAGCTCTCAGCGTTGATGTATGTAGTATTATTGTGCCCTCTGGCTCTAATGTAATTATGCAGAGTAAATGAACCCCCCAGGCCGTATAATTGATAACATTTGCATTTATTATGTCAATCATTTTTAACTCTACGTCGTTGTGTCACAGTACACAGTGTGTTTGTGTGTGTGTGTGTGTGTGTGTGTGTGTGTGTGTGTGTCAGAACACTTCAGTTCAGAGCCAGCTGGGAGAGAGTGAATTAACTCTGGCGTACCAAAGATGTTGTCATCAGATGTGAGTCAGCTGTGTTTGCGCATATGTCTCATCTGGATTTGTGCGCATATGCATGAGTGTGTATGGGCTCATGTTTGAGCATGTGTGAGTGCAAATATGCAAAATTGTGTCTGTCCACCTGTTTCAGTCGCTGCGCAAATATGTATGTATGTAAATCTGCTTTTGCACATTTTTGTCTGTGTGAGCTCTGTCTGCCTGCACATGCTGTGTATTTGCAAGTGCGTCTGCCTTTGTGTGTGTTTATGTATGTCTGTGTATAGACATGTATGTGCTATATGTGCGCTCCAGTGACGTGACATGCTCAGTTCCTCATGGCTTTGTACCCCAGGGTGTCAACAGAAAAGATGGCGGAGTGTGTGTTCGGTCCGTCTGTGTGTGTCTCTGTGTCTGAGTTGTTGCCCGTGAGGAGTTCATAGTTAGCTTGCTGTCTCAGGAGAAATCAGTCTCCATTTCTCATCTAGAGTCAGAGAAACAGTTGTGTAACCTTCCAGTGCCTCTGGACAAGACAGACAGATAATGAGGCACCTTCTGTCATGCGCCCACATATGCAGTGCGTCACATGAGGCCTCAGCAGTGGCATCGGTAAAGTCTTCACATTGTATTTACATCCTCACCCTGGTTCCCCTACAGTGCTGGGAGCGAGAGACATTTGACTGACACAAAATTGTAATTTGCAGTCCATGTGACCAACAAATGTTGCAATATTTTTTTTGTGGTCTCAAACATCAGTCAAACTCCAGATTCAGGGGGGCAGCAAAATATCTTTGTATCTTTGTATCTTTGTAACTTTATCCAAAACTGGTTTACAAAGACTGTATGTTCTTTGTAACATACAGTGGAGGAAATAAGTATTTGATCCCCTGCTGAATTTGTAAGTTTCCATAGAAATGAACAGACTCTAATTTTTATGGTTGTTTACTGATTATGGGTATAGACAGAATATCAGTCAAAAATAACTTAGAAGTTATAAATTGTTGTGCATTTTATTAAGTTTTTCTTGGTGACAGAGGTCCCAATTGCCTCCAGATCATTAACAAGCTCCTGCTGTGTTTAAGGCTGCTCCCTCACCTTTCTCATCATCATCCTCACTCCACGAGGCGAGATCTTGCAGAGAGCTCCAGACCGAGGACAGTTGATGGTCATTTTGTGTGTCTTCCACTTGCGAATAATGGCACCAGTAGTTGTTGCCTTCTCACCAAGTCTTTTGCTGATGCTTTTGTAACCCGTTCCAACCTTGTGCAGGTCTACAATCTTTTGACAGCTCTTTGGACTTTCCCATGGTGCTATAGAAGTTGGAATGTGAGAAACTGATTCTTGGAGCAGGTGTGCTTTATATACACGACGAGTTAAGATCAGGAGTTTTGGTAATTGGCTGACTGAGCACAGCTGTGTGCCACATGGGCACCAGCCAATCTGTGGGAGCCAGAATTCAACAGTGAGCTGTTGGGGATCAAATACTTATTTCACTTAATAAAATGCACAACAATGTATAACTTTTATATTGTGTGTTTTTTATGCATTTTCAGCTGATATTCCATCTATACCCATAATCAGTAAACATCCATAAAAATTAGAGTCTGTTCATTTCTATGGAAGTGGGCAAACTCAAATTCAAATTCAGCAGGGGATCAAATACTTATTTCCCCCACTGTACATTTGAAACATTGATTTTCCCATCACCACATCATGTTAAAATCCAACTGGTAAGAGATAATTTTAAGAAGATGTTTAAGTGGATAAGATAAACTGCACAATTATAAAGATATAATTTTATAGTGTGGTGTAGTACCAGAAGGGCAACACACACAAAGAAGGACTCAGCTGTGCCAAAAAACCCCACAGGGTTGTTGTATTAACAAATGTCTCTCTAGCGATTCAGCAGAAGGTGTGAATTGGAGAGTTTCTTGCTGTGCTGCGGCGGCCTTGAGACCGCCTCCCTGCTTCTTTTATAATCCACAGGCAGAGTTGCTGATGGCCAACAGTTTTGTCACGGCGCTCACAGGCGATGTGAGATTTCAGGGTCCTGCTCTGTTCTGCGTTCCAGCTGCTGTTCGAGGTGCTGAAACGGCACCAGCAGGGCTGATCTCTGCTGTTGCTGTCCAGGGTGCTGATCCACCACCTTAGAGCACCGTGGATCCCGTATCCTGGTGGTCCATGATCCTCTCAGTATGTTCACATGGAGAAATGACAAAGACAGAGAGAAAAATAATCATTCAATATTTTGGGGAATATGATTATGTAAAGACATGTAGGCCTAAGTGAGCATAAAGTCTTATCATCACAAAACAGGTTGCAATAAGCAGCCACACAAATGATCAGACAGACTGTATTCAAGATTACCATGAATCAACCAGTTTCCGCTTGTTAAACTGTCCTCCGATCCTGTCTTTCTCCTTCCCAACTTCTATTTTTCCTCCTTTGTGTCAAATATGTGGTGTAATGCTGCGGGTGTGTTAGATCGCGCTTGTCTGCGTGGGTTTTCTTTAATTGCCTCAACTCTCAGCAGGTAGCTGCTCTACTTACAAACACCAGGGCTCCAGCTCTGCTTCCCCCTGTGGTGTAGCAGTAATCTTAAAAAGGCAGGTTAGCGCAGGTCTTTTTCTATGTTTTTTTTTTTTCTTCCCATATTTCGGATCTCCCACGTATCAAATAACACATAACCACATAACACCTTGTGAACAACATATCAGCACCACACAAAGAAAATAAACACCCTGCTTTTTTTAAGGTGAGAAAGAGCAGCATGTTTCCATTATTGTTATTCTTTTAAGTCTTTAAACAGTACAGGTCAATTAAAGATGGCAAGAAATATTTGTGAAAAACATGCAACAAAGAAGCACATATTGCTGCTTCATTTATCAAACATATTGATAAATGTTAATATACATGTTTGTGATTTTCCTTTCCAAATCTCCAAAATGTCAGGAGGCCTTTATTGTTGTTGTTCTAGCAAAATGCTCTTTCTTAATTCTAAGACAATGTTTCTTCATCCATCTATAAATATTCATCAGGGAGTAAAATTAGAACCTAGCTCTTTGTGAGCATGTGTGAGTGTGTTTGGCGTTGGCGTGTTTTGTGAGTGTGCGGTACTCTTCTTCAAGACGCAACCATTTATATGTACGAGTTGACCGTGCATGTGTGTGTGTGTGTGTGTGTGTGTGTGTGTGTTCAGAAGGCTCCCATTGGAATGAATTATTTAGAGGAGAGTCTCTTTTACTTATCACGGTCGACTGGCCGCAAGCACGTACCGTTCTGCTCCCGACGACACAAGAGACTATCCTAATTCACCATTCACCGTCCTGCGGTATTACCCCGTCTCACCCTCCAAACCCCACCCTAACTTTTCCCAGCATGCTCTAGCAGTCTGCTGCAGATGTCCACTCATCACAGCCCTGCTTCTTGGTAGATGGGGGGTCCCCAACTCTGAGGCTGAGAGGGAACAGCAGAAAGAGACACAAGGGGCAAGAATAAGCTGTTTTATTTCATACACTTTTTAAAAGTTTAAAAAGAAATACATAAAACGAGCGAGGCATGTAACAGACTTATCTTTAATTTTTTAAAAAGTTTGATCACAAAAAACAACCAAAAAGCATGAACCCGAGATCCTACAGAGCCACATGCTGCGACGAGTCCGCCATCCTGGAGTCCTGCTATCTAGGAGCTGCATGCTTACAGCCAGCGTCAACAGTGAAGAATCATGTAAAATATTCATCCATGTGGCTGACTTAATAATGTATCATCCCTCAATTTAGCACCCGGAGGTTTGCTGTGCTCCGCTTTGCTCCGACTGCCACCAAGTACTTGAAGTTCAGTCATTCAAGAAAGATCTTTAAGAAAGAGCTTTAAATATCCAACTTACGCCATTGCTAATTCAGATTAGAGAGGCTGTGGCTTTCTTGTAGAAGAAGCCAGTTTAGTGTGTCTTCCTCAAGATGTTGCATAATCCAAAATAAGTCTTTGTTTAGTTAGGACTGGGAGCTTTGGTGCAGTTTTTTTTAAAAGTGCAATGTGTAAATAATAACACTGTCTGGGTTGTGCACAATTTCATTTCCTGTTAAATGTTTGAGGGGCAGCTCAGTAAGTTGGGGGAAGAGCTATTTAGGAAAATTGCATGCATCACACAGATACTGTCCAAATATAGCTGAAGTGGCTGCTTCTCTGGCTGATCTCTTCATTCTGTGGCAGCCAGGCGCTGATGTGACCCTGTCAGGCAGCAGACTGAGACTGATGGGATACTATGTGTGGCTGTACGGCTGCTGCATCTCCATATTTATAACCAGACTCCATCCATCCCATAATCCGCATGTCGCAAGAGCCACGCTGCTGAGCGCACATATGGACTCACATAAACATGCACACGCTCTCATTTCCTCAGGTGACAAGTGTAATCTTTCTGTTCCCCTGTTGAACACACACACACATGTGCACACGCTCATTCACCTCTCACGAGTGAGGATTAAATGTGAGTGATTGTTGGGAGCCGCAGGGTGGTCCGACTCAAAGCCAGAGTCAGACTCCAATCTGGCTGGAGGGGTAAAAGGCTGTGCCTTCATCACCCTGAACTTTTAGTGTCTGTGTGTGTGTGTGTGTGCGCGCGCAACAGTGCTGACAGGCACATTCAGACTCACCCGTGACCTTTGATAGAGGCAGGGAAAAAGGGATAAGTCAGAAAAAAAGAGGGGAGCTTCAAAGAAAAATGCTTTGCTGTGCGTTTTGCTTTGGATGCAGTTTTGGACACACAGGGTTTCATTATTACCCAGCATGCATCAGTATGTGTGACTGTGTCCGCCAGGTGTCAAAGATGCTGTCTATCCTGAACAAAACTTCTGGAATAATGATGAAAAATATGTTCTCTAAAATAATATTTCAGTTTTGTTTTTCTTGAGAAAGTTGACAATGGGGAGATCATGGAAAATGAGATGAGAGAGGGAGACTGACTCTAACAAGTACCACCTCACCACCCCTGAAACACTGAACTGACAGATAAAAGACAGATCAGTAAAATAAAAAATATATCAACAAGACATTAATTATATAAAAATAAAATCTAATCACGAATGTTAAACTGAAACAAAATATAAACTCTGCTGTCTTAAATATATAAAATAACTCATATTAGAGTTCACTTTCCCTTCACCTCACCCCTCTCTCTCATCACTCCTCCCTCACTGTGTCCACCTCTCTGATCCTGTGCCCTCCTCTGCAGTATCATACCTCTCTGGTCTTTTTCCTGTTCAAAGGTCAAGGGTTGTCCAATATAAAAGAAAATGTCCTTGAGACTCGACGTGAGAAATGTTCCTCCAGGTTTCTTCTTCCTGGATTTTATAGTCATAAAAATGTCTTCTATACACTTCATCCATTTTCTATATCCACATCCACTCATCCATCCACTCACTTTCTGCACCTTCTTATCCTGCTATGAGTGATAGGGCCAATCTCGGCAAGAGGCGCGGTACATCCAGGACAGGTTATCAACTGACTGCTAACGCTGAAGCATCAGGGGAGGGTCCAGGACCTTCTTTGTTATCAGAAATTACGAGAGACCATTTGACCTTTTCAAATATTTTTACAAGTTTAATCTACATTGTGCATTTCAAAGTGTTTTCATTTACACTGTCAGTTTTAAATTCATGTGTGATGCATATTTTTACTTGGGGTGACCACAGGTGGAAAACATATGTAGTGTGTGTGTGTGTGTGTGTGTGTGTGCACAGCCAGTGTCCTTCTCAGAAGCCATGCATGCAACTCACTTGTGACATCATGTACATTGTGCAGATATATGTACAGGGGAAGACAGAAGACAACAGAAAAAAACACTCAAGAAAAAGTGGCAACCATCAAATGACCTTAACATCCTAAAATAATAGATATTATCACCAGCTGTCAGAAAATATAAGCAGGAATTTGTCTTTCACTTAGAATTTACTGATTACTGATGGACATACTGTACCACATTTCTCAAAAGTGTCTTTATTGCACTAGCTTAATATGACAAAGTGCTACTGCAAAACACACAAAGGTATTCAGGTTCTTCTTCCGCTGTGGTTTGTAGCTTAAGAGTCTTCTACAGTAATTAAAATAATAATTACATGAATAGTCACCTGATATTGTTAAATCTGGCAAAGCACTGTACAGTGACGTGACATGAGTGGAAGTTTTTCAGTAAAATACTCAGAATGAAAATGCAGAGAAGAATGGACACAATGGAAGTGTAGAATGAAATTAAGTGCTGTTGGCAGCAGCAGGTCAAGCAATGGCACAGGAGAGGGTAGGAGGGGACTGAGGAAAGGAGAGAAAAGGGAAGCAGATGTAACAATCATGTCTGGAAAAAAAAAAGCAGTGATGGGGAGGCGGGCAGCGTTGCGTGCACACTGATGGGGCAAGACAAAGACGAAACAGGGAGATGAGGGTAAGGCGTGCAAGAAAACAGACAGCTGAGGGCTGGAAGTGATGGCTGATGATGGAGTCTCAGAGAGGAGCATGTGAAAGAGAGAGAGGAGAGATGAAAGAGCCAGGGAGAAGGAGAAAGAGAGAGAGCAGACAGTGCTTGATGAGAAAGAGCTGCATGAGGGATCATTCCCAAAGTAATTCAAGTGGGAAACCAGAGACAGACAGGAGGAGACAAAAGAAGAGAGAGAAAGAAGCAGGGCAAAGACGTCTCATTTTAAGAAGCTGATGAGCGGCTGGAGGAAGAGTCCCAGAGTTCCCAGCACGCACACTGTCACAAAAACCCACAGGAAGATCCTGTCAATGACCATGGCGACGTACTTCCAATCATCCTCCACCTGAGGAAGGGAAGAGAAATGCAGGTGCATAAGAAAAAAAATATAAAACATCTATAAAAATACAAAAAACACATTCGAACAATGCTCCCAGCAACCTTTGCCTAATGGTAATTGTGAAATTTCAAGCAAATGGCACAAACCGTCACATTCACTTGATGTCACTGTGTCAACACCAGAGCTGTGTGGCTGTGAGGGGTGTGTGTGTGTGTGTGTTTATGTGTGTGCATCTGTGTGTTGAGAGGCAGAGAGAACCACCAGCGTTCGCTACCCTGCATCTGGCTATTGTTGGAGTGGTGCGTACAGTATGTGTGCATGTGTGCGTATGCCTTGATCAGTCAGGTGTGGACAATAGGATCAAGGCTGCATTGACCGTAATGCCTTTGTGTGCCTATAGAGGAGGCAGTATGGCTGCTGCATGCGTCAAAGAAAGATTCCAGCCTTGCTAAGAAAAGATGGAGCCGAAGCGACAAACGTATCAGGGCCATCCAGAGTGTGCAGGAGGCGTACACAAAGCCCCCCCCCCATCTGCAACAAACAAGCCGCTTTACACTCCCTTTATAGCCCCGTGTAAATGGTTTCTACACCATTTACTGAGTTAGGTAGAAATTCATATTCTGCAGAGATAACACACTGTGCAATGAAGCAAGAGTTTTCTTATCGTGCATTTATGTTTATATGTGGGCATTGTGGGAACGAAAATCTGGTCCCCACGTGATTATCTATTTATTTCAGGTTTTAGGTTTCTGTTTAGCATTCGGACCAAGTTACATTTAACGTTTGGGTTTGTCATCTATTATTATCCTAGCTCTGCTATGGCTTAGTGGTTATGTTTTCCCTCGTCTTGTGCATGTGTCTCCCTTTAGGTTCTGGTAGGCAATATGTATTAGTGCCACGGTAACTGCTGTGTATTTGATAAATAAGGAACTTGCAAATCAACCTCGCCTGCAGCAGGGCTGCAAATAATAATTATAATTATCACTTTTGGTTCGCTGTACTATGAAATAGTGTACAATATTCTATTTACAATCTTGAAATTAAGTAACACAAAAGGGACGCGAAATTGACTGGTGGTCACAGATTAATGTTGTGTCGCCAGTGTACCTCTTTGGCTTTGTTGCGGGTCCTCATGTTCTCTGCGATGTACTTCACACTCTCAATTGCCTGCTTGATCTCCGGCGACACCACTGAGAAAGCAACGACAGCGTTGACAGGCGAAGGGGTGTTCAGGGACCTCGACAGCTTGGGCAGCTCTGACTCCTGGGGCCCCTGGGCCTGGGGTGGCTGGGGAGGAGGAGGCGGCACCATCGGGGGAGGGACAGGAGTCGGCACCTCCTTGCCTCTGTAGGGGCACCTTCTGTTCATATCCCGGTTCATGTCACGGTTCATCTCACTGTACTCCACACAGTTCATGGAGCCGCCAGCTGAGGTGGCCCCTCCTCCTCCTGCACCACCATCCAGCGGTGAGCAGGCTACACCTCCAGTTATACCCCCGACGCTTACACTTCCTGAGCCACTCCCTCCCCCTATGCTGTTCTTTCTCTTCTTGTTTCCTCCGCCGCTTCCTCCTCCGCCCGTCACTCCTGTAATACTGGCAGGTGGCGAGCAACCCTGGTCGATGGGCCGCCTCATCAGCATCACCCTGGGCAGCACCCCCAGAAACACAGCCCTCACCCACTCCGGCATAGTGTGAGTCATCGGGGTGCGGTAGTGGACATTCAGCACAAAAACGGTGATGACGATGCTGAGCGTGACGAAGATCATGGTGAAGAGGAGGTACTCGCCGATGAGGGGGATGACGAGCGACGTCGAAGGGATGGTCTCGGTGATGACCAGCAGGAACACGGTGAGGGAGAGCAGGACGGAGATGCACAGCGTGACCTTCTCGCCGCAGTCGGACGGGAGGTAGAAGACCAGAACTGTGAGGAAGGAGATGAGGAGGCAGGGGATGATGAGGTTGATGGTGTAGAAGAGAGGCAGGCGGCGGATGTAGAAGGAGTAGGTGATGTCCGGGTAGATCTCCTCGCAGCAGTTGTACTTGATGTCATGCTTGTATCCCGGTGCATCAATAATCTCCCACTCTCCACTCTCCCAAAAGTCTTTCAGGTTCACCTGATGAAATGCAAATGTAAAGTGACTGGAAGTTATTTTAAGTTAATCTAAAAAAAAATCATTACATTTATTATCAAGTCAGTTTAAAGAAGCAAAAGAATGCACAGTTAAAAAATATCTGTAATTCAGTACTGAAATGTTCCAGCTAATACAGAGAGCCCCTCTGACCTTTGAGCCAATGAGCACCAGGTCGATCTTGGCTTTGTCGTAAGTCCAGGAGCCAAACTTCATGGAGCAGTTCTGGTAGTCAAAGGGGAAATAGGTAATGTCCATAGGGCAGGAGGACTTGAAAATAGCCGGAGGAACCCAAGTGATGGTGCCGTCAAACTTCAGCAGAGCCTTGGTTTTATCTTCCACAAGGAAATCACCGACAGCACTGTGAGAGAACATTTTACAGGAGATGTAAATGTCATTTCACTTAAAGGCCATTACAACATTTAACTCAAAAGGTCAGGAGATGGAGAGCAGAAAAAAATAACATTAGCATGAAGCAGCTTGAGGGCTCAGCGACTCTGCACTCTGTCTAACAAAACAAAATATCATGGTACCACTGCTATGTGATTTACTAAAGAAATGTGATTCCTATCTGCAGCATAGATGCTCTAATAGAAATATGCATAACGTGCATATTTCCACAGAAATGTTTGGGTTCTTATGATGGCATGTGTCTATTAAAAATGGAACCTCTTTATAAAAATAAAAGATAAATACTTGAGAAAAACAAACTTATTACTTGAAAATCTTAAAAATATTTGTGCCTTTCAGCATATTACTCGAATTGCGTTCTCACTCACTTGTTGTACAAAACGATGTCAGGCCTCCAGATTTTATTGGAAGGAACTCGTATGAACTCAATCCCATCGTAATCAACAGGGGCCCATCTCAGTTTGTAGTCGTTCCAGACCTGAAGAAGACGGACAAAGCTTAGATCAATTTATCAATGTGGCATCAATAAAGACATTACATAAAGTATAAATGCCACTTACATGTCTCAGCCAGAGGTTGGTTTCCATAATCTGATTGACTTCGTCCTGTAAAGTCAAAGTGAATGATGATATCCTTTGATGAAAACATATGATTTCCTTGAAGACAATTATTTGACTTTATGAGTTATTCTTACCACTTTGACCAGTTGAGATATGGAAACCTCAAACTCCACTGTGACGGGATCAGAAACATTTTCCACCGGTCGGATGAACTGGTTGTACCGCCTGAACAGTCTCCGAAATAATCTGTCCTCCCCCTTTGACGAAAAACATCCTAATGAAACAAAGAAAAAGGGGAAGAAATGGAAAAAAAAAACATTGAAATGCATGGGTGACTTTTCAAACATTTGCCACAATAATTATATAACACAGATCAAGCCATTCATTCAAATCATACTGAACTTTATCTGAACTATTCAGAATGACTTCTTTGAAATTAGAAATGAACATTTTCAATGAATTAGACAAGGTTTAATGTAGTGTAAAATCAATGTGAAATCATGTCAATCAAAATGTTGACATGGGGTTTATCAATCGAAAGCAGTGGTGACTTCAGATACACGTCTCGTTTTGAGCACCAAATGCTGCCTACAAAACATCTCATGATTGTGCCACACAGGATCCAGAGTTTTTAGTGCCTCACAGGGACTAAGAACTCACAACTTTACTCTGAAAATCAGGCATGATATGTAAGTTTTTCTCTGTTAGTTCTCACGGTTGGGTCAAAGCTGAGAGTGAACATATTTACTGTGTTAAAATGTGGGGAGCTCTTTAAGACTGTCAGTCAAATTGTGGCCAACTTGACTTGTCAATGAAAGGTCAGACAATGAGAGAAAACAAAAGACACAGAAATTGTTGATTCCACTGAAGAGAATATATGTTTTTGGTTTAGGTGAAATGGCCCTTTAACTGTTTAATCAATGTCTCTTTGCTATGGATGGAGTGAGGACTGCAAAGAGATCGAAGCGTGTTTTGACAGGCAATACATGTGCTTGTTTACGGAGGACGGAGCAAGCTTTTAGGAAATCTCCAAATATGAGACGCCTTAAGCAACAAAGAAGTGTGTGTGTGTGTGTGTGTGTGTGTGTGTGTGCGTGTGTGTGTGTGTATGTGTATGTGCAGATTTTGTTAGGCTGGACTGAAGGTCATATTGTGGAAAGCTGCCACTAGTAACACTGGTGCCTGGGATGGCACATGGATCCACGCCTGTCCAAGCAGAAAATGTTGCCTCACTTGGGACAGCACACACTCACACCCCCAACACAACCTCAACCACAGTGGCTTCAACAGAGGCTTGACTGAGCTCTAAATACATTGCCATAGTGTTACATAGAAATGCACGTAATCTTTCTATTGTTAACTGCCTCCATTTGACATTTTTCATGTTGCTGTTTTTTGTCAGTCCCCTTTCTCTGTTGCTTTTTTCCTCCAGGTAACTAAACACAGTAGGTCACTGAAAGTCAGTCCCTCTAAACGCCCTTGAATTTTGAACTAACTGATTCATTTCATTCACATATCGAGGCAAATAACAAAACATGAAGAAACATAATTTTTGTAAAGCTGACATCAGCCTCTCCCGTCAAGGCTTTCAGCCCAAGAAGTGATGCACACATTATTCAACGCAGTCCCAAACCATCGAAACTCGCACTTAGCGAGCCGCATGAACCATTTCAGAGATGGAGGAGAATGTGCTTCACCAAAAGGGCAAATGGGGCACAACCCATATACACACAAATAGCCACATTCACTGAAAAGGTTTGTTTCCTTGACAACATCTAAATAAAACATGGTCCTTTAATGGGACACTTTCTTTCAGCGCGAGTCAGTTAACTCTCCACAAACAAGAGGCCTGAAAAAAGTGTCTCACAACCTTCCTCTGAATTTATTCAGCTTCAGAGATAAGAGATTTTATTCTATTGTATGACTGTATGATCTGTAAAATTTGTATGTCTTAACACTGAAACGTAGGCAAGGAGGGACATGTTACATACATACAATTAGCATAGATTTGCACATAAAGATTTGCCTTGGAGAGAGTTTCTCATCTAGCACACATTAATAAAAAAAGACATTAATAAAAATACATACCACATTTTTATTTCTGATGCATACTGTACTGCATCTCCTCCACTGCCACAAGACACTACAACACATACACATGGCATGGATAAAAATGTAGCAATGATACTTTAATAAAACACCCTTTTTTTAAGAACCCACATGCTAAAACAAATATTTCATTATCACTGTCCATACAGTAAAGTTATAAAGCAGCTTGTCTGTTTTATTGCCACTGGGAGCACAGTACACATAGATGAATATTACACAGACGCCTCAGATTACAGTCTGTCTGGTTTCTCATTTTGGGAGACGTGTTCATTGGCCTGTGCTGACTGAATCAGACTTACAGAGGCCAGGGAAATAAACATGTAATTGAAGTTCTCTCTATCTGAATTGGAAGCATGCCAAGTAATGTTCGAGTACATTAATATTAACACTGAAGACATTTTATTTTTCGAGGAGGGGTTTACATGTCACAGGTTTTAAGAACAATTTTCATTTCACCTCACAGGGACAAACACAGCTCAGGGGTGAACTCAGCTTACTGAGCTAAAAACTCAAAAACAATTACATAATCACAACATCTGGTGCACATAAAACAATACCCAAACACAAACACACACATGACTTCAGACCCTATTCAGTCCCATATCAAGGTCAAAATAAAACATAATGCTGCAGAAAAATGACTTCTTTATCCCCATGTGTTACACAAGTTGAAATCTTTCCCTAAATGTATAATGATAAAGTTCTGATCAAGCACTAAAAAAAAAAAGTCACACATTTTCTGCTGCTTTTAACTGACTGTGGTGACGTTTTTAGTCTTATTTCAACAGGCTGAACCACCACAAAAAGTTAACTAGCAAAAAGTGAATTAAAACCTGTCAGATCTAGTTCAATTACCCTGCGGGTTAGAAGCTGCATTGTACTATAGCGGCTTCAAAACTCTGAAAAAGTTTTCCGAGGTCACTGGTGGAGACAAGTTGAGTCTTAAAGCTTAATGAAAAGGCCCCTCTCCTGAGACGCTTTCGTAATTTCAGCTCTTGGTACCTGCCTTGAAAACTGCCCACTGATCCCTGATTCGCTGCACTCCCACAACCTTCTTTAAGCCTCTAATTGGACGAGGGGGAAACCAGGGCAATTATAATCAGTCAATTAATTGGACCTTTTGTTCAGTGTGACAAGAAAAAAAAAATTGAAGCCAATGTTTTTTTTTCCCTCTGTTGGCACAGTCACCTCCCTAATTCCCTTCTTTGTTCTGCCACTGGAGATCTTAAGTAGCCTTAATTTAAAGGAAGTTAATTATAACCTTTGCCCCTTCACCTCCGCTGATTCTGCAGGCTGCTCTTACTGCTCGCCACACTCCCCGGTGTTTAACATGACAATTTAATTTGTGTAGAACATCGAGCGTTTGAGTGTGCATATGAAAGTAGCACAGAGCAAGTGATGAAACATTTGTAGTAAGTTTAAAGATGACTCAAGATCTACCTTCCTTAAAGTAAAAGTACAGTCTCTCTTACAGAGACTGAGTTGACGTGGGTATAAAAACTTTACCTTTTCCTCCTCTAGCATATCAAAGTGGTATTACTGCAAAGCACAGCGGATAACAGAATTTGTTTTCTAAATTTCATTATCATCACCACTTTGGAAATGAACGAGAAGAAAGAAGCGTGTTCACTGAAGAGGTAAAGTAAAATTGTCATCATTTTATATTGAATACTAAAAGATTAAATATTGTTTCACACAAACAAGTGGCACCGTGGTGGAGATATAGTTTTTTTCTTCATTTAATGTATAATAGAGATATGTAAGCTGATGGAGATTCTGAAGTCTGTGTTGAGAAAATCAAACTGGCTTGGTATGTTATTTCATTTTTTACTGAATTAAAAAAAACTGGGAAAACTACGAGAGTGGTAACATTTTCTGCCCATTGGCTTTCTTATGAACAGTTCTGACTGAATCAGTCTTCTTATTGATGTGAAAGTCAACTGAGAGAAAATATGTTGTCACCATCTCCAATGGCAACCTGATTGGTAACATTATTCTACGGGTGCAGTGCTCATAGCTAAAAAAAAAGAAAGCTCCCTCATATCAAAAGGGAAGTATTCACAATGCAGCTAAAATGTAGCATGTAAGTCATCAGATTTGCCTGTTTAACACTTCAAATGTATCATACAGAAATGGAAGGGTTTTTTTACAACAATTTATTATTAGATGTACCCTGAGAATCTACACAATGTAAACATGTCACCATTTCACAACAATACACTTCCTTTGTACCTTAAATTGAGCCTGACAGACAGTGAAAGCTAGACTTACAGGGAACCAATCTCAGTGCAGATGACATCCTTATCCTATAGCTATTGTACTGTGCAACCAACATTTACCTCATAATAAGCACAGTTAGAGAAAAATGTGAAACATACATGTAATTCAAATAGTTAACTCACTAAATGATTAGTTAATTTTACAGGTATTTGGTCATAAACTAAAGTACTGAACAAAGTAAAAATTGTATTTGATGGTGGCACTAGATGAAAAGTTAAGGGATCACTAAAGTTATCTTAATTCTTCCTGAGCAGAAGATAAGCAAATGTCATGGAAATATATCCGACAGCTTGGAACAACTCACTCTGAAGCAAAGAATTTCAAGGTGGTTAGTCATCAATGTCAATACAAAATTTCACAGCAATCTATTGTGTAGTTGTTGAAGTACATTTGGGCCAATGTGATGAATAGTCCAACGTCACCCTTCCTTTTGCCACGCTGACAGTGTGGCTAAAAATGAACCACTGATATTGTCAAAAATTGCCCCAAAGTCATTACCAGCTAATGTGTAACAGTTCACGTGTCTCGAGCTTTAGAAGGAAATTGTAACTGATTGTAGACCGAGCTGTCTTTGATGCCTCTGATGATGAAAATCACGTGAAATCAGCCTGACAGACGCGTTTCATTTTACCCAACGTGCGCTCTTCCCTCCGCCCTGTGTGACGCGGTAACAAAGTGATGAGGCTTTGTTCGAAGCCAAGCCAAGCGGTCATGCATTTCACCCTTAAATAGCCACATTGATTTAGAATTAGAAAGCCGACAACAACGAGTAGGTCTCTGTCCCCCGTTGCTACAGGAGCCCGAAGCTGCAGAAAGACCCGCGGCCTGTGGGAAGCTCTTTGATCAGGCATGTGCTTAACAGGATGAGCCTGGGAGTGAGTGCTGGACACTGAAGGAACTAATTACCCTCTGATAATACACTGCTGGCAGTTGTGTGAGTGTGTGTGTGTGTGTGTGTGTGTGTGTGTGTGTAAATGAGACACAAAGAGAGAGAGAGAAACAGCGGAGAGAGGAGATAGGAGGAGAGAAGTGACAGCAAGAACAAGCAGAGAAAAACTAGATGGCGTGTCCTTGCTCTCCAGGGTTTTGATGGCCTGACTGTGACATGCTGAATGACGCACAAGAGGATCCACAGTGATTACCGCATGTGCTGTGACCATCTCATTAAGCATATGGCGCATGTTTAAACCTGTGTGTCTTCATGTATGAGGACTGGCCCATATTCTGTACATACATGTGATGTGGTCATTCCAGTGTGCAGGCACATGTTCCTATTTATGTACAGGATGTCCACTCACCTTTGATTTGACTCACTCTGTGCAGAATGTGATTTTTTTTTCACTGATGCATGAAATTCATGATTTCATCTTTCACAAGAAGATGTAGGGGGTTTGAAATTCTCTGCATATAATGTAGGATATGCAGCATATTTAGGTTGGCCAGTCGAATGATATGTTGACCATAAACACTCAGTATAAAGCAGCTGGAGCCTTTTGTGTATCAGGCTACACAACATCAGGACAATAAGAGCTAAACAGACAAGTGGTGTCGGGAAAAAACGGCAAACTATGATTGATCTTGGTCTGACATGGCTAAAACATAAAACCCTATGATCTGTGTGAATCTAATATCTAAGCGCCCATGTGGAAATAAAAAAATATATATTGTGTAGTTTGATTTTGACACACCCCTTCCCCTCAGATGTTCTCTGATGCTGCCGTGTGTGTCACGCAAAAAGCAAAAGTGACATTCATCCGCTGTAACTAAGGATCAGAGTGAACACAGTCATCAAAACGAGTCCCTGTGAAATTTACCTACAAAAGGTGTGAGACAGAGCAAGAACAACAAAAATTCAGAGTCTGCTTATGTTCTTTGAACTCCTCCGGTGAATTTACCCACAGCAGCGATGATCGGGGAGACCAGATAGACAGTCAGGCAGCAAGTGAAAGAGAAGACTGCACTCCAGTTATTTCTAAAAGAGATAAACTCAATACTCATCTTTCTGTAAAAATCTGAATCAACGATATGTGTTCCCATGTAACTGATTATGTCCGTGAACTGTGTGATTCCCATATGTTAAATTATAGTTAAATATCTAAAGCTACCACACAGTTTGGGAGCTGCGTCTGTTCGGAGTGGCAGGTTGTGGAGGGTGTTTTACAGCGCTGCAGCCACAGCAGGTAATTTAGTCATCAGCACTAATGTTGACTTATCTCTCCGGCAGAGAGGCTGGACAATGCCTGCTGATCAGCAGAGTCGACTGTATTAGTTTTCACCTCATTTTAAGATATACATCCTTCTGCCATTCACCACAGTGGGTCTCTTTCACAGCAGCCGGCAGCTACATTCAGCAATCATTCAACTTATTATTTACACTTTATTATTTACAAGTTTGCTTTGGTGTCATGAGATGAAGAATGTAATTTTTCAGGTTTAACTAATTGACAGCATTTCTTTCTGGTGAGCGAGGAGCGGTGGCATAAACTACTCAATGTTGTCACATAAAGAACTGTATTTCCTTCCTATATTTCTGGATCAAGTAGCCAGGAGGAAACTAGAAAGCAGCTTTCTGCCCAACACAGGAAGGATGAGCAGCTGACGAGCCAAAGACAATGGGTAGTAATAAAATTAACCGGTCTGATCCTCACCGACAAATCAAGCCCTGAGTAGTGGGAAAGCTCTGAGGTAATGGAGACAGCAGATCAAATGACCCGATAGCCGTAGTAAGAGAGGAACTGACCTCCATGTTAAGGTCTTGCTCTTTTATTCCGACAATAGTTGCACAAAATGGCAATAAAAATGCCCAACAGCTTCCTCCTCAGTGAAGTTGTAACTCAATGAGGAGGACTCTGAGAAAGACCAACGACATGTTGGTGAGATTACATTTCCCTCAATAACTTGAAAAGTTCTCAGGATCCATCAAGAGGAAGGAAATTCTTAACGAAAGGATGCTGGTCTGGGCCGTTGTGCATGACTCTGAATAAATGAATGGAAAATTGTTGAATGGATCAATGGAGGGTTACGCTGCTGTACTACTGATGGACTCTGAGCAGGAAACTACAACAGTGAAACAGGAGACCCTGAAATGTCTCGAGATTTTTGTAAAAAACTGAAATCAGTCTCCTCTGATGCCATGTTACAAAAATGACAATGCTGGGCTAATTTCAAGTGTCAGAGTGTAATTTAATACACTCACCAGCACAGAAATCAAACTGAAGAGCTTTGAACTCATGGGGGGGGGGAACAAAAAAATACATGAAACTGAAAATCCAAAGGAAAAACTGAGCTCAGTGACTAGAAAATGTGGACGGGCGAGGAATAAATGTTTTTTGTCCTCCATCTTGCTCAACATCATCTGGCTTTCCTCTTCTCACCCTCTTTCCCTCCATCCTAAAGCGTGACTCAGTTCATCGGCAGCACTGAAGACCAGGATGTCCCAGAGGACGCGGGCAGCAGGGCTGTCTGGAGGAGGATGTCTATGTGTGTGTGAAAGAAAGAGTGCGAGTGTGTGTTTGTGTGTGATTGTGTGGTTGGAGGGGAGTGTGATGGTTTAAGCCAATCCGTAGAGAGGGGGTGGAATAAGGCCCCTGCCTGTGCCTGTGGTGGTTACACCGTATGTGTGCGGGGGGTTCGGTTGCAATAATCACACGACAATCGCGTTAAGAGGATCCTCAAGCCACCACACGGTCCTTAAGCCACACGCACACACACACGCTCACACAAACTGATTGCCTGTCTGACTTTAATGCAACTATATTGCTTCTGGGAGAGAGAAACCAGAGAGCCGCTCTGTAGTTTCGAGCTCAGAAGAGCATTTAAGTCTGGCAGAGAAGCAAATGTGCTTGATGACGATGCCGCGATGCGAGCGGACAACTCCACGCGAGCAGACTTGGATAAAGGCAACAGAGGCTTAATATAAACCATTTTGAACGCTGGTGGAAGAAAGGATGTTTGATTGTTGCTTTTTTTTCCAAACTCCACACTAACTCAGTTGATTTAAGACATGTTGTTTGAATCCTTCCTACCCAGTCAGCACGCAGCTGCAGTCCATTTAAATGCACAGCGAAGTGAGACAAAGGGTCAAGCCTGGCACGTAATGCGGATCAGATCAGTGCAACGCAGGCATGGCTGGACATCTCTCTCAGCTATTTCTGCTGGAGATGATGGGGGCAAGATGCTGCGAGGAGATGCATCACACGCTTTCCCTCGTTTTAATCACTCAGTCAGCCTCATCCTGAAACACACCGACAGCCTATCACGCAGGCTGTGACTCTGTTGTGAATGTCACAAACACAACTAGCAGCCCCGTGCGCTATAGATCTCTCACTTCTTACCTCCAAGCTACTGGGACCAGATCCTATTTTCGACTAAAAGACCCCAATCCCATGGACTGCAGGATCAGCATTTCCTCTGTTATGGGGACAAATCACTCGATCCTGGATGGCAGGAGACAATACCTTCTGCAGCCCACTAATCAGACCCCCATTGGGAGTGTGTGTGTGTGTGTGGCAATTTGTGTTTTTCAGGCACTTATCTGTGTACACAGCCCCTGTACAAAATCATACAAACACCTACACAGCCAATGAGAGATTGAGGGATGAAGAAGAGGAGAGGAGTGGTGGAGAGAGAGGGGAAAAAGAGGAAGGTTAGGGCAAAATGCTCTCATTTTTCTGTGGTTTTCCCTCCCAAATAGCAAACTTAACCACCTCTAACTAGCAAGCACAGAGAGGGGATTTTGCTCTCACTTGAGCAAAATCTGTTACTGCTGTGAGAGAATTGACTCTGTCATCCCTTCACGGCACCGCTTTCTTGTTCCTTTTGAAATTTGCCCGGTTCAAGGGCAAAGCGACAAAGCAGTCAGCTGTTGCAAATCTCCCCAACCCACGTGTCGCACAGAGACACATCCTCAACCCTCCGAGTCTGCATCAGGTTTTCAGGATGTGTGAAGCCAGTGTCTTTTACATGACGACTGGAGCGTGACAATACGAAGGCACTTAGTGGTGCTCCCATGGGGGGCAGAGGACTCCGGGTGCCACATCTGGGACAAACTCTCTGATGTTCTCGAGGCTTTAAAGTAAAACAAATCACTCCATTATCATCATTGTCGTATAACATGGCCGTGATTCAACCTATGCCCCGAATAATTACTCCTGCTAGAGTCTGTTCAAAGCCCACTG
>JBAJHX010000053.1:12500329-12515010 GCA_037176925.1 Amniataba percoides
ATTGTCGTATAACATGGCCGTGATTCAACCTATGCCCCGAATAATTACTCCTGCTAGAGTCTGTTCAAAGCCCACTGTGTCGTTCCCAAAAAAAACGTCTGGTTTGATAGAATAAACCCAGAAAGACTCTTATTATGAGCAAGTGTCACCTTCAGGCTACCACCCTGAGAAGATTTTTTTTGTTTGTCTCTGTGCATTTGTGACATCTGTTTTATCATACTGCCATTGAAGTTAATCATTTCTGTACAAACTTGTATTGATTGAAGGCTAGCTAGTGATATAGCCGCTGCCTTCCTCCGCTAAAACTCAACTTGCTATCCATCATTTTTCCCTTGCAGTTGTCCATAAGTGAAAAATATTAATTTGATGAGCAGACAGCTCGATTAATTAATTGACTAAATAAGGAAGCAACACTGAAGAACCAAACCCTCAACTAAACTTCTCCTAATGGTAAATAACAAAGTGAACTGTCTGCCATGTAAGTTTTGGACTGGAGTTCACAGGGTTCATAGGATTTGCTGAGCTACCTTTAAATATTTTAACGTGTTCGATCGCACATTGATCTATTCAATTGATTTTTATTTAAATATTTATTTAAATATTAATAATATATAGGCAGACAACAAGCAAAACAGAGATAAATTTACCTCTACTGAAAAATGGATTGTAAATAATCAAAATAAAGTTTATTCTCTTAAACAAAGTAATCAAAAATAGTCAGGAAAGCTGAAAGACGTCATTTTCCTCCTTCATATTTGGCAAAAATCAAACATTATTTATTTTATGGCAAAAAAATTTCATGGGATGGTAAAATAACCAGTTTAAAGGTATTGAAGGCATTACAACGTTTCTATCTGTTACACAGCCTAAAGACTTCAAACCTTTTTACTCAACTCCTCCTGTCCCAGCTCATGCTGTCAATCCTTTCTCCCTTCATAAAAAAGTATAAAAGCTCAAACTTCAGTAGGGCTGACAGAAAAAGGCGACAGTACATCCACCGTTTGACTGACAGGTGTTGTAGAGCAAAAAAACAACAATGAGAACAACACAGACGCTGTCAAAATATATATAACCATTTAAAAGAAAGTCACTTTATCCTCCACACAGATAGAAAGAGATTATGCTTGGTGCTCCCATCAGTAAAGAGCCTCTCCCCAGAAACCTGCGTCTGTGTACTCTTTGTGGATGTGAATGAAATAAATTCAGGATTAAAATAACCATTCAGTTCCATGTGAAATGCAGTGAAAGTTTTCTTTTAAAGCATTTATCTATTCTTTGTTCTGCTCGTGGTCCCCGGGGAGCCACTCAAGGACCTCACTTCAAAATCTGCTGTTTTAAAGCACACGAGAGACTACCAGCCTTACACGAGCCAAAGACGGCGAAGTGGAAAATATGTGCCGAGGTGATTTTAGAAACAGGGGAATAGAAAGAAATGGATCACACAGAGAGCAAGATGAAACACAGGCAACCTGACGAAGTGATCCAGACGTCATTTAACGTCACAAACTACAGACGCCCAATCAAACACCAAGGGGAGGGAGAGCTTTCCTTATAACTTGCACTACTTTTACACCTAAATCACAAACGTCCTTGAGCGAGACACTGAATCTGTACAGCGTCTGCGTCTTGTGCTGAACCCTGACCTCTGACCTCAGTGGGTGCAGGGAGCCCACATCGCCTCCACATCTGGAGAATCCAGGGATGAAATCAACGCTGAGCAACTGCTGGAAGAGGAAAAAAAAAACGTATGTCATCCATGCGTTGGCTCGTTTTGCGCATGGATGGCTGCTCCACAGTCGCTCCAGGGGTTGAGGTGTCAGCTGTGATGCGACATGTCACAATTACAGATCATCATCTCCAAAGAAAACTAAACCCTTATGTGCAAGTCACTGCGTCCTGCTCAAATTACATCCTTCAACACAACAGTGACTCTACAAGTTTCTGGAGGATGTTAATATATTTTAATCTGCAAAGACATGATGGTTTGTGGAGTGGAAAAAGCATTGTTTTCCTCCTTGTTTGAGGCTCATGTTATTCTGCATCCATACACTGAAATGTGAAGGGGGTTGGGGGTGGGGGGGCGCTTTTAAGATCAGCTCTTGATTCTCAGCCAGGTGTGCGCTCCTGAGCTTCTGATGACAGAAATCATTGAGGAAGCCTGTTTTATATTTACTCAAACTGACGCTTGCTGCAACATAAAAGGTTTGCATTTGACGCCACCACGTTCAGGCTTCACCCCTTAAAAACAAACGGAAAGTTCGCCTGCATCGACTATCAACTATTCAACTATTCCTGCCTCTCTCTCTCTCTTTTTGTAGCTTTTACTTTGCTGTCACTGATCTTTCACTCAGAAACACACAGGGGAGGAGAACTTGAAGTGACTGCATGCAACTTAAAGAGCAAGGTGCCCAAACATTCACACCACCCCTAAATAAGATGCTGATGAAGTGAAGTCAGGAGCAGCCTGTAATACTACTTTTTCTTTTGATTTGTTGGGTTTTTGTTTTTTTTTTGTTTTTTTGCGAGCCTCGATCCTCTTACCTTGCGCAGCGAGGAGCAGCAGCAGGAGGACGTTTGTCAGTTTCCCGGAGAAATCCATCGACGCATCGGCGCCTGCAAATGCTTTTCTTCGAGTAAAATAATTAAATAAATTAAAAAACGATCAAGGTGGCGATTTGAGCCTCGTCTGTGACCCGCTGCGGACGTAAAACTGTCAAAAATCAGAGCCGCATCCTGCTTCGCGCTCCCGAGCTGGAGAGGTTGGAGCCGCGCTGCGCTCTCCCGACATGGACAACTTCTGCACGGCCCGCCTCCTCCTCCTCCTCCCTTCATGCCTCCTTCATCCCACACCCACCCACTCACCCAAAGGCCAAACCTGGCCACCTGACTCACGGTGACTCACAGGTGATGAGTCTGGAAGAACGAATTGTTTTTCAGACCGCAAAAAAAGTGTCTTTTAACATCTAATCTCATATTCAGCAGACGTGTCGCCTTCAAGAGTCACACCTTTTACTTACTCTGATGCTGTGTTACATATCTCTTCAAATAATGATAGTATCCATCCGTCCACCTGTCTCTGTTTGTCTGTGTGCATGCAGTTTGAATAGTTTAAAAAAAAAGGTAAATTTGGCAACATTTCCCTGAAAAAAAAGTAAAACAAACCAAAAAAAAACTTATAAGAATTATCCACAGATCTTCTGAATAAGGCTCTGGAGAAAGTTGCACCACACACACCTAAACACATACACACACACAAAGATCACATATTTTCACTGCTGAGCTATAAATGACCTATTTAGTCACTTAATTGATTTTGTATGCATAACAATGCTCAGGCAGCTTAAAGCATTAGCTGCTCTATAATAGAGTCTTGAAGGCTGCAGTCTGCCCGATTCAAATAATGGAGAGCTGTTAATGCACAGCAGCACTACGTCCAATTGCACTGTCGAGCATGCAAGTTCACTGCTATACCTACTTTATCATCTTTAACAGAGGGAAATGCAGCGGCAGTGGGTTTCAGAAATCACACACAGAGGTAAATATCAGAAATAATTTACCTTCACTGACAAATCTTTGATCTGTGTTTAAGCTTTGCGCTGAGTTTCAGGTTTGGAGGAAAAGTCTCATTTAAAAAAGACAATTTTCCTCTAATTGAAAAAAAACATACAGGTTTGCATCCAAAGTATCTTTTCTTCTTCTTCTGTCCTTAAATCCATCATTTGTTTGAAAAAAAACACAGCCAGACATCCTCAACCCAAGTAAAGAAATAACAGGATGGGCTGAAATATCTTTCAGTTGATTTGCCTCTAAATATTTCATGTCACTGCGTGAGTGTGTGCATGCATGTATGGAACACACTCATGTGCGTGTGTGCGTGTTTTAGTATCCTGCAGCACAACATGTATTTGTATCTACTCTGCCACATATTAACTCACTCACCTGGCATAAAAACTGCTAATGTATCTGCTTCTGATGTGGAGTTTATTCACGCACATGGACAAACACACACTCACACAGTCTGACATATCTGTGCGGTCACTCACTGTCTTTACATGCACACCAGAGAAGAAGAGACAAAAACAAAAGAGATGAAAATAGTTTTTATATAATTTCATTTTATAGAATTCACCTGTAGTTCAAATACTCTGTTTGTTTTAACTGACACAGCCATTAAAATGTTTGTTTGACATGTTGTGTGTTTTCCTGCTTCATCCTGCCAGTCAGCTCTACAGCAGGTTTGATGTGAGAACAAGACCAGTGTGCCTGATGAAATGTGTGATGCAGCACTGCCGCTGATTGTGAATGTACAAAGTGCCCTGCATGTTAGCAGCTGGCAGGTCAGGAGCCAAGAGGCCGACGACAAGTGGAACTGCTCAGTCCTCGATTTTAAGCTCAATTAGTTTTGTCGTCGGGGAAGTGAAGTCAGCCGAGGTTGTTGTTGAGGCTCGGAGCGGGAAAGCCGCGGTGATTAAATGCCTCTCAAGAGCCAGTAGGAGCCTCCAAAAGATCCGAAGAGAGAGGAAAGAAGGAACAGAGGAAGGTAAAGAGTACAAAGAGAGGTTTCCTACAGGAGGGAATGATGCAAAGAGGGCAAGACAGGTGAAACTAAGGCACAGCTCATAGAGAGAGAGAGAGAGAGAGATACAGTCAGACCAGCTGAGCATGAAATGTTAAAAAGGTCCAGAATTGACACGATTCAACGAGAGAGAGTCACCAGAAGAGAGGAGAAGAGAGGAGAAGAGAAACGGGCGCAATGTGGCTGCATGATGTGCGTCAGTGTGACAGAGCCAGTGAATCTATTTGTAGAAATGTATTTTTTGATTCAGCAAGACGCAGAGAAAAGCTGAGGAAGAGTCTCCACCCAACGGCCTGGACGGGAGAGAAACATGAGATCTTTCTTTTTTTTCTTTCACACTCTGTTATTCATTTCACAGCATTTTACTGCCTTTCTCACTCTTAACGATTATCTGTTGCATCATCATCCTCTCATCCTTGAGATACCACCCACGAGATAGTGATTGATTTTAAGCAAACCGTCTTGACATTCAGCAGCAAAATACAAACATTTAGAGGTATTTCCCCACGGTGCTGGGCTTTAAAGATGAAAGGTCAACCTTTGTCTTTTCTTGAATATTTCCCCCCTTCTATTGTTTAAAAGAATGGAGAAACCAAAGTGTAAGTTTGTCTAAAAAATATTTAGATTTTCCAGTAATAAACTATTCTGAAAATTCTTCTAATTAACATGATTAGATCTAAAATTGGATTTTCGGGGAAGGCACAGAGATAAGATCAGTGTGCGCTGAATGTGGAAAATATTTAGGACAGTTGAAATGTATTTTGCAAAACCTAAATCTCAGTTGTTGGAAATGACATTAAGTAAATGATCGTTCTGGCCTATAGTCAACCATCAAAAGCTTTAAACTTAAATAATAAATGTAAAAATAAAACACCACGTTGCCCTACATCTCTTGTACACTACAAGAATAAATACAAAATAACTTAATTCTACAAAAATTTCTCTCTCCAAAGAAGCATTTAAGTGTTTGTCTGTATGTGTGTGTTCAAGTTAAACGTGTTGCTCATTTAATACCAACTGCTTAGACCCAGCAGAGATTTTAAAAAAAAATCAGAGGAAGAAAAGGAAAGAAAAAAAACAGATTTCAAAGAGACAGAGCATCTGCACCGATGCAGGAATTAGTCGGGTTCACAGGAGGGGACTTTTGCCCTACAGTGTCACGATCAGTCGGCTGGTGTTTCAGATCCGTCTCCAGCGGAGGTGACGTCCCTGTGCTGCTTTCTCTCCAACAGAGCGAGTGAACAGAGGTAAACAGTCTCTTACCCTCCTGGTACATACCACCCCTTTTTCTTTCAGAACTCTTTCTGTTCTCTCTGTTCTTTGTCTTTTGTCTTCCTGTCTCCGTCTCGGCATGGTCACACGGCAGGCGCGCTGTTAAATAACAGCAGGCATCTGGTCGGACAGCTCAGACAAAGCAGAAGGACCTGGAGGGCCTGATGGAGACAGCAAAGGAAAAGGAAAAGGGCACGTGTAGTTGCAACAGTGTGTGTCAGACAGCACTGTCCCGGCTCATCCTCATCAACCTCGCACTGTTTCTCTCTCTTCTGCTGAATCTATTTGGGTTATTCCACTTTTTTCCCCACCTTCTTCTGTCACTTTCATGTGTCCATCATCATTATCATCAACATCACATCATACCATCACCTCTTTTTTGCTTCTGTCTTCTCTAAAGTTTTGATTCAGCTTGCCAATCACAGATGTAATCAAAATCACCTGAAGAAATGGCAGCAGAAGTAGGTTTGATCTGTCCTTTCCTGATGAAGTGCGCTGTCAGTTCTTTTCTCCTTCCTCCCAGCTGGTTACAGTCTCTTTAATACTTATCACTCTCACTGACGAGATGTCGGCCTTCAAACAGCCTGTACTCTGGTGTTGCAGCAGGTCTGTGTAGTAAACTGTATAATTGAACAGGTGGTGTCTGGTGCAAATGTAGCACACGTTTAACCCCTTCGTTTCTAAAACTTAATGTGCTCCAGTCAATATGTCGTGCATTTTAAACCTCTCACCCTGAAATCTCTAATGAGTTTTTGGCATCTTTAAGCTAAGTGTTTCAGTTTTAGAGACCAAAACTTGATTGTTTTAACTGAAAGTTCAAAGTTCAGATTTAATTTCTGTAAACAGAATTTAAAAAATGTAAATGGATCTGAAGGCCCAGAAATGTTGGTGGTGAAAATATCATTTAAATGCTCGCTGACAATGCAGTTAATCTGTTTTTTTCCATCAAAATCCACAGTCACTTGAGTCTTTGGACTTGAGAAATGTTTCTTTAACCCAAACCACTTTCAACTGACAAATTAATGGTGAGAATTAAAAAAAAGGACATTTCTTTTTAAACTATAGAAATATGACTAAAATACTCTCTAATCCCACCGCTCAACTGTCTCCACCCTCCGTCAGCCCCTTTTTAAGAGCTCTCAGCATCCCCTTTCCTCCCACAGCTTGTCCTGTCCTTCCAGTCACGCTACACTCAGTGACCCCGCTCAACCCTCCAGCATTTGCATCTTCAGACCCCCCCCATCCCCCCTGCACTTGATCTCACTGCTCCTCCCTCCTCCTCCTCTTCCTTCTCTCTCACTCCGGACCCATTAACACCACGGAGAGCTCACTTCCTCTCTTCCATTCATCCAGCGTCCACTACCGCCTGTTTGGCCATGCCTCGGCCTGTTGCAGCCACCAGCAACTAATTAAAGTCCCATCACTGCTCAAATCCCAGTTATCTGATTAAAGCTGTTTGCTGCTAATGAAGCTGCCATTTATACGTGCCATATTTTTTCCCATGAATCGACCCTCTCTCACATGAACACACACACACACACACACAAATCCAGAGCAACAACTTGCACACAATATATTGTGACACTTTGTTTACAGGCATGCTTACAACTCAATCCTGCCTCATGTTTTCATTCTCCTTGTCCGTCTTGCTCCCCGAATGACCAGCAGTGTCATTTCCATTAAATGGGTGCAGCCTGAGGGGTCACACAGAGCCACACAAAGCTTACTCATTATCTGATCCACTCATGTTTTGTCCCAAGATGGAATCTGAATGATTGTCTCGGCCTCTTTTTCCCGTCACAGATGATCTGTTCATCATAGCTTGAAGTTATTTTTAATCAGTTTCAAATGTGTTGGGAACATTTCATTAACAGCGCTTGTGATCCTCGTTGGTGGCCCTGAGCCAAGTGATGCTTTTTTTAACATGGGTCTTATCAGAATATTGAAAGATATCTGGTGACATGTTTTGTCACAGACTCTCATGGTGTTAGAGTATCAGTGCTGTAATTCATAGCAGACAAGCTGTGGATGTGTTTTGGTGGCTCACATGTTCCACATTTCACATTTTTTATTTGGCCTTGTAGGTTACATATGTTTGCGTTTAATAATAAACATTTTAGACTCCAGCAGGAGATGCAGATGTTGTGCATGTGACTATCTATAGAGAGTCAAGCCAAAACAAGGCACTGAAACGTTTTTCTTCGAAGACGAGAATTTGTCTGGATTTATGCAGTTTGAATGCTCATTTTTTACATTTCCACAAAGTCATTTTAAGGGGTGCAAATAAGAAGACCTTATTAGGGTTTAAAAAAAAGCTGGCATCCAATTTTTAAAATGAACTGTATTCTTTATATATTCATAGCCATGTTGAAAATTTAAATTCAAATAAAAAAAAAGCTAAATCGTAAACTACTGAACTATAGAGGATAATCAGTCCATCTCAAATGGCATCATTCAGATTGATCAGACATCTTTGTGCAGAAATCAGACATAAGAGACATGCAGTCTGTAACTTTACCATCATTCTCAGAATATACTTTCAAAGAAATAAATATATTAACAATATGAAGTCCTTCTTGTTTTAATAGCTGTAGTAGTAAAGTAAATGGCAGGTCTGCTCCTCTTACTGTTGAGGGAGACACGGGACTCTGCAGTGTCTCTTTTGACCACTAGTGTGCAGCAGTAGGCACCCTGATCTGTCAGCAGGTAGCAGACTTGAGGAGATATTTATTGCTCTGGCCGGGACATTACAGAGTGACCCCCCCCCCCTCCCCGAGCCCAGTTTAAAGCCCTGTAAAGTGTTTGGGCCAAAGCTCGGTGTCTGTCCCCCGAGCTCAGGGCTCAGCGGCTCAGAGGGGAGGATCGATGGACCCCTGACTCAACTGCACGGCAGCTACACATTCTGTAATGCAGTAATGTAGTTCATAAATATTGACCACAGAGCTGAAATGGCAGGTATAAATCCTAAAGGGATGTCCTGTGGAGGATAATGGGGGAGATGTAGGGCAACGGCCAACTATAGGAAGCACATCAAACTGCTGACGCTCACCAAGCTGCATCAGAGGCTCAAGAGGCTGATTACAGCAGAGAGAGAGAGAAACAGAAGAGAATATGTAGGAAAAATGTCAGTCTGTCTTCAGAAAGTCGTAGCTTGTGTGTGTGTGTTTCTGTACGTGTGTGTGAGTGGCTTTTGACCATCTGATTATTCCTTAAATATCCACTGTGTTGTTTTGAATTTGAAGTTTCTTGCCCTGCTCAGTGAGGTCAAACATGATCAAAAACAACATAAGAATTTACATTTCCTGGCTGAAAATGAAAAACCCCTCAAAAATCATCCTTCAGCATACTTTTATTCTAAAATTAGATTTTTTAAATATCCCAAAATAGAATTCAATAAATATGTATTTCAGTAGTACATGACTCTTCGTCTGTCTCTGCGTGACTTTGTGTGCGTATGTTTGCATGCATGCACATTATATATGTCTACATGTATGTGAGTTTATCTCACAGAGAAGAATAAATGCTTATTGATCGTGAAGCGGTCTTTAATGCTGGCTCCTAACGGACTGCAGAAGTCTTGTGTCTCTTGTTTATGACCCACCTTTATCATCCCTGTCTCCCTCCATCAAACCCCTCTCTCCTCCTCACCCATGCTGCTTGTAATCCTCCTCCCTCACCCACCCACTTTCATCTCCTCCGTCACGCTTCATGATCAGACCTGGAGACCATAACACCAACTTTCACTGGCTGACTTTTCTCCTTTTTCTCTCTCTCTCTCAATTTTTCACTCTTGAAGAATGGGCCCGGTGGCAAGTCATCTTCGAGGAAGTGGTGAACTGCTGAATGGACGTAAATACACATATAAATATTCTCATTGTATTCAGGTTTGCGTTGGTAGTTGGCTTTGGCAATGTAAGTTCTACACTGTGTGGTCAGATAGTTATTTAAAATTAGTGTGTACAACTGAAATTCACTAAGTTCATTCACAATCCAACCCACAGTCACCTAACATGAGGTTAGTCACTATTGATTAACTGCTTCAACCAGTTTTAATTATTTTCAAGGCCATTCAGTAATTCTGCCTGGTAAAAAGTGCAAAAGATTCTTTTACAAAAAGTGGCAGCTCTGACAGCAAGCTTTAGTCATTAAACTTGGTCCTTGTTGTAGTGTTTACAGGGACTGATGGAGTTTGGGTTTCTTATGTCCTGCAGAAGGAAAAAAAGGGATCATGCGCTTGTCGCTGCACTCTTTGGGGATCAAGACACTGACTTCAGTCTGAGACACTCCCATTGTGTGCATCTTTGAAATATTTTGGATAGACAGAGCTCTTGCTTTTTGACAAAAACTTGCACCTACTGCCGATGTAAACCTTGTTGCAAATCCTCTCTGTAAACACGCCATCCTGGCAAAGTCCCTCGCTGACTGGCAGGAGGAAATGAACTCTGTCCAGACCAACTGAGGGAGTTACAGCAACAAACAGACATTTAGAAACTGGATGTTGAAAATGTGGAAGACAAAAAAACACACATAAAGACAAAAAAAGAAAGCATACCAAGTAAGCAAAAGGATAGCAAATGACTACTCTTCTTAAGGTTTTGAATAACTTGATTAGCCTGTAGGAAATAAAGTATTGTAACACTCAAGTTAGACTGAGGAATGATTATTGCAGACTTACCATTTAAGACAAGTTGAAGGAAAATGTAAAAGGACACTCAAAGTTTGACTATGCAGCCCTTACACAACACCACCTCTTCACCCATCAGTCGCTCTCACCCTCCTCACCCTGATGTAGACATGCTTTTAATGGAAATTGATGTCAATGTCAAGTATCTAATTTATGAGTCATACAGGGGGAGGATGGGGGCACAAATATGAGCTGTAATTGCTGAACCCAACTCCAATTCAATGGCTGTCACCACGTCTGTAGGATTATGTCACTGTTTGACTCTGTGTGTGTGTGCGTGTGTGTGCGTGTGTGTGTGTGTGTGTGTGTGTGTGTGTGTGTGCATGACTGATATAATGTTAGCTGGAAAAATTATGATGCAGTATTATCTTTGCTGGAAGCATTGAAGCAGTTGCTGGAAAACAGCATCTTGCGTACTTCTGAGTTCTGGAAAAACAAATAATCAGGGACCTTAAAATATCTCTGCAGACACTAGCAGGAAGTGAAACTACAGTACATCTAATTTGGAAAATTGTGAATGCACAATTTTACTTAATGCTGTCACTGTTGTAGATCATGTTGACTGATTTTTAATGGTCTAAGAAATTCTCTAGTCATGGGTTCTTTACGAATATTTCTGTGGTGACTAAGCTGCAAACTTTAACTTAAAGTTAGAAAGTGTGAAATGTGATTATCAGTGGCATGTAACCAACAAATAGCCAGTTTTATCTGACGCCTCTGGCTCCATTTCAGGAAGCAGCTGCTAACTGATAAAGAGCGGAAAGCTTCGCAACACATAAGATTTTCCAGATTAGTGGTGATGTGCATGTGTGTATTCATTCACATGCTCTGCTCCTTTAGCAGTCATACCGCCTCGCTGCCATCTTAAGCTAACAGAAGGCGAAGTCACAAACCCCAGGGACACAAGACTGTCTAATGAAGCCTTACTCAGCTGACTAACATTTAGCCCTGGCCCCGGACAGTTCACACACATGCACAGAGAGCACACACACACGCACTGCAGAAACTTCTGTGCAAAATGCAAACTGCCGGGAGACTGTGCTTCCTTTTTAAAACATCTCAAGGTGGCTGAAAATCTGTGATGAGGGAAAAGAGAGCCTGCAGGATGTTTAAGTTTCTACTTTCTCTCATCTTTAACAAGGCGAATATCGGTGTCCTCCATGTGATTCATCAGGTCAGCTTGTTGCTTTCATTTCCTTTTATTGATCCAGTTAGCAAGACAGCAACTCCCATCCCAGTCCCTTCCTGTAAATTTCAGCGTTTATTGTCTGGGCAGACATAACTCAACAAGTCACACAACATGACCGGCCAGTGGGAAGAAAAAGACAAAAGAATGTTTCATTTCATCCACTGAAGAAAAAAAAAAGATGAAAGAAATAATCAATACAGCTGGATTAGTACAGTACACCTTTTCCTTGGCTAACGTTGGTAGCAGTGACAGATGAGTGCATTATGACAGTGGCAAGTTATAATACTTCTTGGAAATAATTACTGGACACAGATTCAAGTAACGCCTCTGAGGACAGACTGCGATTATCAAGCATACAATATGATGGAAGTTAAAGCAAGTGAAGAGTCAGACTGTTTGGCAAAAGCGCCCCATGTTGGTGTGTATAAAATACTGTACAATATTATTGCTGCTGGTTTCCGTGGTGATGGATGCTGACGAGCACTGCGTTGACGAAACCAAGCGTACTGTACCTTTAAAAGAAGCATGGTGAGCAAACAACAGCCTAATGGTCATTGGTTTTGAGTTTTGTCCATTTTTTTAGCACTATCATAACCTTCATTTATTTTATGGCTGTTTTTAAACATCACAACATCACCTTGTTGTAGAATGATTTACTGTATTACTCTCAGGTCCACACAGTGAGGGTAAAAACAGGCTGGGCTCCCCCTCAAACACCCATCCATTATTATCTGAGCAGTCCAAAAGTCTATTTTGTGTCCCCTTCTCGCTCTCATTTACAAGGCAAATATGAGAAATTCATACCGTATGTGTGCTAATGGCAAAAGGACACAGGGAGGTGATCTTCTTCTATGTATCTACACAGAAGGTATTCGTCTTCTTCTCTTCGGGGGAGTGTGTTGTTGACGTGAGGCTCATAACTGCAAAATGAGTCTACTTGAGTGTTTCTGTGGCTTTGTTTATCTTTGGGCTCTTTCTCTCTTTGTGTCAAAAAAAGAACAAAAAACAACTGAAAACAAATAATAATGTCTTGTTGTATTGCATGCTAGCCCGCCTAATGTCATGTTAGGGCCATTAGAAAATAGTTTAGACACAGAGAGATGATAGAAAAGAGCAAAAACAAGTCTGTTCTTGGATAGAACGAAGATTAAGTCCTGAGTTGCTGTTGGCCAGGTAAACCTTTGTGAACAGTGATGGGGTCAACACGCTTTTGATTTGACCATTTTCAAAATAAAGCTACAGTCCTTGGTGAACAGCAGATCTAAACTGATGCTCATGAAAGACGTTCATGGCTGAAGGGTGGTTTCATTTTATGTTTTGAAATAAAAGATCATTCTGGTTTATCATAACTTGGACTTTGTTTTCATAGTTTTGGAAATTGTTTCTTTGATTATGATGACCGGTTTTTGTTGATTATTCATATTATTGAACACACCAAAGTAAATCCTGTGTGCACATGTAGCTATGATAGATAAAGGAAGTCTCTGTAGAAAGAAGGAGTTGACTTGGGTCCCCAGCAACGCACCAGCCAAGTGTGAAGTGAAATGCATGAACAGTTGTCAGGATAATCAATAGACACACAGAGAGAGAAACAGACATTTTCGTTTATAGTTAGATGATCTCCATCATTCCTGTTTGGTGTACAGTGGCTGAAAATAGGGAAATGTGAACCAAGTTATTTAAAACCAGAATTATCTGTAAAGTTAAATAAACAGATCCCACTTCCTCTGTGAATGACTCAAAGGAAGGGAGCAGGTGATGGAGGAGGGCTAAAGTGCATCATTTCCCAGTGAGCGTGTGGTGCGCGGCGTGTGAGTTCATGTGTTAAAATGTCGACAGAGCTCCTGTTTTTCTCTTGGGGGGGAGGGAGGGGGTAAAAGTTCATGTCTGGGTCATGTTGAGATCAAAGTTCAGGTTTCAGATTTCAGTTATGCTCCACGTCGTCAACTATGGGCGTGTTGTAACTCTGGAAGAGAGGCTGCATGAAGAGGCCCAGCGTCCCGGCCACACACACCAACACAAAGATCCACAGGAAGAGACGATCGATCACCATGGCCACGTACTTCCAGTCTTCAATGATCTGCAGAAAGAGGGAAGATATTAAATAATGCCTGTATTTCCTGTACTGTAATTAAACTGAACATAGCTGAATAAAATAGTTTGTTGATTATATATTCCTAATGACAACAAGAATGTATAATAGGCAGGGTACACTCTGGACTGGACGCAAGTCAGTCGTAGGGCTCTTGTATCACATACAAATTCATATATAAATATATATATATATATATATATATATATATCAACTTGCTCAGACTTTGTGTCATAGCTGCTTTGGACTTTGCCTGTGCTGTTGATAATCTTCTTCATGCTCAATAGCGTGATAAATCTGCCGTCAAAACACATCCAGAGATTAAAATCACTGTTGGTCATGCAGAACATTGTGCAAATGAATCCCCAAAGATGTACAACATTTTAATGTAATTCATGAAGAAATGTGCAATAACAGTGTCCTTAATTGAGCTACCCACAGAACGGTATATACTGTAAACGCACAGGATGAAGATAATGTAATCAAAATAAAGTCATTATAAAACTGATTAAATTAAATACTAAATTGATATATCACATAGGATAAGTGGTGCAGCATGTACAATCAATATTTACAGGCCCAGAAGATTGTTCAGACTGTGTTTTGCTGTTGTAAAATATGAAAGACATTTCATTTAACTGTGAAGCATGTGGTGGTGCTTGGAGAAAAGTCAGAGGATCAACAGGGCCCTTAAATATATCATCATGCATCATCATCATGCAAAGGACATGTTGAGAAGTTTCACTCTGTTTGTGAAAAGTTTGCGAGTCTGTGATACTAGATGAAAAATCAGAGTGTCAACAAATTCATGAGGATTCTTAATCTGTCCAGGATGAATATCTTTACCAAATTTCATGCCAAAACATTC
>JBAJHX010000053.1:12520209-12538524 GCA_037176925.1 Amniataba percoides
CACACACACACACACACACACAAAACAGATTTTTAAAGCAGAAACAAACAGTGGGTCAGTGCCTGTATTGTCTTGTATTGCGTCTTCCTGTTTGCGGACAAGTGGGAGAATGCACATGAGAATAATTCATATAAAGCCACATTTCAGTTTTCCAGGTGTTGTCACTTTTAATCACGATTGTACCTTGGCTCTGTGTTAGTCTGCTGGTCCAACACAGGACTGGTAAACCATGTGAGCAGGTGAACACGCAGCCTGTAAGTTGTCCAATGTTTGGCCACCACTAGCCAACAGTTTCATGTTACACAGTGACAAACAGCTTAGAAACCAGTCTAGTCAGCATCCTCGTTGTAATTCAGAGTTGTAAGGAACTTATAACAGATATAGGTACAGAAGTGTCAACACTAATAAACTCAATATAATGCTGGTTATTTGAACTAATACTTCAGCTACTTAAAAAGGAGGTATACAGTGATTGTAGCCTGTTTTAATTTGCTAATGAACGGCTGCAAAGATAAGATACAATAAGAAAAATAACTATTTGAGGCTTCATTTCTATTGATCTGGTCAATCAAACTCAGATGTTTTCTGTATATGTCATAAATTAAGTAGGTATCTACAACTAAATCAAACTAAAATAAGAAATATTATGTCAAATATAAAAATGCAAAAAATATATAATATATATTTAAAAAACAGCCTATCCCATATATCTTCCACACACTGTCATGATGTTTCTGATCTTGACTTACTGAGGTGATGCACTCAGATCAGGCTAACATGGTGTTGTGAGGGTGCCCCACATTGAATAATGCGGTTAGATATGGTGACTAGACAGCTGAAGCCACACATAGAGGGTGATCTCTGGTTTGATCATACATTTAAGTGTCATGTCCACCATCACCTATCTGCTCATAAACAATGAATTTAACTCTCCAGCTCCACAGCCTGATGGGATGGATCACATCTGAAAGAGGCTCGATGATGTGTTGCCCTGCTGAGTGAGAGTGAAACGTTAAAGTGGCTCTAAAGTTTAACAACTTTGTTTTGAGCCTTAGATTTTGTCCCTGTAAAGAGTAATTCACATTCTGAATGTAAATTAATTGAAGAAAAAAAAACTGACTTCATTCACAAACACATTCTAACTTCATTAGTCAGCTCTTTACTCATCGCGATCACCACTAAATCTGATCATAATGAGTGAGCCGGCAGTAACGGAAGCACACAGAGAGATGCACACACACACACACGCCCTGAGTAGTAGCTGGTCAAGCGATGTTGAAATCTCGTGCTGTGAGGTCTCACCAATTAGGTGCCACAGCGATGTAGCATGATGCATGTCCTCAGATGTAATGAGTGTGTAATGAGAGTAACAATGCATGCAATCTGCAGTCAGTCCATATGACAATAATGAGTTGCTTTTGAACACACACACAGACAGACACACACACACACACACACACACACACACACTCACAGAGCCACCGCAGGGCTGATTCATCCTTGTAATCAACAAAGAACAGTTTCTGACCGGGTCACAGAGCTTCAGTGATAGTGGGTGGTTTGATACACGGGCGTTGCCAAACTTTCATGCATTTTTCACTTGTGGAAAAAAAAGGAGTCCCCTGTTTTGGCTTTAAAATCCTCTCTTCGCCAGGAATATTCAATTAAAACTGGCTGTGAAGCAGTCGGAAGGCAAGCAACTTTAACAAAAGCTCCCTTTACGTCTGCATATCTGCTGCTCTTCAGTTGAAAACGTGGAAATATTTAGATGGGCTTGTCGCTACTTCGTCGTCTGGCTTAACTTTCATAAATAAGCTGGCTCTCTCTTTTGGTCCCTTACAAGCAAACAGGCACTCTGTGTCACATACGCTTTCATTTAAAAGTCTTTTCTCTCGTGTTTCGTCTTGTACCTGTTCTTTCCTTTTCTTTTATTTGTTTTTATGTCCCTTGCTCTCTGGAAGGCTTTTGCGAGTGCCTTTGTTTGTGCCTCATAAATAAACTTTACTTGACATCACTGCTGGCTGTGGCTTTGCTGCTCTGAAGAAGTAAGAGAGAGGTGGATTACATATGAGTTCAGTGCTCTGTAGAAGCCTTTGATTTTTAATATATGTAACAGGGTATAATGATTAAAATAATCATTAAGCAAGCAAACAATACATCAGAGAGTCTGAACATTGGAAGTGTTTTCTGACCTTTTACATGCAGCTCAGTTTAGTACTGTTGTTATGATGTCATAATGTCGTCATTTTTATCTACTTCTGTTTGCTTCCTGTCCATCAGTAGTCCAACATTTTTTACAGTCTTCGTCACCTTATTTGCACGCCTGCTGTTTTGTGAGTTGGTTGGGGACTTGTGTCCACACTGTGTTTTAACTGAGCTGTTACAAAAAGTCAAGTCAAGTTCAGTAATACAAACTGAAAAAGCAACATTGAAATCTGCACAACTTTTTCCAATTTGTCTCATTTCCCCTCTTTAGGTCTTATTCAGTTCAGACCTACAGATTTACCTTCAGCTTTCTCCTGACGTGGCACCACCCAGAACCAGGATATCTTTAAAACATGAGCACATTTGTTGTCGTGAAATTTATTGGGGAAACGGGCCTCACAAACTGTCAGACTATGTCTTGCAAGCTCGCTTTAGCTGTGAGTCACATCTGCGAGTTACAACTGGAAACAACCATTCAAGATTCAGAAGGCCGATGAGTCAGCAGGCAACTTCGAGAGTTTCTGTTGACGTCGAATATAGTGAAGAAAAGTCCTCCATTATGTAGTCTACTGGAAGTGACGTCTGTTTTAAATTGAGTCATCCATGGCCTTGCCAGACACAGCGGCACAGAGGAAATTGTTGTCTGTCTCTGAAAGGCAAAGGAACTCACGTAGGGTAGTTGAAAAATTGGATTTTTGTTCTAAGACCTCTGGCAGTAGATATTTTAATGTCAGCTAATCAACTAACTGCCTCTAATAATCTAAGCTGTAGAGTTTGAGGCCATCTTAGTTTATCATATGACAGCAGTATAACTGAGTTTAACTTAAGTCAGTAAGCCATTTTTGAGTGAATAATATTGTGTTATAGTCAACTATTCATATTTACGCAGATGTGCGAACACTTCTTCTTCTACTGACATCAGTGATTTGCTTCTTCTACTCCACACATCTAAGAACTGTGCATTTGTCAACTTCAGACAAGTATGACATTTGGCACTTTACTTGCCCTGTTTTTTTAGCTATCCTGCAAGCTGTCATATCTATACATATTCAAGATAAAAATATTTTTCGAGACACATCAGGAGCAAACTGAATGTAAAGGGTGCTGAGCTCTAAAGGCAGGTGCAGGAGGCAGAAACATGCTCCACACTTGGTCAGTCCACATTAACCTCCAGCAGGCCTCCGTCTGAAGTGCAGACGTCTCCAACATCTGAGCAACTATGACATGACACTTAACCTCGAGGGGGAGCGTCTTCAGAGAGCTCCGTCTGTCAGGATTAGACAGAGAGAAGAGGACAATACGCAAACGCAAAACACACAACAAACAACAGCGGGGTGTGTGTGTGTGTGTGTGTGAAAGAGAGAGCTGAAACAATTGGCAGATTAGTATAATCATCTGATAAAATAAAAAGAGGATCATGCCGTATTATGGTAATGATTCACGGGAAATTGTAGCAATTCATAAGTTTGCTCGATGGGACCACAGTCTGGGAACAGTTCACAGTTTTTATGCAATAATGGTGCAAACTGCTGCACAATGGCATGCAGGGTTCTCTTGTTTATTAAAAGCAACTGGTGGGATTTGAAGGTGTTGGTGGCCTGGGAGTTGAGATCTCACTCTCTATAAATCCTGTTGGTCTGGCTTATTGTTTGCTTTTCAGCTCTATTCGTCACTGTGCTTGGCTTAATTGGATTAAAGCCTCGTTAAAAAGCGAAACCACCGAGCAGCAACAGACAGACGAGGGGCCATAAAATTTACAGAGTTGCAAGGAGGCTGTTTAGCATCTTATTAAATCATAATTATAGTTTTCTGGGCAGCTAAAATGAAACAAAAGTAAATCTCATTAAGCTTCAAATAAGGGTGGACTCTGGATAGACAGCTGAATTTAACTGTTCTCATCACGAGGAATACATACAAGATTTGTCTTCTGTGACATGAATGACACAAGTGCACCACAAAGAGAATATCAATCACATACTGTCACATAAATAGGATCCACTGTTTGGAGTTATTAATTAACATAATGTTAAGACAGAGATATTAACATTAATGTTAATTAACGTTAACATTAGTTATCATCACATTAACACTCTTCTTCCAAATTGACTACTGCTTTATTAAGGCCACCATTTAGGATAATAATGCCATTTAATGATCAAAGTTACTGTTGCTTTTCTTGTTTCTTCTCAGATTAATGAGACCTGGTGTGTTTTAACATTCTCTTTGCTATTAAAAATGTCTTTTCTGCTAAGCACTTTTCAGTACAGAACTGCAAAACAAACCAATGATGTTCAAAAAAGTGACTCACAAAGAAATGACATGAAGATATGAAGTCATGAAGTCAAAACACATATCTACTTTACACAGCAAAATCTATTATTCGAATGATTGCTGGGTAAATAGATCCAAGTGACACATATATAAATACATTTAAAATACATTTTTATAGTGGTGTCTGCTTCACTATTGTGACTTCAGCCTTTGCTTTTCTCTAGCTGTTCTCTGATTTCTGCCTGAGAGAAATAGGAGATGTCATATTGCCTTAAAAATGTAAAGGGGATGGCATAAAAATAAACCCGCCACAAAAAAAGATGACTAAACTGTGAAAGACATGCGACTTGATGTGACTGGTGGAAAGCAAAGAAGATACTGGCGAAACACAGTGTGGGCCAAACAGAATGACGCAAGGTATGAGGTTTGTAAGTAAATGCTAAAAACAGTAGATGAGGTCAAAATGAGATGTGTATGAGGTTGATGTAAATAGAGTCGGAGCATTAGGGAGTCTACCAGCAGGTCTCATCACACATGTATGCACACACACACACACACACACACACTCCTGTCCGGCTCGCTGCACTCTCCACACCTCAATAATTCATCGCCGCTAAAATAAAAATGCCATCATCTCACAAGCGAAGTCTCCACCACAATCAAAGATTATTCTCCCAGTCTTTCTCGACCACATCAAATCAACAAACAGTCTCCATCACAACATGCTGACCGTGTCGACCTGTGACTAAAAGACAAAATGTTCAGACATCATCGTGTTTTCACGTGGTGCAGGTGGATGGGCAGGCTGTGCCATCAGTCCAGTGCGCAGGGAGCAAAAAAGCATCCAAATTCTGCATCCTGTAGGTTTCTTTTTTAGGCTAGTAAATTATTCAGTGCCTTGCCATCTGGGGTGGCCTTTCTGAGGCCAAAACAGTTTGGGCTTCAGCTGTCTTTGCTTTGCTCAGTAGGCTGCCCGGATCAGTCAAGCTATAACAGAATGTCCCATTCATATGCATCCACGGCCACATGGTCCCAACAAGACTTTTCACATTGCTCACAGAGTATCTACTGCCTGAGAGACTTTGCGTGTCTTTCTGTGTCTCATGGGGTCCCTGCTGGTTGTTTGCCCTCAAACTTTTTTATCATCAGAGACAGTCCTTCTGTCTGCAAGGACAACTAGTCTTCTACTACACTGTTTTTTTTCATCTGTCACAACTCCCCCCATCCCTTCCTGTCCCCGCTTTGCTGTTTTCTTCTAAGTTGCAACAGGATCGTGCAGGGGTCGAGCACAGAGGAAAGACAATGGCTGTAGGGAAAGGTGGCTTTCTTCCACTCTCTGCACCCTCTGTGTCGCTCTCGCATGTAGCCGCTGCTTATGTTTGCACCAGCTTGTCTCTTGACATTGAGGCCTTTCTTCATCTACTGCTCTCTCATTCTCTTCCTCATTCTTTCTCAGTTAAAGAGCATCATCCAAACAAGTGTGCCAACACCATGACTAACGGTTTACTATGAAGTGTTGACTCACCAATACGGGGCCCCCCTGACCGAACATACATCTGCGATTTAAATTCGTGGGAATCAACAGCCTTACAATAACCCCAGGACCAAACTTAAGCGCTGCATATTTCAGCCCACTCACATACAAAGCTTCACCTAGAGGCTATAGGAAAGCCAGAGAACCAGGGTTGTGTGAGGGGGAAATCACACGCTAGCCCCTTGCACTCCTGGGCATAGTGCAAGCTTTTAATGAGCAAAACATCTCGTCAGGAGTAGCTGGAGCACACATTAGCACATCTGCCACAGCGTGCAGCCAAAGCTGAGTGAGACACAGAGGGCAGGAGACAAGGGAATGCGTGATGAGGAACACAATACGTCACACGAGTTATAGCAGAAGTGGAGTGGAAGAATATAAGATGAAATCGAGAAAACAGAATGTGGCACGTGGGACGAGAACAAGCAAATGCATCCCAACAAAGTGGCTGCCTGGATTTCATTGTTTTACTGTTGCAGACAGGGTGAAGTTTGACTGGAGCGACAGGAACCCGGTTGTGCAATGCCTCAGCTGCAGACAGAGCACAGGTGACAATGAAAGAGAGTCCGAGGAATGAGATCAAGTTGGACCTGTGAGGGGGCAATAAAGAGGTCAAGGAAAAGGGAAATGTGCTCTTGAGGTCTAGACAAATAATCATGATGTTAAAATAAGATACATAAGATTTAGATGCATATAAGGTACTGTGATTCTTAGGACGTGCCTGGGGGAAAAGAGAGTTGAAAGGTCATAGGCCCTTTCAAACGAATAAGTAAGGAGAGACAAGTGTAAGAACTGACCTTCATGTGTGCAAGGTTTTAGTGACATACAAATAAACACACCCAACTAATCATACATTGATATGCAGGCTTTGCTCTGCACAGTAATCTCCCACTTTGTTTTCACACCTTCTCTTTCAAAATGAACAAAGTTGCAGAGAACACTCCCAAACTGAGACTGTGTTTTGAGCTGAGTGGCTTATTTCAACCTGGAAGTTTTTGAAGCACACGGCCGACCATGACACGGATTGTATCCACCTATCTGTCTGTCTGTTTGTCTATCTAGCAGACACTTTAAGGGAAGTAAGAAGACACAGTGGCTACTGGAGTTTTCTCTGTTGAGTGCTGAAGCAGATCACAAGTTCAGATGGCAGATTCTGTTTCAGCACCTTGGACAGCTCCACACTCTCCCTCTGTCTGATTCAGGACCAGAGACAGCTCCTCCTGAGTTTCCTCAACTGATGGAAAGAAAGTTCAGAAAAAGATTCCTCCCGCCACCATCAGAGGGCCTTGGCACGCACATGCAAGGCCATTTGGCACAAGGAGGACCACAGAATACCATTATGTGATTTAATCAGGCGGATTTAAGGGCCCCATGTGTGTCCGCAACTTGGAGCCACGTCTTCCAACCACCTAATGACTCACGAGGAGAGCTCGGTGCCAAATGCATAAAAAATGTTTAAATCTGCTGTTTGAATTACAGGCCAGGACTGCAGGGGAAATGCGTGCTCAAGGCATCACACCCTTCCCTCATGCGCAACATAAAGTAGTCCCCTGATGAGTCCATGGGTTTGTTGCGCAAAGAGGAGTAAGTTAGTTATTTGAGGCATGCTGGAAGAAAATCACGTGCTAAACTGTCTGAGGAGAGGAAACGCTACTTTCTGCCCCCCCCCACCGGTCCGCTTTCCGGTATCACGTGTTGTCTGTAAAGCACAAATGTGGCTGTAACATCTCATCTCATCATGTTTAATTATTTTTTAGCTGCAAAGCACATGCAACCAATTCCTAACAGTGGATTAAAATGGACTTCCTTGACCTGTTATAATATATATCCACACACAGAGCCCACAGAGAGACAGAGAAAGGTGTTTAATCCTCACCATGCCCGACACTGAGTGATTAAAGCCACATAACCCAAAGCAGAAGCCCCCCCCCACCACCACCACCGTCCTGCCCCGTCCCGTCCTGTCCCACGGTTTAAGGAAAGGATTACTCACTTGCCACGGTGAGAACCAGGAGAGCCAGCGCTGCTTTCACCGGGGCTGCCATCGCTTCCTCCCCTCCAGTGCGACACAGACAACACGAGCAAAAACTTGCACTCCCCCCCCCTCCTCTGAAGTGAGCCAAGAAAGAAAGTAAAGTGAAGAAAAGGAGAGGCAGGCTGCGTTATAGCGGCTTCATCGCAGAGGATTCGTGAGGCTGGGCGGCATGGAGAGCAGCAGCAGCAGCAGCAGCGAGGAGGAGGCTGGATGCTGAGGAAGCTTTCTGCCAGAGCGCACCGGCTCCTGCTCCTGGAGCTGTGATTGCGCGCAGCGGAGAGCGAGAGTCCGTCCTCCCCCCCACACCACCCCCCCTTTCAGATTCTCCCTCTAGAGCGATGCAAAGGAGGGTTTTTCCTCGGGAATATGGAGCTGGTGTTGGGGGGGGGGGTTATACTCCGATCCCGTTATCGCGGCCCTTTCCCAGATAAAAGATTTACGCGCCCCCCTCCCTGTCTCCTCACATCACCCCCCCACCGGCGTCAGTTTCACTCTTCACGTCTTGATCGACACAGTTTGACAAACAGGAAGCGATAACAGTCAGACACACACACACACACACACACTCAGGGGAAAAGCACCCAGCAGCCACTAAAAGCAGCCTTATCTCCTGCAATCAAAAGCAGAACCGCTTCCTTGAGATTTTGCTTTTTAAGTTCATGAAAACGCACTTTTATGAAGCAGAGATAAGAGCAGCTACAGAGGGGTGTCCGAAACTACACAAACTAAAAACTTTATCCCTTCAAATGCTGCAGCCTGTTAACTGATGAGGGGATAAACTGATTAAACCCAGGAGGCTGAAGTTAAGTGTGAACGTTTTTTTTCTGGCAGGAAGTCATTAAAAATTATCAGCGTCTAAGTACACTGTGGTTCAGTTGTTTGTTCCCTCTGTGAGGCTGGGACTGAAGGTTTGGGGGGGGGTGGGGGGGGCGGTTTGGAGATTGTGACGTTTCCTACAGGAAGCATGAAAACCATCAGGTCTTGGCAGCCCATCATGTGAAATGAGACTAATCCAGTGGAGGTGTTATTGATCAGTTGTCCCCTCATTCATGAATGCAGAGAACGGGGTCAAAGGTCAGCTAGAGGACATCATGCAGAGCTGGACAAAAAAAACAGTGTCTTGCTCAAAGGCACTTCAGGAGCAGAGTCCCATAATCCACCAGCTACCAGGAGCTGATGGCTGCGACCATTAATGTCAACATATCAAACCGATTTAATTTCAGTCCATCAGGGACAAGGTAATAGAAGTAAATGGAAAACAAACAATAACTGCTCATCAAATCTGCCTTTGCCAACCAACTAATGCCTGTCAGGCCACAGAGAGTCCAACTGTGACATTTATCAACAGGGGGAACCATGACAGGCAATACTTTTTATTGCCCGCTCATAATGTGGTGAAGCAGCCTCAGCTGGTGGGTCACGGGTCTGATCAGGCATCATAAAGGGATAGAGGGGTGTGTGTCTGTGTGTGTCTGTGTGTGTGTCTGTATGTGTGTGTATGAGAGTGTAAGTGAGTGGAGAGGCTGCAGTCTTCCTCTGTCTGCACACGTCAATGCGGTATAACTACCCCAGAGGTCCCTTCGGTGATGTGAGCAGTGGAGAGGGCAGGAGGAAGACATGGCCTTAAATACACTTCACTAAATCACTCCGGCTAATTATTTCACTGCGTGCACCGAGACAAGGTGGAAGAGGAGGAGCAGGAGGAGGAGAGGAGAAAACAAAATGTAAATGGGAAATAAAATGGCCATCAGTGACTGTGAAGAAAAGGGACAAAGTTAAGATGAACATTTTATGTTTTTTAAAGGGATAATATGTTCAGTGTGGAGACACAGATACACTATTACTGCCTTATGGAGAGTTAGAAGAGAAGATTTACATCACTCTAATGTTTGAGGCAAGAGTCGGCACCCAGTTAGCTTAGCTTAGCACAAAGAGTAGAAACAGGGGCGAATAGTTAGCCTGGCTTTGTCCAAAAGTAAAATACACCAAAGCTCAGAGATTAACATGTTATGACTTGTTTGTGTTAAAAATGTTTGAAACCAACACATTGTAGTATTACTGGGGGTTATGATTGTTTCTCTTTCTGGGGGCAGTAATTCCTTTAAGTCTTGATCCTGCCGGGCAACCAGCAAGGACTCTATAAACAACAACAAGTTCTCCAAATTAAACAACTAAATATTCATTAATGGGCAGACCTGAGAGCTGTATTAATTGCCTTATGTAAAAATCAGCAAGCGAAAAGCTACATTCTCCAAGAACGTCGAACTATTCTAGCCTCCTTTTGTTGATGAGAGTTAGAGAAACGATGGAAGCAGCCTACTTCTGAACAACCTCACATGTGCAGTGAGGAGAAGATGCTGGAACACAGTGTCCGGCTCTCACCTGACCTCTGCCCCTACTCCTCTCACACAACTCGGGCATTTTGCAGCTTATTCATTCATGCACACACACTCCATAAAATTAACCCCTGATCATGGCTCCAAATGAAACCAAATTGTATTACCCTCCCATCTCTACCCATTACAGCCACACTTTAGAAACATGCGAGCATCCGCCTCCCAAAGTCCCCGCCCGTCTCTCCTAATGAACATTATCTCTGCATCCTAAAAGCAATAGAGAGGAGCAGAGGGAGGCCAAATTTAATCAGAGCTACTTAGACCTCACTGTGGGGTCTGCTTGTGCTCTGAAGAGCCAGCCAGCGAACATAACATAAGATAACTGATAGCTGGAAGATTAGAAATATTACATGCATGCACACACATATAGATTATTTTTTTGAAGCACCTGTGGGGACTTCAGGCAGCCATTGCTTTCTATTCATTTTTCTTTGATGCTGGAAAGACTTAATAGAGACAACAAAGCAACTAGATTTATTGTTTTATAATGGCACAGTAGCAAGCAGGGATAGCTCTGAAAACTCTTTCTGGTCGGTGTTTGTGGGGAACTCTGACATCTTCGACATCAAAACTTCATTCAAAACCATTATTAGTCACATTGCATTGTGGGTAATGTAGGCACCAGGTTTTAAAAAGGAGAAATATGTGGAATAAAAAAAGATACAGTAATATCTCATCTTATTGACTGATTGATGTAGATGATCGAGGTTTTAAATACAAAAAGGGAATCTTTCCCATCTACCATCCATCCAACATGACATCTTTCAGCATAGCTGTTCCCAATTTCAAACTGAGCAGAGCGCAAATCTGTCTACAACAAAGAAAAAGAGAGAACACCTGTGTCTGTGTGTAACACCTGAGTGTGCAGGGCCTTTAAGTCAAGTCAATTTAATTTATATATCCCAATATCACAAGGGGTTTTACAATCTGTGTAGCATACAACACCATCTGTCCTTAAACAGATGGTCCCACAAATGGATCTCACTCAGACAGTAGCAGAAACTGAAAACAGTCGGCTCCTGAAAGGTAATATATGTACACACATACATATAAACATACGCACAAACCTTTATCCGGGTTCCAACAAACTCACAACATCTGCATCTACTTCCCAACAGCTGCATCATCATATTGTATATCATTTGTGAGTTTACTCCTCTGAAAACAGCCTCCTCACCAGCCCTCTTCTCATCTAAGTGTGTGTGTGTGTGTGTATTTGTTTGCCTCCGGGCAGCCTAGTCAGAGACAGCGTGCCCCGGTGAAGTGGCCGATTCCCCTCGCTGCATTAATGCTATCATAAATTCATATCACAAGGGGACATTTGTTCCTTGGACTGACAGTATGAGATGGGACTTTCTAAATTCCAGACTGGTAGCCTGTCACAGCAGGTCATTGTCCTGCTCTTGTGGGGCCACATCAGTATGATGGTACCTCCCAGATGTGTAGTGATGAATGCATCTTATCATCTGTCTTTATATCTTTCTAATCTTCCTGTTGCTCGCCACTGTCGCTTTCAGTCTTTGTTTGCACTCCTACTCTACAGTGTGTCCTTTTGTTCCATTCATGTGCCTGCTCCCCTTTTCACCTCCTCACATCTCCTCTCTGCGCTCCTCTCCCTACTTTTAGCCTTTCTCTCTGAGCCTCCCTACATACCCTGTCACTCTCTTCTCATCTCTCTTAAACCAAACAGGCATATAAACCCCCGTTTCCCAGCGGGTGGGAGAAAAATGTTGGAAAAATTGTGGGAATCTTATCATGGCTGAGCTCAATTAAATGTTCTGACGGAGACCGCAGCTTCTGAGCATGTCACCATGCTGATTTTGAGTGTCCCTGCTGTTCTGCTGATTTCGTTTTCTCCAGCATTGGAAAAGAAGGTGGGTTTGTGTGAAAGCACTAAGTTTAGCCCAAGGAAACTTTTGGAAGTCTAGAAAGTAAGAAAATCCAGTGAGCGAGCCTGTTCTTATTTCAGAATTTCATATTAAGCACACATACTGTTCTTATCTGATTATTACTGAGTTAAATGTTCACACTGGAGAGCATGAAATGCTGCAATACTTTTTTGCAAATGATTTCAAGCCATACAAAAGCATGCAGGTTGATCAGATTTTAAAATGGTCTTACAGGTCTCAGGGAGTGTAAGGCTTCTGTGTACATGCAGGGCTGCACGATCTCTATGGCAGTCCCTTCCCCACATAAAGCCTCTCATGTCATCTTTACTGCAGGCCAAGAAGATTCAGTACTGCACATAATCCAGAGGCAACAACAAGCTGACAGGCTTGGACCCCCCCACATACATGTAGTGTTGAGGAAATATGACAGCGTTACACAATCCAGCATGTTCCTGTGACACTGTCACGTTCCCCACCCAGACACAAAGATGAAGAGGAGCAGAGCTGAGGGGAAAGCATTTGGTGATAAAAGGGAAGATAATATACTTTAGTTTCCAAAAGTATAACTTAAACCATTCTTAGTAAAAAAAAAAATATCATAGATATTGATACAAACTTTTTTCCATTTACTGATTTTAGGCGGGAAATCATATGAACTGCATAACATTTTGACAATGCTTTTTGCTGAAGGTATCCATCAAACATAAAAGTCACCGGTCACCTTTTCTGTCTTCAGCTCAGACATTTAATTTACTGACTGAAATTTAAGACTTAAGAGTCAACATAAATACGCATGAAATGAGACAAAAAGAGGGGGAACAACGTTGTTTTAAATATCATAAAATCAAAAGGGTTATTGCAACTTTGGAGAAAACCAGAGAGAAAGCTAGACTTTGAAAGTATCCATCTGAACCTTGCATGTTTGAATCTTTCTATATACTCATAGTTGAGCTGCATTGCAGGTGTGCACATTTCATATTTTACATGTCATATCTGCAGGTGCTCTCACATGAACATGAGCACTCATGAATAATAAAGTGTTCCATACCGAAGCTCTTCCTGGACCGACTTTTGTCCCTTTCAGATTGTTTCAGTAGCACTGAACCAAAGTATGCTATAGGTGGATGTGTCTCCATAAGAGGTTTGGTTACTCACTCATTACTAATTGAATTGAATAAAAGATGATAGGATTCAAATGGCTTCAAGCAACAATTTCATCTTCTATTTCCAGTGCTTGGTTTGTAAATGAGCAACAGCTGGCCAGCAAGCAAGAAGGAAAGAAATCCTTCAGATGAGTATAAAACATTTCTGACAGCTCTGACCTCCAAAGCCAAAGAATGGGAACTGGACAATATGCTGCAGTAAAAATACAAGTCCTGCATTTAAAAAGCAAAAGTATCCATTATGCCCGACTTATGGCCTATTTCAGAATAATATATTTTCAGATATAAAATATAACTTAGTCTAAAATAACACATCATAATTTGGTCATAGATTTATATTTGGCATCACAAACACCTACTAAATGGATCTGGAGGTGAGACTGTTTTTGATTAAAGTCAAATGTAGTTTGAAAGTAATTGAACTGGAAACATACTTGACTGCATCAACAGTTTGGGTATGTATAGTCAGTTTTCACAAATGGACTGAACAGAAGGTGACTGAAAAACACTAGTCTGGGAGCACTGAGCTGACCTAGTTAAAACCTCCAACCTCCTGTTATCCGAGCCATACATGTAAACAATCAGTACAGTTCCTATAGGTTGACCCTGGCTGGCATCACAGCGTTATGAACAAGATGTGAAGTAATTATCTGGAGCAGAACATACAGTGTGTTGCAGAACACATGAGCCCCATAGAATAGGTCAGAGTTGGAGCATGAAAAGGTTGCTGCTGCAGTCCAAAGGCAGCAGGGCCGACGTATGGTGCTTTGCTTTGGGGCATTTTATGATACCAGGAATGTTTGTCATCCATAAGGAGGTTATCCCCTTCGAATGAACTCATATTTACAGTATCTGTTGCTCCCATTGTACCGTCATGACAGTGACCTTTGCATAAAAAGTCACAACATAAAACAACAGTTCAGTCAATGGGGTCAGATACAGAGCACACCAGCATTTTGGCTAAATCAGAATGATAAAATGAGGAGAGGAGAGGCTTAAAAAATAAAGTCAATTTGTTTGATTTTTTCTGTGTCTGGGTCAACTTCAGTGACTTTGACCAGGAAAATAAAACAGTTCACCAGCAGGAAGTTGATATTGCCGACCTTTGAGCCGGACATTTCTACATGTAAATGAAGAAGCTGTAGCAGCTTACCAGCTTCATGTCACCATCCACTTTAGTGAATCTCCTCTCGTGGTGCACAGGCAGTCAGGAGACAGGTTAGAGGTCCATGGTTGCATTTGAACTCATTATCACATTAACGGCCGAGCTAACGAGCCTGCTAACTGACAGCTGGCATCCAGTTAGCTTGGAGTGCTTCTTTTTAAACCTCCTCTCTAAATCTCTTTAATTAATTAAATGGCGTACATTGCCAAGAAGCAGGAGTCAATGCCCATACTACATAGAAAACAGAAAAAAGCTTGTTGGCCTTTGTGAGTGCAAGAAATGCAGAAAACTAAACTAATAAAAATGTCCGTGTGTGTGGTGGAATATAGAAAATGATATAAAATGATAACAAATGACTAAACACAGTAGAACTTTTTATATCGAAGACTATCACATGAAAACCAGATATTCATACAGAGGAAATGCTGCCAAAAGTTGTACAGATTAGAAAAGCAAACCAGCAGCATTAAGCAGAGATGGAGCTCTAACCCTCGAAGGAAAACACCAACTGAGGGCAAATTAGTTCTCTTTTAGCCAACAAATCAAACACGAGTCAGCGAGCAGACCGCGAGGAGACAACGCTCTCCCAAAAACTTCTCGACGTTTCTCTTTTTGCATTTGTGAAGACCCTCGGTGAGCGTGTGTGTGCAGTGTGAATTCTCTGAGAGGTCTGAGAGGTGTTACGTCACCATGACTCAGTCAGCAGCTGACCTCAACACACCTGATTCAGGCTGCTGCGATTCCTGCAGCTAACACCTCGTCCTGAAATGACACACACAAACACACACATAGACAAACATGCAGACAAATGCACCAACGCAGAAATTTGTCTTTTCACTTTTACATATGAGCATATGTATGTCTGCACTTCACATCCTGGGTGGAAAACGCAGTGTGCAAGAGAGACAGCGCTGCAGCTGAACATTATTTTCACTGTCACTAAAATTGTGGTCATTCACGTAATGTTTTGTTTTGTCTTGCCAGAAAATAATAAGTAATTACAATTTTTTAAAACTACATAATAGAGTTTTATGTTTAGTTTCACGCAAAGAATGAATGAGCAAATAAATCTGCATAATTTAGGAGATAGACCTATATCAGTTAAATCCATAAACAGGACCAACAGTAAGACGACTGGCTATTTCTTTTACTTTCAAAAAGTTATTATTAATGCCAGTTACAGGTGTGTGGTAAAATGTAGGGTTAAGTCATACACTACAATCACATCACTGTCAAAAAGTAACTTATTTGATTCAAACTGGCCCTTTAACTCCTTTAACCTGTTTGCCATCACTTCGAGAAAGCAAAGAATTGAATCTCTGTGGCTTCATCTGCCACACTGACATGGGCCGACATAAATCTCAACACAAAAAAAAGACCCCTGGACAAATTATCAAGCCAGTTGGCATCATATGAGCTTTTCAGACTCTTAAATAAGATCAAATCAGTGGAGAAAACTGATGTAGCGCTGTAACCATGGAGGCTTTCAAATGACAACCAGAAGGGAACAGAGAGCTGCAGGGACAGCAAACATAGCAGATGTCACTTAAATCACAATATCATTCTAATATTAGACCATCAGTCACATCGACTGTAGCACTAAACCTATGCTTTGTGTGCCTGTGTGCATCTGTGCCCGTCCATCTGTGTGTTACGTGTTCCATCAAAATACCTTACAACATTTTTAGACTTTCTGAAACAGGACAGCTTTGCAGAGTAAGGTGTTTTTTGTTCATTGTCATGAGTGGAAAGCTCATCGTCAGAACTCAGATTTAGTGTTCAATTTGTGTTTTCTTGGTAAAGTACATCAATCTGGGTGGTGAAGTTGGTGTAGAGTGCAAGAGTGAATGAATAAAGGTTTTATTTCTGCTTATACAACACTGCCAAGCCCAACAAGACTTCATAAACCAATATAAGCAAGATCCAAATGCTGCCAAAACAAATAATATACAAAACACTTACTTCTTAATAATACTACAGACACTTCACATTTTTCAGGCCTCTGAGACACATTTTAGATACATTTATTTCAGGGTTTTGTGAGTGTGATTCATGTAAAATTGATACTACTCATGGTAGTATGCACATTATTATATAATGGTTACATAGACAGGTGACACATTATCAGCATAAAAACTGCTGGCTTTCATAATCCACTTTCAGAATAGCATCTATCTTATATTTCATTATCTAAAACTTGAAAAATACATAAGTCTGAAGAGAACCTGAACTATAAATGTTGGGGGGGACTATATTTTGTAAATCACAACAGTTAACTGACATTAATGGCAACATTCATACTTTCAGTATGTGACTTCTTGAACTTTGCTCACTGCTGTATCACATCAGCTCCCCAGAGACAGAATTATTCAGCAGACCGGGAAGACAACCAGAAGGTCCTGCTGTCCATGTACACTGTATGTGTGTACAATGTGTCACACAGTGTGTGTGTGTATATATATATATATATATATATATATCTCACAAATACATGTGATGCGCTCCAAGCTCGCATCAACTCACCGACAAAATGTGTCACAGAAAGCCTTTTCCTGCCACTCCAGCCCCACCATACACACACCACTCCAAATATATATCCACCAACACACACATCCCAGTTCTGTCTGCCTCTCATTCGTCTGTCTCTCTCACACACACACGTCATGTCTCAGGAGTGACAGTGATGGCCGCTGACAGCTCAGAACATGATAACATGGTTGGCAGCCACCCAGCATGCAGAGGGGAAAATCCCTATGAAATAAATATCACACACTCACTTTACTCGTGGAGACGGGCAGGGAACAACCTGCCCTGCTGACGTGTTCACATTTAACCCTCGCACTGCTGAGAGCGTATCTGAGGAGGGAGGAGGATACAAGAGAGAAGGAAAGGACAAAAAAAGGACAAAGAAAGACAGAGTGTGTGCAAGTGTGTGTGTATTCATGTGTGAGTGTGTGTGTTTGTGTGTGAGTGAGAGTGAATATAAGTGAAACAGGCAGAGCTCGGTGCCCTCACTTTCTTTTTATATTCAAGCAGGATGGAGAATCCATGTAGCCTGTCAACCCGGGACAGTCTGCACAACACACACATGCACACACACAGGCTTGCATTTGCGCATTAAAAGTGTAAGCTGCCTTGAGGAGAGCAATGGAGAGAGACAGCAGAAGTGCAAAAGCCTCTCCTCTCTTCATTCAGGCATCACAAGAACAGACAGAACGAAAACGAAGGAAGAGGACAAATCTCTTTGATTACATTATTTTGCAGAATAATTGCAGAGTGGTGCCTGATCACTGCTCATCATTTAGTAAAAAAATTACAAGACAGCTGATTTTCATTTCCCTCCATCAGCCAACTTTGTTTTGTCCCAAAAGACACAGAAAGAAATGGGAACAGCACAGATTGGTTAAAGGTCTGCTGTTGCTGGTAAAGTTTGATGCCACTATATGCACACACACACACAAACAGCATTTGTGAGGACATTGTATAAAGCTACAGATTTAGCCCTGTTTTAGTGTTCAGCTCAGTCACTGTGAGAACAAGCATGAATGTCTGTACAACTTAAAATGTCCTCCCGAGACAGATTCAAAGATCTAACCGGGGACAACAAATGACCACCGTATGCAGTTTTGCATTTGTTTCATTACTTCTCTATCTGTAAAT
>JBAJHX010000053.1:12538624-12552251 GCA_037176925.1 Amniataba percoides
TTAAAGTCTTTAACGCGTGCACTTACACAAACACACACACAAATATTGTACTTGCACAAACACACACAAAGAGCCATCAACTAGTAAACCAGCTACAAATGTGGAACAGAAGTATAATTGACTCTTGACATTGAGAGACAGAAAGGATGATCTTATCTGCACTGTGATAGACTTCATGTACAAACATATCAATTCTGCTTCTTCTCTTTCCTCTTGCTACTTCTCTTCTTCCTCCCCTCGCTTTGATCTGCATGACTTGAAATAAGTTCCTCTTCCTCACAGCCGCCGCGGGACAAGCTGCCTGGAACATGTCATCAGTCTGGGCACAGCCTTAGGACGGGACAGACAGTCACACATGAGTGACTGGAGTCCAAACAAGCAGCCGAAGTGGAGTTTTTCAAACTAGATTTCTTTTTACCAGTTGGGGTCCCTCTTAAGCTGCTGCAGCAGTCATGTAAGAGGAAATTGTTCAGTTGAAATGAAAAGAGATTGCAGCTTAACTTCTACATTTTCCAGCCCGTCTTATGCGATTGTTTCTACAGTTTTGCCACAAAATGGCGCTTCTTCTGGCCTCGGCCAACCCTTGTCGGGAAATGGGAGATGAGCGAGTGGGAAAGAGAGAGCAAGACAAGACAAATATTGTTTGTTCCCCGAGTTGAGCAACTGGGCAGACAGTTTTAGGCAGAAATCCCCCATCACTTCCACTTCACCGCTCCACAGCGGAAGCGGGTTAAAGGAGTGGGTGGTGATCGCAGCAAAGGCAAAGAGGGAGAGGTGGAGGAGAAGATGCATAAATAAAAAGACAGGAGGAGAGGAAGAACAGCGTGGTGAGACAGTGGAGAACAGAGAGAGGAAGGATGGAGTAAACAGAGGGCAGAGCATGTGGGGGAAGAAAGGAGAGAAAACGAGTCACTGAAGGAGAAGACAGAAGAAGTGTTGGAGGAGGGCGGGTGGGTGCACAAGAGGCATAAGAGGAAGAGGGGTGAAGCTGTGAATTAGTAAGGGGGGATGAGGAAGAGATGAAAGATGAAGAACAAAAAAAGGACAGAATTCATACGGGGTGAAGGACGGGAGGACAGTGAATCATCAGGCCTCATCAAGAGGTTTGTTATTTAATCAAACATGTACTCAAAACACACACACACACACACACACACACACACACACACACACACACACATCCTGTCTGTCTCTCAAGGGGAGGAAGTTGTCTGGCTTTTTCTACATTTCTGACAGCAGGATCCTGCATCACCTTTTGCGCTTTAACTACTGTTCAGCTAATCAATACGACACCTACACACCCCCATTAAAGAGGAGCTGAACAAACCCGTATTCAGACACTGACCGAGTTGTTAAGGTGATGCGAGTTTGCAGCATCTCCTTCGAAATAGTTCTCCTTACTTGGCCTGTTGCCACTGATACGCCTTCACGTTCAACCCACCCTCCACTGCACAGAATAAGAATGAAGGGAAGAACAAAATAAAATAAATGCAGAATAATGTGACAAATCAGCCCAGGAAATGCAAAGAAACCACTTAATCATTTATTTATTGTCAGGATTTCTTTGGGTACTTCAATAAACAGCCTTTTATACTCAATCAGTCTTGTACCTGTAGCCGCATTCACCATGAGTAGATCCATTTTGACACACAATCTTACTACTAAAAGCACAAAACTTCTATCTTGAGTTCTTTCAGAAGTCGCAACAGAAAAAGCAACTGCAGAAACGGCACCGCAAATTCGGTACGAATGAAAAGAAGATGAAATCTGTCCCCGGGGGGCTTGTGCGCCCTCGCTGTCACATTCTTCATAAAAAGGCTCAGTGAATCGTCTCTGGCGCCTCAAGAAGCTGCGCGTAAGTTGCTCAAAAAATGTGAGCAAATTTGTGCTGCGAAAGCTCCAGGTGGTGTCTGCTTTTCAGAAGTGAACCGTAGATATTGCACTAGTATGTACAGAGACACAATTCCTGGTCTCTTAATCAACAGAAGGCGCAAGACAACAAGTGTGAAGCAGCTGTGTGCAGTCAAGGAAACAGACATGGCTGCCTGTCTGTGCACCAACTGCGTATGTAACACATGATATTGAGATTTCTTTTTTTTTTTAGCGCAGCTTCTTTTTTTTTAAGTTTGTTCTCTCAGTCTCAGATACAATTCTCTTAATAAACACTTTTATTGTTATTTATCTCAATTTACCTTCTCATTTTTTACTATTTTTAGTTGGAACATTTCTGCTGCATTGCTCCGGACTGCTGTAGAGGGAAGGTTCATTACTATCAGCTCCCACCTGTCCTTGTTTTAGAGGGGATCGTTTTGACAGTACAATGAAACAATGAAACACCCAACGTCCCCAGAGAGTGACGTTGGGTGTGTTTAACGTCTTGCCATGTTAGCAGTGACTCAGAAAAGATTAAAAAAAAAAAACTGGAGGGAATTCTTATCCACAGCTCTGAGTGACTGGAGAACGCTGCACATCAAGAATTTAACATTACACAAAGGACGGTTACTATTTAGAGTAAAAACTGTCTCACTCAATCAAGAGGCCGCAAATCAGCACTCAGCCTGTGTTATTGCATGATGGCTCTGTTGTCTGCAGATTCTGTATAAACATATGACAATGCACAGTGAAACAGTGTTAGTTACTGTGCACCCGTTAACCAAAGTGTATATATTAGGAAGAGCACATGTACTACAACTTAGCAGATGTGGGGTGATGGTTGTCCAGAAGAGCAGTGACACCACCAAGTGGCAGCTTGAAGTCATTGCACCTCCAAGCCAGAATATGGAGGCATGAATGTTAACCACCACTTCAAATGTGAAAAAAAAAAGATGTGCCAGCTCAACCAAACCTGATTTGTTCCAGGGCTTAATTTACTGTAGGAAAAAAGAAAAATAATATAATATAATACCAAGTTTAAAAAGTTCATATCAAGCCTTTATTTGGTATACAGATATTCATAGATTTATACAGTATATATAGATATATGTATATATGTAACACATGTGCCACCGCAAAGTCACAGACAAACTTATTATTACTAAAAAAAGAAAGGAAAAGAAAAATATATAAATGTGCTTAATTTCAAAGTAGTGCCGTGAAGCGCTTGTAATGAAGGATGAGCAAAACCGGAATGATGAGGTAACTGCCAGGCAGGAAAACAATCACTTATAATGGTTGAATAATAATAATAATAATAATAATAATAATAATAATAATAATACTACTAATAATAATAATAATAATAACATATTGAATTTAATGGATCAAATAGGCAACTAAGATGTAGAGTGGCAACATGGACCCTTAGTGTCAAACTAGAGAAAAGGATTTAAGTCTATAACATACATACACACATAGTATGCATACAGACAGACAGTGCATAAACGTACAAACAACAGACTTTACTTTACAGGAAGTAAAGTCAGTCACTCATGAGAGCAAAAAACTCTCCAATGTCATTACTCTTGTCTGATACACAACAGACAAGAGCAGATACTCAGGCATGCTCCAAGACATCTAAAGATTTCTCTCTCGTGCTCACACATACAGAAAACACACACACACACACACAGTCATGTACCACAGCCCGGCATTACAGGGCTGACCAAACAACGTTTGCACAATTGTGGTGTATGTACATGTACATACACACAAATTCACACACACACACACACAAGCACGCACACAACAGCAGAATAGTGGTCAGGCTGGGTGTAATTTACTGAAAGATGCGAGGGCCGGCATTCATGTGAACAGGAAACACTGACTGAGGGGGAAATGACAAAAAGAAAAACAGCCAGGGAAGGAGATCGGATGTAGCCGAGAAAGGATGAAGATTGAAAGGATAAACAAACGGGGGGTGAAGCACAAAAAGACAAGGAAGTGGTGTGTGTGTGTGTGTGTGTGTGTGTGTGTGTGTGTGTGTGTGTAAGCATGTACATATGTATCAATTTATCAGGAGCGAGTAGTGCTGAACGTGTTTGACAAACAATAAGAGGTGTCTGGCTCCCTCATGTGGTCACTCTGAGTCCCTCTGGACCTCTGAGGCGTCGGCCCGACAAATGGGACACGTCCTGTTGGCCTAAGAACAGGGAGAGGACACAAAAACAAATCTGTTAGAGGCAGTTCATATCTTCAATAACACAAAATGTCTGATCCTAAAACTCCCCCATAAAAGATTGTTGCTATGGATTTGGAATTATGACATTTTTTTTATTTGTTTTGTATTGATCTGTAACCCCCTTAACCCAATTCACACAGAGGCTTTGGGCAATGCCTTGTGCCTGTAAATCGTAAGACTGTGTTGTGATTTACACAAGAACTTGGTGTTCAAGCGCCTTTTTTTTTTTTTAGATTTTCAGTGGGAAATTACATGTTGTGGTGCGTGTACAGCTTCTTCATATGTTCTTGTCCCGAGGTTTACAGACTCTTACTCACTCCTCTGTGCTGAATATAGGTACAAACCTTGAGACACGAGTCTGATGCTCATTTCTGTAATCTAACAAATCTCTTGAAGAGTGAGATGGATGAGATTCTCACCAACGTCTATATTTAAGAGGTGTCTGTTTCACTTAATTAACAAGTACTGGGACTGGGGGTTCATTTGTGTTTTCAAAGACAAAAAAAAAGTTTTCTCACCAAAAGTTGCTGATCGTGTCTCTACACACAGCAGACTTTTATATGACACTTACAAAAACCTGAGATGAACTCAAGAGGTTTTATATCTGTATTTATATGGACACAGTGTGAGTGGCTGGGTGCCATTAAGCTAAGCACTTACCCTCAGCCACTTGTCAACACACTTCCCGTGGAACTCATGGCTGCAGGGCAGGACTCGCAGCAGCTGGCGGGACTCGAAATCACTCATACACACCACACACCTGCAACACAACAAGCGATAGCATGTCAAGTACTGGAACACAGAAAAAACTGCCATTTGATACACTCGTGATATGACACCGGGCATCAAGGTAGATTTAAGTTAATTGGTTATAAAGGACAGCATTTGGGGGAAAAGTATGACAAGACCCTTAACTCCGTAATTACTGTCTCCTTGTATTCACAAGGAATACGTCTCTCATTAATGCGACATCTGTAGGAACACCTGAAGCTGCTTTTCAAATACTTTAAAGGAACCTGTGTGTCAAGAATAAGAACAACTCACAACGGCAGACACAGATGATATTTCAAATATTTCCAACATGCTTAGAAGCTTTGAGCTTTCTGTAGATTCCAAAACCAAAATATCTAAATATCAGGGAAAAAAATCAGTGATTGAGTATCATCTCTCAGAAAAACAGTAAATCCATAACATCCATACTTTTGTTGATCTAGTGGAGTTAATACAATATCTTCGGAATAATTCAGCCCATCAACAAGCGATGATCTTGTTACAACGCGGCACTCACAGTGTTTGTTCAGACTGATGGTTATTTGGATTGAACCGATAGGAAGGAAGCTGTTCGATGTCTCCCTTGGTCAGTCCTCGGAGTTTGGCCTCTCCCAGACGCTCAGCGAGGTTCAGGAGGGCCTGTGATGGGAAACATCAGCAACAACAGAAAAGTCAGTCTGCATCGAGCAAACATACAGAAAAAAAAGAATAAAGGAAAGCAAATAATGACTGACCTCATAATTTTCCACTTCTCCATCGTCTACATCCAGCTCTAGACTGATCGCAGGACCTGTGGGCTGGACTGGCAGCATTGAACTGCACAGCGGCATTCAGAGACGAAAGGGGAATTAAACTAAGCTGCCCAACGGTAGTTAAGTGTCTTATCATGGTAAGGTAATGGACTGATCTACTTACAGGAAGTAAGGCAGGAGGCTGGGGTGGTAAGGCGAAGGTGGCAGTGGCTGTTGTGAGCGGTACCGTCGCCCCGGGAGACGCCGAGGAATAAAGTTTGGATACGACTAGGGGACATGACAAAATTCAGTGACATGGATTTTTATTTTCCCCCGCATCCAAAACACACAAAAAAAAACAGATAGTGAATTATTCTTCAGACTCACCACTCCGAAGAACTCCTGTGGCAGAGGGTCGTGGGAGAGGAAGTGAAGCTGTGTGGAGTGTGGCGCGAGGGCAGGGTGGGTGGCAGGAGGATAATGGAGCCCAGCACCTAAAGATAGGTGCTCACCAAGCAGCTCCACGTCATTTTCTATCCGTTGTAATGGCTGGAAGGGAGGGGAAGAAATGTGTCTCGAATTCAAAAGACAAACACACTTACTGTCACGGATCCTTATTATATGATCACATAAAGAGGAGCAATTCAGAACTATTCAAACAGGAGACGATGGATCAACTAGATTGGGGACGTATCAGTAAGTTGGTGAATTGGCCCTTAACAAGTCCAGTAAATGAGTAGATGCATACAGTGATCACACTGGTAAGCAGATTGATGTAGGTAAAAAGACTAATTAAATAATTCAATACTTATGGAAATCCTTTGTGTTCAATTCGAAGGAAGCTTCTGTAATCATTAGTCAGTATTAACCAAAACCAAAAAATATATCCCATATTCCCATTAGATGTATCCTCTTACAGCATACATCTCAAAAGCATCCTGTTACAGTACATGTCCTGTTGCCTTACCAAATACTATGTTGTTCCCAAGCTCTGGAAAATACTAAAAGGAGTACAGCACAACTTGCTTCAACTCAAATGCATAAAATATGCATGTCTATTCTGCTTTAATGTTGTAAAGCACATTTACTGCTGCATTTTTTATGCAGCAGGCGTAATATTTAATGGAAAGATGCTGACTGTTTCATCAGAGGAAAGACCAATATTGTGAACTGAGAGGTAAACTTAACTGGTATATTGAATGATATTCCCAAAAGCTCCATGTGACACCAAATCATCAATGTGAAATAAGAGCAATGTCTGAATTCGCACTCACCGATCGGGCCTGCTGTGTCGGATAGGGTCCAAACTGTCCAGGCTGGGGCAGGTGAGGTGGGTGGTGGGAAAGGTGTGTTGGGGGATGGGGGAGGTGAGGAGGGGGAAGCAGGAAGGCCGGGTCACTGGACAGCAGTGATGGGAACGGGTAAGGCATGGGTAAGTGTTGCACAGAGCAAGTCTGAAGGACCTAGAGGAGAGAAATGAAGACAAATAATTAACTAAAACTTTTATACAGTAGGGCATGTTGTAAACATCAAATAATGAAAACCTTTGCTGCCGTACTATTAGGGAAGACTCTGACCAAACCAGACAGCTGGAATTAATCGCTTATGGAAACATAAACAAACTCACAGGAGGAGGGACACTGCAGACAGGATAATGCTGTCCACTGAAGACTACTGAGCACGCTGGGATCTGCTGAGGGGCGGAGCGTGGCGGCAGGCCCGGCGGCGCTCCCGGAGGAGACACAGGATACGAAACTGGCGCTGAGCCCTAAATGTGGAGATCAAAAATGAAGATCCATAACTTTATGCACAAAGGCTGATTTATAGCCGATTAGCTTGATTTATAAGACCACATTGTTTAGGTAGCAAATAAAGCACATCAAAACCTCAGATCAGAGTTGATCAGATTTATCTTTAGTGGTGAGCACAAGTCAAGAAGGGTCAGACCACTTTGTGATTTAAAGATGCTCAAAAAGAGGATGTTTTGCAGAGGTAAACTGAAGAAAGGAAGCAATCTTCTCCATTTGTCATTATTCTGTGGACATAATTTCTGGTGTAAATGCAATTTAATCTTTATTAATTGTTATATTTGTGAATTTATTTGGCTGGAGTCAAACACCTCAACTCACGCTTTCACTTCTGCAAAAAGGACCAGCAGAGAGAAATTAGTCCTGTGACTTAACACTTCATCTACTGATATAAACTGTTCCCATTAAATCAGATTAGAAGCGTCATGTGCTTCAGTCCATTTATAGAGACATGTTCAAACCACCAACTGTAACACAAGTGCTTGAAACAAAAAAAAAACAATTAGTTAGACACTGCATGAGGTTTGAAAATAATTTCCACTTGTATTCAGCTTTGTTCAAAGATTGATGATACACACCAAAATTTCTCAAGGCTAAAGTTTAGATTTGCCCACAAACTTTCCTGCCTTTACCAATCTAAAACTTTTTTACAGATAGGCTCACATTAACCAGCTGAATTTTTCACCAAAATGGTGACAATTAGTTTTCCTTGATAAATTACAGGAAATGTAGTTAATGCTTTCAAGACCAGACCGCTGAAATATTAAAATCAAAGTCACATTTATCAAACTCTTTGTAGTCAACTGTAGATAACTTAATAAACCCATGATCAGCTGGGTTTAATTTTCGCTGTCTTCTTTTAAATGTGCTTGAAGTGTTTTTGTGCCTCTTGTGTGTGTCTCATTTTTGTGCAGCATGAGGGGGAGAAAATAATCCACTACAACAAGAACAAAGGCTGTCATAAAATGTTCAACAGGATCAACAAAACCACTTCATCTTATGAACTCACCTGCTCATGGAGGTCCAGCATCACACTGCTCTGTTGCTGGGACGGGTGGGGGTGCGGGTGCGGGTGCTGTGGATGTGCCGCAGGGTGCAGCAGCCTGGGAGACAGGTTCGGTGACTGGTGGAGTGGCCTCGGAGAGGGGTTGGGTGGGTGGTGACCTGGACGCTCCTCGGGCCCTGGCCCCGGCCCTCGAGGAGGTTGCTGGCTGTAGGGTGGGTAACCCTGAGGGGGAGCCGGGTGACGGTAGTTCTCGTCCTGGTGGCCTGGCGACGGGCCGTGGTGGGAGTGCAGGTGGTGGTGGTGGTGATGGGCGTTGGGGTGGTGATGGTGGTGGTGGTTGTTGTTGCTGTTGTAGTGGTGGTGGTTGTTGTGAGCATGGTGGTGGTGTCGTGTGAGACGGTCTCTCCGGCCACGCTGGCGTCTCATTGGAGGGCTGAGGTGGGAGAAAGAGGTTTAAACTAAAGAAGAGCCAAAAGGAGCCATGTCATCTTTGCATCAATATAAATATAAAATTAAAGCTGGAAGGTTCCTCAAGAGTTCATCACCAATTTAGTATTGCACTCTTCCAAATGTCATACCCACCACTGACATATTAAAACAAAAACTAGAAAAACTGATGCAGCAGAAACATCAAAGCTCGCTATGCAACACAACCATCAACATGTCAGAGATCTGGGTGAGTTATGGTAGTGCTGGCTAACGCAGCCTTGAGTCAAACAGACACGAAGAGCTTCCCACTGAGGTTCAGTCAGCTCACTTCTTCTTGTAGTATTCAGCCCAGCATTTAGATTCTTGACAATCAACTTGAATTTAAGTACTAAAATTCATCGACACATAACTAAACATTATTATGCACATTAAACTGGCAAATCTTTAATATCAAGCATTTTGTTTTTGTCTTAGCTCATCTGGTTTAACACTGATTAATCAAGACATACAATCAGTGTAGTGGCTGATTACTATTTATCATCAATTGATCTGATTATCAAGTAAATCATTTGTAACATAAAATGTCAAAAAAAAAAAAAAGTTAAATGTCTGTCAAGATTTTCTGCAATGTTTTATGTGCCCAACACAACCCAAAGAAATTCAATTTGCAATTAAAACAAAAGCAGCAAATCCTCAAATTTAAAAGTCTGAAACTAGAGTGTGTTCAGTATATTTGCTTGAAAAAGTTCTTTAATAATTATGTAATAAAAATAATCATGTAATCAAAAGAGATGCAGAATAATTTTGTTATTATGCAGTAAATAATTTCTGCTACATTTCAGTTATTTCCCGTTTGCCTAATTTAATTCCGACTGATGAATTTTCATAGTAATCTACCACATTAAAGACTAATCATTTTGACCATTTGTCAGATTGAATAAGAAATCCCATAAATCGGGTATGTCTTATCATTTGTAGTGATATTCATTTTTTACAGATTTTACAGGCTGCCCCATTACCAGATTAACAATGAAGATAATAAAAACATGCCTTTGTGTAACACATGCACACACTTACCTGCGTCGGTTGCGAAGAGGCGTGTGGCATCTCTCTGGCATGTAGTGGGGGTGTGGTCTGCGACTGGGAGGCAGCTCCCAGGGGCGAATGGGAGAGGAAGGAGTCGAGGGTGGGGCGGAGCTTAGATCCAACATGGACTGCTGGGAAAGACGCTGCCTTTTTGGGCTCGGGCTGTCTTCCATCTGAGGTAAAGGAGGAGGGGGGACCAGGGGGGGGGTGGTCGGTCAGGGAAAAACAAAACAAGGACACACAAAAAGAGAGAATGGAAAAGAAAAGAAAACAATGACATAGAAATCCTATTCAAACCAGGAGCAGAGCAGAGCAGAGGCAACAGGCACTGGTCATGTTTCATACTTACTTTGTCCCGATCCTCGCTGCACACATTATCCGGATGAAAATGAAGCACCCCTCCTGCAGGCCACAGAGGAAAAAAAAGAACATAATCTGATGAGATAGGGCTGAGGAAAACATCACAAGACACAAGCTTGCTAAGCCAACAGAAATACAACCACACCAACAACACAGGCAGCTGGTTGCCTTTGATTTTATTTTCCATTCTAAGATCCCACTGGATGCCAGAGAAAGTTGTTATATCGATGAAGCCTAGCTGATTTGCTTGAACAGCCTTAAAACTACAAAACCCAACAGTGATAAAAAAAAAAAGCATCCAGCATCATGCTTCACAAACAGCCACAGTCTGTCTTCCCAACAGGCTTTTGAATTTCCTCTTTTAAACAAGCAGACAAGAGAGGAAGCCATCTCTGGAAGATGTCATACTGGACTCATCCTCTCTGGCTCTCACAGACTAATCATTCCCTCTGATCCACCATGAAAAGCCCGAGCTGACTCTCAGAAACAGACACACAGACGTCCACTTATCAAGCATGTACGACTCACCAGAACGTCTTGCTGGCTTTGCACATGTAATGTCCTTTAATTGCAAATAATGGCTTGTGTCGCCAGTCATCAGCTCACAGTCACCTGTTACTTTACTACAAGCTACCAGTGACTGAAAGAAAACTAATGCAATCATTTAAGTCATGTTGAGGAAAAATTCCACCATTTATGTAGTTCTTTATTTTCTTATGTGTGAAGATTTCAATATATTTTAGTTTTGGACTGTCGGCTGGACAAAACAAGCATAGCAGCATCAAACTCGGTTCTGGAAATTTATGAAATACTTTTTTTTTACTGTTTTCTGAGATTATACGGATCATTTATTCATCAATCAGATAATTAATAATGAAAATTACTTGCAACCCAAGTGCTATCACCTAAACTGGAGCAACACTGGAAAGTAGTCCCTATGGAGACGTACCATTAGCAAAAAGCCCTGCTTCAAATCTGTGTGTTGTGTCCCTGAGCAAGGCAGTTAACCATTATTAGCTCTACAACAGCAGCTCAGCATTGTGTTTCTTCCACATTTTTCTCCTTTTATCGCCTGGTAGTGAACAAGCTATAAAAATCTCTCTCCAAAGATCAATAGACCATCAAAAAAAAAAACAAAAAAAAACTCCACAATGATATGAATGAGATTAGTACATTGGGGGAAAAAAGGAAAAACTAAAATAAAAATAAAGACAGAAAAAAATGGCATCACTGTATAAACCCATAATACCGTAAACATAATCTCAGAGGAACACAATGCTCTTCCAGCTGTTTATCTGACAGTCCACATGTGCAATCTGGATGCAGCATGTGCACACAGACATTTCAGCAGCTTAAGAACGATGTCCTTGAACTCGGCTGACAAGAAGTTCCTCTAAGCAGCCCCCCAAAAACCTTTTATCACCAAAAAGAGGGGGAAGAAAAAAAACTCCCCTCCCATCATCTCTTTCTGTTCCTCCCTCTATCCAAACAGCCCCTTCTGCCTCCTCAGAAACAACACATCTGAAAGCAACCCCCCACCCTCTTTCATCTTTGTGACGCCACTCCAGAGCCATGTGAAGTCTGCCGATAGTGACAGCTCAAAGACGCCCTGCTAGTGGCTGCGGAGAACAGAGGGACAGTCAATTGACTGGACTAGCTGACAGTAAGGCCAATGCACCGTCTTACATCTTTATCCATCTATTATCCTTTTCTCTTTAGACCCAATAGATCCCTGGGTCATAGAACTAGGTCTTCTAATGGCCATTCATCCCGGGGGCCGTCGGAAAGCAAGCCTGGCCGGACGGGTTCTGCTGGCGAGTGGGCACAACCCTATTTCCTCTAAGCATGGCTGCTGGGGAAGACTGACACCATTTCTTTCACAACACACAATCAAATCAGGCAGACAGGCTGGATGATGAACTTAGAGTATCAGCTGTCATCAAGTCACAATTTGCTTCTGATCTTGAACTGAAACACAAAGAACTAGTATTTAGAAGATACAAACCAAAAATAGAGAAAGAATTTATTCTACCCACAAAATCTGAAACAATCTCAAGTGATAACAGTATTAAATGAAGATCTTTAAAAACTGGTTGTTATGAAGTTGCGATTCTGGCAGGCTGTAGGGATGCAACACTCACTATTAAAGCTGATAACGTGTTTGGCACTGGGGGAGGGAAAGAAAAAGAGGGGGAAAAAAGAGGGAAAGAAACCAAGGAAAGAGAGAGGGACACATTTTTAACACCCCCAAATCCAACCCTGACACATTCTGCATAAAGTGAAGCCAAGAGGCGTAATGCACCAAAACAAAACAAGCACAGGCGAACAGGAAATCCACACGCTGAACATACGCACTCTTATCTTGCTTACACGCAGAACACACACAAACACACACAGGCCTGAGCCATCTAGGAAGAGGCATGTGCAGCTGTTAAGGAGGAGGCAGATCACGCAGCTGGGAGATACACTGTGTAAGTCATTCACACAAACCCTTCTGTAGTCTCTCAATTTGGGAAGCATGTGTTTTTGTGTGTCCCCTCTGTGAGGGTTATTTTGGGTGTTTGGCAACACTGCTGTTATTACAACAGAGACCCATTAAAAGCCTGCTTTCATTCATTCTCTGCACTTTTTTTGCCTTTGGGGGAACCCAATCTGGTCCTACAGAAGGTATTACAGTCACTTTCCAGTGGTCAGCAATGGAAAACTGCTGGACACTAAACAGACTGATGTCAATGAAAACAATGAAAGGAGGCTGGGGTGCAGCATTTCTGAGGAGTTTTTCATTGTTTTTTCAGTGAGTTTGGGTGTAGTAAAGAACTGGTACTGTTAAAGTAAAATGAACGGCTGGTTAATTATAAACGGCAATGAAAATACATTTGCTGTTACAAATTGAAGAAATCAACAACCTGCCGACACAACTCTATTAGTACTTTGTGTTTGGCTTTGAAACCACAACCCGTTGTCAATCTTAACTCTGTCATAAACCATTACATGAAACATCTGCTTGACTGTTTTGGGACAATATGCAGAGCTTTGCATACGTTAAAATGCAACTTGAATAGCATTACAGCTCACAATAAAAAGACTGATGGTGAATTACAAGGCAGGCTGCGCTATGCCTCCCCTGCATCACAGCAGTGAGCAATCTGACACAAAAGAGATAAAATCACTATCAAGACAGACATTTCATTTCAAACTATTTCAAGGCTTGTTTCAAGGCTTCAAACTGCTCTTTTAATCAGACTCCTCTCATAGTTAGGTCTTTAAGACTGAAGAATAGTGTGTAGGATGTCTAAAACACGAGGAAAATGCATCTGAT
>JBAJHX010000053.1:12552351-12574936 GCA_037176925.1 Amniataba percoides
ATCTGATGCGTTCTATCAAAATTACAGTCTGAATGCACAAAATGTCCACTGGCCAGCCAGCAGATAAATATTCTATTCAGCGTGCATATTATTGATGAATACATCTCTACATACATCTACTGTACAAATACGTAATTCAAATGAATTACTTACTGACTACCTACAGCTTTACTTTCCTCACACCTTGACCACATCCACAGGAGTACCATAACGACCTCAGGGCCTCCCCGCCTGGACTATCCACAGGAAAAATCTGCTGAACTCCTGCTGACGGCCATTAAGATTCACACTACCAGAATAAATCCGGGCTAAGGCATAAAAGACAAAGTTCAGAGACCTGGTCGGTTCTTCATACCCGAGTAAATGCTACTCAGACCTCCACAGCAGAGCCTGCACTACAACACCTGACATGACATATAGCTGGCCTTTCAAGCAACAGCTGGCAGTGAAAGCACCAAGCCTTTTAGTTAAATGTCTCAAAGCCTGTTAAGCTGCTAGTGGTCTGCCTGCATCCCTCAGGGGGTGTATCCTCTATGTGTGTGTGTGTGTAATGATGCATCTTGCCGGGCTGCAGGCCCTGTTTACCGGCCCCTGCTTACCGGCCCCGGGGTGTCTGTGTGCTCCGTGCGAGGACTGGCGCTGCGCCCCCGCGGACAGGTAGCTCCCCTGGGTGTGCTGCTGCTGCTGCTGCTGGCTCTCCGGGTAGCTGCGACCACCGTGGTGAGGCGCCCAGCCGGGGTTGCTCTGCGGCGGGTAGCTCACCCCCCCTCCTCCGCCGGCGCTCATCATGCTCCCGGTACCGACCGAGCTGCCGCCGCCGCCTCCGCCTCCGTTGCTCCCGACGTTTCCGTTCAAGCCGAAATGATAGAAGCCGGACCGAGACCGCGACCGAGTCCGAGGGGGGTCCATGACCGGGGAGGAGGAGGAGGAGGATGAAGAGGAGGAGGAGGGCGGTGGTGTTGGTGGATGGACGTGATGGAGCCTCCCTCTTCAGACCGCTGCTCCGCGCCTCTCTGCCCGCCTAGTTACCCCTGACGACGACCGGCTGCTGCTCGCGTTTTCTGGGGCATTTAAAGCTGCTGCTGGGGGGTAAAAAAAAAAAAAAGAAAAAAAAGAGACACCCGGAGGCAGCTGGTTTAGAGAAGAGCAGCCTTCATGCGGCGCACAAACACCGTCTGCACCAACATCCACACTGTCACTCAGTTATTTTATATTTATATTTCACCACGTATCTAATGGGTATCTAAAAATACTTCGTTTATATCATCATGCAGTATTACAAGCAGTAATCAAAATACTCTGTTTGAACTAACTTAGTTATCAGCGGTTTTTCATGGTTACCACAACAACGGCAAGTCTGTCTATTGTCTCGTCACAGTGGAGCAGTCGCAGCTAAATAAAGTGTTTTTTAAAGGTAATACGAGGGAGTATTGATACAGACTCGTGTATTAACAAGCGGCTGAAGTTCATGTGTTTCCCTGACACCAGAAGCTCGTCAAGTTAAAACACTTTAATCCCTCAAACACAGGCAAGATGGCTAGCTGCGAAGCGTTAGCAAAGTAAAAAAAACGTAAAAAGGGAAACCTAGCTGCCTCGTTAGCTAGCTGTGGGGATTATTATCGCAGCTTTGTGGAGAAAAGACCACGAAAAATGCGAGTAAAGCTACACCCCTGACTATACCTGCTCGTTCATGGGGATAATTTCGATTTTTCCAGCTGGCCCGAGGCTAACAGGAAGTCTGCAGGGGAAAACAAGTCCAACACTGCCGACATTACGAGCGAGCTAACGCCGCGCCGCGTCGAGGCGAAGCCGGCCTTTGGACGGTGCTAACAGCGGCTTACCTCGGACCGCATGAGAAAACAGACAGCCACCTTATCCGTCCGAGCGGGGAGGACGGTGTTTGTCCGATTTAAATCCCCTCTCCGGTTCGCTATCGAGTGTTTTCTCCGGTCAGCGGGGAGTGTAGTGGAGATCAATCAATGGGAGTTTCATGTCTCTGCCAAGTCGCTTCCAGTCGATCGCAGATACGGACGGAGCTCCTCGCAGAGCCAAAACGCATCTTTTCCTGCGAGTAAATGTCTCGAAATACATTAATTCACTGATGAAATAGAAAAAAACACACCTAAAGTCAATATTCGTTTAAAAGGCTCTGTTAAATGTCGATTTTTAGCTGCGGTGTGTGATCTGACTCGATTGCTTCAGTCTGGCAGACCTCGGGCAGCTGCTCAGTTCATTAATAATTCAGCAGCTTCATACCAGAAATACTATAAGACAACGCTTTGAACGCTGCTTGCTTCATACAGCTTGTCAGGTGGACGAGCTCTACATGCGCTGACGCTTCAAGCCTCCTCCTCCGAGTAAACCACATAAACACAAACCTCCCCTCCTCTCATGTGAATTCACGCACTAGGAGTCGCGCTGCAATCCTCTATGTTGAACACAAATCATGCAGGGAGGACATGCGGAAATGCATGAATATTGACGCTGTTTAAACAATGCAAATATCACTCATGTCGTTTTCAGTCATTGCAATACTGGGAATAAGAACACTGAACTTTTATTCGTCTTTGTAACTGTTATATTTTGAGGGACAATGAACCAACCCCCACATAACACGATCCCTGAGACAAAAAAAGCAGGCAGTGTGTAAAAACATACACCATAATACTGTACATGCTACACAATGTTGAATTACAAAAGCACATTTAGTTACAGTGAAGATGAAGAAGAGCATCCTTCAACTGAAGGTGTTATTCAACAGTTTTTCATTTACAAATAAATAAAAGAATCAGTCAAAGGTAGATTTGTTACATCTTAAAATGAATGAAAAGTAACAGCAATCACACTTTATCTTCTTCGGTGTCGTACCCTTTGTTTGGGGGAAAGTAGGTTTTCGCTACCTTTGTCCAAATCACCATGTGGATGTAAGTCTCCACGTTTAATCCCCCCTCTCTTCTTCCACCTCTCTGCCCCTCTGCTCTTTCTGCTCCGCCTGACACCCGCCTCCACCTCCCTCCTCTTCTTCTTCTTCTTCTTCTGCGGAGGGGGTGTGGACTGCTTGTTGCTGTGGAGTGGGGACATGAAGGGGTCCAAAGGGCAGAATTCATCATCAAATTTCCCCCGGGGTCTGCCCAGTAGTCCTCCTTCCCGTCTGGCTTGAGCCTCTCTCCTCAGCCTCTTCACCTCCCGTCTCTCTCTGCGCCTCTCTGGCCACGTCTTCCTCCTGCCAGCCCGGCCGCACGCCTCCTGCTTTGTCCTGCTCCTGGCCTGAACTGGCTGGTTCTCCTCTCCGCTGTCCCCCGTTGCTTCAGAGAGGTGCTGCTGATCTGAGAGGGGCAGGGATCCGGGACCCACAAGCTCTGAAAGCACAGCGTTAACAGAGAAAATTCCCTTGACAATCAGTGTGAGCCTGTGCAGTTGAACGACACATTAAAATATTTTCATTTCATATAAAAATTTAAAGGTCAAATGTGACAGAGTTGGCTCACAGAGAATGATCAACTAACCACAGTTCTCAAATCTTCAGAGCTTTTTAGCATATTTCAGTTAACTGTGTTGATTTCCATAACTTTACTGCCATCATCTCCCCTGTTTTCAGTTGCAGTAAGCAGCTTTTTTTGTCTATAGCAGAAAAACCAAATATGCTACCTGACCAGCACCAAATGGCAGATAGATATTTCGTCACAAAGAGTAACATGAAGCAGAGTAGAAAGGATTTACTCTAAAGCTGTCTAATATATGTGTCCTATTATAAATCCAATCTTTATATAATAATCCCTTTTTGTCAAAAAGAGAGATGTGTTGGTTAAACTGTATGGTCATTTTGGAGGCAGTAGTTTGTGATTATATTAAATTGTGCTTTGTGATAACGTGTTTCTATTATTTTGTGTCGGCCCTATTTATGTCAGAGGGTAGGCTACATAACAGAAACTCCACTCAATATAATTTAATACAGTTAAACAGCACTGTACCCTCCATAATGACTGTATACTTTCATCAACACCCACCTAACAGTTTCAGCTTTATAACTATAATTTTCATGAAGGGAAGACTGTTGTAATGTTGACTGTATTAATTTCAGCCAGGTGGAGCTAATAAACTGGCATCTGAGTGTATGTTAAGTGTGTGTTAAGGGACTAAAAACATGACTCTAAATGAATGCTATTGTTGCTCTGTGTCTGGCAAACATACATCACTGTATATCTATTAGCACTATATGAGCTATAATATGTGTTTTATCACCTTTGGCTCTTTTCTCCATCCTGGTATGATGTTTGATGATGTCCTCCAGGGTGTCATAGTGGCAAACGTAGGGCAGGCAAGGAGAAGTCCCACTGCCCATCTTCCTCTTAGTGCACTCCTGATACAGAAAGAGAGGGGAGAGAAGAGAAAAAGTGAAGGAGGGATGCAGGACAGTGAAGAACGATGCTGTCTGAAAAATACAAAGACTAAGGGAGAGAGAAGAGAGATTAGATGCTGAAAGTGAGCAAATAAGAGGATCAAAGAAGGGCAGGTACAGTCCAATCCTAAAGTAGATATGGATGCAGTATGATGTACAGTGGTATACAAAGGGGAAGAGAAAGACAGAAAGAGATGTGAGACAGTGAAAAGAAGAGAGCAGAGATGGACTCTTCATTGGCCACTTACATATCCATAATGTCCCTTCTCAGAGCAGTGGTAACAATGAGCAGAGAATCTCTTATGTTTTAAAGTGGAGGGCGTTTGTGGTCTGAGTGGAACCTCTACCTGGATCTGGAGGGAAAAAAAAAGGTCAGTGAATGTGTTTAAATATGGAAAAGGACAGTTGATTTCTTTTAAGTTTTATCAATACATAAATTCAAACTTCAAAATTTCCCCAGCCTATCAAAACATATGATTAAGGTGATGCTCTGCCACCTCCTCCATGTTGGGTTATTCCTGTTTTTTAATCTTGAGGAAAATCACTAAAAACTCTGTCTCTGTGGAGTGGTGTTAAAACAATCAGCCTGAGAGAGCTTTCAATGTTTAGAAGTATCATGTATCAAAAAGAGCAGTAAAGTGAAAACTTCATCTTACTGTCAAGTGGTATTGTCTCCATGTATCGGGGCAGGCCTGAAGAAAATCCAGGAAACAAAACAGAAAATTACTCTTCTGAACAATACAGAAGGAAGAATTGTGCAACTGCACTGAATACACAGTTACACAATGCTGAAGCAATACTTCATAAATGGGGCCCACACACCCCTGAGGCTACAGAGTGTGACAACACACAACTGACAAATGCTTACAAAGTTTCCTTCAACACAGCAGCACTCTCCTCGACCTGGAGGCTAACGGGCAAACTCACATCAGAGAGGTGCCCTGTCACCCCGCAGCGCTGGCAGTGCTGGTTCCACAGCGGGGGCCTCTCACATGGCCTGAAGCCATGTGAAGGCAGGCCACAGCTGGAGCAGGGGCGGCCTGGACAGTCCCTCTGAATGTGGCCTCGGATCCCACAGAGGACACAGGTGGGACATTTCTGCTGATGGGTATTAGGATTTTTTCAGTCAACTTCTAGAGGTGACCACAGAATTACATCAACTTCTACCTCTGTCTCTGGTGCTGCTTATGGCAACTTTTACACATTAACAACAAGACTGTTTGGTGAGCCAGTGAGTTAAAACAGAAACATATAGAGAAACTATCATATATAAAAAAAACTTGTCAGTGCAGTAAAATGTAAAATTTAAGCAGCTGAAACTACAAGGAATGACTTTCAAAACAGCACAGACAAAAAGATGTTTGCAGATTTGGGTGATTCAAACTACAGAGCAGCAGGAAACACAGTGAAGGAGAAGCAGATATTGGCTAGGTTGGAATAAAAAGCGCTGGGCAGCATTTTAGACCAGCAGAAAATCAGGATGCTTCAGATCTCAGCAGCACAGTTATTTCAACTTGAATCATAATTATTCATCAACAATTGTATCAAACTCCTGTCATGGCTATTTCTTTTACAAGTCCATAGTATTTGTTTTCTTCCTACTTGATAAAAGAGTGAAAGAGTATTATGTGTACAGGGAGTAAAAAAATAAATGAATGTGTACCTTTACCTTTTGGTAGTAGCAGGTTTTGGCAAGGTGACCCGTCCTGTTGCAGATGTTACAGCTCAGAGAACGACCGGGTACAAAATAGCGGCATGGCAGAGACAGATCAGCACAGTACTACGCAACATTAGAGGACAAAGACAAGACAGACAATTTAATAAAAACAAGTAAGTTCATAATATTGAGGATTTGCCTCAATATTAAACTAATGCCAACAATTTATTTCTCTCCTTTTTGTATCCACACTGAGAATTGTATTATTCAGAGCTTATCTGTGTTTAAGAAGTTAAAAATATCCATATCAGAGCAAAGAGTTGCCTTTATCTTAATGTCATTATGTCATTGGCATGTATTTGTGTATGTGTGTGTGTGTGTGTATATTGCACATATACGATTTGATTTAAACAATATTTGTATTTGAGTTTTCACAAAATAAAGAGTCAGATATTTAAAGTAGCTCTACTATAGCATGAAAATGAGCCGTTATCAAAAGTTACCTTGTCTTTCTCTGATATAGCCCAGATGTCCATCATTGCTTTCACATTCTGATCTATGATAGACAGAATGACCAAGGAAAACATTATGCTTTATAGAAAGAAATGTGCTCCACAATTAAAGTTATAATCATGTGGCTCAGATGGGATGCTTCTTGAAATGCAACACACAATTTGGAACAGAAAAAAGAGAAATCAAGGATGAATCAGGAGTTTTTCCCAACCCTCGTAAATCTTTCCGAGATATTCTGTCTCATAAAAGCTCTCTCAGGGCTTAGAAAACTGATGAAAAACACTTGACCTTCCCACAATAACTATCACTGGGGTGAGATGTAAGAAAATACCTCAGTGCTCCAGTGGAGCTGCTGGCTGCCAAGATAAGATGGAGTGGTTGTGCAGGGCAGCTCCCCGGTGTGAGTATGAGTATCTTCATTAATGTGAAGCAGTGCGTGCTGAGAAAACTGTCTCTGTATTAGTTTAAGAATAAATGATGCTTCCATAGATTTGCAAAAATCTCCATTGCTCTATGTGTCTCACTGTGTTTTTGCATACAAAAATGTATTTCTATCTGAAATAACTGTCTGAGCTGGTTATTCTGCTGCAGTCTCAATGAAATATTACTGCTCACAGAGTTATCTGCTGGGAAAAAGTTTTCTTCTAGATAAGAAAACACATAATTATAATAACTGTCTTAAGAATTTCATAAAAACTCAACGTCAACAGAAAGCTCCCAAAAAGCAACATCAGTAATTTTGCTGTAAATTGTATTCAACAATCCAGTAGCAGCACCATGTTCAATCACACTGTAAACTCAAAAGTAACACTCAGATGAAACTCAGCCAAACCCCAAAGTGTTAGCAGTGATATCATCATACAACAAAAACTTTTCCACCAAATTCAGAGATCAAGACGCACAGCTGTGCTGTCACTTTATGACAAACATTGACTGAGCCTAAATATGTCACCTGTATTTAAGCTCAACAAATGTATGTCAGTCAGTTGCCATTGTTTCATGTTTGATTTTTGATCTTATTTTTCTTATCATTACACGCAAAAGAAGATAAACTCTTGTAGCCAGACACTCTTCGACATACTCGTTGTGGTTTACTCAGTTTGACTTTTTTGTCCTTCAGGTAAACATTTCAGAATCCCACAATGCATATTTAACTCCTAGAGGTGCAATCAATTCAGGCAATTATTTATTATTAAAAACAAAAAAACTGTAAAATATTTGAGAGAATCTACAAATCGTTTTATCATTTTCCTCCAAAAATGTGGTTGCTATGAGTGTAAAAATTTGACACTCTTCTTGGTCTTGCATTATAATATACTGGACAAATATTTGAATACATTTCTACTGTGTCTACTGAGATCGTGTCTCAGCTAACCTTCATCTCCAGGATCATTCTCGGACCAGTAGCTCAGGTTGAGCTGGATGCTGGAGTCTCCCACCTCCTCCTCTCCCCCCAGCATCATCCACTCCTCGATGGAGTGGTCGCTGTCCTCCTCCTCCTCCTCCTCCTCCTCCCGACCCGGTCCAGATGTCATCTTGAACGCCAGGAGGAGCGGAGGAGAGTTTTCCCTGCTGAGCCGTGCAGTTTGTTCACAACTACTGTGATGTTTCAGGTGACTGAACTTCATCTCCTCTTCACTCTCGGAGCTACCGGAGTCTGCAATAAAGACGAGGTCGCCCTCCTCACGGTCATAGTTTTCAGTTCCCTCCGTGTAATCCATAGTTCAACTTTAGAGGAGCAGCTGAACTGCGCCACCTACCGGCGGCTTAATGCGCTGTCGACAAACAGCGGTGGCTAATGGCTCATTTAGCACAACTTTCTCCTTATAAGTGGCACCTTGCGCACATAAAACACTTTGATTTTCTTTAAAAACTGTTTAACTATGAGGTGGGTGTGTAAATACTGAGAGCATACTGACACGTGGGGTAACGTGGGGTATGCTAACGATAACTAGCTCTGCTGTCGCCGCGGCTCTTACTGACTAGGCGAACAAAATCGAGTGAAATATAGTCTGTAATGGCACTTTATATGTGCTTACCGGTTTTAGTTCACTTTCTCTCAGTTGCGACTTAACACAACAGTAATTTATCCTGCATTCACGTGAACTACCTTTACTCTTGTTTACATGTTTGAAGCGCTTTACCGGCGTTTCCGGGAGTTAAAAAAATTGTTGGACAACCAAAACTGCCCCCGGCGTTTAAAAAAAAAACACGGAGTTTGGCTACCAGTTTACCTCTGAAAAACATTTTGACATTTTTTTATTTCACACTGTACTTTTCATATCGTCGTTTGTAACTCAGTGGTAATAAAGTAATGCAGAATGATTCTTTGATAATAAAATATAGTGTAAATAATGATTCTAAGTTTATTTGTTGGTGCGGTGTTTGCTGTCAACAGCTGGTAGTGGCAGTGTTGTTTCCATAGCAACGAGTTCAAATCAGTAATGAACCAGAGCTGTCAAGTAAATGTTTACGTTTAATTAATTCTTATGATTAATTATAACGGAGCTGTTATTTAATGTATCTCTGTGTAAAATAAACGAAAAGTAAAGTAAGCCCCTCATAACATGCTTAAAAAGAAGAATAGTTATTAATATCCCACCATTTGCGCATACGATGATGCCAAATGCTTAAACACTTTTAACATTTACACATGGTGGGTATGAATGAATGAATGAATGAATGAATGAATGAATGAATACCTAAATCTGACAACATTTGAATGTATTTATGCTATTTCTACTAACAGGATTTGATTCCAACTTTCCCAACTCACAAAAGCTTTGACACTGTGTTTTGATTTTGGAAAATGAGAATCATTTTTGAAACTTTGACACTGCCTAATAAAGGCATGATCTCATGCTATGTGTATTTCTAACACCCTCTCTGATCACACTCATTGACTTCTACAAAACATAATGGAGCGCGTTCACCTGTGCGCGTGCGTGCGGGCCCGGGCTCGTGATTTGTCTCGCGCTCAGGTGCAGGAGGCAGACTGTCGCCACTGCGCACAAAGTGGACAAAACCCCCAACAGCGCTCCAGTAAAGAAAAAAAAACTTGGCTCCTCCGTCTGGATGAGTTGGAGATGTTTGGTACTCGACAGCTCGCGCCGGGCGGAAGTTGAGCAGGACTCCGGGATGGACGCGCGCCTCGGACAGGTGCCGCTCACCGTCACGCGCAGTAAGTCGGAATTTTAAAGTTGCGCAGAGTCGCTCTTGTTTCGACATGTGTGACACGCTGCTCTCGCCGTGTGTCTCAGGGCTCGGCGCTGTGAACCAGCTCGGCGGCGTCTTCATTAACGGGCGCCCGTTGCCGCGCGTGGTGCGGCAGCACATCGTGGAGCTCGCGCAGCGGGGCGCGCGTGCCTGTGAGATCTCCCGCCGCCTGCGCGTCAGTCACGGCTGCGTCAGTAAGATCCTGTCCAGGTAAGAGCGCTGTTTGTCCATCCGGAGACAAAGTTACCTCTGATGGAGCATATCTGGTGCTGCTGCCTGTTAAAGTGATTTTATTTGTTAGTTTATCACTTTTCAAAAGTCGTATGGAAAAATAGGCTATATTAAAACTTTATGCCTTTATATATATTTATTTTGATGTTTAATGTTTGCTCATCAATATATAACTGCACTTGTGTTTTCATGCTGGATGCATTATTCAAAAATCATTCAAATGAATTTTCTTGTTTGTTTAGCACTTTCTGCTTCTCACTTCATTCCAACTTCTGTAGATCCCTCTCATCAGTATCTTTATCTATTCAGCCCTCTCTTCATGTAACCCCTCCTGACAGATATCAGTGTTGTTCACTCAGGTACAATGAAACAGGAAGCATCAGACCGGGAGTGATTGGAGGCTCTAAGCCCAAAGTGGCGACTCCCAGAGTTGTACAGACGATCCTGCACCTGAAACAGACCAACCCCACCATTTTCGCCTGGGAGATCCGAGACCGGCTGCTACTGGAGCGAGTGTGTGACCACGACAGCGTGCCCAGCATCAGCTCCATCAACAGGTAGCTATATGTCACTTTGTGTGTGTGTGTGTGTTTGACAGATCTTTTCAGATCATTAAAACAAGTGTTGACTGAGTTTTTTCTGTTTGCAGGATCATCAGAAACAAAGTTCAGTCTGAGTCCTCTGAAGCAGGTAAGTTTTTCTGCCTATTCGTCTGTCTCTTAATCCACCCATCTCTTTATCTCTACTGTTCTCCCAACACTGACCTCTGACCCTGCAGTGTCATCAGCATCATCTGTTGCCGTGGGAACAGGCTATTCCTCTGAATCCACCTATTCCATCAGCGGGATTCTGGGAATCAGGAAATGCAGCAAATATAAGGAAGGTAATAAAGTCTGTGAATGTGATGATTTATCTAAAAAGTATATTTACAAAAACAGACGATATAATTTTTAAAATGAATAAATCAACAACATTATGATGGACATTGCCTGGAGTACACAAACGGGAAATTAAAGAAGAAAAAATAAGTTGAAACACAGACATCTTTAGCAAACTTTGTAATTAAACAGAAATTTTCTTTTCCTTATGTGGAGTCATATTTTGCTTTTCAATTCACAACTACAGATACTTTACAGTGTGTCTATATATACTTTTCTTCATGGTGTTTTTGTAGTGGAGATACAAGAAACATCATGATGCACTAATAGGGAATGATAGAAGATACTCAAATAACAGCAGTCTAACTCATCGTTAATTCATTTCTAAAAAGAGCTGTTTCAACACTTGACCCTGAAATACTTTTATTCCTCACTTGCCTCTCAGAGCTTCCATAAGTGTCCTTCAATATAACATTTTTAAAATGAAATAATGAGTACAATATAATTTCTAATTCTGTCGCTCTTTTTACTAAAATTACAACAATATATCGGTATTCCCCTAGTCATTCAGAAAAATAAGGGTGAAATTACTGATTCTACATGAACATTTTAGAGAAGAATTGCTATAAAAGTTACACTGATGCAAGATCAGTTCTGAAAAAAAAAGTTGTTTCAAATTTCAATCTGTTGACTTCTACTCAAGCTGTTTAAAAGCAAAATTGCAAACTAGTTTAAACATGTTGTGTATGAATGTATTTGCAGAGCAGACACACAGGTTACAGTGGATCCTCTGCAGACCACACAGCAGACCGATGAGTGAAGCTGGTGGTCTTGTATTCGTATTACTCTGTCTGATACAGCCTCCGCAGCAGGAGATCCACCTCGTCGCCCCGGGCTTCTGTCCCCTCGCCCAGCAGGCTCTCTGCTCCTCCCTGCCTCCCCCTCGCCTCAGACTCTCATTACAGGCCCGCTTACGCCTCCACTACTCCATCACTGTAACCATTACAACAGGAGATTTGCGCAGATAAATATGCATACTTACAGCTGGAAAGGCACACATGCATGTGTTTTGTCATTCTACTAATTAGAACAAGTGAAGACTGCAAGAGGGGGATGGAGGTGGGAAGAGAAATAAAAGGGAACCTGTATAAAGCTGCTTTGTTTTCCAGGAGGGGACCTCTCCTGCTGCGTCTACCGCGACCATCCATGCTCCTGTAATGACGCCTGGGGATTGTCTAACCCCTGCCTGGCCTCTCTCTCCAGCCTGACCTTTTACCCCGGCTTGCCAGCTAATCATAACCCACAGCTCTCAGGTCGGTCTGCATCAAAATATAATCACTTGTGTCTAACGCGAGTTCAGCTTTAATGTGATTCTCAAAGGCTTTTATCTCATCCGTCCTCTTGTTTAGGGCCTCCGAGTCATTACAGCTGAACGGCACCTGACACAACTCTGAAAGAAGAAAGAGTATTGACCCCTTAGTGCCAGATGGAGGAAGATTTACAAACTGTATTGGCTGAAAGTGGGATTGTTTCAAAAATAAACCACAAACATGTTAAAATGAAACTCAAACTCACTTTTTGCGTGTTTTATTTACATCGTTTGGAGTGAAAGTACACACACACACACTGTGGTTTCAGAGGCTGATCAGGGCCTCATCAGTTCAACATATTATCTCCTGTCCCTGTCACCCCTGTGGTCATTCCCTCCTCAGTCAGTGGCTGAAGGGGGAGCATCATTAGGGGCCCCGTGATGGAGAATAGTGACTGTTTTCTCTCCTCAGTGTGCGTCTCCCCTCCAGCATGAGAGATTAAAGGAGAAGGTGGGAGATGCCAGAGGGACTCCCGGGGTCAAAGAACACTGCTGAGAAAGAAATCTGTGGCCAGCGGTGTAGCATCAGTCTGCTGTATAAGAGGCGTGTAGAGAACAGACACATGGAGGCAAATGTTTTCACTGTGTAAATGCAAGCGCACACACATATCATATGTTTACTGCTGATGTTTTACTGTAGATTCTCTTCTCACAAATTTTAAGTCAAATTGATTTTACTGTTAAAGCCCAATATTATAAATGTTTCTCTGTATCCTTAGATTACCTGTTTGAATGTGAAAGGGAGAAACCTGTAGAGGAGCAACAGAGGGAGGGATCCTCCGCCAGGATGGACAGAAAAATAAAAAAGTATCATATATAAGGAGTAAATAGAAGTAGGGGTAGAATACTCTGGAGAGATAATATATTATCAGTAATTGTTAAATAGATAAAGGACACACATATCATATAAAGTTTCAAGGAGAGTGTCAACGTGTTGATGTGGTTTATAAAAATAAGCTTTTACTGTTTTTTTAACACACCAGTAATAAAACAGAGTCATGGTTAATATGATTGGTTGCTTTTTATGCTGAGCGTCACTGCTGAACTCACTTCGTGGAGGCAGTAGGGGGCAGCAGTCATCAGTGCTTTGCACAGTTGTGGGCAACGATTCAGAGCTGCCACTTTCATGCTGCAACTTGTTAAGACAAAAAATTGGGCTCTGACTCTCCTCCAGCGGTCTCCCCGTAATGAGTTGTTTTCAGGCTCTGGTTTTGTGCAGAACAGTCCTCCAGTGGACGCTGCTGCGTGAGACGAGCCGTGGTTGCCAGGAGAACAGTGACACAAGTGCAAAGCCAGGCAACCCAACAGGGAGCTCTTATTTTTGGCCTAGACTACAGATCCGGCAGGGACCCGAGCAAAAACCTCAGGCTGTGTTCTGGGATATATCATGATTCCTACTGATGTCTCAAACATGTCACCATTTTAAAATCAAGCTTTAAATCAGTCATTGTCATATGAAGACGGTGTCTGTAAATATACAAACATAAGAACTGAATAAATAATATCTCTGAGGGAGACAATGGGAACAATGCCATCGATGCACAGGGTGTGGTTTGTTGACCGAGCGTCTTTCATATTTAACGTACTGAGTCATTCCTCCACACAGGTGTCTTTTCCAGGAAGAACACACATTTAAATTTTTCATCCACGTCATCTAAAAGTTATAAAAGAAAGAAGACATACTATGAATCCAACACTGTTCCACGTGTTTGTGTTTTGTAGATTTTATGTTTTTACCTGTTTGAAGGTGATTACATTGGTATTTTTCTAACTACAGGGAGAGAGTAATAGTGTGGAGCAGTGAGTTTGTATACCAACAGCAGGTGGGACGGATGCTCTGCCTCTGCCACCCTCCAGTTGTTTTCATTTTCCCTGCCCTGTTGGCACGCAAGAGAGAAACTCACTCAGTCACCTCTGGACGCTCTGCAGCGGCGACAATGTGCAGCCGTCATCCAGCCTGCTGTCTCTGCGATGCTGATCTTTGTCCACAGTGTAGACAGCACATAAGCTCTGATGGGTTTAAAGACCTCCGTCTGGCCCACATCATTGGTATCTGCAGGGAGCGTGAGCAGGCAGCAGAGGGCAGTTTCCTCTCACAGGTAAGATGAAGAAAAGGCCTCCTGTTGCTTGCTTTATGTGGCTGTCTGTAAAGTATTAAGTAGTATTACTAATGTTTATACTAATGCCTTTTGGCTGCTGTCACTGACACTGCTGCTGGGATGATGATTTCACTACTTTACCAGTTGCAGAAAAGTATCCATATACTGACACAGATCCACAGCTTTTATACATGTGAATACTCTGCCTACATAACAGCTTTACACCACCACAAGTGTATTCAATCCATTCAATCCATCTAAGATTACCACTGATACTGAAAATAAGACTATATAATATAATATATTTTCGTAACAAAATAAAATAAAAGCATAAAACTAAAGACACATTTTAAAGTCATATATATTGACACTGATGAACTTGTGATTTTTAATGTTTTTTTTTAACCTACTTTTACAAACAAAGACTCTGGTTAGTTAGGCTGTACTTATATCTATAGTGTTTAATAAACATAATGTTATGTTATTTGTCATAGTAAAAATCTATTTATGATATGTATGTTATTTTTCATAGTAAAATTCTATTTTATGATATGAATGGCCTTAATTAATGTTATGACATATATCATTATTGTGTTGTGGATGTATATAGTATATAGACATAAGTGAAAATAACTTCCATGTCTTTTTGTTTAAATACACCATAGGTTGAACCACAGAGAAGGAGTAGGAACAGTGAGAAATGGCTGCTTCAGTTCTGCGTGCCGTTTGCCTTCCTGCTGATCACTTTCTTCAGTAAGAGACAAAATAGGATTTCAGTCATCGATGTGCTGAATAAAAAAATAAGATTTATGAAATATGGAACAAACTACAAAAAAACAAAAGAAATCTGCAGAAATTTAGTGACAGTTTTATGAGATATTGTAAGGTTTTGATGGTGGTCAACCTCTACAATCTGGATGAACCAAGCAGCATTGAGAAGTAAAACATGGTGGAACAATCAAAACAGCAGACCAGGAGGGAATCTTTGTTTCAGAGCTCTAGACTCTTTTTAATCATGGCCATGCCACCCACACAGCAGGACACAGGCATCACCAAAGTGCAGCAGAACACAAAAAAGTTTGCAACAGAGCCGAGGAGTCCTCCAACCTGACCTCCTCCTTCTCACCTCCTGCACTTCTTCCTCACCTGGTCTATATACCTGGGCTCCTCCCACACCAGTGAAACTAATTAACCTGTTTATATGATTTCTTTTAAACATCTATTTACATTTAACATACACAATGCACATAACTGGAACTGGAAGAAAATACTAAACAGAAGTCTAACTTAACAAAAATCAACTACACCCCCTCCTCCTTCCTTCCTCTGATCAATCAACTCAGCCTAACTAGTTGATTGGCAACTGCTGGAGTCCTGTGGCTGCCTTCCCATGTGTGCACTCCATGACAACACGCCACCCAGACACGGACCTCAATGAGAGAACAGTTAGGGAGAGTACTTCCAAATACAAAACACAAATAAATAACTGTATCAGTCTGTCTAATAACTTAAAACAATCATGCATGTGTACGTTACTTTATTTAGTGAGGGGGATGCTTCCCAGCTTCCTCACAGATATACAACATTAAGATAATTTACTCAAGAAACCAATGCAAGTACCAATGCAATCATGAGGTAGAAATTACCCCAAAAAACAAACTCATGCTTTTTAGTTGATATATACTATTCTCATGGGCTTTGATTCTTGGTTCCTTTCATTTGTGAAATTTTTTAAGAGCTTTACTTCTAAGATGCTTTGGCATTTTTAAAAATCAAATCAAACCCCTTAACACCATGTGTATCATATTTTGAGATTTGAGACGTGTTTCTGAGACCTCGACATCATCAATGTGATGTTTTTCTTCCTGAAAAACCTGATAATTAAAAGTGAAATGTAGTGAAAATTACACAAATTAAAAATATAAGTTTCAATATACACTCCAATTTAAAAAAAATATATCCAAAGGCTTTTCAGGGTTAAATAAACCATTATCTATAACAATGTTTAATAGATTATACATAAAGTATAAAATATCTAACAACTAAAGCTGTTAAAGTAATGCATAATGAAACTGAAAACAAAAACACTCATTAAATAGAATTATCCTAAAATTGTATTGTATTAAAATTGTAAAAGTTAAATGTCACTGCTTATCCTTTCTTTCTCTGTGTTATGAAAGTGTCAAACAAACTGCTTATTAGAGTTTCTGTCTTTTTCCTGTTAAAGTGGGTTTTGTCGGAAAGGAAGACAATGAAGTTCAAGATTACGTAAGTCCACGTTAACCCAAACACTCTGTAAATCATTCATGCCTTCCTGATTTAGGAGGAAAAGACTCTCTCTCTTTGTTTTAGGATGCTGACGTCTTTCCTCCGTCCGGCGCTCTGTGGTTGTTGGGGTGTCTGCTGTTCTGGACTCTTTGGTTGCTCCTGCGCCTCCTGCAGATGCTCCTCTGGCTCATCCAAATCCTGCTGTGGTTCATCTCTGTTTCTGCATCCCCTCTGTGTCACTGCATGTCGTTCCTCCTGTCCGGCGTAATGCTGCTGCTGCATTACACGTGTGTCGCTGTGTTCTTTGCCACCAGCTGTCCTGTGTACGTTTGCAGCATGCTTTTTGGTATTTCACTGTTCATTTTCACCAGGTGAAAAACCAAACATACAACATTGTACATGTGAATATAAATCATACTTTTCATATGTCAAATCTCTGACACTGTCAATAATCTTTCAAACAAATTCTGAGAGAAAAAATAAACAGTTAACAGAAGAAACCAAATTTTTACTCAGGTCAACACACTCAGCTACAGCCTCACCGGTTAGATACCATTACATTTACTTTAAATGTTTTCTCTATTATTATACAAAGCTTTGCCATTGAAATGATTGTCACTTATATTGTTGTGCTGTGAAAGACAAAATATGAACAGGTCAACTAATCAAGTGTTTAAATACACTATATTAAGTATTTTAAATACCAAGCTTTAATTGTAATTATTATTATAAACGTTATCTCTGGCCAGTCATGTAAACAGTATGTATAAAATAAATAATATATTAGACTATTTTTATCTTTTTTTTACATTAGCAATTAATTTCTTTCATTTATTCACATTTACGTTTAGCATTACATTTTTATAATAAAAGTCTTTTACATGGTCTTGAACTTCCTCTCGAGTGTCTTGTTGAACTCATAGTGCTGCCTAAGTTCATGTGTGTGTACACCGTGTGTTTCATGATTCTAACTTTAAAAAAAGGCTAAAAAGTTACAGAATGTCTCAAAAAGATGTTTTACATTAAGCTTCTGATCATGAGAAATCTTCCTGAATAACCACACTCCACAGCTCCAAGTCCACCTACGCAATGTGTAATAATTAATCTGGCTTGCACTTTCAGAGTGTGTTTTGGCAATAGGTGTGTGTGTGTGTGTGCATACTCATGTTTGCATGCTTCACTGTTCCTAAGTGTGTGTAGTGGGAAACGTTTTTGATGTCACAAGTTCAAAGTACAAAAGTAGATTTCCATTTGGGATATTACATACCAACTACTTCCCTCTTCGTAAATCACTGCAGCGTTTCCTCGTTCTCACAGTCACAACAGTGCCAAGACTGAAGGAAAAGGGGGGAGACGAGCTTATCGGTGCAGGTTTATAGACCAATAATTATTTCAGATCTACTAAAGACTCAGAGAAGTCATCAGTTTTTGTGAGCTGAACACGGAAACAACAAGAAATTAAAAGGTTCTCAGGATCCAGCTGAGTTGATGACTTCACCACCGGACAAACGAGCGCACTGAGCCAGAGGCAGCAGGAGGATTTGACCGAGCACCGGATCATGTCTTTGCCCCCCAGAGTGGTCCACAAGAGGAGGGCGACCATCACAGATCTGCCCCTCTACAACGCGGGACATCTGCTGAAGAAATACAGCAAAGAGAAGGTGAGCACAAGGTGGATACTGACTGGAAATGTGTCTTTATGTTAGTAAGAGAGGACTGGAGGAGTAAGAAATGGTTGTGTCTGACATCAGTGATTTTTTAACTGTTGTTCAAACATTCAAAGTGACTGTTCTGTTTTCCAGGAATTCAAGAAGTACTATGGGGAGCTCCGAGGAACCACGCTCTTTCTGTACAAAGATGACACGCAGGACACAGTAAGCAAACAGCCTCACTTGCTCTCCTGTCTTCAGTTTTAGCAGAATCTACACAAACATTTTTAGATTTTTATTCTGATTAATCAAACGATGGAATAACATACATTCAGGGTTTCATCTTATAAACAGAAGGCCACACACAGAGAGGCCACTAAAGAAGAAAAACATGGATTTTTTTTCTTATAATCATATTACACGTCGCTCCTATTTTAAATCAATCAGTAACTTAAGTTTGATTCTTTGCTTACTTTGCCAGTACACAGAGAAGCTGGAGCTGGAGCAGCTGAAGTCCATGGAGCTGGAGTCTCAGTATCAGAGGAAAACGCCGACTATCTTCACTCTCGTGCTGCCCACGGAGGAGGTTCAGCTGAAGGTACGTCGGAGTGAAACTTAAGTGTTATTTCTCTCCTCCTCAAGATGTAGTGAACAATTCAAAACCTGTCAAATTACAGGAAGAAGGGGGGAAAATCCAACATTATAAAAATCCAACTTTATCTGAGGAACTTAGAATCACACTTGAGTAACTTAAGAGGAGAATCTGAAATCATGGTATAAATGGATAGATCCTCTTTTCTTTTCTTTTCTTTTTAATGAGCAGCAGATAACCAAACCGTCTGTTGTTTTTGTGACTTTACAGATGGACAGTCCTGACAGCGGAGAGGAGTGGAGGGGTTACATCTTGACTGTGATCAAAGTAAGCAGACACACAAACACACACACACACACACACACATACGCTTAAAGACACACACTGATGGGTCGATGTGTGTCTGTCTCGTCGACTCTAAGTGCAGATGCTGCTGATGGTACAGAACATTCCTGAGTGCTTGTAAAAAAAGGAACAATATTGAACCTTTAAAGTGAGTTCAGTCCTGCTGCAGGGACACGTGTTTAATCATACACGACTCAGGATAAACACTGGGAGGGCAACAACACCACTTAAAGGTTCCTACACTCTGTGGTTTATGTGTGTGTTTTTTCAAGTGATTAACAAAGCAGAGCACAGGACACAGGTATTTCCTGGTTAATAATCAAGCAATAATTTGGCACAAAATGCATCTCCGGCCAAATTCCCCTCAAGACTCCAAAAATGACACAAAGGTTACAAACAAGGAAGCAAACTGAGATTAAAGATTGAGATGACTTGTGTTTAATTTCTTAAACGCCTCAACTGAACTTAAATAAGAAGCCAGAAAAGACTTTAAAACAGCAGGATGTGATTTTTATAACAGTTTGAAACCGTGTCTGAGGTGATATTCATAGTAAAACTACCAGCTCCCTGTAGAAACAGATTCCCAGTAAACTGCAGCTGCTGCCTGGCCAGATTTTGCAGCTGCAGGAGGTCCTGGCGCAGGAGAGAAGAAGAAACCCCCCCACGCCATGTCCACCCCTCCCACCCCGACCAGCCTTCCTTCTCTCTGCCTCGTCCTCCCCTCCAGAAGACAAACCCGACCGCCCTGACTTTCCCGTGTGAGTTAAAGTCCGTCTCCAAAGATTTCTGCCTTGTTACTTCCTCTCTTTGACGGGCTCAAGCTATTCCTTCTTTCAAACAACACGCTCAGAAACACTAACGACATCTTAAACAGTATCCTTTTTTATAAGGTCACTGACAAATGTCCAAATGTCATGTGTGCCTTGTCACTTGCCCTCTGAAACAACATGCTTGCACCTTTATTACCCTCACAGACAATAAGGAAGTGTTCTGTGTGTTTTGTTTTTCTCTCTATTTTCTTTGATTGCTGCAGGTGTTTCCTGAATGTGACTCGGCAGGAGGCTGAGCGGATGTTGGAGACAAACCCTGAGCACGGGAGCATCATCCTCCGCCCGTCCACCATGGCCAACAACTACGCTGTGACCCTCAGACAGACAACAACCAGGTCTGACCAGATAGATAGATAGATAGATAGATAGATAGATAGATAGATAGATAGATAGATAGATAGATAATCCTCTTCTTGCTCGTGTTTCAGGGGTTCTGTCATGAGGAACTACAGAGTGACGTCCACAAACTCAAGGTTTGTCATTGAGCTGGAAACACCAGTAAGTATCACCAATGGAGAACCAAGTCAGCTGCACTCGCTCTTACCTTGGAAAAGTTATGATGTTAAACCCTCCCTGCATGGTGATAAAGTGTTACTGTTGAACTGCAGTGTTGGAAAGTTTAACTGAAACTGTGTCAGCTTTTTGGGGTCTCAAATGGTGAAGTAGATCTCTTTTTTTTTTTCTCATATGAGCGTATAAGGATACAAATTTCATTTACTTTTTCTTATTGGACACCATGATCACCAACATATTCAGGAGGGCAGTGTTCAGTGCACCAGTGCGGGAAACCTAAACATAAGCATGTAGATATCATCCATCATTAGACATTGTTAAATTTTTTCACGTGACCTCTCCTCTGTAGGTGATGGTCTCCTCCTTGAATGATGTACTTAAATACTTCCTTGAAAAGACAGAGCACCGTCTCTATCCCTACATGCCATCTCAGCCCTACGACACCCGCATCGGTGAGATTAAGTGTTCAGATCCTTTATTTATGTAAAGGTCCTGCACGGGGAATGTTAACTCCGTGAAAGTAGATAGGTACACTCAGAAGAACGTACTTAAAGAATTAAAAGTTAAAATACACAATTAAAAAAAAATGTCCACTGTTAAATATTCTGTCGTGAGCTGATTATTTCTGAAAGCCACATTTTGAACTATTTTGTATCAACAGCTGATGTTGTTTTCATCATTGATTAATGTACTGATTATTTACTACATAAATCAGTTGGTTCTGATTTGTCCAAAGTAGTGAGAGCTGCAAACTAAAATTAATTTAAAAGGAAAGCAGCAAATCAAAATAGGCCAATTAATAGTAATTAAATAGCATAATCATTTAATCTGTACTTACATTTGGGAAGTTTTACTTATAACAAGGCATCATATTTTATAATCACTTTTTGTTTGGATTAGTGTAGGCACTTAATTATGACCCTTAAAATATACGTAGTTAAATTTCTCCACTGCAAATAGTCTGAGCTTGGCCACAGTACAGCTGCTAACAGTGTTTGTGTGTGTGGGTTCAACAGATGTGTCACTTGCTCCTGAGTGCATCAACATTGGCTCAGCTGCACCTAAAACTGTACCAAAGGCTCAAGTGGCTCCGATGATGCGTTCGCAGACCAAAGAGGAGCTTCTGCCCCCCCCAACTAAGCAGGAGGAGGGGGAATACGTGGTCCCCGAAGATCACATTCCTGATGGTCACGACCTAAAGCACGGTGAGAAAGAGAGAAGATATGTTTTAACGTGGTCGGAGCCACTTTAGATTCAAGGTGTATGGAAGAAGTCTGATTCAGGTACAATTGTATCAATTGTATTATCATTTTTTTGTCAAAACTAGTTAACCTGGATGGAGAGTTTCAGGAATTTTTGAAACTACGGAGGGGAATCATCTGCATTGAAGATGAAGAGGTGGAAGGCAACATATATCAGAATCAAAAGGCTGAAAAATGTGATGAAAAATCCCCCTCAAAGAAAGTACAATGGACTACATAGAGGTCATCATTGTGAGGGTTTGTGCTGCTTTCACTGCCTAACAAGAAGTCTGCCCATCTAATGTTTAACTTCTGATAGGAGATTAATAGATTGCCTCTGGATATGATTCTGCTGCCTTTACCTTTTGGAAAATGTGTCATAAACACACTGAACCCAGTTAAAAATGTGTGAAAGTTAAATCAAAATGAAAGTGGTTCTCAGTTTCTTAAGATGAACTCAAATGACCCAGGGACCACTGACCAGGATGTTCACTTGGCAGAAAAAAAACAAACCTAATGTATTTATGTTGACAATTTGCACATTTAGGTAAAGTTTGCATGCTGACTCGTAGTTTAGCACAAAAGCACAGAAGATGCTGGAGGGAATGACAGTTTTGCCGACATCTGGTCATTCTGAAGAACTGACGATGTTTGACATGACGACAGGGCTGCATGAAAAGTCAGAGGATCAATGAGCCAAATCGTGATACATGAGGATTATGAATATCTGCAACAAATATTTTAGTGATCTGTGCAATAGTTGTTGAGATACTGCAATAAAAAAC
>JBAJHX010000053.1:12575036-12602737 GCA_037176925.1 Amniataba percoides
ACATGAGGATTATGAATATCTGCAACAAATATTTTAGTGATCTGTGCAATAGTTGTTGAGATACTGCAATAAAAAACAGAAAATTGCTGTTTATAGTGGCACCAGAGGAAAAGTCTGAGGATCAATAAAGTCATGAAGAACTGATCCTCTGGGGAAGCTGAATATTATAGTCTTGCCCAAAGAGGCCGACACTTCCATCCAAAAAAGTCAATTCATGCACTCCAATTTGATTACCAAACAATCAATAACCAAAATATTTAATCCTTTTCTTTCAGATGAATCACTGTAGATCTAGTTTCAGCTAAATGTGACACTGATTATTTTCCATGTCATACTTTGGACACTTGCCAATTAATTGATTAATTAAAAGTGTAAAAAAAGTAATATTGCATTGAAATTGCACAACCTAATTATTGTATAAAGCAGATTTATTGTCATTTTTTGATATTTAAGAATGTTGAGACAGTAAAATACAAAACTATACAACCACGTTATTTTTGCTCCTGTTTGAAAGCACTGAATAAAAAAAAAACTTGACCATAACGCAGGATGATCATTATTCTTTATTTTTCCACACATAGGAGTAAAACAACATAAATGTTTCAAATGTTATAATCATAGTTTTATTATAGTTATTCCATTAAGATTGTATTTTTCATATTCTTCATCATCATCGTGGATCATGTTATAGGTTTAAAGTTTAAGGATCGTTTGTCACTCGATAAAAGACAGCAAGACGGTGAAAAAGATTCAATAAAAAAAGAAAAACAAAGACTCTCTCCCTTTTGTCTCCTACTTCATTGTAGTGTGTTTCAGTGTACCTGCTTCCACCTGATTCTTATATAACAGCCCCAAACACCCCAGCCGTTTCTCTCACGCTTGTTATATTCTTGTCATTTACAATTTACATTGTTGTAGCAGCCTTCGTGTGAGAAAGACAAATAAAATATCTGCAATAACTTAACATCTCAGTATTTAAAAAATAAAAACAGAATAAATTAATAGGATTGTTCCCCCAATGAAGACCAAGGCTCCATTGCTGTTGTGACATTACTTCTCGGTGAGTGACAGCTGCAGGATCCTCTCCAGCTCCTCCTCTTCCTCCTTCTGCTGCCTGCGGCGAAAACAACAACCCGAGCAGTCAGAATGATGACACTCCTGAGAAGTAATCATTTTACTTCCCAGGAATAGATTGCTCTTTTTCTGTAAATTTCATTTCAAACAAAGAGCCACAGATATTGACTCTCATTTTCTGATCATATTCTTTAATGTAAACTATTTAAAGTCTTCTGAGTGGTTTATGGGTGCTAAGTGGTTTAACAGTGCTGGCCGAGGTCATTAATTTTGCATAGATCAATTCTGGGAGGTAGTTTTAGTGGACTCAAGCATGGGAGTATTGATTCTGGTTGTTGTGATAGAGGAGTGATTGACTGAAGCCCTCTTGTCTTTTGAAACCATTTTTAACAACTTGTTTAGGTTTTGTTTAGTTTATTTTTATAGAAATACTTTACTTGGCAGCTGAATCACAAGCTGTCATTTCAGCAGTACAATATACAAGATAAGCTTCATTTAGAACAGATGAGATAAAAATCCTGAGTTCTTGAGGGTTTTTTTTTTTCTTTTCAGGAAAACGGTTTTAATGTTAAAGATTTGGAGGGAGAATTCCCTGTTATCATTGTCCGCTGTGATCGTAATATTCCAGTATTATTCAGCCCATATCACAGATCAAAGTGGCCTCGGGCAAAACTGTCCCTGAAAGTTGAAAAACAAGTTAAGTTTCCAAAACTTCACACATGAATCTGACTGCTTTCCTCAAGCAGCCACTAATGAGTCGGCCAAGGCTCCACTACATGACTGTCAAACATCCCAAATCCCAGACCTGCTCCCACTACACAATCTCGTCTGAACTGAGGCTTTAATGTGCTGCCTCTGTGTGAACGTGCACAACTAACAACATGGAGCAGATGACAGTGAGAGTATTTTCCTTGGATTTGGGTGCCAGGAGATTCTGACAACCCGCTGTGTCGCAGACGTTACTCGTCACCCTACTGTGCCGAGACAGAGATGGAAGAACAGACTGCAGCACTCCCTGTGTGCGGTTGAAATGCATAAATAAGAGGGACAGAGGGAGGCCAACTAAGTTTTCTAAAAGCCCACACAACAGCTTTCTAAAGCTTTCCATAAAGAAAAACAAATTTATTCTCACTTTCAGTATGGCGGTTCTGGTGTGTGGGGTTTCTCTGGATGCTCTAGTGTCCTCTCACAGCCTAGAGACATGTATGGCAAGTGAACTATGAACTAAAACTTTCCACAGGTGAGAATACCGAGGTGATTTGACTGATGGTCTGTCTACACGTGTATTAACAACAGGATGCACCCAGTGTAGTTTCCTGCAGCCTGGGACTCAGGCTAACTGGATATAAATGAAGGAAATATGGACAAATGTCTTGTCCCTCACCTGTCCATCTCCTCCTGCTCCCGGCATGACAGCTCCATGGCCATACGCAGCTGCTCGTCGAAGCTCGACGCCACACTGAAGTGTCCCGACAACCGTGGATCAGTCACTGTGCTGTAGGAGAGCGGGGAGTTGGTGGTGGGGTCCAGCGGGGATACAGAGGACGGCTGGCTGGGGTCGGCCGTGTCGTCTCCCTCTCTGCTGGCCAGCGAGATGGACAGGGACTCCTGGATTGCCCTGAGGCGAGAAAGAAATAAGATTATTAAGCGCCATTAAACAAAGACGGGCATCTTAACAGGAGCGTTTCACTGCTGGGCTTCATTACAGCACGACTGGGAGCTGCCGTTCCCAGGAGAAGGTGGAAAGAAAGAGCTAATCACTGAAGTCTATTTAGAGACGGTTAATTAAATTACTTCACAAGCCAGAGGTTTTCCTTGAAAAAAGAAAAAAAATATATGAATAAGCATGAGTTAAACGTCATGATGGTTTTACAGCCACAGCTGCAAATTCTCCTCTTCAGAATAAAAACCTTCATTTCCCTTGATTGGTTTCAAAAGGGAATCAAGCTGTCGTGGACTGTTTTGAGCTGACATCATATGTGAAGACAGATTCACACAAAGGCTAAATTTAGGATTTGATTATTCATCCTTATTTTTATTATTCTCTGTTAAAAAAAAAACACCAGGAGCCTCTTCTCCAGTTTGAGAAGTGTGAACCTGCCTGTACAGAGAGGGAAGGTCTAGAGGTGAGCTCACCTCTCAAGCTGAGGGTCTTCCTCGTACAGTGGACTCTGTGGCACCGGGCGGCTGTTGGTCAGAGCCTCCCAGATGGTCACCTACAAAGCAGACATAAGAGTTACAAACTAGCTTTAAATATAAGGGAACTACATGGAGACACGTTGCTGACACATGAATTATTAAGCATAGGCTTGTAAATGATTCATTGTTTTCATTGTTGCTTAGAAATTATTAGGAATAAGAAAGAAGCCAAAAATAGAGCTTTTCTTCAGAGACAAACAGTGACCAGTACAGTTTGTTACTCTGCTAAAACATGAAACTGCCATCTGGGTCACTGCAACATCTCAAAGCTCGAAAGCAAGAGTCTTTTTTGTTTTTGTTTAGTCAGAAATAAATGAAGCAGCCAGTAAAGCTGAGAAAAGTTACACGAAAAGTACAAGCTCACAATATAAAACAGGGAAAATCAACAACCTGGTCACTCTCCGTGCCTGCATCCAGCAGGCTCTGCTGGATGGCAAACTGAAGAAGGTTGTCGTCCTCGTCCCTCATCGGCTCGCTGCGGCCCGGACCGAGTGTGGTGTAGTCTGCGGGGGGCTCAAACACCGAGGGGTCCACCTCGCAGTGGAAGGGAGGAGGAGACTGACCTGCACGAAGATGGGTTACAACAAAGTACTGTGAAGCCTTGTAATTGTTTGGTTTTGGAAACAGCTGCATCTTAAATTACATTCTCAAAACAAGTAATGTTTTCCTGTGCTAAGACTTAGAAGATTAGCTTTTCTGTCTCATCTAATGTCGTTTTACCGGGCTCATGACTGGTGTGTATGTGTGCGTCGACAGTTACCAGCTTCGTCGGAGGCCTCTGGTTGATGAACCGTCACAGAGCTGACAGGCTCGTCGCAGCCACACAGGTTACTGAACGTCACTCTGGCATTCAACACGTGAAACAGGGGAATCTCTGGAAGGCAGAGTAAGTTTTAAAAAAAAAAAAAAAAAAAAAAAAAGATATAGATGGCTAATTATTCCTGTAGCACCAGCAGGTATTGGAAATGAAAAAAAGCACTAGCTACATTTTAAAAGAACTCAATTATGGTAATTAACAGAATCAACATATAGGCTTGATCCCAGGTAAAGTAAACAACGGGACATCCATCGAGCTTCACACCTCTCACACCCACCTATCTTGACGGGGAAGCCTGGAGGCAGGCGCAGGGTGATGAAGTCACGAAGCTTGGCAAAGTGGGCGTTGGAGATGGCCATGAGGTCGATGATGGGCGTCACCTGCTCGGCCAGGGACAGAGGGTGACTCTCACTCAGCCACAGTGTCGCTTTAAACCTGGAGAGGACACAGAGAGAGGGAGATGAGATGCATCGCCCTGATTTTGAGCAAACTGGTCCATTAAAAGAACTTCACATTGATGCAGAGTGTTTCCGTACTTTTGGACTTTACTGGTGAGCTCAACGGGACGTCCGATGTCCCGACCATTCAGGTTGAACTCTGGGTTGAAGTACTCCTCGGCTGTGATGGCTGTGGGGTTGTGAGGACTGGCACACTGGGACACATTACTCTGGCAGAAAAACAGAGACAGTAATAAGTCAGTAAGTGTTCTGCTGTAGGTGGATGTGCTGTGCACTGTGGAGACTCTTACCCCATTGTGAGCTGTATGTTGTTCAGCAATCCCCAGGAAGGACTGCAGAGGAGTCTTTGAGCCTGAGTGGAAATGATGCAGGGAGATTATTCTATTATTTTGCTCTATAAAGAGGCAGGAGATACATCTAGAGGAAAAGTAACACTGTGATACTAACTGACTCAGAGTAAAAGAATATCAGCTTTTATTCTGAGTAAGCGAGCTACATCATGATCGACTGTTTAGTATATATCTAATATTCGCAACCTGATTTTACATTTATAGGATTGTGATTCTTCTATCTTCCACAACAAGGACTCACTTTAAGTAGATGTGTATGTATTCGGGTGTGTATTCACCTTTGCTCCTTGACTTATCTTGGTCTGATAGATGTTCCGTCCTTGATCGAGTCACCAGCTCCACATTGGTGGCACTGTAAACCTGGACACAACACACATTTTTTACACTTCGTGTTAGCAAAGCTTTTGGGGCCACAAAAACATTTTTTCTGTGTAAATATCAGCAGGTAAACCAGTAGTGTGGCTACTTTATGAAAATCATTTTCAACATTAAAAGGGACAATACTGAAAAAACTAATTGTTAATGTCAAATATCACATTTCAGTGTTCAGACACATTCCTCTGTGTGTAAATGAACTATAATCCTTATATATTGCACATGCTCTTTATACTTTACACTAAACACTGCACATTTTCTGCAAAAGATTTTAAAGCTCTTTCAAAACTATTTAAACTGCTTTCAGATAATTGGATCAAAGTAGATCACACAAAACTGTGCTTAACTAACTTCCAAGTGTTCCAAACTATCTGTTTCCCTCAGCTTTGCTACATCTACTTCTGAAAAACCTTCCTAACCAGTTTGCCTCAGTGGTCTCTTACCTTGGCTTCATACCCGCTGACCACTTCGCTCTTCTCAGAGCGCCAGCCCCAGATTCCCGACTTGTTCCTAAGAAAAAGAGGTAAAGACACAAAGGTTATCAATATTTGTGTTTTCTTAAATCTTCAAACATAATAGGAAAACACGCCACTGAATCCAAATTAATCAAATACTTTTAGCGTAAGTTAGCAACTCCTCAAAGCAAGGTGTGGAAGATTCCAGCAACGAATCTTGCTCGTTACCGTTCAAAGGCAATGTTGCGTGTGTTGAGGTGCGTGGAGACGATGGGCGATGTGAGTCTCTGGGCTGTGTTTTCCTGCGACGGCTGCATGGCTGCCAGGAGGGAAGGTGCATCGCGGGGAGACAACACAAGTGGCTCCGTATACACCACCTGCTTCTCGTGGTCCACCTCCATCACCACTGCCCCATCATCTACGGAGGAGGAGCACGCAGGTAAGTGGGAATGGCCAGAGAGGAAAAATAAACCGAGGCATTCTAGCAGAGTCTGTTAAAGTGAAATCCTCAAAGGTATTTGTTTGTACGTGCTCAATACACACCTCCGCCCTTAAAGATGTAGCTGCGTCGCCCCTTCAGCCAGGTCATGTGTTCAAAGCCCAGAAGGGTGGTGTCCACGCGGAGGCACGAGCCACTCTTCCACACCCGGTAGACGTCACTGGGACAAACCTTCGACACCAAGGGCACTGAGAGGAAGATCGAAGAGAAGGAGAAGCATTTATGAAACATGAGGCAAAAAGAAAGAGAAAAGAAGATGTACACAAAAGGACAAATAGCTTTTCTGGAGCATTTCTAAATATAGTTTGTTACAAAGGACTGCAACTAATGATTATTTTGCATTGCAAATGAATACACTCATCAAATGCTTCATGAAAGACAAACAGTAACAATTAAGGAGACACAATGCCTTAAAATTATTTTGTATTGTGAAGAGTTAAACAACATTAGATATTTATGATAATACAGATAAGTGCAAGCTAACTGTATCTTTGTATGATGCAGTGAAGCACTGAAATTGATTTAGTCCACATGAAATTAAATTCCAGTACAACACTGCTTTATTAAAACCGCGACTCGTGTTTAACAAAACTGCAGACAGCTGATCATTAAATGTTTTTAATCATAAATCTTATTAATTATACATTCACATGAAGAGGAATTCATGTATTTACATTATACATGTTGTGATCTACATTATAAACTAGTTGATATTTGTACCAACATAAACAGTTGTAACTATTGATTGATTAGTTGTCAACTATTCAATAAGCAAACTGCTTTGATAATCAGTTCATCATTTTGAGCCATTTTGTAAGACAAAGTATCCTTTTTTTAATTTCAGCATCTCAAACAGATTAATTGACAATGAACATAATCGTTAGTTGCAGCCCCACTGAAATCTTCTACTGAAAGCTGCTACTTGAGCATCCTCTGCAGATTAGAGAAGGCAAAGTAAACACAGGAAACCACATTACATTACTGAGCAGTCTCATCAAATACAGATTACACTTCAGGCAGGATACTGATAGCTCGTAGCGGGCTGCATATTGAAATGAAGCTGCCCTGTATCGTGTTTCAAAATGACGTCTTTCAGAGTCGGCTGAGCGACAGCTGCCGTCCGGAGGGGAGCTGTCCAGCTGCTGTGGTGCTGAACCTGACCTCTGTGAAAACACATTAATGAAACACACTCACCCCAGCTGGTGAACTCCCACTTCATCTCCACGTAGAAGTCCCGCGCCTGCGAGAGAACAAGGACACTTTTATTACCCGCACAAAAGCAAAAAAGCCTTCCTTGAGAATCCTCCGTGTCTTCTTGTGTTTACACATCATCATTCAACTGAGACTCAAATGTAAAGGTGCATTAACTCTGTGGCGATTTCCACAAAAGTTTTTCAAAGCTTGGTTGAGTATTGGGTGTGTTTCTCGGGGCAACAGGTAGAGATTAATACCTTTTTTTTAATGACATGGCTGACTGTGTGAGGAGCAGCAGTTTTACCTGTCTGAGTTTGCTGAGCAGCTCTGGGATGCCCGCCAGCCTCTCGGTGGCTCGCTTGAAGTCTCTGTACTGGAGCACCAGCTGAACCAGCTCGGGGTCCCCGGTGCTCACAGCCTCCTGCAAGACTGACACACACATTTAACACACGTTTAATGACAGCGGCCGCTCCCCCCCCCCCCCCAGCAGCCTCAGACAGGGAGCAGAGCCACTCACTGGTCCAGCCCTGTGCGTTGCAGTGTGTGGGGTCCACTGAGTGCCGGAGCAGCACGCGGGTCGACTCCAGGTGGCCCAGACACACGGCCAGCTCCAGCGGGGTGCGCCCCCTCGGATCCAGCCGCTCCACGTCCTGCTGCAGGGTCCACAAACACACACACAAACCAGCAGCAGCATCAGCGCAATGCAGTGCGACCCAACACACACACACACATACATATATACACACCCACCCTCCTCTGCTCACCTCTCTCACCTCCTTCTTCTGCAGCTCCCGGTCCAGCTCCAGGTACTGGTTGTTCCAGACCAGATAATGCAGAGGAAAAGCCTCTTGAGCCATGGTGCTCGTCTGTCTGAGAGTACAAACTGTAGTAAAGCTGTTTTCAGTTTTTTTCTTTACGCCTCCCTCAGCCTGCAGACACAGCTGGTTAGCTAGCTAGCTCAGTTAACAGCAGAAAACGGGCTGAAAGCGGACGAGTGTTTCGGTAAATGAGTGTAAACCTCAGGCAGCAGATAAATATAATGTAATGCGCCTGTTTTTAAATTAGTGGGCTGAGTTAGACGAGCTAACTCAGCCCACTAATTTGATGAGCTAACGTTGACTAGCGGCTAGCTGAGCTAACGTCGGCTAACTGGCTAATAACAACATTGTTTGCGGCTCCTCTCGGCACCTGGTTTCCATCATCCACAAGGCGAGACAGCTAATTTATCCCAGCAAACACACGCCACCCGAGTCCGCTCATGGTTTTGCTGTTTCTCTCCCTCACTGTTTTTGTGTTTTAAAGAAGAAAATAAACGTGAACCCGCCGGCTGCTGGAGTTAGCTCGCTGCTGCTGCTGTTGCGAGCAGCCTGTTTATATGGCAGGTTGTTACAGTCTGTCAAAATAAAGAGAGATACGGCCTTTATTCCTGTTTCACATCCAGGTCACCAGAGCTGGAGCCCATACGATGCTGCAGAGAGCCGCCCACCCGGAGCACACCGAGCCCCGCCCGGCTGGCGACCACCGGAGCGGAGCAACATCTGGAGCAACATCACACACACACGCAGCTGATTTGTTTATTTACTGATTTGTTTACTGAGGCGTCGCTTCATTTCCAGGTTATGGAGAGACGCTGGGTGGAGCCTGGGAGGAGCACTGAAAGTAAAAGCGAGCAGTAGTACTGGTGGTGCAAAACGCACATGAATGCACTTTGTGTGAGGAGATGACAGCCACCCATTGTTTGTCATTTTTTATTTTTCTTGAAAAATAACACAAATAACATAAAGTGAAAAAAGAGGCTTCTGAAAATAATTACAATGCTACAGGATTCCCGTTCTGAAAATCGAAAAGAGGAAAACACATTTACACAAAAGTATATATTTATATATACTTATATTCATTCGAAGGGATATGGCCAGGAGAGCAGTTTGGGAGGAGACCTTTGATACTGAACCACTACACTTTAAGGGAACAAAGAAATGAACAAACCCCCACCACCACCCGCCATACAAAATCATACATCTTCTACACTGAATTGGACATGGTCATGAAATTCAGTGAAAAGTATATACTCACATTTTTCATCCATGAAAAGAAAACAAAATAAGCGTATCAAAGAAGGGTGGGGGAGCAGTTTTGTCTAGAATATTAACACTTTTGCTCTAAATGTCGTCTCTGTACAAAAAAACAAATCAGTTTGGAAATAATAGCACCTGAAGTCTAACGGTTGTTTGAAGATGCACCATTTATCTGACACCTAATCCTTGGCTTACCCTCGTACACTTAATGCAACCTGCCCTTTGTTGGGGTGAGGTCTTGTTGCCACGTCGATTGCCTTCTCACACTGTCTTTCCCTCCCCCCAATACACCCGCTCATTATGTGTGTATGCTTATCAAGCATATCACCAGACAGCTGTTGCACCTAAATGCTTATTAACCTCAACACAGGCCATTCAAGTCGCCACTTTATAAGTCTTCTTAAAAAGGAAAATCTCAAAAGCATAGATGTTGTGCATAAAACATCAAGCAAACTTAACATTTAGTCTCTTGAATCAGACAAAAAAATACAGATTTGGAGCACCCACATGCGGCTGAGATCAAATGAGTTAAAATGAGTCACATTATAAATAAGACTTTATGGGTATCGGCTGAACAGAACGATGCAGATTTACTCCCGAGGATGAAACTTAAGTCTTTGCTCATCTCTTCCTCAAGGCCGGAGTTAGTGATGTGTGTCCAAAGAAAAGCTGAGCACTTGTTTATCCAGAAGGATGCGTCTTTTCAAACAGATGATTAATTGCCTGTGTTCTCCAACTCCTGGTAAAAAAAAAAAGACCTATTGTTTTTTTTCCACACAACATTAATTCCCCAAAAACAGAAAAAAAGAAGCTCCTGAGTCTCTCTTTAGGTAAACGGGAAGAAAATGTATATTATGATGAAAAGAAACATTGTTCCAGCTGCGACAACCCCTTTCACCACCACCACTTAAGTGAGTAAGCGCTCCCAGTTTAGACCCCACCCCTCCTTTCTGCGTAATACAGGTGCTTCCCTGCCTGTCTGCGTTACAGAGTCACATCAGGATCCACTCTGCTGCCTTTCCACCCTCAAACCCCCTCTGCGGCATAGAGGAGGTTTAAGATATCCTCTGGATCAGTTTTTCGTCTGATAGGCAGTAGAGCGTGTTGACTGACAACTCGGAGATGAAGGCCTCGCACGCCTTCCGGGAGACGCCTTTACAGCCTCGCAAGTCGAGCAGTGAGATGCAAGAGAGGCGACGGAGATACTTTAGACACGTGTCTGTCAGCTTGCTGCAGCCTGAGGAAGAAACAGAAGCATCAATAATAGCGACACAAACTAAGGCAACATGTTCATGTTCTTTTCTTCTTAAATCAAACTGCAGTCTCGCATGTTATGCGTTCCCATCAATCTCTCACCTCCCAGGTTGAGTTCAGTGAGCGTGTTTCGGGTGGACGAGCCCACTGCAGTCAGCAGGTTGATGGAGTGATCTGTGAGGCTGTTGCAGTGGGAGAGGTCCAGTTTTGTTAAATGGGGCATGTGGCGGATCACCAGGCGCAGAGTGGAGTCGCTGATGTCCAGGCCTGCTAGTCGCAAACACTGCATGGCCCGCAACTGACTGCGGTTGTCACAGCCTGCAACAACAAGGGTTTAAAGGAGAAAAAAGGAACGTTTTTGTAAAAGAGTTTTATGAGGAAAAGGTGCAAAACTGAAATCAAATGAGAGAAAAGGGCAAGAGGATATTTAGCAGATAAATTAACTAGTGATTGTGTATAAATAACAATCAATCTATCGATGTGAGGCTACACCCACCTGGAGGGGTGACGAGATCCCTGATCTGAGCGTCTTTGACCCCGTCTGCATACCGCAGGTCTAGAGATCGAAGGAGAGGGCAACCAGAGGAGCAGAGAGCTGAAATAGATGACCAGGAACAACCTGCCACCATCAGATCCTTCAGCCCTACAAAATCAAGTAGATTTGTGTGTTAATGTACATGTTGGAGCAAAAAACCAAATCTAAAATTAATTTCAAATCTCTAAATATGGTCATTAAGTAAATATGCTTAAAAAATTTTTTTAACAAAACATTACACATATTAACATATAAGTCTTAGATAAATCTCTGTACTTACATATTTCTCATACATTTGTTTCAGAACATGACATTTATTTCCATATTTAATTAAATTTTAAATCAATACAAATTTTGTTACAGAAAGAGAAGCAAAAAAAGAACAACAGCGCTTCTGTTCGTGTGTCTGTTTACGTACCAGGCAGGCGGCCAACAAGCCAGCTGAGCTGCTTTTTAGAGATGTTGGTCCAAGACAGATCGAGTGTGACCGGCTGTCTTTTTATGATGCCTGTTAGGGCTTGAGGAGTAACGGTGCGTTTGATGCTCAGGTCAATCCGTGCCCAAAGCCGCTTGTCTAAACACCTACAAACAAGCACACACAGTCATGAAGAATGCATCCATTCAGCTTGTCACCTGTTTGCAGAGCGATATGACTCACTGACTACTTAACGTAGATAAACAGCAGCGGGTTTGTAGGAAAGATGTAAACATAAGGTTTAATGGCATTTATCAAATTTATATTCTGTTCCGAATCTCATTAGGTTTGCCTTTTAATTAGCCTACAACTCAAAGATGTCTAATCACAGTGTTGACTGAGCAGGCAGAGACAGTTTGTCGTGGCACCCTAATTAATGTTCATAACCTGTATCTAAACTGAGATGAGCAGCATAAAATATGAAATGTTAATTAACTGTATCTGACAGATTCAATTAACAGCTGTTGATGTACTTCATGAGCTACTTACTCCAAATGATTGAAATGTTGATAAAAGTAATGTCATAATACATTAATAATCAGAAGTTGTTTCAGCATAACTGTGATCAGCTGACCATTATTCTCAGGTGAAGTCACCGGTCTCTTGGTATGTTAAAATACACAAACACACAGTCCAATTCTAACAGGCCAAAGTGAGAGTCGCCTTGAGAGAACAAGCCTGCAAACTGTACTTAAATTGCACACTGCCAATAAAAAGAGTCCAAAGAGATAAAAGTTTTGATAAGAGATTTCTTAACTCCAGAGCTGAACAAATAATTTCCAGACCAGGAACCCGGATGCAAAATGGAACCGGCTATTTGAACCTGTTCTAAATAAAAACACATCAGCTAAGAGCACTTACCATTTGTACCAGTTCTTGCAGACGGCCATGCAGACACAGAGATCTGCACGACTTAAGTAGCGGAAGACAGACACCCACACTTCTCTCTCGCAGCCCGGCCCGCTGCCACCGCTCTCCCTGTCTGCCTCGCTGCCTCCTTCCTGCAGGGCGGACAGAGGGATGCGGAGATGAGGAAGCTCAGACGATGAAGAACAGGAAGCGCCATTGCTCAGTTTAGCTGGCCTGCTCAGCTTTGTTCTTTTGGGGCCCTCCAGCCTGTCCGGGTGGGAGATACGAGTGTCCGTGTGTCCACTGCGAGTGTGTGGTGGTGTGTGCCTGTTTGAGTGCTGATCGGGACAGGGGCCGCGACTTCTAATGGGGGGTCTGACAAGGGCTCTGTTCTGGGTGTGTATAGTGGAAGTGGCAGTTTGAGGGGCGACTGCCTCTAATTTGGGGACAATAGCTGATGGGTCTCGCTTGGCTCTTGTTGGCCTTTGGAGTGTCACTTTAAGAAATGAGCCATCTTTGCCCCCCGTTTGACTGTCCTGCTCCATCTCCTCTTCGTCATCCTCCTCCGCACCGTTTTGGTTGGCCACCTCACTCCCTTCCTCTTCTCCTTCTTTGGCTGCTCGTCCTCCTCGCCTCGACTGCGGCTGGTTCTCTTTATCCAATCCCCTCCCACTGTTCTGCCCCCTCTCCTCTTCCTCGTCGTCGTCGCTGCTGCTCCCTGTGGTGCTGCTGCTGCTGCTGTCCTCGCTCTCCTCTTCCAGCGCTCCGTGGCTTCTTCCACTTCTCATTCCTCTTCCTGCTCCTCCTCCCCGCAGTCTCACACCTCTTCCCCGACCTCTGCGGGGCTCCCCCTTGGACTCAAATAACGGACTGAGGGAAGACTGCTGCTGCTGCGGGAAGGACCCAGTTGCTCCCGAAGAGCTGTGGAAATGGGAGCCGCTGGGCCAGGTAGAGACCCGGCCTCTGCCCTGAGATAGTCTGCTGGTAGGAGAGCGCAGCCGGGACAACACCCTGGAGCCAAGCAGCCTGGGAGAACGATCCAGAGACTGTTTCTGTTGGAACAGAAAGAGCGTCATGTTGTATGTTTCAAACATTACCCTCTTGGCAGTATTGTGAACAATAATTTAAAATGTAGCACCTAAAAACATAAAAAAAAAAAACTTTTCACCACTGACAGTCACATTGCAACTAAACTGATGTTTAAGTACACATTGCTCACTGTATTTTACAGAAAAAACATCATCATGGTTTAAACACATCTTTGACTAAATGTTTGGATGAAACTACCTCCTGGATTTTTACTTCGTATCCACTGAAGTATCTAAATGCAGTAAATTGCCATCAGGAAATAAGTGTGCTTCTTACCGCTAAAAGTTTGCTGCGCTCCAGTTTTATCTACAAGAAACATAAAAGAGGTTGGAGAATGAGGTAAATGTGAAACAACAAAGAGAAGAGAGCAGATAAGTTTTATCTATTTTAAATCTGTGGCATCTGTCAATTACAGTATCTTCACTAACTAAAATAGACCAAAATAAGTCTCAAAACAATTCTTTCTTTTAGGCCAAACGCATTGTCAGTGCATTGAAACCTTGAAGCTTTAAGGCTTTTAAAATTTACAATAAAACTTTTCATTTACACTACTTCATGAACAGAGACACACTGAACTGTTAAAAGGCAACTGCTCCTGTGATGCAAAAATATTTGTTACCATTTGCTTTTTATCATTAAAACATCAGTGAAAACGCATCTAAATCCAGTTATGATTTCCCCTTTACCCTCTTCTTAAGTCTGAGCTCCAGTGCATTTGCTCTTTTGCGGTTCTGTTGATGCTGCAATAGCAATTTCTGAGAAGGTGGTGGCGCTGTGGGTCGCGATGGGGGTCTGTTACGTCTCCCTCGGCGCACATCTTCACTTACACCGATGCCTTCCTGGTATGCTAGTTTGGACGGCGGGAAGGAGCCCTCTGACTCCTCACTTTCCTCATCGCTGGATGACTGGTGTGAGGAAGACAGGAAGAGATGGGGGGTGGGGATGAAGAAAAGAGATGTGTCACTGTTAATTTGATCAACAACATATCAACTTGTGAAAGTGACTAAAAAAAAGATGAGAGAGATACAGAAGGTTTTGGGTTTGGTACCTCGGTTTCTGAGTCTTTGCCCTGATAACATTTGGGACATTCCCAGCAGCTGGGCAAATCCTTATTGATCTTCCCCTCACCAGGTTCCTGAAACACAAAACAGTTGAAAGTGTGAAACAACAACCAGGAAATGTGTTCAATAAATGCAACTTTGCGGGCAGCAAAACAAATCATGCAATAATTAGATGTTGTATTCAGTTTTTTAGCCTTCTCCATGTCTGAAGCAGATTACTTTAATGCACTGGCGATGGGCGATCTGCGAACAGACGGAGCACTCCATGAGCGAGTAAGTGCTTGGATCCGATTCATCAAATTCCCCTTCTCCACATATGGCACATCGCGCTGTGTTGGGCAGGGCAGGCTGGAGGCACAAAAATATATATATTATTTACAGTCGAATTAAAAGAATATGAAAACTGTTCTGGTGCAGTACAGCTAAGTAGCATTATTTGCCTGAAAAGCACACAAACAATGATGGGCATTACGACTCACCGCCAGACACTGTCTCATGATGCAACTCTTCTTCATGCGTCCAGGCCCACCAAACTTCCTCATGTCCTGGCAGTACTGACAGGTGCCACACTCCTTCCTGCAGCAGGCGGAACAGCGCTTACACCTCACCCGCCTGCGCCTGAGGGCAGAGATGGAGGAGCGTTTGTTGGGCCTCTGGCCCAGAGGTTTGTGGAGGGTGGGGCCCAAGCGAGGACGGTAAAGGACGGGGGGAGGGGGAGTGGGAGGCTGGTACCATGACGGCTGTATAAGAGAGGAAAAAACAAAGAAGAGGTAGGTTAGAGTTGGGTACACAACAGGCTGGTTCCTTGTTTGATGAGTAAAAATGAAGTGCAAAGTACATATGGGAGAGTTTACTGATAGAATATTTTAATGTCAATAATACGTAAGAAAAAGAAGGTTAAACTAAAGCACGTATTATAAAAACTGCATATCTTCTCAAAAACAGATGTCATTATCTCTGCACAGATGTATGTTGCCACGTGAAATTTGTTATCTCACCCTCTTGGGCCACCTGACAATGGGCTGTCCAGTGAAGGCCAGCTTCGGGTTGTCAATGACATGCTGCTTCAAAAGTGTCTGTACAAGTGGAGAAAAGAAATTGAGTTACAAGATGTGAAACATATTTGGACTTGTCACAGCATAATAAAAACAGTAGAAGAAAACTGTGATATCTGTTTGAATGTACTGCAAAAGTAACTTCAGCGACCTAACACCCACCCTCATGTCCTCAAGTAGGGTTGCTGCGTTTCTGATGCCTGCAGGGACACATTTTTTGTGGGGTGGCAGTTCCTCCAACTTCCCTAAGAGGTTCCAGAGTCCCTCCAGCTCAAAGGTAGTCAGCACCGGCGGAGGGGCGCCAACTTGAGCTGCCTCTTCTTCTTTCACTTCTTCTTCCTCAACCTTGAGCTCCATGTTTTCAGCATCAATCTCAACTCCATTGGATGTGCCATTCCCAGAGTGGTTGTTTGTTTCAACATCAGCCCGGGTGAGTCCTGAAAACAGAGAGAGCATGGCGGTCAAAGTTCGTGTCAGTAAGAGATTTGTTTATGTGTTGAAGAAAAAAAAATGCGAGGGCAGTCGTGTTTTCTTTTGTTCATGCATCCTCACCAATGCCTAGGGAGTATTTCTGGAACTCAGGAGTGAGATGGGAGACCTTGGTCAGACAGTAGAGGTATCTCTCCAGGACATACCAGCACATCTCATAGTAGAACGGGTAGCGGAACTTTGATGGCACCTAGAGGACGAGGAAGGAAAACACTGCTCAATCATTTTTGCATCTTCAAGACCCTGCTGAGTCAAATACCACTGTTAGACTAAATAAAATGTATGTTATCTTGCATTTTTAAAACATAAATTCATATTTTTGCTGCTTTAAGAGGATTGCCTTAAGAAGCACTGGTCATAATTTTGTTGTTGCTCACACTTTTGCTTAGGGAAGGTGGTGTTGTTTCCACTGGAGCCAGCTGGATACAGACTGAACACCTGCCTGCACACCTCAGCTCAGCTGAGCAGTAATAACGTCTGAAAATAATCTTAGTACTGTCACCTAAAGGATTGTTGTGTTTGCTGGAGAATGATTGATTTTGTCTTATAACAAAAGCCTGACATGTGTGTTCACAAATTACACCAAAAAAGTGGTAAGAATACATGACGTTGATAGTTTGATGGCAGTATATGATGGCCAATACTTTTGTTCAGCATCAGTATCAGAATGTGTTTCTATGTTGAGTAAGTCCACAGAATGAGACTGAATCATACCTTGCATAATCACAAAATCTGAATTAATCACTAATGTGTGTCAAGAGAATGGCTACACGTCCTGTATCTCCTGTGAATGTTTGGTGCAGCTCACCCGCGTGCGATCCTCAATGCTGTAGATGTTGAGCTGCATGGGGATGTTAAAGCTGTGGAGGAAATTTCCCCCAAAAACCAGCGTGTCCTCTGGTGTATACACGGCATGGATCCACCCTACAACATACAACACACAGGATGATGGAGACATGTAGAAATTGAGATGTATGTAACTGTGCTGTGTGTGTGTGTGTGTGTTTCACTGCTGTATTACAGTAACAAACCTGATGGGATAATGAAGGTGTTCCCCTGTTTGAGCTCTATCCTCTGGCAGTCATGACATTTGTCCCCCAGGAAGATATCTCCCTGTTTTCCTGATAAGACCCAGTTCTCATACATCTCCAGGTTCTGTGGTGTGGGTGGAATCAGCCAGAACACCTGCAGAAGTCAAAGGTCAGTTTTAAAGTCAGACACAACATGATATTATGACTAAAAACTTTTGGCTCACTGAAGTCTGTGCCTCCAGAGCAGTTCTACTTCTCGACTGACCTTTCCTCCTCGCAGGATGTGGTACCACACTGAAGTGCCTCCAAAGTCAATGTGGAAATCTGTGAAGCAGCCCTGCACACTCATGAGACAGTACCTGGAGAGAAGGCAATGAGATTTTAGATCAAAACAAGCTAAAAGGTTGAGATGTAAATGAAAAAAAAATGTATCACAATGAGAGAAAATGTTTCATTTGTGGCTTTCTTACTTCTGTACTTTGGGATAATGCATGTCTATGATGGCATTAGTGGAGTCTCTCTGTCTCTCCTTGAGGTGACGGGGCCACATGTTGTCCACCCAGTCAATGAGATCCACCTGAATAATTTGGAGAAATATGGTATATGGTATTAAAAAAAATGCCCCAAACCCAGGACTGTTTCTAATAACTGTCACCACTATGTGGATGTAGACAAACCTCTAATGCAGCCAGAGCAGCAGACATGTTAATGAATAAACAGCTTGTCTTTCTTGACTGCATAAAATTCCATTTTCTGGTTGTGTGACTTACAGTCATGTCAGTAAGAGTTCTACAGCTGCATTATCAATGTGCACATGTGGGTTGCAGTAAAACTTTGAGCTGTGAAATGATGAGTCTCCTTACTGAGGCCGGTCTTTTGACCAGATTCTCCAGCCTGGTGTGGCTGAACTCGAGGCTGATGACATTGTAGAGTTTCTCTCTCTCTGATGGTGGTGTCTCATAGTAGCGCCGCCACTGAGCCATTGACATCTCTATCCCCTTCTGGGTGTTCACGTCCATCACGTCTACAATGCGTCGACTGCCTGCAAGACCATTAAAAAGGGGATCAGGAAATGAGACTACTGCTATCAAATCTTTAAGCATGCTAGGTATTCATTGTGTCCATGGTCAGTTCTTTCTGTGGAAACTATAGCCCAACAAACACAGGATGTTTGAGGACAACATTCATACTGAAATTGTTACCAATCAGCCACCATATTCACAAATAGACAAAAAGCCAAGGCAATTTCATCCACGCGTTACCTACAAGGAGATACTTGGTATGTTACATTTTGTGTATAAAAAGCATTTAATTTTAAAATACAAAATAAGAACTTACCTACAAATAATTTGACATCACTCACACTGAAGTCAGGGTCTGGCATTCTGGAAGAGAATTTTTTAAAATGTTTTCCTCAAACTGGTTTACTCTTTATTTTTTTTTACATGTTTAAAACTAAAAAAGACTATATCAGCATGTAAACTTGAAAACACATGTAATAATATATTTCATAATGTATGTGCTTAGAAAGAAATGAATAATGTACAATTAAAAACGAAACAAAGCAACTTACTGTATGCCAAGGCCGTCAGCTGTCTCAAAGACAATGGGGTCCCTGAGCCCTTCCCTCTGGATGTATTCAAATGTGAAATCTAGACACAAGAGACACACACAAAGTTGTAATACCGAAATGAAAATTCAGATCAACACAATGTTAAAAATATGCAGTGGCAGTAACACGGAGAAAACAGCTACCCATGACCCCCTTTAAATGGCATTATGTTTGAAAGTACAGTTTCACCTAAATTAGACAAAAGATCTCTCTTTCAAACTTCTCACCTTTACCCTCCATGTGTTTGATCAAGTCAGAGTTGAACCTGAGGCACTGCAACTTTTCATCCAGGTCAAACATTCGTTTCCCCTCAATTTCGTCATCTGAGATTCCATCGTCCTGGTAGCGACGCCGCGTGCCTGTACGCTGAGGACAAAAAGACAGTTTCTGTCAGACTCTTTAACATCAGACATGGACACAGTTAGTGGTGAGCAGCAGAAAGAGGACAGGACGAGAGTGCCAGAATAACTCTGAGAGAAATATGGGATGTCTTACTGCACTGAAGCTATTTCAGTGCCATGACAAAGCTGGTTATAACAGATCTATCAGACAGACAGCGTGTAACGCTCATGTCAACATCACGTATGTAAAAAAGTTGCATAATAAAAATGGACTTAAAGGATATGCTTGGAAAGAAAACCTTGAAAGTAAAATCACTAAAGTACCCTGGGTATGAAAACTAACACTCAGCCAGACACAAACACATTTGAATCTCACGCTGATGCGAAGGTCCAAGAACCAGAATTTATTAATGCATTTTTTAAATATTCTTACTGGCCCTCATAGCTCAGTTTTTGTTTTGTTTTTTCCAAAAAAGTTTTAAAAACCAATATATTATCATCCAAGACTATTTGAAAAACACAATAAATCAATCCAGGCTGATCAGTGAGCCAACCAGCAACCAACTCAGTTAATGTGGGAACCAAACAATACGACATTACAATAGCTGGGGTTAATCTTCCACACGCTGCACCCCTCCTCCTCCTCCTGCCATTCACCCTGTGCAGCTAGACAGATGGATCAAGCCCAACTACACCCCCCCACACACACACACACCCCTCCCACACTCAGATCTCCCCACCCCCATCCCTTTAAACACAAATGTGGTATTATCTCAACTCTGATGCTCCCCACTTCTATAACTGGGGGCTGCACCGCACACATTAGCGTCCAATTGAATTCAATATTGGGACAGTAACCACCCCTCTGCTATTGTCCTCATAAAAAAGTAATAAAAGATGACAAAGGAAATCAATTAATCATTATAAAGCAGGAACTTATGGGTGCTGTTATTAAACTTTGTTGACAAACAGGCCTTGATTTGCTTTCCAACTATGAACAATGGCATAAAAGTGCAATCATATATTTATGTAATTACATATATTTATAAATGCATCTTTTTTTCTTTATCCAGTTCCCACAAGCACAAATATTAATATAATTTCTGTGAGCACACATCGGGAACTCTGGATGGTAACTTCACAACAAAAAGGTGAGGTTTTAAAGGTGTTATAAAGGTCACAGCTGACATGTCAAACAGTGAACTTGACCTCGTCTTGAACCCAGGTCAGGTTCATTACTGTTATCAGGCTGAGAGACAAAAACACAGACACAGTGTCCACAACAAACCGGGGCCATTACACTCAAATGCAACGATTTACGACCGCCACACTTCTCGTGTGCATCACAGGGAGCCAAAGCCACATATGAGCCGGGTAAAGACATTTAACAGCGCGTTTGGTTGACATTTAAAGCGAAGAGTTGGGCTGAGTTACTCACCAGGCGCTTGCTGTACCGTGTGTGAGGGTCCTCCATGATCACTGCAGGAGACACAAAGTTTAGTGAACACACGTCCGATTAACACGGCCAGTCTGTGGTGAAACATTTCATCTTGTTTTCACGTTAAAATCACACAGAAACACACCCCTCCCTCCCTCTCTCCCCTCTCTCTCTCTACAGAAGTGGAGCCTCTGCTAACTGCGCTAACGTTAGCCCGAAAGCTAACGCCAGCGACAACAAAAACATTAAACTGTGCGGACTCAAGCGGCGATTATCTGCTTTTAGCGGCGACACCGGGAGCCTTCGTGTCTATTTACCCCCTGTTACCGAGCTGGCGTTGTGTTTAGCCGAGCCTGCAGCTGACAATCCCTTTCATAAGTCGTCGGCTAACGCGGCGAGCTAGCTGACGTTAGCCCGTGTAGTTGTGAGCTTCTTCATCGGTACCTCCGCGACTCAACTGCTCCTCGGCGGCCGCGGTCAGAGCGACGTCTCCCGGCTAGAGCGTCAGAGGCCTCCCGGCGAAGTTTCTCCCCATGTCGGGCGACGGCGGCTGCGCTGTTGGTCTGTTGTTGTGTTTGTTATTGTGCGATAAAGTTAGGACGACTCGACGCTCCGAGCCGCCATTTTCAGCTGGTCGGAAAACACACACACTCACACACACACACGTATGCGCGCGCGCGCGCACACACACACGGATAATACACACACACGCACACACACTCGAGAGAGAGGAGAAAAAAAAGAAGCGCTCACGATCCACCCCCCTATTTACCCCGCTGCTCCGACACGTTCACAGAGAGCCGCTCTGATTGGCTGCAGCAGGTGCTATTTAAACTGGATTATAATATGTTAATACGCAGGTGCGCTTGGTTTCTGCTGCAGGAAATATTCAGCAGCAGTAATCCACTAATCCTACTTTCAACATTTTATTTATTTTCACCTGCATGTACTCAAGTTATCTGGATGACTGTCAATGGAGCACATATATGAAAAACAAGTACTCAGATCTGACACTTAAGTGAAAGGAGTAGTAGAATAGTGTAGGAATACTCTGTTGTCAGTAAAAGTTCTGGATTGATATTTTTTTTCATTTCTGCTGCTGGAAAAGATGGAGCTAATTTCATGTGATTTATACACTCCTGGGTAGATTAACACACAACAGTACAATGTCATCTCTGTATGCTGCTATGAGAAGCTGGAAACCATCCGCAGTGGACCAGCTCCCACCCAAAGGCCTGGAGGCGGCCCAAGGCAGTGACACCCGTTTGAGACAGATAAGGAAATAAATGAATAAATTTTAAGAGGGTGGACCCTGGTAACCCTGTCCTGTACTAAACTGCAAAATGATGACGATGATGATGATGATGATGATTATTATTATTATTATTATTATTATTATTATTATTATTATTATTATTATTATTATTATTATTATTACTATTTTACTATGTATGTGTACACATATGTATTTTCTTTTTCACTACTTTCCCTTCTTTTAAAAAAAAGGAAATATCAATAACTTGCTTTCAGTGGAACAGTTTACTTCACTGCTTGTATGTTTCTATTTCTTATCATCCCTGTTCTGTTATTCTTCTGTCTCATCCCCACTGTATTTTAAAACACCTATATTATACTAATACAAATGTTGTGTGTATACATTTCATGCAAATGTGTGTGTATACATACTGCATATATAAATATGTAACAGTATATTTCTTTTAGATGTACTTTTGAATACATTTAATTTGGTTTATATTATATTCTAAGTGAAGTGTTTGAGTATTTGTTAATACCTTTTCTGTGTAAGGCATGAAGGAGGCTTCAACTGCATTTCATTGTGCTGTCCTGTATTATATAATGACAATAAACCCTGAACCTGAAGTGTTAAGACTATCTTATCTTTATGTTGCATAATTTTAACATTATAATTGGTCACGTTTAGCATCAAAGCAAATAAATATTAATATTTTCTAAAAAAAAAAAAAAACTGTCTCTTTCTACTTTGGTGTGAAAAACCAGGATCATGTACCGTTTGATTTCGATTTGATGTAGCTACATTTCATTTATATACACTGATCTTTATTTCCCTTTCATTCATTATTTACCGACCTGCATGTCCCCGCCCCCCCGCGATTATCCTGCAAACCAAAGGCAGCAAAACGAGCGCACCCAGCAGCAGGCCCCGCCCCCACACGGCGCTGATGGGCGGGGCGTGGCTGCGGCTGGGACGGACAGAGGGATGATGGGGGGTGTACGGAGGTGGAGGTGGAGGTGGGGGGATGAAATGAGGTCACGGAAGCTGTCGGTGCACGGATGTCAAGTCGTGCATTTGCTGCGGCTTTGCATTCGCAGCAGATCGGGGACGAACAACATGGACGAAGCTCTGCGAAGTGACAAACATGTCGATAAAAACATTTAAAAAAAAAACCATCAGGCACAAGAACCGAAAGCGCACACCGACACCGGGCACCATGCACAGAAATCTTTTTATTACATAACAGGCTTTTTTTTTTTACTGGGTTGACACGCAGCCAGTGAGCGAGGCGACCACAGGCCAGCCAGCAGCATACAGACACACAGACAACATCACACACAGTTTATTCAAATGATGACACCAAACACGTCCGAAAATATATACTACTTAATTAAGATCTGACAGTAATGATCGTGTGTTACATGCATGAACAGGACTTTTGGAGCCCAGACAGCATAAAAGCAACAATCCTCTTCGTGCATTTAAAAAAAAAATCCAGTTTGAATGAACCTTTTTGCAATAATTTCCTGATAATCATTAATCCCTTTTAGAGACGACTGTGCCCTGTTTGCACCACCAGGCGGCGGCAGACTGCAGCCCGACGTGATTTAAAGCCATCTGGTTGTGATCAGGCAGACTTGAGAAAAAGAAAAAAAAGATCTACACATTTATAACACGTTTTCAAACACTTCATACAGCAAGAAAGTAATGTTAAATTCAAATGATTAAGTGTAGGATAAGTGCACAGGAATGATATAGTTTAATTTTTTTAATACCTTGTTATATTTTAAAACAGATTCAAATAATGGGCAGGGTAAATAAAAAGGTGTGTGAGTGTTGGGGGGACTGCCTCATGAAATGTTTTTTTTCTTCATATCTTCTTTCCTAGAAAGATGACACACAGACAAGAAGAGGACATTAATTCAACATGTAGCGTGAAAGAGCAGATTTCATAGTGTTGATGCAGGTGTTTTACCTCTTTACAGGCTTTTTACGAGAAGAAGCTGTAGAGATAGGAGAACCCAACGATCCCAATGATGGCACAGCACAAAGTAATCATCATCTTTTTCTGTTGATTTAATAAAAAATAAACAGTGAGGCAATGACAGGCAGGTGCTGGAATAAAGTTTTAATTCATGACACAAATGCAGCCAAACAAAATGAGGTTATTAACATTTATGGAGGGAAATGGTTGAGAAAAAGGAGAACAAACAGCCACAGAGGTCAGGCTGTGTGTGTGCGTGTGTGTGTGTGTGCATGCGTGCGTAAAGAGAGAGGAAAGGTGTGAAAAAAAAAACAATCTTACCTCTTTGACACCAGTGTGTAAAAGCTGTACTTTGCAACACAGTGGTAAACATCTGCTGACACCAGCTACTGCCACCCCATAAAGACATTCACACAGTTCTTCATTCACATGCAGTCATCAAAAAGTGTAAAAATTCAGTTAAATATTTACACTCTGTTGTCCAAAAAGGGACAGGGAGGAGAGACAGCACAGAGACACTTTGTTAAAAAACATAAAATCTTTAATCTCCATTGAAATCATGGGCTCCTTCATTTAAAACAGAGTACAACAACAATTTCACTTCTCTCCTCTTTCTCACATTGCAGCCCTTCCTGATGGCTGAAGTGGTGTGAAGTAAAAAGGCCTGAATAGACGCATTAGCGCTGAGGCCAGAAGCCAAAAGAGCAGACGGCCCGGTCAAAGGACCAGGCTGGGAAGGGCCTCTCACTTTCAAGTGCTCCCTGCACGACTTGAATTAAAGGCACCATTCAGGCTCCACTCTAACAGAGACAGAGGCCCCTCAGTGATGGCGGCTCTCATAATGCAGAGGATTTTTTTTCTTTGCATTACAATCTCTACATGTGGTCAATAAATGTTGATTAAAATCTATCTTCTTCTCTTTGGTGACTGGAAATGATTTTTGGTTTGATTCAGTGTTCTGCATATGTCTTTAATTGACATATTAAAGCCACTCGGTGACGTGCGCGCTGCACTTCAATAAACTGTCAGTTTGACACATTTTCCTTCTGCCAAGAAGAAAAAGCCTGATGAAATGATGGTAACCAACCAGTACTGAACTCAGCTGCCAGTTTATTCGGTGCGACAAACTAATGAAGTGCAATGCAAAAGCCCTGCGTGAAATCATGAAGTTGTGTGCGGATGTAGCTGCATTTTCTGAAAATATGGACCATAACTAAAGAACATGACAGTTATTCTGATCATTTTTTTTCTTTTCTAAAGTTGTTGATTAAACTTTATGAACATTTTGAAGATTGTAGTTAGTGGTGCTCTTGAATTGTAAACTGCTATGCTGAGAGGCATTTCTGGTATTTTATCCACCCCCCTTAATATCAATGAAGGCAGGCTAAATGTTTGACACAACTTTTAGGTATAAGAGGCACCTCAAACTACTGGTACTTCAAAATGCCCATTAAGTTTAACCATGAGAGAAAGAATACTATAACATTCATGAACATGATTTATTATGGGGCTGTTGTATTAGAACACTTCAGATTGAGATTGTTGTACCTAATAAACTGGCAACTTGTATGTTTACAGTAGACATTTTAAGAGACCGAAAATAAACCAGTTGATGCAGTTCACACTAGTCAGGGAAAACTGCAGGTTAGCGTGTCCATTTGCCCTTCATCCTGTGTGTACGACTTTATTTATTTCGTTAAAAAGTTTGATAAATACGTAAATAAGACTATTCTGGCACTTAAAGTGAAAAGGCTAGTGTTACTACCATACTCTGTCTTTAAACCCTTTGGCATTAAAACAGCATTTTAACAAGGTAGACTATCATGTCTTTACACATAAAAATGTGAAGATGAATGACATTTTAACAGGTTAGCTAAGATACAAGACTAATATTCAGAAATGTTTCCCAGTGTTGCAGTGTATAGATACATCTTCAAGTAAGGGACTTACATTTATCCCTCTTGCCTCGTCTTCTTTTTGCTTATCTTAGCTCCACCTGTCCACCAAATCTGTTGCTAGAAGCACCATCCTTCACATTTAAAATCAGAACCACTGAGCTCTCTAAACTGAAGGCTCGTATGTGAGCACACATGGATCCTCTTCAGGTTTAAGAACCGAGCCAGGTTCTGGGCTAGATATCGGCAACACACAAAATAACTATAATATTAGTAATTACATAATCATCTGAGCTTCATCACAGATAAAAGACATATTTTGAAATGTGAAAGTGCTGTAACTCCCCTAAAACCGACAAACTCCAAATACAGTGAACGTACAGTAGCTAGCTTTTCAATCACTACATGTGTCCAGGCTCATAAAAAGGTGAGAAAATAATGATGAGGGAGGTGATGTGCTTCTGTAAGGCTTCATGACGGCCAGACTTACTGGACGTTAAAACAAATTTCAGACGACAAACACTAACAGGGTGATTCTTTGGCATCAAATGGTGAACAATGAAATGTCTCATAATGTCACTCCAGTGATGCTGGAGTGACATTATGAGACGATCAGTTATTTTTCAATTCCCTTTTCCCTTCCACAGTGATACGACAGGTATTATGCCTCACATCAGCTTCAGTTTCATTTCCTCATTTGCAGCAGAGCGTCCTCACACAGTGCGATCCGCCTGTAGAGAGCGGTCAAACAGACCCTCACGTGGTGGTAAGGTTGGCTCTGATTGGACAGATGTCAAAAAGGTTTCATGATAATCACAGGTTTCGTAGATCCTCTTGTTCCTCAGAGGCCAAATGTAGAAAAAGACCTTTTTAAAAATGATGAGTTGTACATCTGCGGGTTAAATATCATTATATCCATACGGAGGGATCTGTTTTTCTTTGGTGGATCAGCTGATGGAGGACGGGATGGAGTGGACAATGAAGAAACTTGACAACAAGACAGCTGTCCTGCTATAGTGTCTGGGTGAGGATGATGATGAGGATGATGAGAGCAACCACTGCGCAGACCACGCCAATGATGATGATCTTCTGCAGAGAGGGAGACAAAGGCGAGGATGGTGTTAATGATTGGGGGGGTAGAGACTGTGCACGACTAACTCACCACTGGCACTGCTTTGTTTGTTCAACAGTAACCAAAGGCGAGTGCTGCAGAGTAGCATAAAAAAAACACACACCCAAGAACTTCAAATACACACACCTCAAGTAAGCCCTCTGGATAAAACAGAAAACACACACGCACGCACACACACACACACACCCAAAGAGGAGAAGAGCGTGCAAACCCTTTTCCAAAGCATGCTTCATACCCACACCCACTGTGGCGCAGCAGAGGTTATTTGTTCCAGAATTACTCACCCTTAGCGCTCCTCTTACTCAAATAGTTCATCAGCTTCGCTTCAATCCCACTGACAACCCGATTATGAGAGCTAGTAGTGCCAGCGAGACCAGCACAACCACCACTATTATCACCGTTTTCTGTGGGGAACAACCAAGTGCACACAGTACTGTCAGGACCATTCACACAACAATGAGCACATCCTAAACGCATGCATGTGTGCAACAACACTTTAACATGAGGGGGGGTATCCACAGCGTCTGGCAACAATGGCCCAGATCGGGTGTCATGAATCGTCTTTAGTGGCTTGGTAACCGCGCACACTCGCAGCATCAGTCTTGCTAATGTTTGATAAACCAGTTCTGTCTTGGCACAGCAGTGTTGATTTTACATTAATCTGTCAATACAAAAGCTATTTTCACACACAGACACACACACACACACAC
>JBAJHX010000053.1:12602823-12615119 GCA_037176925.1 Amniataba percoides
GTGTGTGTGTGTGTGTGTGTGTGTGTGTGTGTGTGTGTGTGTGTGTGTGTGTGTGTGTGTGTGTGTGTGTGTAAGTAGGTGTGAGGAGGGAAGGAGGATTTGGTGCCGGGCAGGGTCGGTGGTTTTCAAAGCACGAGGGGTCCACGGGCCACAGAGCAGCGAGGAGGGTGAGGGGTCATCACAGGTCATCACAAGTGAGGATCAAAGTGGATATCAGGGACTTGATGGTGGAGATGGTTCTTCGTGTTGTCAGACGGGTTTCCCAAAAGCATTTTTATGAAGCATGTGATTTTATCTTTTGATGATTGCAAGGCAAACAAATATAGTGTTTAGGTTACAAAGTAATCCAAGAGCGTGTGATTGCATGTGTTTGATTGGCAGCGAAAGCTGAATCACATGGATTGTATTACTTAGATCGTAACACAAGACGAGGCTGACGAACTTCAATCTGACTCAATCTGTGTTCAATTTAGTCATCGCATTTTTCCTTTTTCTTCTTTGTACTGCCTGTTAATGTTACTGTTTCCTTTGCTTTTGGGAAACCGGGCTGCTTCTCCCGACTGACTGCAGCCACTCACACGGCGAGCCTCCTGCTGAAACTTGGCGGCTTTCTTAGTGTCTGCTACTGCCCGCTCCACAAAGCCCACCGACTGGTCCATGTTGCTCTCGATTCGGTCAATCATCCCACCCTGATGTGGGCCGCAGCGTCAAAGGGTGACGGACAGTTAGCGGAAGAAAATCAATAAAACAAAAGAAAGAGAAAGAGAAAGGCAGAGAAAGAGAAACAAAAGGCAAAGCACGGAGTGCAACAGTTGTGCATGACTGTCAGTGCATCTGCAGGGCGAGGGAGTGTGGTTTAAATGTGTCAAACAGTGAAGAGGTCTAGAAAATTAGCAGGAAAAAAACAGAGCACACAAGCAGGCTGATGCAGCAGCTGGCTAAGTGACATTACCTTGCGTGCTTTGGTCTGGTACCTTACAGCTTTTTTGGTCTGCTCCTTCGCCACGATTATGTGGTCCACTGACTGGGACACATTCTGCTCTATGTTGTCTATTATGTCACCCTGAAAAAGTGAGAAAGAGAGAAACAGTCAACAAGAAGAAGAAATGCTTAGTTTGTTGGTTTGAATACATGCAGTAATACATCAGACCAATATTTTTATGTTTCCAGTGATTATATTGTCAACAGCTCCACTGTTACTAAAGTTATGCTCTACAGACAGCTTCAATAATGACTCCATGGGGGGTTTGTTTTCATTCACTGGACAGACGTTCATATTTATGTTACTGGAGAATTTCTTCAAAAACAAACCTCTAAAAACCTGTTGCTGGAAATAAAAGAAAACACAAACTTCCCACAACACAAACAGCAGGAGCATGGCCCTTACCTCAAACAAGCCTTTCCCTCAGAAAGCATGATGTAAGCAGCAAAAATTTGCAGTTAGACTTATATATGCATACAAATACAGCGTCTTTAAGTGTGAAGTCTTCTGTGTGTGCGCTTTATATGCACATGCTGCTAAATGGCATACGTGTCGACTCCGTCAGATTTGGGTGATGAGATGGAGGCGGCGGTGGCAGAGGGAGGGTAAAGAGAGGTGAAAGAGAGAGGCGTGGAGCTGGAAGAGAGGAAACAAACACAGATGCCAGATAGATAGTCAAGAACCACAGAGGAGGCAGGATGAGAAAGAACTGAGGAAAAAACACCAAGCCAAAGGGTAAAGGTTAAGAATCAATGCCAAGGGTGAATAAATGAATAAAATAGATGAGAAGCTGCTGAATTGACTGACGGTGCGGACAAAATGACCGGCAGGTGGGATGCAGAGGACCGTACCTGGCTCTCCACCAGCATGGCGATGTCTACAAACATATCGTGCAGCTCCTTGATGCTGCTTTCCAGGCGGACGATGTCTTTGTGCCTGGATTCGATCTCACTCAGGGCTTGTTTAGAGATCCCTGAATCCACGATCTGCGTAGAGAAACAAGGCATCGCATTTGAGTCCAAATGAAAATTTGCCCCTGGGGTTGCATTTAATCATTTGTTCATCAATGAGGCAGGAAGATGTAACAAACAGTGCGGATCACTGTGGAAATATATAACCATTAAAAAGCAGACGTAGTATAGTCCCTGATTTTGTTTAATAATAGCACCACCTCTGTGTGAAAATTATACAGTATTGAACATTTGTAACTTCTGTATGGGTTGAGCATTACTGGTCACTTTACTTCAGTGGGAAAAGTTTCAGAGCCGAGTGTGACATTTAAGCTGTTATCAAGTGTGTGAATGTCAAGCTGACTCCTGTGTTGTACTGGAAACAACCACATTCCCAGCAAAGAGGAGCCTTTCTGAGCAGCTCAAAAGTGAAATTGTGCACTTGTTGCTGTCTGATCAACTGAGACATATGGGCGCTCATTTTTTTTTAAGCATTTTTCAAGCAGCTCAAAACACAACACAGTCATGACATGCCACGCATGCAGGCAGTATCTGAGCAATTACTGTGTTGTCTTCTCCATCTTTCTGTGCCCTGAATTTTCTTAAGAACTGCCCATTAGCTGTTGCAGAGTACATCAGAGGACTCAAGAAAACAAACTGACTTTGAGCCCAGCGGGGCAAATCGCAAGCACAGCTAATCTTTAACTAGTTGATACGAGGTGTTTGAAGTTTTACTGAGCAACTGACAACTTCGCTTTTCAGCCGCCTCATTATCAGCATATCAGAAGGGCACTGCACTGCAAGTAGCGGAAATGCACGTGAACACACACACACTTACCCCTGCAGTAAACACAGCAGCGTTGCCACTCTCCAACATCTCCTCGAGTTCGTCATCTGTTGTAGCTTTTCCAGCTGGAAATGAGAGAAAAGAAATGAGGAGAACAGAAAAAAGTTTGTGTCAAAGAAAGCCACGGGACCGTCACGCGACTTTACGGCTGTGTTTGTGTGTGTCACTCACTGATCTCTAGCTGTCTCTGGATACGTCCTTTACTCCTCTCCCTGAAGTCCACCTGGGCTTCGTTATACTTTGTCATTACCTCCACAAACTTCCTGGACAGCACTGCATGCTGGGAGAAGACAGATTAATTAATCTGTATGCCAAATCCATTTCTGTGTCAATTTTCCCAAGAAACAAACATTTGCTAATATTTTATTGGGACAAAAAACATAATGTTAAAATCTTCTGTCTCAGTTTTAAAATGACTCCATTACTACTATTACTTCAGCAATGACTATGTTGTAATTTTTTTTGTATTCATATAGTGCCTTGGTGGTTTGTCTGAATAGGCTATAGTGTATGCATTTTCATTTTGCATAAGACATGAAACCAGCGTTAAATGGAGTGTGCCTGAAGTTTCAGCTGAAATCATTTACCTGAGATTTACGTATCCGCATGTCAGCCGACACCCTCTCCTGCTCCTCTGACTCCAGGTTCCTCTCGATGGCTGGGAAGAAATCCAAAAGACTTATTTAAAATCAACTTAAGCCTAAGTAACATTCAGCCTCATTAAACCGCCCCATTATTCTCACTGACAAGCTGTGTGTGTGTGTGTGTGTGTGTGTGTGTGTGTGTGTGTGTGTGTGGTAGGCAGACTCACTCTTGAGTTTATTTCTTGCATTGTTGGCCATCTTCTTTATTTCATTGGTGATTGCTTCCAAGTCATCCTGTGTTTCTGGCAGGAAAGAGACATGTGGCAATTAATAGTCAAATATGCCTGCAATGTGGTGAGAGAACAACACTTGAGAACTGAGAACAGGTACACGGTTACATTTAGGAACGATCTACCACATTTAAACATGCCGTCCCTTGATTCTCTGAATGATTAAACCTGTGAGGAAATCAAATAACATCTCTGAGGAGATCAGGCTTTCATCACTGGGTACAACAACACGCAGCATCGTGGTTCACTTTTAAGTGAAAGCGTCTGTGGCTTTCTCAAGACTTCCTCTTTGCAAACGTCCTCTGAAAAGAAATGCAGGTAGTGTAGATGTGTTGTAGATGTGTCTTACTCTGATCTGATGTGGGGGCAGACAGGATGACAGAGTAAAGCTTTTTGACTTCAGCCACATTCTCATCAATTTTATCAATACTGTTCCTGATGTCCTCGATCTGAAACAAACAACACACAGACACTCAAATATATGCAAACAACAAAGCTCAACACGTATTTGACCCATTTGCTCCCTAACATAAATGAACTGGTGGTAACACTGACCTGACAAAAGAACTCATCCATGAAGGCTGCGTTGTCAACAGCGATTTCCACCTCGTCGTCATCTTGATCACACGTCTGACAGGAAAAAAAAGGAAAGGCTGTATCAGAGGAGCTCTTTTGGTTCCATCTGGCCACAGAGAACGTGTGCAGGGTATTACATGTTTTTCTGAAGTCAAAGTGTCAAGTGTGTCATCAACACCATGGGATTAAAGATTCATTCAGATGTTCACAAAAAAACAGACACCTCTGCGTGCCTGGATGGTGATTCAAGTCAACTATTTGTTATGAGCTTTTATATCGTTCAGCTCTTCTTAAATCCTTAAATCCATTTACGCATTTCTATATCAACAAGTTATTGTGTATCTTGTCTGAAGCTTTTTGATGTTTTATAATGCTCTTAATTCATGTGGTAGTTGAAAGGCTTGGTATAACCAGGCTTGCTTACCCTTAAAGAGAAAACAGACAACAATCCAACAGCTGTACAGGATTTTTTCAGCGTGTCGACTATGACACATGCACTGAGATAAATATGCTGAATAAATATACCCTGTGGTGTTAACAATGACAGAGAGGTCCTGTTAAGCAAACTAACCACAAGGTTAAGACATGGCTCCAAACCATTTCTGTTTTAAATTCTTTCACAACCCTGCCTGTGTACAGGAGACAGCATGTGTGCCTGACGGTTTGTGTGTATATGTGATCGCTCAATTTCCGGTAAGTTTCCTGTAGTTAGGTATTAATTATAACTTGGATACCAGAGCCAACACAAACCTTGGGTCTCTGTAATGATGATATTTTTTCAATCCTTTACTTTAAGGGAAGTAAACGTGTTTTATGTTCTTAACATTTGAATTTATTATTTATTGTTGAGTTTGTGTTTCGTACTGTCTCTTGTGTATCTGTTGTTGCATTTTATCTATTGGGGACGGACAATGCAAGTTAGCTTAGGCTAAAAATGCTGTTGTGTTCAGCATCAGTTTACAGGCAGCTTTTGTTTATTACCTTTGGACGAGGCCAGGCTAGCTGATACTTCCTAATTCCAGTCTTTACGCTAAACTAAGATAACATAAACTGAGCTACATGTCTGCCGCTTCAATATTTGCAGCACCAAGATTTAATCAAGGAAATTACAGAATCAAAAAACAAGGACAAGTAAAAAAAAAAGGGCTTAGATTTCTGAACACTATTTTGATAAAAAAAAAAGTCATTTTCTATTGGCCAGTACCACCATTTCTGTGTTCTTCTGTGAAAATACTGTGATCTAATCTCCTGGACTATTTTCATGTCCAAATATATCGAGTAAGTCTTGTCAGCGGGAGAAAAGCCTTTGAACTGCATTTAGACCAAAAACAATCACATGCTAATGAAATTGCTGCCCGGTTGGAAGCTCAGCATGATACATCAGCCAGAAATATTGGTCTGACCCCAATCAGCCTACACCCAATGCATTTTATCAGAAAGCTTCACTCTGCTGAAGTCATAAATATGTCACAAGAGACAGTCAGCAAACACTGGGCAGCGCCACTGGTCGGCCACAAAGACCTCAGCGGTGAATATTTACACGGTGAGGGACGAGGGCTGGGCTCCAGGAACTCAACCTGTTTTCAGCTGACTTAAAGAAACCACAGCTGAGGAGGAGTGTAAACAGACATCAGAGGGCCATGCTGCGACAGTGTCCGATGGGGAGAGGAAGGGAAAAAAAAAAAAAAGGAGTGGAACAATGAGTGACGAGGGAAAGTAAGCTCACTTTGTTCCCTCCCTTTTGATGACTTCTGCATTTTATAAACAAATGTTTTTCCAGTAAGCAGCTAACGGCGGCCTGAAGTTAAATTTAAGAGCTGGGTGACTAAACTATCAGCACAGGGTAGTTAGTGTTTCTGTTTAGTAATGGCTGACAGAGTCTGAAGTCTGGACACTTGACTTTCCTGGAGGAAGTCTGCCAGGATTAAAGTCAAGGCATGGAAAATGTTAGCCAACACACCCGTCAACTTTCCTGCTCTCTGATATCACCTAACCCGGCCTCGATCTTCAAATATCAATAATACACTTCACCGATGCTGCACTGGAGTAACTCGGTGACTGTGATTGTTCTTCCAGGTGGAGTTTCTTGGTATCTCACTGGGTTACATAATGCACAGTACAATCATTACAAAAGGGAGCTCAGAGATGGAGCTGCAATAATTAGTCAGTTAATTGAGTTGTTTGACAGAACATAAATTACTATCCATTTTGCTAGTGTTAGTCTTCTTTCAAGCCAACCTTTTGATGGCTCCTGCCTCTCAAATGTGATTTCCTGCTTTTCTTTATTTGTACCATCAGTTATGAAAATACTTAATGACTATAGACAATAATCAGCAAGTTAGTCGTTAACCAGAATTACTTTTATGAAAACCACAGCTGCAGTCCTCATGAGAAGTTACATTTACAGCAACAGCACGTCATTCTTTCTGTTCAAATGCCGACTCTTGAACCTTCTACTACCCCGCATCTAAAATTTGAATTGCAAATGCTCCCTCGACTATTTGGTTCAGGCTGCTGTAACTAACAACAGTTGTGAACCCAGTGTTCCCCAGGACACAGACACACACGCGCTGCTTGCTTTTTAGATCTCTCAGTGTGTTACCCATCAACCGCACAGCTGCAACGCTCAGGTTCACACATTATGTTGCCTCACACAGCGTTTCTGCAGCGGTGAGATAAGAGCAAGTGCTCGCTTCCTTCCACTGTCTCTCATTCAGCAAAAATAAGGGGAAAATTGCCGACGTGTGCAACGAATGCTTTAACAAACCGAACACACACACACCTTTGTCTCGATGTATAAACATAAAGTTTGATCCTGACAGGAACAGTCAGGGGGAGTGAATTTATCAAAATCACAAAGAAAACTTTCATAATATTCCTTGTTACACTCTCTTACTCATCTCATGACTCAACTTGGAAACATCTATAAATATGATATAGTTATGAGACTTGCTCCTTTTAATCTCATGTCATTCATTACACATTAATCTTTTACTGTTTCTGAACACTATATGGAAGTTGGAGGGTGTCTATATTGCCGAATGAAAATGGAAAGCGGAAAAAAAACGCCCATCCTCTATTCATTTTTTTAATATATATATATATATATCAAATAAACAGGAATTAAATAGTATTTACAAATCACATTTAATGCCTCTCTGCAACTGTGTCACATAGGCTGGACCAAGAAGCAACAAATTAGATTTCCTTCCTTTTTCTTTTCTTTTTTGGACCGAAATTGACAAAAATGCTATAATTTCATGCCTAGTTACACAAAGATTGTGCAATCATCCAAACCTTTAAAAAATGCACTGGATAACATTTGAACAACTGGACATCAAGATTAGAAAAACATAACCGGCACTGCACATCAGTTTAAGGAGCGACATGATGGTTTGGATGCTGGCTTGTTCCTTTTATTCAAATCACTTAATTACGCTTGTTCTGCATTCAAAGTGCCATATGTCCTGTTGCATAATTCCCCTCAACAAGGCAATGGAGAGATGTTTTTTTTTCACTTAGGCAGACATGGTGATCCTCTTAGTACACAGTTTCAATAAAGCCTGAATTGTAAGACTGTGTTTTAATGTTCTTTGCAGACAGTGAGATCAAATGTGCGACACAGTAAAGAGTGATCGAAGAAATAAAGCACCAAAAAATAAATGATCTATTATGTTCAAACTGAGCCATCCTTTCAGCCTCTGTGTTACTGTTGTGGAATATACATTACAAGTACAACAACTAAACAAAACAAACCCAAAGTGACTTGCATGACTTATTATCATGCACAAAACTATGTACACATGATCCAATCCTGGTCACGCTGCATGTCCAGCCCCCTGCGTCACTATCTTTCTCGTGACTACATCATGGTAACAAAACAGGGGGATGATTAACTGTCAGACTTTGCCTCCAAGGATCATAAATGACGACACAATACCAGGTGAGGCACTGGAGGTAAGTAAGAAGCCAGCTGAGAAGGAGCGTTGACGTGGACTAAACCAAGAGTTAAAACAAAGACACAAAAAGATAAATTAATCTATACACTTGTGGAGCTGCAACAGTTATTAAGTGTCTTTGAAGAATTGATTTTATTGACATCATCTTGGGATTTGGGCAACTGTCATGTCACTTTTTAGTTTCGTAGTCGGCAATTGATAGATTGTTATTTGGAAAGCTATGCGCTGTATTTCTCCCCCAGAGGATGATCCCCAGCAGGACGGGGACCTGGGGCCAGATTTACAGCAGCATGGTGACAGAAGCCAAAATACTCCATCAGGACTTGTGTTAATGCAAAGCTAAAATCTGACAAGGGATTTAAAAACTCCTCGTGCCACAGAGGAACCCAGGGCCCATAACCACCACCAGGCCTGTAGTACCTATAGTATTGGGTAGAAAAAACAGAACTGAAGACGACATAACTTTGATTGAAAGCACATTTGAAAGTACCACGATGAGGGAAGTGGAACCTGGAAAACTGCTGTCATGTTGACGTCAGTGTGGCTCATGGTAATAAAACAGGACAAACACCAAACTGTATTTTCTTTTAATGGTCTGAGTAAACAACTGTATCCACAGCTTAACAAACAGCCTAAAAAGATCACATGTGATCATAGCCCCAGGTCACAGCTAAAAATTCAATGTTTATTGTTGCTCCTTTTCCCCAGAATTCCCAAAGTCAGTACAGTATGTCAGGTGCTGTGGTCCTGACAGTGCTGGCATAAGCCTACATTTACATTACCTAACACACACACACACAAAGGTGCCAATTTACAGCCTAAATTACTGCCAAGGGAGTTAACCATTAGAAAAGAAACTCAATTAGGAAAATAAAGGCAGAGGGTGCGTGTGGACAGAGCAGAAAGATCAATAGAGAGATGACAGGAGTGGGGTGCGGGCAAACAGGACATATATGATGCCACCTTCCCAACACATGACTGACCCACATCATTTCACTGTCAGTCCTTCCTTGTGTGAGATACAGATGCTTAGAGGGAGGTGGAGGTAGTGAGGTGGGGGGATACCGCAACTTGAAACACAAAAGCAAATATTTGGCCGACAGTGTCAGGTAGCTATGGCAACACATCCCAACTTGTGTTACATTCAGATAAAGGCCTCACCCAGCGAGTGTATTCGCTGTGGTTAATGCAATTTGGAAGAGAGGGTGAAAGAAAATTGAATACAATGGATGTTTCTGTCACTAGTGATTTCTCTTTTGCTGCTGTGCCAGACTTGTAATCTGTGACGGATAAATACAAACATGTATGAAGGATTTTGGCTTCGTCCATCCCAACTGTAGATCCGGCACCTTTTTTACAGCTCTCTACTATGTCCATGATTTATATATTTTTATTTCCTAACATGTTTCTAGCAACTAGGACTGCAAATGATAAATCTTTCCACACATATTCCAAATCTTCTTTATCGTTGAATACTCAGTTGTCTGGTTATACATCCTGAAATAATCTTGAAATTGCTTATATTTGTCCGGCAAACAACCCAAACCTTTAAAATTTTAAATTAACATTGATGCAGAAACATAGAAAAGCCTCACATAGCAGACACTAGGACGTCAAATAAATGACTTTTTGATGATTAACCAGATATCTGAATGTTTAACAACCAATTTTCTAATCAATCAACTAATCAACTAATTTAGTTTTTACTTTGATGACAACTAAAATGAACACAGTGATTAATCTCTTGTCATTTACAATGCTACGGATGAGTGAATGTATCAACACACACACAGGTCTATATTACATTGTAGGGATCAAGAGCACCAACCTCAACACATAACTAAATGATTATCTCCTGAGATGACATCTAATGAGATCAAATACCAATCATAATATAAATCATAACACCTCTCCACCACACAATATGGCTGCATGTGAGGAAAGTGATGTGTGATTCACCTTTAGCCATCATCCCCATCATCTCAGATCACCCTCCACCCTTCATTACTACATCCATCATGTTACATCATCACATGGTTTGGCTCAAATGTTTGGTGAGTTATGGGTAAAGCATTCAACTTAAATGGTGGAAATAAATAAATAAATTACTATCACTAATCTAACCCAATCAAATTTTTTGTAGAAAAAAACATTTTTTGCCAGAGTGCCATTAAAGTGTAAAGACAAACGATGCAGGGGGAAAATTAAAGGTAGTGTGAGGAGAGTTGACATTTCCTGAACGCGACTCACCGCTTTAAGTTGCTCCAATCGGTCCTTCATGTTTGAGGCGGTTAATTTAACACCTTTAAACCACACGGATAAGCACGATACTGGGCGCAATGACTCAAAAACTAGTCCCAATGTCTGAAACCCTCAGCCAGCTGCCAAGCTAGCCGTCCGACAGAAACCCACCGCCAGTGAGAAAAACAATTAAACTCCTCAAAAGTCTTGACAAAGGTGCCTGAAAAGTGGACTTTTCCTTCAAACGGGAGTCTTTCCGTCGTTTTTCCATACAATATGGCTGCTGGGTTTAAAAACAGTGTTTTTTCTTTGCTAAATCTCCTCGCCCAGGGGATTAAAACAACAGTTGTGTGGAGCCGTATAATCTGCCTCTCCTCTGGACACAGTAATCATACTAAAACGCACTTTTCTGGCTCACGCATGCGCAGACGCGACTCCGTCCGCCAAGATGAAGCCACGCCCTGAGCCACCTGCAGCAGTGATGCATTCAGGTGTTGTAGGAATACCAGATGTTTTTTTTGTTTTAGCTCCAGGGCCACGTTATCATTAACATTTAACTGTATGGGTGTAGCAGGTGGAAAAGGCATAGACATGCTGTCGGTGTTCCTGATTTTAAAGTTGTATCAGTACACCATGTCTTCTTCAAGTCTTTCTTAAAACTGTTTTCACCAACGACAGCACCAGAATGCAACAGCAACCAAGTGCAAACTTTGTACGAGTCAAAGCAGTGTGTTAAATGCATTAAATTCAATTCAGTAAAGTTCAAATTACACGATATTCATTTAAAATATTCTACATCCTCTCTTTTTTTGTTGTTGTTTTTTGCATCTAATTGAGGTTGCACACTGCTAAATAACAAAATAATGAAAGCAGGTTTTGAACAATCTGACCACACGGTCATCTTTGTAACAGTTTTGGAGACACAGTTGTATAGTTATTGTGTTAATGTAACCATAGCACTATAAGGACTTTCTGTCCATGTTGACTTGAGATTGAAAAGTTCTGTCTTGACCTTGGAAACAAGTTGACAAAACAATCTCAGCACAAGGTCCTCTCAGTGCTGCATGGCTCTGGAGCTTGTGGTCAGATAACAAGACCAGAAAGGAGGGTTCAGAGCCAGTCCATTTAGATTTGAGAGCGTGAAGTTTACCCAGAATGGTCGGCAACAACATTACATAGGAAATATTTACTCCATCTCAAAAACAACAATGTAACATCAAACACATCTGCACATTATTGTGTTCTCATGATATCTTCATATCAACTGAGCTTGGTTATAATAGAATTTGTAATGTAGCAGAGGTGGCATCTGTGGCCTTTTGCAAGGCAACAAAAAATGAGAAAAACTGTTACCTGTTCAAAACTATCATCTCAACCGATAAAAGACTGTGTTGCTATAACAAATTCAGTTTATGTGGAGAAAAGTAGGCTACAGACCCTGAGAATGGGTCAGAGTGAGCCAGTCATGTCTGTAAATCGTTAGAAAATTCAAAAAAAGATAAATTATTTTAATGTTTTAAAACAGGCGCTCATCATGTTTTATCAGTTATTATTCATTCAGTTCATTCATTTTGCCTGTAGGCTTGTAAATGTACACTTCACTACGCTGTTTAATAAGTCACCTCATGTTCCCAGTCCGTATTATTTATCCAAAGTTAAAGTATTCATTATGGCCAGGCCTAAATACTGTATTTCAGCGTTTATTCTGTGATATTAACTGGAATGCAGCACATAGGGTTAACATATTGGCAGTGGTGAAAAGCAATATGCCAGGACAGGTGGAGCTTTTGGAGTTTCTGAGTTTTTTAAAAGCAACAGCAAATTCAACTCAGCCAATCAGAGCAGAGCAACCACCTGCTCGTGGGGT
>JBAJHX010000053.1:12615219-12639790 GCA_037176925.1 Amniataba percoides
GTGTGTGTGTGTGTGTGTGTGTGCGGGCTCCGTCTTATCCGATCTCCATCCAAGTCCAGGCACACAAAACAGACACATGGCAACCTCACTGAACGCCCACAGACCCAACACCGTAACTCCTCCACCACCTGTCCATAGGATTATTTGTGTGTGATTTTTATTATTCAAGAATGTGAGCATTATGGAATAACAGAGCCTTTAGTAATGGGATTCTAACAAACACCCCAGATGAGACCCCAGATTGATGCGGATGCACTATTGCCCTTCTTGATATTGGACTTAAAAAATCACTTTCAGCCACAGAACTGCATCCTGTGTTTACCAGGTTGTTTGGATTATATTGAAAGACAGGCCCAAACACAACAGAGGAGACTAGAGCTTGTTATGGTTGTTAAATATGATACAAACTATTTTACCAGTCATATTTCCCAAATACTGTATGTATATAAAGTAATATCTTAAGATTGTTGATTATGTTGAAAAAACTATACTGCATTAAGAACATTGACATCACTGCAGGAAATGCACAGCTATAAATAAAATGAACTTTCCAGCTGCTTCAGTTTATAGGTCCAGCTATTATGAACAACTGCAACTCACAATGACAGCTTACTGGGATACTTGAATTCAACAAAGCCATTGTTAGTTATTAATATGCTTTTTCCCCACTGTGACAAGTCAAATGTCCCCTATGAATAAAGGCCTATTGGAACTATACTGCCAAATGTCCCCTCTAACTCCGGTGGATGAAACTGTCTAGGGAAATAAAAAAAAAAAAATCACAGACATCTTATATTGAGAATATTTTTATTCAAAGTTTACTCCCCTTAGTGTTTCCAGTACACCGTACAACAGCATTATGTGAGCTGGTTAAGTGCAGTGGAGGGTGCTCGACGATGAAGAGTAGCACGTTGCCATGCTAACAACAACACTAGGGTGGGTGTGTCTTAAACAGTGAAATCAGAACCACAACTTTTCCACCAAGTTTTTTTTCTTAGTTTTAAAACAAACAAAAAAATTCAAAAATAAAAAATCTGAAAAGGGATTTTACAGTAAGGGGCAAAACTCAAGACAACTTCCTGTCCACGGATGCAGGGGTTGGGGATATGGAAAATTCAGCTAACAGGTTAGAGGTCATCTTCTTCATCTGGGAGTGCTGTTTGTGATGCAACCTGGAGAGTGAGAGACAAGATTGTATTTTTTAAAATGAGCTCAGATAAATAATAGTGGATTAGAACATACTACATGTAAACACCCAAACAGACATTCCACCCATATAGTTATACTCACTTGAAGCTCTTCCTCATACTTCGCAGCAAGAGATGGGTCCATTGTGACCTCTGGTGGAGCGAGGGCAGGCATAGCCACAAACTCCAGGTTGGGATCGCCGATCAACTTCCTTGCTAGCCACAGGAAAGGCTTCTCGAAGTTGTAGTTACTCTTGGCAGAAATGTCGTAGTACTGGGAACAGAGCAGTTTATGGCAGTTAGAAAGGACAGTCCATGGCAAACACAGACAATCCAATGGTTTCTCTAATTTCCACATCTGACTGATGAGTGCATGAGCACTGACAAATGGGTTATTTCTTGAGCAATTGTTACCTGCAGGTTCTTCTTGCGGTGAAAGACAATACTCTTGGCTTTGACTTTCCTGTCTTTGATGTCCACCTTGTTGCCACAAAGGACGATGGGAATGTTCTCACAGACACGGACCAGGTCACGATGCCAGTTGGGGACGTTCTTATAGGTGACTCGAGAAGTGACGTCAAACATGATGATAGCACACTGAGCTGTGGAGGGAGCGGGACAGTTTTAACACACTATTCAATGCTACTTCGGAGGTTCAATTAAGACTTATCTAGCAGACAGCTGAAGGTTTAAAACCAGAACAGCAGGTTAGTGGAAAGCACCTTGAATGTAATAGCCATCTCTCAGGCCTCCAAACTTCTCCTGACCAGCTGTGTCCCACACATTGTACTTGATAGGTCCTCTGTTGGTGTGGAACATCAGCGGGTGTACCTCTACTCCCAGGGTGGCTAGAATCACAAAGAATAATGAGATGTATGAGGCCAAGAAATGTGGAAAACATGACAGAACCTACACTTTTATCAGGGGTATGTAGACAATGTGAACATTAGCTTTAATTAGCACTTTTAAATGTAATCACAACCTTCAGAACACACACACATACAGTGCCTCCTATATTGCCTTCCTAGATTAGACTTACTTAAGAAAAAAAAAAGGATGCTGCAAAAATGATGTAGAACAACCACATTTAGTTCAGCGCAAACTGGTGTCTTATCAAACAGTCACATTGATATTGTACTCCAACTGACACTCAGATTTATGAATGAGAATATCTGTTAATGTACATTTTTAAGGATCTGTGAAATTTGGTTTTGGTCCTTGTTGTAACGTTTTACAAATTAAAAGCCTCATTAGTGCTCTCTGGTGGACAACAGTGGCACAATTTCATCCAATTTTTGTGTTCCTCCTGAGCTGGAATATGCATCACTACAACACCACTAAAAAAGGGAGTAGCTCAGCAGGGGCCCACAGCTCACTTCATGTCCCAGAGCGCACTGAGTTAATCTGGCATGCTAATTGATGCATACTGCAAATAACTGCAGACAAGATTCAACTTGGAACTCCACTCTAAACTCATTTTGTGTACTGTACAATGATGTCATTAATGTCAAACCAGTGCTACTCACCGACATATTTCTTCTCAAATTCTCCGGTAATGTGCCTCTTCACAAAAGTCGTTTTTCCGGTGCCTCCATCCCCAACCAACACAAGCTGTGAGAGAGCAGAGTTAGTTTGGACTGGTTGGTACTGGTTCAACACACACCCCGTCAGCACGGCTAGCACAGAGAGTCAGTCTTTAAACATGCTGGAGAGATAAATGACACATGTGCGATGTTACACAAGCAAACTCTTACCTTGAACACCGCCACCGGAATACACGTTGCCATCGAGTCCGCCATGGTTGTTTTTTCTGTTAAAATAACAAAAAAAGAAAAAGACAAGGGGGTTAGCACGTTTACTCACAAGTTAGAAAGCCATCACGTTAGGCTAGCAGCGTTAGCACCTTATTAAGCGTATTTTGTAAAGACGCCGCTGTGAAGTAACATCCACTCTTTGTTACAAAATAATCTGACGGCTCGGGCGGACGTTTTTTCTTCTCATACTTCGCCGCTTGTTACCTAGCAATGACGATTTCTAGCACTTTCCATCCGAGCTAACATTCTAACACGTTAACGCGTAACGTTTGCGGCTAGACATTATTCAAATCAAGACAACGCGTCAAACAAAACCGTCTAACGCTACGCACTTTCTTTATAAACAAGACAAAAGACAAGCTCGGCTTTGGCCGCGCATTTCAACGCTAACGGCAGCCAGCTAGCTAACATGCTATCAACGCTCAGAGTGCGCCATACGTCGCGCGACCGCACTTTTTCTTGTTCGACTGGAACAATCGGGCAGTTGGAGCCGTTGATGTGTTCCACGCTGCGGCTAAATGCTAACTTCAGCACAAACTTCACACACCGAGCTCACTTTAAAAACAGTCACGGTGGAGTATTATCACCAACAGCACACATATTTTACGGGAGAAGTAGAAGCAGCTCTCCAGAACAAAGCGTTGAATTGAGTGAGCGCTGTGCTGGCAGGCTAGCCTGTTAGCCACCGCGGCATGGAAGCCATTCTTTTCAGAGAGCTAACGGCTAAGTTAGCCGGGAGTTAGCACAAGAGGAAAAAAATCATCAATGGCCTAGTCCAGTTGCGCAGCCCTCACGTGGTGGCGCTTGAAATACCGCATGAACACAAAATAAAGCATCTTGTTTCCACGTTGTTTAACCCGACTTTACCCGATAAACGCAAAAGTTGAAGCGCAGGCCGGCCCGATGAGGGAGAAGGAAATAAAGAGACTCACCGGTGTCACTACGAGGAGAGAAAAGAGGTAAATGGCTGCGTTCGCGGGAGATTCAGCGTGGACTATGAGTCAGTTTCCGCCCTTGTCATGTGACCACCGCAGCGGTAAAACACGCATTTGAGTGCAGCGCCATAATATTCACACACCGTGATTCAGCATGTCAATGCATTTAAACAACACTTGTAGCTGCAAAATGTTCAGACCTTAAAGATGTAAAATTACTGTTTTGTACAAACGGCCTGCTTAGTGTTATCCTGTGCTAAAAGCGATGCAATGGTCAGTTTTGCCATATTAACTTAAAAAAACATTCAGTCATTACAATAACTGCAACTAATTATTATTTTCCTCACTGATTTATCAGTTGAGTAATTAGTCTACATATCAGAAGAATCCCACAATTCCACATTTAAGCTTTGTTTCATGCACCAACAGACCACATTTGATATTTAGTTTACTATCACAGAAGAATGAAATAAGGCAATGTTTTATCTCGGTTATTAGTCAACACACAACATATTTACTGTGGAATAAAACTGAGAAAAGCATCAAATCCTCACATTGTTATAGCTGGATCCAGAGACTGCTCAGCCTGATGAATGAGTTTCCAAAGTCTGGAAGAGTCTGAGTCTTCCCTCAGACAAAGAAGCCCCCCAACCCCCCCTTAGATCACTTGCTTTCTTTCACTGCTGAATGTCTGTGGGATCACGATTGTTATTTGATTCCATAGACACTCAACTACTGAGCAAGAATAGCCCAATGTTGCTGTTTGACATAACTTCAGACTGCAGCAAATGCATAAAAAAGGTCTGCCCTGAAGGATTTATTAGTTTCAGACCTTGGAATGTGTTAAAAACAGTAAAATTAAAATGTATCTCTACGGACATTAACTCTTCATACAAATCACACATTTAGAATATTCTATGTGATTTCCTCCTAATAACCAATGTTATCAAAAGTAATATTTTTTCTCCCGTTTCATCTTTTTTTCCACTTTGTAAAAACTCTGACTTAGCAATTATTTGAAAAGAAAAATTACTGGTCATTTGTATTGTCAGTCCACTGATCAATTAATCACTTATTGTTACAGCAGCAGCTTTAATGCAACAGGTAGATGAGCTGTTATAGTTTTTAAAACATTATTTATTTTAGTTTTGAAGAGCCTCAGAAATATAACATAAATATATAGTTTCAGAAATGTTCTACAACATAAATCGTGCTTTTAAAGTGCAGAAGAACAGAAAACTGTGCATATGCAACATGGCTAACATACAGTCAATCATAAAGTGCATTATCATCCATCTTTATAACAGAAGACAGGATTTGTGCGTTTTTATATTTTATATATCACAGCTCTGGTAACAGAAACTGAGGCTGCAAGGCTTAACTGGAATATCTGTAAAGCTATAAATAATCACTTTACTGCAAAGGAAGAAGATGATTAATCACATCCGTGTCTGACACATCTTAGCGGGAAGCGTTGAGATACGGCAGTGGGTCTATCTGTACAGGTAGTCTGCCTGTATGTTAGCGGCTATTTCAGCCTCCCAGCGGTCTCCATTGTTGAGCAGCTTCTCTTTGTTGTACAGCAGCTCCTCATGGGTCTCGGTGGAAAACTCAAAGTTTGGACCCTGAAGGAGGTACACAGGAAAAAGTAGACATTAAACATCTGCAGGTAATAATGCCCCATCTCATGTACTTGAAACACATAATTTTTTCCCCTTTTTGGAAAGTGGGAATTGACTTTTAGGCCAGCAGTCTACATTATCAGCCTATTGTATTTTCTGTGCATATGCCAAGCCTTTTAGTCTTGTGCCAAAAATTTATGATGATCTCTCAGTGGTTCATAAAAGAAAACAAAAGAGTATACAGTCTTACTAAAAGAAATTATCCAAAATGCATGATTCAGTATACTGTAATTGTACAATGATTTAATATTATGGTTCTTAGATATAAAGCTTCATAGTACATCAAACAAACCAAGCTGTGTTGAATGATTATGTCTAAAGTCAAAAGTGTTTTATACATGTACAATCAAGGGTGGGGTAAAAAAGAAGGAGGGATTTATTGTGTTGCTTTTAGAGGTGAAAAGGTGAGAGCGTGTGACAGGAGTATTTGTGTGAGGAATGAAAGAAGAGCATCAGCCTATTCCTACTGTCACAACTTCACATGGCAAACACTGATGAATGATCCCACAAGCACTTTCTTCGAAGCACACTGATGCATCAAGTGTCGTATACTAGGGTATTGAAGCGCTTAAATATTAGTTTAAAAATGACATCAACATCTCTGTATAAAAGGTTTTATTTGCCACAAAACCCAGGTTCTGCTCCATAAAATCTCCTGCTCAGTATGCAAGAGAAACTTGTTCTTACCTCGACTATGGCGTCGACAGGACAGGCTTCCTGGCAGAAGCCACAGTAGATGCATTTGGTCATATCAATATCATAGCGTGTGGTTCTCCTGCTGCCATCAGCTCGAGTCTCGGCCTCAATGGTAATGGCCTGGGTTCAACAGAGTGACAAAGCCAAAGTGAGACAGGACAGACAGGAAATTCAGTTGAATTTATCTCAGAATAAGCAGCAGGTATTGTCAGATGAACTGAGTACAGATCGCGGGAAAATAATAAGAATTACTTGTTTGTAGAAATCCAATGACAGCATTCACAGGATATTACATTATCCAAGGCTCACTTGGTTCACTGTTTTTTTTTAACCAATTTTCTCTCCAAAAATTCCTTGATGTCTTAAGAAGAACCTCTGGTTTAAGATATTTTTGATGTCTCCAAGCATCCCACACCAATTTTCTGCTGCCAGAGGAAAGTTTTCAGGACATTTTATAGTAAACATATCTGATGGGGAATAATTACAGTGAGTACAGCTCGCAATATGTATCCATCCCTAACAGTGGTGGAAGGCAAAAATGAACCAAAGAGCCGCAGCTGATGCATGATAGTACCTTAAGTAAAACAAATAAATAAACAAACATAACTTAATAACTTTCTATACATACTTTGAAACATCTGAGACAGTTGCTATATAAATAAACCTTACAGTAATATTGCTCGATATTTATGGAAGCAAATGGCTATGCGTTTGTGTTCACCTGAGCGGGGCAGACGGCTTCACACAGCTTACAGGCAATGCAGCGCTCCTCTCCGTTAGGGTAGCGGCGGAGGGCGTGTTCTCCACGGAAGCGGGGTGACAGAGGGCCCTTCTCAAACGGGTAGTTGATCGTGGCAGGCTCACGAAACAGGTAACTCATGGTCATCGCCAAACCTACAGGGTGGTGTTGTCAAACAACAGTGTTGGGGCTGGTCTATATTTTCTAACAATCAGAATCTTGATAATCTTCATACTTTATTTTTTAAATATCCTTTTTCATTATCTGCACTATGTACATTTGCACTCTTTCCTACTTAGTATTGCAACTGCTGTACAACAGCTTCCTATGAATAAAGTAATATCTTAATCTTTTTGTCCGGAAATTCCATAAAAGGACCAAACCACAAATGCATTAGTTTGTCTCTTGACACTTTCACTTCGATACACTGACTTCACACTGACTTCCATACCAGCTCCAAGATCTTTGGTTCATCAGTCTTTGAAAACAGATCATAAAGATATAGATTTCTAATTTTATTTCCAAAAAGACCCAGGCACTGAAGTTTTTAGCAAACATCAATCAAACTGGAGTAAAATGCATATTTTTCAGTGAATTGTAAATAGTGCAAACCCTTAATTTTATATGTATTTTTATTTAATTTTTACAAACTGGAGAGTGATTTTATTGATGGCTGTTTACATTTTTTAGTATTCCCTTTTAAGAAATGTATTGTTACCTGTTCACTTCACATATCTTTACTCTCTCTACATTATAGACTAAAATGGAAAAACTTTTTCCTCTTAGACTCTGTCATCATTTATATTTTGTAGTTTTATGTGATTTGATGTCCCCAAATAAAGTTAAATAAACTATAATGACTATTTTCAGTCACAAACTAACACACATATGGTGGAAAAGTGAGCATTTATGGAAAAAGACAGACTCAGACGAAAGCGTTCATTGTAATGAAGGAACAGTCCAACTATGTAATTTTAATCATTTATGGACAACCACAGAGACAATACTACCAATCTACAATTCATGACTGGATTTGTTTTTTCTTTTCATAAAATTAATTAATTAAACTATCACCAGCACTTAAATTCTCGGCGCAAGATAACCTATGTGTATATAAATCAGTGTGTTACCTCTGAAGAGCTCTGTCCACAGGAGGGTCGTGGCAGCCCGGTCAGTGATGGACCTCATGTCTGTCGGCAGCTCCTGAGCATTTACATACTCTACAAGGGGAGAGCAGAGGAAGAGAGGAGTTACTGTTAAGAACATTTACTCCAGTGAGAACAACATCACTTTTACTTTACAGCAACACTTACTGTAGCCTTCTCTCTGCACACTGAGACTGAAAGGCCGCAACACACCAGGGTTGTACCCGAACGTGCCTGGAGAGGTAAACAATTATGATGTGACCATGCCTCATGTTGTGCAAATGTGTATTATTGTTTTGATGTCTTGTGTGGTACCTGGTTTTGAGTAGCAGTGGAGGAGACGCAGACTCAGTGCGGCAGACATCTGGGAAGACAAAAAGAATATTGAATTATTCACAAAGAGAACTAAAAGAGGGCACTTGAAGCCTTTCTTGTTACATCACAGGAAACAAAATAGAGCTCCTCACTGAAAACGAGGAGGACTGAGTGAGTGGTGGAGACTGCCATCTGACCAGGCTCTGACATCCTGTAATCTCGCGCCCCAAATCCCTGCCGTGACGTCAGCGGTTTGCCACATTCAGGGCACGCCGGCAAAATGGGAAGAACGGAGACACGCCTACTTTATCGGGAACAATCAGGCATTATTCAGAGATCGATGCCCCTATTGTCAGACCAGCACTCACGCCATTTACACAGAAAAGTAGAAAATAAGTACTATAGTATAGCAAGTACTATAGTAGAAATTTAACGCGTCAAATGTGCGTGAACAATCAAAATGAAGGCAAATTTACTTTATAATTAATACTTGTTTTCTTAAGTAAAACAAGTTATTCAACTCAACAGCGACGGTGGTAGTATTTTTTCGGAAATTTTAAAAGCAGTTTTTGAACATTTATGCAATTACGCCAAATCTACAAGTTAAATAATCGTATTTCTGTACGATGCGACATGAACGCCTCATTACAAATAAATGAACCGCTAGCAAAATGTGTCTTCGTTGTCACGACGACGCAGTTTTTTAACACGTTTAATTGACTGTTAATTAAAATATCTTAACATGACACAAGCTCCAAATACAAACTGTGACTCCTGACTTCATAAATAAGGTCACTCATCACTTTTATAATAGCTTGTTAATTTAGGACAGTTGAAATGCGAGTAGCAGATTAAGTAACTCAACACAGTCCCTGTTTCTGAAGACAAAAATAATCGTAAACAACCTTAATTTATCATCATCTTTTTCTACTCTTACCTCTTTCAGAAGTTTGGCAGAGCAACAACACGCAGAGCCGCGAACTGCGCAATTGTATTAATGTTGCATTCAAGTGCTCCTCGTTAATTCAAGACATCAGGGAGGAAATCTAGAGACAGCTGCATTATAAGATTAGATCTTCTGCTTTAAAATCACCTTCAGGTAGGTGCTTTTGTAGTTTCCTACAGCAAGTAAAAGCTTTACACCTATTGTCCAGTTTTCATTTAAAATGACATCACATGTGGGTTATACATCATACTAATGTATTATTCACTCACTCTAATGTCACGATTGATTAATAATATTCAAGCATCAGAGTGTCATTTCCATGGCTGCTAAAAAAAGAGATTATATTCCATAAATGGTTCATTGTACTGCTACAGTAGTGAAAGAGTAAGCTAATGTAGGAGAGTCATACATTTGTAATAGTGAGGGATGGAGACAGAGACAGAGAGAGAGAGGGGGGGGGGGGAGAGAGACAGAGAGAGGAAGTTTGTCTTCCTCATCACAAGAGGCTCTCACGCTTTACCCCTTCAACAACCGAAGTGACGGAAATGTGAAAGGTAATTCCGTTTAAATACATATTTCAATAGATTTAACACCTGTCGCATTGTTGTGGTTATGTTCTGGAGCAGAAAGTTGATTTAAATGTCTTTACATTCATGCTAAAATCCAGCAGATGGCATGACCCTGGCTTGAATTGATGAGAGGTAGAGAAGCATGTACTTTTAAAGTGTCAAAAAGTATGCTTAGATATGTACTTTGCCTGCTACTATCAACATAAAGACCCTAACCATACTGCAGCCAGTGTTTCTGGATTGAGGTCAGAGTGTTTTTTGTAACTACATGTAGGAGGCATTGTAAAGTCACACGACTCTGATGCAGAGCCGCGTCAGCCTTACTGAATCACACTGATCGAGAACTTAAATGATGACAGCCTCCTCTTGTGTTTCAGTAAGATGTTGAGTCCATCGAGTCCAGCCCAGAAAAGCCTCGCTGAAGAGGACAGCTCTGGATCTGATGCAGGGTCAGAGGTTGGTCTTGAACCCGAGACAGACCGGTTTGGCTTCATTGTGACCAATGGATCCACGGCCGGGTGAGCAGTTTCACATCTGTGTTCGTGAATGTTATTAGAACCATGTGTACTGGTTCTCTGTTTTCATTCTCTTTTCAAAGAGACATTTCAATTTAAAGAGGTCGACCGGTAGACAGACAAATGGGGACAGAGGTGGTTCACTAAGCTGAGTCTCAAGGCAAAAAAGACAAAAAAGCTTCAGGTTTCTATTATTCTATCCAGACATGTACAGAAAATTCAAAATAAGTGAAATACAGTACACAATGTACCTCAGCCTTAAAATATTACTCCATGAAAAATATTTTTTTATTCTTATCAAAGATCAAAAATGTGTCAAATGTTTTCAATTAAAATGAGCTGATTGATTATAACATTGCTATAAAAAATAGAAATACACATATTTCAATCAAGAATAAATGTATTCATGTCTAGATAATCCGATGATTTTAGATTATCTATCTATGCAACCTCTCATCACAGGTTGTGGTCTGAGAGATTTTCTTTCTCCTCCTTCCGTTTCATTTGAAGGACTTTTAGAGGTGAAAATATACAGAATTTTACTAATTAATTTTGTGTAAAAACAAAAAACACTCAGATCCAAGCTTCAGGCTGGGAACCACTGCTTTATCTTTTATTGTAACTAGTGCATTTACACACTTCTGATTTAAATATTGTCTTGCTTTTTTCAATATCTAATTCAAAACAAACTGAATGCTGCCAGTTTCCTGCTACAGAGATTGAGATTTTTACAAACCGACTTTTGCAAAAGCATTGTGGTTTTTTGTTTGTATGTTTTGCGAGAGAGGCCACGTATCTGAAGACCAATATTTTAATCCAACATTTTTATGAGACAGCCACATACAGTGTCAATAAAAACCTACAGTGAAACATTTTAGCAGAAATATTCATGAATGATTGTGTGGAAAGGGATTTTGGATCAGGAGGCTTGTCACAAAGGTGCATCAGTCAGTTTGACCCCACAGGCATCAGACCTCGACCTGAGCGAACATTAATGGAAGCACTTCAAAGAGGATGAGACAAAGTCTACTGAAACATTATTAACATCTGTGGGCGCTGTGATAATGTAGATTTTATGATTCTGTAGAAATGTGCCCAATGTCTGGCAGCAAAATGCAAACTGGAATTAAGATTTTTTCTGAATTAATTTACTACATTTTTACATGATATATATATTTTTTATCAGCAATCACACAAATCTCTGGCACTGGACTAGATGAAGCAGAGTCAATCCAGATTCAAATTAAAGACCAGCTGCACAAACTGCTACCTGCTCTATTCATACCCTCCCATTGATAACATCCTGACCTGTTGCCATGGAGACTTCAAACTGCTACCGTGTGGTTTTCCTGTTTCCTGTCTTGATTTTCAGAGCGTTCTCTCTCTATAATGACAACACACAAAGGTGCATGCAGAAAGTCTGCACCCCGACTTAGAGGTCTCCAGTTAAATCAGCCTTAAGGCACATTAAGGACTTAATCATTCTTGTATTGGATGCAGTTTTTTTGTGTTTAAAATGCTTAACTTGGTGTTTTTGCTGTCCTGGGACAGGTTTGTGGGCCCACCACCTGAGCTGGTCAGGCAGAGGGAGGCCAAATGGATAAACATCATCAGCCAATGGGATCGCATGTTACTGAAAAAGACCAATAAGGTGTGTCCCATCTTAGATATCTGAAGTAACTGAATGTAGTTTATATAAACTAAACTGAATGAAGGATGATAGACACTTTATGTGAAAGAGTTTGATAACACAGCAAGATCATAACAGAAGCCCACTGAGGCTTACAGGAACACTTGAACAGAATATAGAACCTTTACTAATGTTACACTAACATCATTGCTTTTCTACTATCAGCCTGTTAATGTTAATACTGACAACAATGAAATGGAGACATTTGTTTTCGGCTGCTCCGAGCTGATCCTCTGAAACTCGTCATCCCTCCAGGTCAAAGTGCAGTGTCAGAAAGGCATCCCGGCCTCGCTCAGAGCAAAGTGTTGGCCTCTGCTGTGCGGCGCGTCAGACAAGATGAAACAAAACGAAAGCCTCTACCAGGCAAGAAAACCCAACATGCTCACTGTGGTGAACACTTACACAGACACAATGTGACCAGCAGCGACAATCATGGATTGTTTCAGCATCTGAATCTCACAATTGAAACTGTTAGCCTATTAATTGAAGTCAGAGGTCCTACTATTCTCATATTTTAATAGCTATAAATTCAATCATCACCATGTTCGTGGTGAAATAAGTGGTCGAGTCATTGATGATTTGCTTGACAGAAAGTGAATGACAGCTTGTTTGAGTTGCTATTCTGTTTTATTTCATCATAGCTGGAACATCTTTGTGTTTGAGCACACACTACTGGGCTGTGAGATCTTATGATTTGGCAGATATCACTATTTTCTGACATTTTGTTCTCAACTTTCTGTAATCTAAACAATGAATGCACCTAAGGTCAAATTAGGTTGAACTCAGAACAATATACCAACTATTTTACTCTTTGATACAACAGAAAATAGAAACAAGCCATTTTTTGTGACAAATCTTGAATGAAAATGGTCTGGCGCTTGTAGACATTAAACAATCAATTTAAACTATCTTTTATCTGTCTGTTAGTCTCTGGACTCGCTGCCTGCTCTGCAGAGCTGGGTGGACGTGATTGAGAGAGACCTGGACCGACAGTTTCCTTTCCATGAAATGTTCCTTTCAAAGGATGGGCACGGGTAGGAGAAATATCTGTTTCTGTTCACAAGCTGCTACAAAACAGTTTTCAGTGTGCTTCAGCTGCGTCTTTGTACACCTGCTCTCTTTGTTTGTCTGTTGCAAAGGTGATTTTTATCGGAACATAATCATGAGGTTTTAAATTTGTGGTATTTGTGTGTGTGTGTGTGTGTTTCTGTGCAGGCAGCGTGGTTTGTTCCGGGTGCTGAAAGCGTACACCCAGTACCAACCAGAAGAGGGTTACTGCCAGGCACAGGGGCCTGTGGCTGCAGTGCTGCTGATGAACATGCCTGCTGAGGTAGCAAACAATAACAGTTTACCTACGAAAGCCATGCATCTTATTTTTTTAATGTCGTTATGTCAAGATCACAACATGATTAACCCGTTACCACAAGAAAGTGGAGGATTGTTGTCTCTTATTATATATATATTTATATACATACACACATACATAAAAATAAAGGCTTCATTTGAGTAGCTGTTGGCTGAAACAGAGAGACACGTCATCTCTAATGACTTCTCCAGCTACGTAATTGCAGCAAACAAGGATTAACATTTAGGTCTATGCTACTGTTCAGTGATACGTCTTCCCTGACAGTAATGACAGTGATCTTGAAGTTTGAAATCAGCTGTGGTCAAATGAACCATACACTCAGAGTTCTCCATAATTGTCTCATTATCCCAAGAAAATGACTTCTGTTTTCTCAAGACAATGGCATTAAAATAAATAGCAAGCATGGCCATTCTCAGTCTCTGTACCTGTATGTACTGTATTTCTCAGCACAAAAACTGTTTAATAACGCTAATTATAAGGATAACTGAAAACATCGTCTGATGCTGACTTATTGTCATTTTATCTGCCATCTTACTTGACCTGGGCAGGAAGCCTTTTGGTGTCTGGTGCAGATCAGTGAGCAGTACCTGCCTGGATACTACAGCCCTCTGCTGGTGAGGACCTACATGTACATGTGCACACATAATGTATCAAATGCTGCACTTATTTTGACCTCTTTGCCCTCTTATATGCAGATAATTGAAGTAAATAGAATTTGAGAGCTGATTTTTGTTCATTTGTGCAATGAATAAACACCAGTTTAAATTTTATTTAGGTAAAGATGAATCACCTCCTCGCAGAAACACTGTGGATCTCTATAATCCTTTATTTTACAGGCCTGTAACTTTCTAATAATTAAAGGCTTCTTGGAAATGTAACTTAATTACTGAAAGGAAGACTGACAGTTATTGCTAGAAAAACCTAAGAGTACTTTTAGTCAGTGCGCTGCAGGTCAGAAGAATAAAAAATGGGTGAGTACAATTTAATATGATGGATAATAAAGTATATTTTATTTATGAATAATTAAAGAATGCTTACTTATTTTTAACAGCTCTTGTCTTCCAAGGAAAAACCTTTTTTACTTGCAATTAGAAGGAGATTATGCTCATAACTTTTCAAGGAAACTTCCCATTACTAAGAAAAGAGAGACCCATAAAACAAAGGATTACTTGGACCTCTGTTCCCGAGCTGTCATGTGTACTTCTGCAGGAGGGAGTCCTGTTTGATGCAGCCATTCTGACCTGGGTCTTGAAAAGGACGTGTCCAGCTGCACACAAACATCTGCAGCGCCACGGAGTGGAGCCCCTCATGTTCGCCACTGACTGGCTGATGTGTCTCTTCACACGTCACCTGCCCTTCAACACACTGCTGCGAGTCTGGGACCTCTTTTTCTGCTACGGTACGTCATCCATGCAGGCTGCTGTGACTGTTGGCAGATACAATAAATATTCTGATGTATAATCTGGCATCCATTATTCTCCCTGATGTCCTTTTTACCTCTCTGCCTGCTCTCACACCTCTGTTTCTCTGCACAGGGGTGCGGGTGCTCCTCCAGGTGGCGGTGGTGCTGGTTCGTCGCGTGCTGGGCCGGGCTGAGCAGAGGAAGCAGTGTCAGGGTCAGATGGAGACTCTGGAGAAGCTGAGGGGCGTCAGGGAGGAGGTCCAAGAGGAAGACGACGCCTTCATCGCGGAGGTAGGGACGAAACAAGGCCACTGTGAAAATCTGGTTTATTACCAGATACTTCAAGACTACTTACCTGTCATTATTGAGTTAAACATCTTTTAAAACATTTACTTTTACATTCACAAGTACAGTAGTTTGACAAAACAAACAACAAAACAAACTCAAGTTCATTTACTGCCTTTTTTCTAGAGAACTTTTGAGGATTCTCACCTGTGACAGTAATTAAAAGAGAAAAAGTGTAAATGCTCCTGTATACGTGAGAGACTTTCCCCTTGCAGGGAGACATCACTGCAAATCAACACAGTTATTTTTAATAAACAGAAAGTAAATAAGTAGATAAATAAGTAGATATAAAGACACTTGGAATATCTATGCCACACAGCACACGGAGGCAGCTCATGGTGGCCACGCACCTAACTATGACACTATACGTGGGTTTTACCTGTTTCAATATGTACATCTTGTCATGTTCATAATCCTAGATTAGCCTGGTTTCTAACACACTTTGTCACAATTGTGCTACCTTCACTCTCCACTCTATTGATTTCTATACTTTTTATAGAAATACCAGAAGAAATGCATGAATTGTAATGTAATCTTGTATACTTACAATACTATTATCTGTCTAAAATTCTGAAAAATACAGTAAAACAAAATCTACTTCCATCGGCAGGTGTGCTCTGTGCAGTTGTCAGCCAGAGATCTGGAGAAGCAGACTGAAAAGGAGTTAGAAAAGTGGAGGAAAGACAGACCCTCGTCCACCTTTGACCCGAGAGGCCGCTGTCAGGGATACCGGATGGCGTGGGCCAGGGCGCGACACAACGAGGAAGAGCAGGAAAGGAAGGCGAGAGAGAAAGGAAACCTGTCCGTCCCCCTCGCTCGTTCGGCCTCCACTCTCTCACTGTCTCCCTCCCTGCTTCACAAGAGGTGGAAGAAAGGGGGGAAGGCCAACACAGGTGACTGGGAAGGCGGCAAAAAAGTTGTGAGGCATCTCTCGATGGGAGCCAAGGAGGACTGGAAGAGCTGGAATGACATTGATTTTAAGACGGTACAGGGCGTTAAGGAGGAGGAGGATGTTGTTTCAGAGGAGCACATGAAACAGAGTGAGTCAAAACTAACGGGACAATGTGAACAGAAAGAGGTTAAAGAGACTGATGAAGTCCAAAACATACCAACAGTGCAGATAGAAGAACCTGCAGCTGAACAAACAAACATCCAGGTCACTATGGCTGCTGTGGAGGACGAAGGAAGCACAGAAAATGTTAAAGAAATACCAACAGTGCAGGTAGAAGAAACTGTCACAGTACAAGAAGAGATTGAACAAGTGGAAACGAGAATCTCTGAAAGGGAGGAAAAAGACATTGATGAAATCCAAAACATATCAACAGTGCAGGTAGAAGAATCTGCACCTGAACAAACAAACATCCAGGTCACTATGGCTGCTGTGGAGGACGAAGGAAGCACAGAAAATGTTAAAGAAATACCAACAGTGCAGGTAGAGGAAACTGTCACAGTAAAAGAAGAGACTGAACAAATGGAAACAAAAGTCTATGAAAGGGAGGAAAGCAAGCTCAAAGAGACAGAGGATAGTAAAGTGCATTCAGAACAGACAGAAGAAGCAAACATGGAGACAGAACCAACCCAAGATCCAACCAGAGATCAGACTGTTGAAAGTATTTATCCCACTTCCCACCATAAACAAGAAGAAGAGCTGGACTCTCTCAGCCAGTCACAAGACCTGGAACAGGAGGGTGGCATAAACGAGCACCATGAAACTGAGGATGAAGATGCAAATAAAGAGACAGAAGAACAAGCGGAACATGCTGCTGTGGAGAAAAATCTGACTGAGATGCAGAAAGATGCTGATGCAGATACAAATACAGGGGTGGAGACGGAAATGAGTGTGGACCCGTGTGTGGAACAGGTGATTCAGGCTGAAGTGACATTAGAGGAGAGCACAGGAACCGACGACGTCCAACAGGCCTCAGAAACGATAAATGAAACCTGTCTGGAATCAGAGATGGACGGTAAAGTCGAAGCTTCAGCTGTTAAAGATCCCACTGCAGAGACAGAGACACAACAGCAGCAGGAAGAAGAGATCACAGTGAGGGACAAAACATTGCAAGGAAAATACCACAGCGCTGAGTCATTAACAGAAACAGACACGAACGAAGAATCCCACACCCAGTCAGAGACAGAAACTGATGAACTGGCACAGACTCAAGAACAGGTAGAGGCAAATGCAGCCGCACGGGAAGAATCGGAGGTTGAAACAGACCAAGCAGATTCAGAACGACATGTAGAGTCAAAGACAGAAGATGAAACTTTAACACTGAGTTCACCTGAATGCATCCAAACAAATGAGAGCACTGACTTAGTGGGTGACACACAAACTGAAGCGGAAATGCCAGTCGCAGGCGACGTGGTGACTGACTCGAGAGAAGAGAAAGAGCCTGACACAGAGGCATCTGAACTTGCACAGGAAACAGAAGGGGGAGTTTTAACTGCACATTCAGAGGTACAGGTTGACAATGAGCAAACACAAGCAGAGGAAACACCTACAGAAAGTCAGACGAATGTAGAGTCTGCTGACTCCACAGTACCTCCACAGAATGAAGCTAATTCCACACACGACAAAGAGGTAAATCCTACCGCTGACACTGATGAGAACACAAGTCCGGTGGAGGTTAGTACCTCTGCGGAAGCTGCACCTGAACAAGCAAACATCCAGGTCACTATGGGTGCTGTGGAGGAGGAAGGAAGCACAGAAAACGTTAAAGAAAATGCAGCAGGAGAGGACGACGTCTTTGTTTCTACTGAACCAACAGACCCTCCAAATACTGACAGCACCCTGCAGGACTCCCACCCTGCAAAAGACTGGACCGAGCAGGACAACAGCGGCCTGATACAAGCTGTGGGGCGGCGCAGCAGCCGCTCTTCTGCCGATTTTTGCGTCCGCAAGTCATCCAGCTCCCGTGGGTCCAGGTTAGGGCGAAGGCTCTCTGAAGACCTCTTCATCATGCCACAGAAACCAAGCCCATCAGAATCGGTCCCTGATCACACAGACGTCAAACAGGCTGAATCACAGTCCAACCCTGCAGATGTAAGCCCAACACAGACTCCTCCCGATGTCACTCCAGAAGTCGCCACGCCAACATCTGAAGAGGTAACTGAGAGGACAGCGGAGCAGCCAGAGCCCGACCGCCCTAAACGTTTCGGCCTCTTCCGCAGACTCAGAGGGGAGCAGCCCAAGAACGCAAAGGCAAAGGGGGCACCCAAAATGCAAGTCCCCAAAATTTTGATTCAGGACTTCAGCGACGGAACCGGGTCGGGGAAACTGGTTGAGGAAGAAGTGGAGGAGAAACTGAGCTCCAGGGAGAGGAGGAGGCGGCGGAGGGAGCGAGAGAGAAAGGAGAAAGAGGAGGAGAAGTTGAGAAAGAAGAGAGAGAAGGATCTGGAGAGGGAGAGGGAGAGAGAGAGGAGGAAACCACAAACAAGGGGGAAAAGCTTCCAGGTGCAACGAGAAAAAGGGAGCAGTGATGTACCTCAACCTGAAAAGGCCAGATCACAGAGGCTTAGACATTCTGCTTCTTATGCGGAGTCTTACTTTTGAACCCACCCCACTAAAAAAAAAAACAAAAAAACTTTATTCTCAGCTCTGGGGGGGTGGGGGGGGGGAATGAAGAGGTGATGAGAGGAGCGCTTCAGACCTTATCCACATTCTGTGTCATTGTCCTTTGTGTTGAAGCACTTATTTCCATGATGGCTGAGATCCTAAATCTGTGTCACACTTGAACCTTTTGACATGTAAATAAATAATAAATATTTTTTACATACTTTGAAAAATATGTTTCTTTTATTCAGAGGAGCTCTTTTTCTGCATCTTCTTCACAAACAGAAATGAAAATAAACAGGAAGTGCTTCATGTCCAGCTTTACATTATCACATATTTTCAAGTCCACAATCAACATAATAATCCAGTAAAAAGTTGGAACACACTAACAGTGACCAAAATGTTCTGCACTGTACACTGTCTTTGAATTTTTTTGTTTTTTGTAAAAAAAAAAATACTGTACAACACTTGTACAGGCTGGTAAAGATGTAAAATAAGGGTCCATCTTTGTCCATTTCTTCTCTAGTGCTTCAAGTGGTATGTGTGTGAATGTAATATAACACACACACCGTCATGTCAGTCTCACGTCACTCTACTTCAGAGTCATCCTCACTGTCACTGGCCAACACTTCCTGAGTTGTCACTGGTTGAGTGGACATCTGAGAAGATGGCGGAAGCACTGATCCAAAGAACAGCGAACAAAACTGTGAGAGGAAAACACGGAGGACAATGTTTTAATAATGCGTTTTATTTTAAACGTAAAAATGTTAACTAAAGCCTTATCCTGACTAGCTTTGCCATTGACTTGAATTAGCTCAGGTTAGGAGACACATCTTGACTTTGTAGATCGCCTTGGAAACTAGAGTGAATTGGGATATATAACAGTGTCAAGTGACATCACAGTGGGACGGAGGAGGAACAAGGTGAGCGTTTTTTGATGACTACTGCAATCATTTGCAAAAATCTTGTAATCAGTACACTTGAGATTCGTGAACTTTGTGGAAGCTCACAACAACAGTGAGGGGCAAACAAAAGATCAGACAAGTGTTTGCCGTCTGTGCTAAGCTCCAGCATACCTGCTAAAGATTTATTTATTCTTTGAAAGTAAACTAAAGTTGGGGGTTTCATACTTGACTGTTTTGTGATATTGTGGTATTATTGTGGTACGTCGTACTTTTACGTACGTGCAAATTGTCTTTGAAAAGAAGATTTAAACTTCTGTGAGTTTTTCCTGAGTACATAAAAAGTTTAAATTCATGAAAACATATATATATATGAACAATCACAAATGTAAATTGACAGCTGTTAATCTGTTAATCCACTTTACAACTTGTATATTTATCTTACCGCTTTGTTTTGTTATTGTCTAAGCGTTAAATTAATTAATTTACTCATGTTAAGACGAATCCATACCTTCTTATTAGGAGGTGGTCTGTCTGAATCGCCCGTTTCATCCTCCTCCTCCTCCTCCTCGCTGTGTAGTCTCGTCCTTTGATTGGCTGCAGCGGGTTGTTTCGAAGAAGAGGAACCAGCAAATGGGGGAGTGGGTGGACTTGTGGCTGAGGGACCCGGTGCGATACTGGTATCCATGGCGATGAGGTAGGAGTCTATGTCGTCATTCATGAAGTCATCAGGCGGGAGCGGCGGCGGTGTGTGCGCCCTGAGGAGGGAGAATTAGAGTTCAAACAGATCCCTGCTGCCTTCACTGCCTTTAAGTAAAATTCGGTATCATCCCAGTAGCATGTTGCTGTGCCTCTCGTTACCCTGGTAACATTAAAATAAATGTACCACATCATCACAAATGTGTTTAAAATCTTCTCAGTAACATTCAAGGTCTTGCTTGTCATGGATTGGTTTAAAAAAAAGCATCAAAGTAACTGAGAACACCAGTCATCCCAGTCAGAGATTGGTAGGCCAACACACAGCTTGCCCATATCTACTCCCTCAACTGTGCTGAATTGTGAGTGAGGACAGTAACATTTTATCTTATTATATATTCATAGATATCATATACATCAGGGACTATGTTGCTCTTTGTGTCAATTCAATGAAATCCCAATTAAACTATACCACTGACCAAATGTGCTACAGCTGGATAGACATGCTGCCTAAGTTTGCTGTTCGCTGAACCATCACTCAGAGGACGCATCTTCAAAAAAAAACTGATGCCCAACTTGTCCACCAAGCAACAACTCTGCAGAACAAACGCTGATGATTTCCTGTCTGTCATTAGAAACTGAAGAAACTTATTTTTTTCTGCCAGTTTTACAAGACTGGCTGACAACTGACTGTTGATAAAATAAACACAGCCTACAAAAAGGTTTCCCACATAATTTTACACATTCAGTTTTGTTAGAGTGTTACCGTTCAGTGTTGTTTTTACTGTGTTTGGAGTCATCAGAAAGCGTGGCCAGCACGAAGTTCCCCTCCAGGACACTGTCTGTTACTGAAAGCACTACAGGACTGACACACACACAAAATGAAAACGTCAGTTTATTGTGGTAATAGAATTGATCACAGCTAATGTGTGTATGGGGGTATGCTCACCTGCCTGGCTCATCAAAATACATAGAAATAGGGAGACCAGTAGACTCTGCAAACACTAAAAGGCCCTGGAGGACAGACAACAAAAAGTCACTCAGCAATAACTCCTTAATAAGTAGAAAAAAAGATCATCCACCACACATCTTTGACTTTCTACTCTTGGTGTACTTCCCCCTGTTCTTTTGCTCTGTCATCCCTCCCTTTTGTCTCACCCGTAACTCCTTGAGACAAAAAGTGACACTGTTGTGGATTTGGACGTCAAATTGGTCAAACTCGTCAGAAGCCAGACACAGCTCTGTCAGCATGGCTTTGGACCGCTCTGAGAGACACAAGGAAAAGAATCAGTGAAGGGAGGACAAAAGCAGAGACGAGCCTCAATAATAAACTTTATATTCCTTTTTGTCCCATCGTTGTTAACTTCCAGAGTAAGAGAAATGTCCTCGATTGGTTAATGACGAAACTGCACTGTGCACTTCTGTTGTTCTGCCACACAAGGGCACCACTGGATTCACACCCATCATCGTTTCCTTCCAACATTTTTCCTTCATGTCATTGATAGCAATAGAAGAGCAGCTTTTGTAAATGTATGTAATACAAAAAGCCTTAGGGCTGTGTGTATAAAATATGATTAGGTGCACTGAAGCTTTAGTCATTTTATTTTTTCTTATATTATTGAAATATACCATTTGAAAATCAGTGTATTTGTTAAAAAAGTGACCCTGATATTGAATAAGTTTTGTCAAACTAAAATGTTGATTGTCTTTACTTGATGATTAAATGTGAGATTAGCAAGATCAGTATGAATGATCAGTTTGTTATGAGTCAGAAAAACAACTTTTTAGTGAGAAAGAGTAAGAGTGTAATGGAAAGAGAAAAAAGAGGCAACCGAGTCATACCTGCTTCATCCTCCACATGGTTCCTGAACCACATCCGTTCATCACTCACCGACACGGTAACTTCTTCCAGAGACGGAGGGAAGTGCACGACTGTGTCCACCAGCAGCCTGAGAGCAAGAAAGAAAGTGAGTGAGGAAAGGGAGAACGAGGTAAAGCAAATGAATAAAACTGGCTGCTTGTGTAATTGGACCATTGTAAGAATTTGCTAATGTGTAGGTCGACTTGGCCTCAATGGGTTCCTCTACGACAATACATAGATAATTTTTTATTTTGAAAAATATATATTTAATCAACCAACTATGGTTTCAAATATCTGCATCCTATTTTTTCTAAAAAAAAACTAATTAAAAACAAACCCAGAAACAAACAAGAGATGAGAAGACAGAAAGAGAAAAAAGATTACTCTTATAAACAAAGAATGTAGGAAGATTTTACAGACCTGGGCTGGGATCTGAATACATTGGCATAGCTGTCTTTATCAAACACTGCCTGTAAGCTTTCACTATCCTGGAAAGACAGGTTATGTGTCTTCAGGAGGCCTGCACAGAAAATACCAACACAAACATTTGGAATACGTAAGCATGCAGACTACAATGCCATGAATGCATGATGTGCTACAATGAAAATATCTGAGTAAAAACAGCGTAATGCTTTTGAAATCACCCATGTAAAGCATTGCGAATCAGATGGGAAGAAGGAGGAAGTGAAGCACTGATACCATGTTTGCAGTGCAGAGTGAAGGTCAGGCGGTTTTTCTGCTCGTCCAGCTCGATGTGACACTTCTCCACCGTCTTCTCCAGAGACGCCAGAGACCTGAACACAGCCTGCACACTCTGACTCACAAATAAAAGAGCATAAGAAAGGGAGCTTCATAAAAATACATAAGGGGACAGCACCATGACTATGTTAATACACACTGAAATATTTTGGTTTTCATCCTATTAAGTTAATACTGCAATGAAATAAGAAAAAAACATTTTAATCATATCAGATGACATTTTAAAGATTTATGCACCTCACTCTAATATCTAAAAGTTTACACTTGCGCATTTTTTTCTTAAATTTGACAACTGCTTGATGTCGGGTGCTCTACCCTTTGAAAGTACTGCCATGCATCACTTTTAAAACAAGGAAGCGCTGTGGTTTTGAGAAAAACAAAAGATAACAACAAGGAAACATGACAGAGGAGGTAACATTTGATGCCTCTGATCTCATGTAAATGGGTCACTGATTACAAACCACTGACAGGGAGGTGCAAATACTGCAGTTGCTTATATCTATACAAGCAAATAGAATTACGAATGTGTGTGCTGTCGAACTTGTCACAATAACCCATTAGCTACCAGCTACATTAGGCCAGCTGCACAGGGTGTGATTTCCCCCAACGTGGATTACTAGTAACACCTGGGCGTGGCAAGAGGTGATGGAAAAGTGGTTGAAATATCCGACTTCTGCCTCTCCAAAGTGTTGGCATGAATGAAAACTTCATCAAACCGAGGGATAAAAATAAAAACAGTGAGAAAAGGCTAAACATAAAAACTCTATCTTTTGCATGATCAAGTTATTGCAGTAATATCAAAAGATAGGTGTGATGATGTGATCTATTATTATACTCTTTGCTATTATTGTTGCATCTATCTCCGTCTGTCTAGCAGATGGCCGTCCACCCAGACCTCAGTTCTGCTTGAGGTTTCTGCCTCTTCAAAGGAGGTTTTTCATTGCTGCTGTAGCCAAGCCCTTGCACTTCTGGACCTGCTCTATACTGAATCTACAGTGTCAAGACATAACATTTGTTTTGATTTTGCACGTATAAATAATACTGGCTTGACCTGAGCTCATCCGATGGACTGTGGGTGTGTATGTCACACAAAACTGCTGACACAGATGATTACAGTCAATGTAAATGTGCTGAATATGACTCATAAACCGTGTAGAGCTGCAGAGGAACTACAGATCATCTCCTTCTGTCTGTGCACCTTTATTGCCATCTTGCAGCGGAAGTCCTGCCCCCTGGGGACGGTGTATCTGTGTGGCAAGAAAGGAGAGAAAGCTTGATTAAAGCTCCTGGACATGACACACAGAAATGTGCTGTTTTCTCACATGCGCACACACAAAGACAGACACTCAGTCTGCACCTGCTGAAGAAGAGTGGTGCGAACAGGAAGCAAGCATATGCCGACCGAGAGGAGTTCACAGACCGCAGGGCCAGCTATGAGAGAGAGAGAGAGAGAGAGA
>JBAJHX010000053.1:12639890-12666497 GCA_037176925.1 Amniataba percoides
CAGGAAGCAAGCATATGCCGACCGAGAGGAGTTCACAGACCGCAGGGCCAGCTATGAGAGAGAGAGAGAGAGAGAGAAAGAGAGAGAGAGAGAGAGACAAACCTCAAATCAACACCATTCATAGACGCACAGTGTGCACCAGCAGGAAGCAACAAGTCCTCTGTGCATGGCAGGAGGAAGTGTGTGAGTGTGAGAGTGTCAGAGCAGCTCACCCCTTCTTCCTCCTGAGGCTCTACATACAGCTCATCACCGATCCGGGACAGGGAGTGGATGGCTTTGGCCAGAACTGGACGGTACACACACACACACACACACACACAATCAATATTGACAGCTATTATTAATATATACTGATGTTCTTATTATTAAGACAGGGATTTTAAAGCAGGAAGCGTTCGCTACCTTTCACGTTTCCTCCCGTCACGACGCAGTTCATCTCCAACTAATCAGTATTTCTCTGTAAAATTAGCAAACCTGGCTAAAAGTTAGCCGAAACTAGCGCTTAAACTCCACCAGCAAGTGAACTAGAGAAGCTTTAATAATTCGCACACCGAGTAGAGAATATTAAAGTGTGGAAAACAACCTCCGTTTAGTTATAACTTTGTTTTCATGTTTTATTTTCCATCGCGGCTCCACTCATCTGCACAACGAACATCTTTACGTTGTTTACGCCGCCATTGCCCGCTTCCGCACTGCTGACCAATCAGAAGGGTAGGAGCTTGAAGGGGCGTGGTTTTGATAGAACGCATGCGCACTGAGCATCCGAATTGACATTTTTACAGCACCCACTGTATAATAAGAAAGTAAACTATTGTTCATGATTATTAGTGTGGATTTATACTCTCTTTATGATTATCCTGAAGCACTTTAATGTCAGAGACACAGATACTTGATATGTCAATGTATTTGAGCACTTCCATTTTATATAACGTTATACTTATCCAGAGGTAGATATTGTGTTTTTACTCCTTTGCATTTATCTGAGAACAGAACATACACATTATTATTTAAATACACTCCACTCAAATCAACCAGCAACCAGTAATCCAGTAATATAATATTTGCATGTTAATAAAACAATCTGAGATGCATTATTCTGTGTGAGTCCTTTACCTTGTAACACAGCAGTATTATTATCATTATATTATCATAATAACATAATAATTATCCATTAGTATTATTACCAAAGAATTCATGAAAAATAGCAACAAAAGAAAGATATTTCATCATCTTTTTTTTTTTTTTTTTTTTTTTTTTTTGCATTTTCACCAAAAATGAGAACAGAGTTAATATATTTCCTATAATATGGGATCTTCCAAAGATCACTGTGGCTTTTTTCATTTCTTTCATTCTGAAGACATATAAATAGCAGCTGCTTGGTACAAAATGGCCTGTAATTACTACTCAAGGGTCATGGTGGGAAGAAAGAGGGTGTGTGTGCGCACATGTGTGAGCCAGAGAGAGAAATGGGAAGGAAGGAAGGGCAAACAGAAAGATGGGCAGAGAGAGAGAGAGAGAGAGAGAGAGAGAGAGAGAGAGAGAGAGGAGTTACTGTCACTGCTCAGTTATCTCACCTCACTGGTCTGTCTTGTTGGTCTGCTTCAGTGTGTAAGATCTGAAGAACGCTGCTGTGCTCCGTCTCTCCTCCCTTCACCGGTGATATGAATTGCTGTTGCTGAAGAGGTGTGACTACAGCAAAAGACTGACGTTTCACTCAAGCCACAGACATTTGGAGAGAGAGAGAGAGAGAGAGAGAGAAAGACTTTCAAAGAACACAAGGAAACACAAGCCAGTTTTGTGCCAAGACTGGGAGACTACTGCTGAAACTTTTAAGGATTATTATAGAGGAGTGGAGACAGTGTCACACACCCATGAGAAGAAGCAGCCAACACAGAGAAAAAGAATAATTTCTACACTAGCTGAGGAAGTTAAACCTTAAGACGATGAGAAACAGAGAAGAAGATCATGGAAAAAGATTGGAATATAAAAAAATAGGGAAACAGCCATCGCAGGATTCTTAACAACAACAGCTGGACGAACGGATGACATGTACAGCTAATTTTCTTTCATGGTTTGCTGTCTCTTTTTAAACTAACACATTACATCAGCCCGTGTTGAGTATTTTCTAAGTTAAGTACACTGAATTCTTGTGTTTACATGCGGTGACATGCTTTTCTGTGACTTCTGGGTCTGAAACACAGCAGCTCTGCTCCTAAATGTCTCAGCCAAGAAATCCAGCAGACTCTCAGGCCTTGCTGCAGTCCATGCTGCAGAGACTGAAGCTCCAGACGGGACGAGATGGACAGGCGCACACACCTGTACCCACCACGGGGGCTTCCACCTGGCTGCAAGCTGGAGAGAGAGGAGCATGCGACGTCCGGAAAATGAACAACAGTCCCGTAAATGGCTTTGGTGCAAATGGCGTCCCCTCAAAGGAGTTTGGGATTTCTGCTGGGGACAGTAACCTTGGCATCAAAGGTGGAGAAGTACAGCAACTAGCTCATGGACGTGCAGTGGACAGGGGTGTCATTTCCTCTCCCACCCAGAAAGACAACATTGATGGTGACACGGGTGAGAACAGGGCGATGGGATGGCCTGCGGTCACCCCAACGGGAACAGAGCAGCTGTTTCCTGCTAGATCACTTAAGGATGCTGACGTCACTTCCTTTGAGAGGACTGATGGGGAGAGGGGTAGTTTTGGCACTTTTGCGATGACAAAGCAGACCGCTAGTAATAAAGAGGCTGTAACAGGCACAGGACAGAATCAGGACCAAGGTTTTTCACCCAGAGTCTACACGTGGGCTCTGAAGCCCACAGATGCGAGTCTTGACATAAGAGGTCAAGAGGGTCAAGTGCCGTATGTAGGAAACGGAGGATTTGGAGCTTTGGCGGAAAGTAAAGACATGCAGATTGTCCCGACTGGTCAAAAAACAACAACCAGAAGAAAACAGCGATCGTCTGAGAATAAGACAGCAAGAAGGTGGACTCAGAAGATCAAGGAGAGATGGAGGGACAGGCAAGGGAGTTTTGGCAAAAAGGGAAAAGAAGAAGAAGGGAGAGAGGACAAGGAGAGCGAGCAAGGAACTGAAGTGAGCAGAGTCTCTTCATTATGCTTATAGTTAAAATTGAAATGTAAACATTGAAGTGAAACTGCAACTTGTTTACTTTACAGATTTCAACTCAAAACCAGCTACCGGCAGTAGGAAGTCTCAGCAACACATCAAATCAAGAGGAAGAAAGGGTCTTCTCTTCACTTGACAGCAGTGATCACACTGATTGTTTCAGGTAATCAACCAGCAAATTGTCTTGTCTTGAAAATGCAAAAAAAGAAAAAAAAAATCCACCCTGTCCCGAAGTGAACATGACACACGAGAGTCATGAGGGAGATATGTGAAGCATTTCTGTTTCCAACCACAGCTGTGATATTAGTTTGGGCTGATATTTGTTCCCTCTTATGCACCACTGTGGTCTGATGTGCCAAACACACCCATCACTGACAGCATCTGTCATCGGGCCAGCCACACTTTCACATTGCGACAAGTCTCGTAACGTGCCTTAAAAGCAAACATCATTAATGAGATGATCTGTGAAAGTTTTCAGATACTTCATTACAAAAATACTGCATTACAGCTAAGCAACAAAGGCAAAGTACAAATGCAGAATGTGTTAGATAACAATTATTTAATGAGTGTTAAATAATCTTTTTATATTATAGTGTTATCAGTGTGCTCTAATGTGTAAACTATATCTTAATATCTGTGCCGGTTTGGGTGGAGCTAAATGTATGTACTGTTGCTAAATTTATGTACTGTTGCGTAGTAATCGAGTTAAACATAAGTACCTCAAAGCTGTACTTAAAAACAGTATTTCAGTAAATGCACTTAGATGGACCATCCTTGAAAGAAACCCACAGTCATTTAATCACACAGGCTGAGAGAATCCCTCTGACCGACTATTCTCCATGGCGATTAAAGGATAGGAAGGATTTATTGTGTCATTTTTCTGTAGTCAACAAAGTGTTTGTCAATACTCTCAACTTCCCTACACTCAGGCACTCAGTTTCATTTTTTAAAAGACTGTGTAATTACTGAGCATTGTAGTTTCTGGAAAATGGTAAATTGTGTTGGGGAGTATTTTCACCTGTAGAGTTTTAGTGCTTCAGTGCATTTGTACCCCAGCTTGAACTTCTGCAGTTGCCACTGGAGAAATTGTGGCAGAGGTAGCAAAAGAAGTAATTCCACATATTTATTTTTAGGAGAAAAGGAAAGTGTGAGTCTGATTTTTACCACATCATTTGTTACAATAACAAAAACACTCCCACCAACCAACAACAGTCTGATTGCACAGGACTCATCACCTCCCACCAGACGGAGTCACTGTAACACTTGAACATTGCGTGTGGTTTTTGAGAAACAGCTTTGAAATCTGCTTAGAGAAATAGATAAATGGTTGAAGAGCACAGACGTTTACTTGACTATGGAAAAAAAACCTCTTGTAGTGGGTATTTTTGGCACCAGGACCGCCAATGTGGGATTGAGTGAAAATAAACTACAGTTTTGGATGATAATGGAGCTCTGTGGCACAGAGGAATAAACTAAATCAGGCTTTTTGGGTTCACACAGAAGAGCTGTTAATAGCATCAGCTCACTGAGGGGTTTGGAAGAATATAGGACATCCCCGGACTTTGTAGACCTCTGAAAGGTTATTTTAGGTGAAATGACTAAAAGTGAGTTCCTGGTTTTTTAGTGCACTGACTTCTCTCTTCTCTTGTCTTTTGGCAGGTCTATTAGTGACTTTGAGTTTGGCCTGGGCTCCTTTAGCCTTCTGGAGGAGATCGTCACGGGTCAAGAGTGGGCCAAGTTCCTGAAGCCTGGCCAGTTGGCCGCTTCTGCCTATCAGAGACCGTCAGAGGAGCCACAGAGACATTTCACAGTCCCATCAAACCCCCCTGACAGCGGCCAATCCTCGCTGACCTTAAACCAACATGGAGGTGTGAACAACCAGTGGAGCTTCGGGGCCACCAAGGCATCACCAGACTTTGATTTCAGCATGGCTCAAGTATCACCTGATGCTTTCCTGCCTCTCAGCATGGATGTTACTGAAGGAAAACAGCAGCAGTGCGTTCGCAGAGGGACTGATCAATCAGAACCAATGGAGCATGGACATACACAACGGCCTCCTTCGCTTGTAGAGGTTAGACATCAATTATAAGGCATAACCCAACAGCAAATTACTATTACTATAGAAGTCATTTGATTATAAAGATGTTCCTCTAATTCATCTTAAACCCTGGAACCAAAATGAATTACATAAATTAACTCAGGTGTGACATGTGAGTCAGTAAACTTATCTGTTTGTAATTGCAGCCTGCAAATATTTTAATCAACTCAGCGCTGAAGACCAGAGTCCAGCTGAGCAGAAAGAGACAACACCAGTCAGCAGAGAGGAGAGACGAGAGGCTCCAAACAGAGAAAACAGGTCATGCGTCAGAGGCAGACGGAGGTGAGAACAACTTCTGCAGAATCAGATGTTTCAGTACACAGTGCTGACAGAGGTTGCATGTTGTTGCAGACACATATGGCAGAAGTTATATTAAACTCAACATTAAACTCTCCCGTCTTACAGGGGGGTCCGCACATTCACAGAGCCAAACAAGCAGCCATCCAATGGAGGAGGCAGGAGGGTCACAGCATGATGACGTTGTGCCTTTATACACCCTAAACTCTCCTCCTCCACCTCTCCCTTCGACCTCTTTTCCTCCTTTTTCACCCAGGAGTGTCCTCAAACACTCCATATCACAAGATTCAGAGGCCTCAATGGAAACAGTGACCAAAAGGGTAAGTTGGGAAAAGAAAAGTCATTGAACGACACACTGCCTCCTTGTGGTGTAAAATACTGGTGTACACATATGTATATGTATGTGTGTGTGTGTGTGTGTGTGTGTGCGCGCGTGTGTGTCTATCTATCTATCTATCTATCTATCTATCTATCTATCTATCTATCTATACATACATACATACATACATACATACATACATACATACATACATATGTACATATATATACATATTTGTATGTACAGTTGCTTACAGCTGGAAAAATGTTTATGGAGGCTCCAGAAAACAATAGAGATGATATAATTTACATAAAAGTGTCACTGAAAAAATATATTGATTTTTTGTATTCTAATTTAAAATTGAGTAAACTATAGATTAGTACACAGTGTACACAGGTGGTAATTACTGTGGTTAAGACCTGGGAGCTACAGATGTGCATATAGATGGCTGAAAAGTTTGTGGACTGTAAATGTTTTTGTTCAAAAACTTGAAGAAAAACAGAAGTTAAAGTTGTGTTTGTGTTTTTTTTCAGTAAACTATTATTTTTATTTTAAATAGCCTGTGTTTTCTATATTGGGAAACTTTATCTGAGAATATTTTACAGTTTGGTCATTTCTGAATAATTATTAGGTCTCTTATAAAGAATGACAAGTTTGAATAAAACTGAAAAGACTTCACAGGTCACACTGCCAGTCTGATGTACCAACTGAATGCTGTCTCATGTTACTATGAGCAAATTGTTCAGAAATTATAGATCTGTAAAAAAAGTTTCACTCCATGTTACAAATATATACTGGATACATAAGAGTAAATATGACATTTTATTAACTACTTTTTCTGTTCATCTTTCCCCTGTTTTCATACTATTTGTGCTTCTGTGGATTAGAGGCGAGTTGAGGAGAACCGGCGTGTTCGTTTTTCAGAGGATGTGATGACCATTGCACCTCCAGAGCCGAATCTGGACGGTACAGACTCGGAGGAAGATTCAGAAACAGAGGAGGACTCGGTGATAGAGCAGGAGTGTGAGGAGGAGCCGGCACCAATAGAGGAGGTGGCACCGGCACGCCGGCCTGCTCTCCCTGCATGGATACTGGCCCTCAAGAGGAGGAATACTGGGAGGAAGCACAGATAGTGAGACTACTGGACAATGAGCACTTAGACTTACTTCAAATGGATGAAAGAGAAAATCTAATAATCTAAAAGCAGTTTGCTCTGGTTTGATCAAAGTGGCATTTCAGACTTTTCCAGCTGCACCAAAGGTTCAGTCTGATCTTCTCATCCCGCAAGGATGTGAGGAGGTGATGTTTAAGCTTTGACTGTCAGTTTTAACTTTTGGACAGGATCATCCACGACCAGCGTCACATCAGCTGCATTACTTGATTTTGTTTGCTGGAGTTAATATTCTTAACACAGACACAGACATTGTGTCAGACACACAGTCGTCCTCCTTCACTCTCACGCTGGGCAGCAGCAGACTGCTCTCTGCTCTGCTGTCTGTGTCTCCTGGGAATGTCTCGCCATCCTGGAAATGAATCCCAGAGGAGGAAAAGAGATCCGAGTTTAGAGCTGAGGCGGTGGCGGCCACAGACCATCTGCGGTTTCTGTCTGTAGCTCCCTGTCCAACTCATGAAAAAGTCATTTCCTTGCCAGAGAGAGGAGCCTGAGCACTGAGCGTCTTCATTCAGGACTCCCTTATAGGACTGTAAACCCTGAGAATATTATCAGCCTCTGTTTCAGTTTGTTCAGACTGGGCCTTCAGTATAGTGTTAATGATGCCTTTATGTGAGTGTGGCTATCACGGACTCTATACACAGTCTATGATAACGTCATGGGAGACTGTGCTACAGGGCTTTTTTTTAGAAATACATCTATATGCTTTCTTTCTGTGAGTAAGATGAGAAGATTGAAGCTGCTCTCGTGTCTCTTTGCATCCAGCCAAGAAATAGTCATTGTGTCATTTTTAATGTTTATTAGTGAGCTTTAGAGGTGCGGGCAGGTGGATTCAGTTAACTCTGGACAGAGCCAGGCTAGCTGTTTCCCCCTGTTCCCAGTCTTTGTGCTAAGCTAAGCTAAGAAGTGGTACTGCGGCTTCATCTTTATCGGACAGGCTTGAGAGTGATATCCCTCTTCTGTTTCTTAAAGTCACCATCCTGTCGTCTTGTTACCCTGGACGGGGGGTAAAATGTGCGTTTATGTGAAAACTCAATAACATATTTACTACCTCATTATCCCACTAATTCTTCTAAACAAGGACCATTTGAAGAAGTCATCAAGTCCTGCGTGGCCTTCGTACAAGTCAGAGAAATCATTTGTCCGCAGACAAAGAGGCATTATTTGGAGAGACAGTAGAGTACTACACTGTGTATCATATTCTGTCACTTCCATTACATGCATATTACATTATATTGACTCGTGTGATCAAATTAGTCTATCAAACTTATTGGCTAACTGCTGTCAGTTCCTCTGTTCCTCTGTTCCTCCTCTCCTCGCCTCACAGCTACCCACTCTCATAAATCACTGTCAAGAGCCATTAAAAAGCTCTTTAGCTCGTCTATTAGTGACCTTCTACAGCTTCTAGAGCTCTCGAAGGTCAGAGCATCTAGTGAAACAAAGTGGAGCGGAGGGGAATTAAAAAATGTACAGTATGTGTGTGACGGAAAGAGGAAGACAGGCAGAAAATTAAGTAAATATGTGAGATGACAATGTGAGAGGGAACCTGAGACATAAACAAGAGGATTTTGGATTCAATTAGATCATCTGGGCAAAAATAAGGAATTACATCAGTCCATTAGTCTGTACAGTAACATCTCCTGCTATGCGTCACTGCCCAGAAGTGGGCTAATAATGGCCCATTTGTAAACCTCAAGCCACTCACACATTTATCCCACTGCCGCCTCCTCTCATAACGTATGTACATGTCCTCATTAACCATGTCTTTACACCATTAGGGGACTCTTTTATTGCTGCAGGAAAGAGAAGGCCAGTTGGCGACTGTGCGAACACTGCAAGAAAAAAAGAAAATACCCCAAAAGTGTTATGCAAATAGTTTATTTTCAGCACTGTCTTTTTTTTTTTAAATCCAATTGAAGGTATGTTTTGTTTTGTTTTTTTTAAGTTATGTCTTGTTCGTGCAAGTTAACTGGAAACGAGGTGGGGATTTATTCAACTTTAATACTTTGGCTGACAAACAGGAGTTTGCAGTTTATTGGAGTTAAGATGCTGTAAAATGTCTTGTAAAATGAAACAGCTTGCAATAAAATAACATTTTTACCACTGGACGTTTCCCTCTCAGTTTAATGACTGTAGTTTTAAACAACTATATCTACACGGTGAAGACTGGGCAAGCCGTTGAGTTTCCTCTTAAATCTTTGATAAGAGTTGCTAAGCAGGAGGCTCCAGTATGCCAATTATTGTAATGAGCTACAAGCCCATATTTCTTTTCTTCTGACCGAAACGACAGACTGAATCTCTTGCAAGACAATAAGGGATAGAGAGAGGGAGAGAAAGAAGAAATGTCTGTTCTCCAGATTGTTCCTGTTGTTGGTCAGATGGGTTGGTCAGAGGTGGCGAGGGAAACGGCTCCAGAGTCATAAGAGCTCTTGATACCTGTTTTGAGTGACAGCTGGCTGGCGGGGCTCTGAGCGAGGGATGCCTCTATCTGAGCATCTGACACCTGGATGGACGAAACAGAAGAGAAAACGTATGATGAAGCTCATACAGAAAAGCTTGCCCGGACTCAGCATAAGTGCACATACCTCTTCGAACTTCTTGGCTTTGTACTGCTCTGCCCCTTTCATGAAGTTCAGTAAGATGATGTCACAGAGGACCGTACCCTGCCGACACAGACAAAAAAAAAGCGTGATGAAATCTGATAGCAAAAATAAAATAAAAAAAAAATCTTCAGAAGAAGTTCCTACCAGTCCAACAGAGGTGAAGGCAGCTACTAAGTTGATCAGTGTGGGGATTGTGTCAAACTTTCCAGCCTGAAACAGATGAAGTCAGTTTAGGTGACATAATGTAAATACACAGACCAAAGTGCTCTCTACAGAATATTTAGCCACTGGTTAACTTAAAATAGACTGAAGACTGAAAACAGGAGGAAACAGCTTGCCTGTCTCCACTAAACAGCACATCTGAAGCTCTCTAACATTTTGTTTATTAAATCCTGACCATAAACAGCAAAAACAATACAAAAATGACAAGTTGTAGTTTTAAGAACCGGCTAGTGTTCATAAAACAACCTGTTTCCAGTCTTTGCGCTAAGCTAAACGAACTGGCTGCAGGCTCTAGTGTCATATTTGCCTCCAGTGTCAGTCAAGAGATCGGTCGCCACCATTTCACACAACTCACACTGCCGGTGACCATAACATCAAAGCGGATGGCGAAAACTTTGTGAAGTGTCCGAAACTCCGTCCCATTCTCTGTTTTGAAATATTTGGCAAATCTGTAGTCAAAGAGATGTGAAAAGCTCATTAAACGTTTGGAAGGGAATAAAAAGACAGAATAGAAATCTAGGGGGAAAAAATCAGCCTCGCTACCTGAAGTTGTAGCCTTTGGAGACGGCATTCTTCTCAAATGGTTTGTCCAGTCGAGTGAAAGAGTACTTGGGTACACATTTCTCAATGTCTAGGTCCAAGTTACACTTCCACTGAATGTTTATTCCTATTTCTCCACCCTGAAAAAGAAGGCGATAAGTGATAAGCGATAAATTTAAGTCTTATTCTTCCTACAATTCTACAGTTTCATTTAGCAGACGCTTTTGTCCAAAGCGACATACAACACAAGCAAGAATTTAGACATAAGGAAAAACCCTTAGTAAGTGCATAAAGTGCAGTTATGACTGCTGTCTCATAACTGCCTGCAAACCATTCCTCCGTTGGGGAGCATTATATAATACAACAAAAGAGATTAAATATACATAATCGGTGTTGAGAAGCAATAATAGCTTTGTCTGTTTTGAACTCTACGACTCTCAGAGTGAAGAAAATTTTGTGGAAGAAGGAGATGATGGATGAGAGATGAGACCTTTTTTGCCAGGTCACTGACGTTCTGATTGGTGTAACTCAGCACGTCGCCCACACGAAAGATGGGGCAGAAGGGGTTCTGCGTCGGGTGGAAGGTGCAGTTCTTGATATCCTTCGTCGTCATTGAAGAGGGAAAGTTCCCCCTGGGCGAGAATGATTATTCATGATGATTATGAGAAAAAAAAGGGAAAATGCATCAGGTTAAGTGAGATAATTATCTATCCATTTGTGTGTGTGAGCGTGCCTGTGCTCGACCTACCTGGTGACATCAAAGTGTGGGAAACGAATGCTGTTTTTGATGAAGATGGTGAAGTTGTCTATGTCCAGCATCGGCTCACTGGAGCAGATGATGACAGAGGAGGTGTGAGGATGGCAATCAAGGCTTTAAAAAGCTGTGTGTTTGTGTGTGTGTGTGGGTGTGTGCCTGTTTGTGAAACTTACATTTTGACACTGTCGTTCTCTGTTGGACACCATCCTCGAATCTCACACCGACCATAGTCCTGAAGGCAAACACCTGTTATTACACCTGGTGGATGACCAAAAAAGAGAGGAGGCCCAATTTACTGATATGAAATGAAACCTCCTAAAATTAGAGTTACATCTCATCTTGACATTTCAACTCTACATACAGTTTCTGACAAATCGTCTGCAGGTGTCTCTGTGACTGCTTCACTGTGAAATCTGTCAATCATGAGGTTTAATCCCTTTTCATAGTATAAAATAACTTGCTGAAACCAAACCTTTCAGAACAACTAACACTTGAACAAACACTATAGTGATAATAATTTATTTGACATGTACTCCTCCTGCTCCTGACTACGGTGGATGTAATGCTCCAACAATCCACCAAGCAGCGCGGCTTCGTGGCTTACCAAAGTCGTACTAAAACATTTTGACAGTGTACCACGGAAAATCGGTTCCAGGTCAGCAAGCACAACCAGAATTCATACATAAGGCGCACCGGATTATAAAGTGCACTGTTGATTTTTGAGAAAATTTAAGGATTTTAAGTGCGCCTTATAGTCCGAAAAATATGGTACATATTCATTCAGAAAATGTGTTTTGTGCTTCTTCACTGAACGATTGTTGTAACACGCACATTAAGATCTACACATTAAACTGACTGACCACGGACCTGAAAATAGCTTCTTTCTGTTCAGTTCACATCGCAACAACATCTACGGCCTTGATTTGTGAGGAAGAAGTGAGACTCACCATTGGAAAGGATGGAGCCAAAATGCTTGTGGCAGTCTTGATCTGTGGAACAGTTAAACCTTTCCACAGACTGAAACACAAAAACAGGAATTTATAATGTGAGTATATTGTTTTGGTTAGCAAACATGGATTAAATGTTAAGCTTTATTGGACAGAATGATTCTTGATGGTTGGTTTTGTTTAGTTGCACGGTCTTTGAATATATTCTTCACTATGGCTTTCAACGTGATTGTCCTGAGAACTCTGATTTAGAAACCTGTGCTTGTCTGTATAAACGTTTTTCTGTTTTTCTTTGATGGAGGTACAGTAAATGATTATTATGGCCAAACAAACAAAAGCTGATGATGACCTTATCACCATAGGCGGCACAAAAGACAACAGCATCAATATCATTACTATTAAGTCAAACCGATCAGGAACCGATGATTATCACTCATCCTCACCTCGACACATTTTCCTTGGAACTGATTTTCGGTGATGATGACTTTTGTCATGATGCAGAACACGCCTGTGCCCTGAAACACAACATAACATTTTATGGTATCGTCATTTTGCAGTGGACAACTTTTTCATTACAAAAAGGCTAAATCAAACATAACCACAGTTTCTGCACAGATGCTTGCATAAATAAAAAAAGAGGTTCTATGTGTCTGCTTCAGACTATGTTGAACCATTTTACAATGCAAAAATGCACTAAACGTTGGAGGTCACGGGTGGGCATTAACTGCGTGTTATCAGGGTCCATCACCTGTTGGGGGAAGACGTAGTCTGCGACGTCCATCACGTGGCCCTGATGGTAACCGAAGCCTTTTACTTTGGTCATCACAGAGGACTCTATTCCAGTGTCGGTGTGCTGATAAGCTTTCTCATGGATGAAGACCCAGCTGCAGGACAAATGACCGACACAAAAGATTAAACAGGAGGTACAGAGTTCGGTCTGTGAAACACACTTTTGTTCATTTTGTATCACAGCCTTAAAATCTAAGATTTTTTAAAGTCCATTATCATATTATAAGGATGCTGCAGGATACAAGATAGCCAATCTAGCAAAAAAAAAAAAAAGACCTCATCCCATTTCCTGAAAAATAAATAGCCAGCGATCTTTGAAAAACCCAGGAGGCTGTTTAACAACACTTACTACTATTCTGAATTTCCTGAACCTTCTGAACTTCCAAACCTGTTTCCCATTTTGTGACTGTATTTTTGCTCCAGGAGCCAGAAATTACACACCCTTAGTTTGTGCAACAGTAGTAAAATATGAAAGAATCATTTTCTTTGGAAATATAAATATAGAAATGTGATAGCAACAAATGTAAATGACAGTAAAAAATTGTTTCTCATTGTGGAAACTGAGCAGGGAAAGATGTCATCTTTGGTGTTTGTTTGGATTAGAAAATAGAGCAAAATCTTTTTATCTTGCAGTAGATATATTATCAGACATATTTTTTATAGATATTTATTTTATGTTTAAGAAATCTGGAAATGCTCTTAAAGCAGAACAGTCAAAAACATTTTTTTTTTCATTGGATACTTAACTCTTTAATGTGATGGTACAACATGGCAGTAAAGATCTCGAAATGCTGCTTACACGTCCATTCATCCCCAGAAAATTTGATCTATAATACTGCAACACTAGCGGAGCCACTTACATATTGGATAATTACATTTGACTGATAATATTTCCTTTCTTTTACTACAGTCTAATTCTGAAGTTAGGACTTGTATTTGTACATTGTGATATTACAACTCCTGTCTAAGTGAAGGATCTGAGTGCTTCTTTCATTGCTGCCCTGCTATTTTAGTTTAATAAAGACTCTTTCACTGCACAGTTTCACAGAGACCTGGGATGGACTGATAACAGACGACCAAATAACCCACAAAAGTTTCAAATAGACACATCACTGACCCGACAAAATATGCGATGATGAGCAGCTGCACGATCCGGTTGATTATGCCCACAGACCAGCTCTTGACCACCACAGACTTGGTGGTCTCGTAGGTGAAGAAGTCTGTGATGTAGCCCCACACCAAGGAGCCCATGTCTGTCGGAGTGAGACGGGGAGAGACGACGCGTCGGGTCCTCCTGAGTCTGAGAAAAAAGCGCAACTCCTGTTTGGCCTCAACAGGTGCCCTCAGAGAAGTGTGATGGAAGAGCTGTTTGAATGTGAGGAAGCCTGCTAATGGTTCCAGTGAGAGAGATGTTTTAATCTTCACACTTGTCCTGTCTCTCACTCTGTATTGTGGCCTGTGTTCATCTGCTTCTCTGCATACGTGATTTGTCTCCTTGCTCTCTCCCACTGTCTCTGTTTCATTGGTTTATGACACAAACTGGACCTCCCCTTCCTTCACGCAAATGAGCCAGAAGAAAAACATGGAAGTGTCCCGCTGTACCTCCCTCTTTGTCTTCCTTTCCTCACCACAAATCCCCATATCCCATGCCTTTTTCCCCTCTCCATCTCTGGGTTTTTCTATCTGAGTGCTTTTGAAAACACACACAGATATTCAGGGATACTAATCCTTATCTTATACTTTCATTTTTCATTTGCTCCTGACACACTTCTGGCATCCTTTCAGTGGGATTTTGACATTTCTTGGATGTTTTTATCTAACGCAAGCAACACTACCCTCACTTCGGTCATGTTTCAGTGTTAGTTACTTACTAAACGGGGATGTTACCATAAAGGACGCACCATCTAAAGCTGTTTAATGGCATAAAGTATATAAGTTTATAGATACATTAATTTTATAAAATCTGCCTCAGCTTTGAAACAGCAAGTTTTCATTAGTTTTAAGATACATTTGTCCAGTGGTGGAAGCAGTTCTCAGATCTTAAAATTGTAAAATTAGTCGTACCGCAGTACAGAAATATTCTGATATGACTTAAAGTCCTGCGTTCAGCGTTTTACTGAAGTTGAAGTACAAAAGTATTCGTATCAAAACAAACTTAAAGTATCCCATTATATAGAATGGTCAATCTCAGAATAATTTACAATTTATATGACTGATCACACACACCACACACATGCCCATCAATCTGCACTAATCCATCAAACTTAGTTTATTATATTTTGTTTTATTCATCTGAATCTCCAAAGTAAACGCGATAATTCTATCTGCAATGTTTTGAAGTATTAAGTACAAAAATAGTAAATAAGTAAAATGGAAATCAAGTTAAAGTACAAACACCTCAAAATCATACTTAAGTACAGTAATGGTATTGCTGTGTTAAATATGTCTCGATTTAGCGTCCTGCTGTTCATTTCTGTACAGTATGGGGAAAAAAATCTGATTCTATACTTGCAGGCCCCTATAAGAGGCTTCAGCTTAAATGCACTGGAATAATTACAAACTGTGGCATTATTGACAGCGGTGCAAGGATTGCGACATATGATACGACCACTTCTCAATACACTCACAAGCACTGACAGCATTATTGCCTCTCACATCAGAGAGATAATGCAATGAAGCAATGACAGAGTGTGTGTAGATGTATGTGCCTAGTGACTATGTCATTTCTTAAGTGGGTCCATTATGTTTGTGGTCAATTAATGGTAACCTAATACAAGGCAAGATACACATAAACACACATGCTTTTGCTTTGGACATACAAACAAGTGCACAAGCTTTCAGGCTGCATGGGACTGTGGTGTTTTATCACAATGTAAGCATTCCTGCAATGGCCAATGATACTGTGAAAGCTATACATCTACAAATGTGAGACATCATTTGTCCGATCGTACACGCGGACACACACACACACACACACAAAGAAAGAGTGGTGGACGTCGTCGGATTGGATTCCTTCATGAAAGAGAAAACCATCGTGAGAGTGATCATCAGTGGTACAGGAAGGGTTTATAGTTTCATAGTCTGTCTTTGACCGCTACGTTAAAGACATGCCAGAACATCCCAAGATCATGTGAACACACCACATGAAGGAGGGAAAACACAGACTCCCTCTGGTGCTGTTAGCACATGTATGTACAACAGTCGGCCTGCCACGCAAACAGCCTTGGATGGATTGCCATTAAACTTTATGCAGACATTCCTCTTCCCCAGTGGATGAATTTTTCTGACTTTTGTGATCTCCCAACGTTCTGTGATGCGAGCATCAGATCAAAGTTTTTATCCTTTTGTCCCGCGAAACAACCAAATATTTACCAGAGGTATCGGCCCAAGACATTTACATATATATGAGAGTGGGAAAGAAAAATGAAGGAAGTGAAAAGAGTGAAGCGAGAAAAGTGTAGAGGAGTGTGGTGAAAAGGTACAGAGAGAGAATGGCAAAAAATTCTGAAGACAAAAAAAAGAGCAGAAGAAAAGTGATTTAAGATAGTAAGAAAAGTGGCATTAGTCATGACTGTAGACCCTTGTTTGCCCAGCATATGTCAAATGAAGACTCAGGAAAGATGTTGCAGTAGGGCTGTAAAAAACAGCTAAAATGGCTCACTGGAGGTCTAATTGATGCTGCAGCACAGAAGTGACCATAGACACGAGGGGTCATTCTCAGGACATCTAGTTAGTCTCACTGCAGGAAGTGCACTTCATAAAAACGAGCACTGTCCAAGTCAAAGTGAACCACACATCCGGGATTATTTGGCTCTTAAAAACCACCATTCTTGAGCCTAATATAGCAACCCTTTTATGAACCACCGTGTACTTAGGCCTCGGCAAACTGTTTAAAACCACCATGTCTGAATCTTCCATGTGTCGCCATCTAACTTCCCTGATAACACACACTCTCAAACCACCACAGCTGGTTAAATGGGCCTGATGCACATCACCACAGTGGACGGGAATCCTGTGGGAATTTCTGGGATAGGACTACGGGAAGAGCTTTGCTTGTCTTCTGCGAGGTAATGAAGGGAATTCTCTGGAAGCTGCAGCTGTCTTCCTATTGTGGATTAGAGTACACGATCATTTGGCGAAAAGTAACAGTAAAATATATACAGAGAGAGGTCATTTGATTAGAAAAAGTTCATTCTTGACCTTGTAACAAATGACTGGCAAGACAGTGTCACTGAAACTTCTGCTGTTGTCGAGGGATTTTAGAAGCTTAAATAACCATTTACTTAATTTACCTCTGTGCACTTTTAGGAGATCTTAGTCATGTTGACTAAAAAGCTTGGGTTAAAAGATCATTTTTCATTATCTGGTTATTTCTGGATAATCTGGTTAATTTTTTACACATTTCAGTATCTTAAATGGTCTAAATCTTCTTAACTCTTTATGCATGCACACCACAGGATCTGACATACTAAACTTCAAATTATAGTGATGAGGTCAAACAAAGACAGATTTTCACCTCATCTGTACATAAATTCATTTTAAAATGCCACTTTTTCAACAATTAGCTGGATAGATCTAATGGGCTACAGAGACCTGACAGAAAGTTTACTGTAGGTAGTCTCTGTGTACACACCAACAGTATGTGTTTGCAAGTGGGGTTTGCAAGGCCTTGAAGTGAAACTTTATTCATAGTAACCTCATAAAACAATTCATAGCATCTATTACCATTCAGCAGCATGATACAAGACAAAAAAAAAAAAAACTAAATCCCCCGCCCAAAAAAACAAAAAAACAAAAAAACAAAAAAAAAAAAAGACACCAGCAAAGTGAGGATTTATTAAAAATGAGTCATTTATTTATTTATTCAAGCCTGAAAACATGACACGATAAAACAAACGAGAAATACCCTTATCTGCGTTACTTGTTTTTGAATGCTCTACAACAGGAGGCATCGGCTCCTCTCTGCCATATCCACATTAATAAACTAATAACTCCTACACTTCTCAGTGCTATGAAACTACAAACAATCATCCCCATGGGTAAGATGGTAAAAACCCATTAAGAAGTTGGTGTGATACACCAATAGCCCCCCCTCCTCCTCCACTGAGCTGTCAGCAGGAAAAAACAAAACAGGAGGGGAAAAAAACAAAAAACATACAACTCAAGTCCACTGATTTGTCTGTCAGTCCATTTGTGTATCATCGTAGAGAAAGAAAATGCTTGGTCCTTGGTTTGTGTGTATGATGGGTAAAAGTGTGTGGGTTTAATCAGAGTCTTCCCCTGAGCTGGCAGGTGTGGACACAGCTTCTTCCTCTTCGTCATCTGATTCCTGCTAAAGGAGGAAAAGAAGATAAAAAAACACAGTACGTGTGTAATGTATAACAAAGGTTTTATTTTGAGAATAACTTGATCAAACTTCTACCACAGATGCATGCCAACAAAAAAGTCAGATACAATTTAATTTAAAATGCCAGCTGTATCATATTTGTATCAACAGGTTTAAAATATCAGGAGTCCTGAGCTACAGGAAATCCTGCTGCCTGCGTTGCTTGGCCACATCTGTCGAAACAGGAAACATCTAGCTGCAAAGTCAGACAGCAGATACAAGTGGCACTACTCTCTTCTCTTCCTCTCATGATCTTACCTGCAACTGCTCTCTACTTTATTTTGAGAAAGGTTTTGGTCGCTCTTCTTTTCCCCTGCAGCTGTCCCTCGATCACTCCAGCCGGCTATCAGCTTCACCTTTGCTAACGTTATTTTTAACTTGTTTTGGATCTCCAGATTCACTCAAACATAGTGACAATACAATTCCCTGATCTCCACAGCTTTAATCCTGTTTTTAAGTACACAGATAACTTAAACTCTAAACCTTTAACTAAAGCAAATATCTCTGTAGCTGTCCCTAAATCAGGGGCCAAGGTATAACGGCAAATAATCGATATTGTATGTCCCCCTAATGTCACTCAAAACAACTATGTACTGACCTGTAATGAAAATTTAGAAATGGTGAAAAGTAATGCTGCGGCCTAATGTGTGTGTCTGTAGAGAAACATGAATCTCTCACTGCAGCCCGTCTCATAATTGCATTATTCATTACTGGCTTTACCTTCTTCCTCTTGGTCTTCTTGCTCTTGTGGTCAGAGTCTGATGAACTCTCCTCGCTGGTCTCGATGAACTCTCGACTCTTGAAGCTGTCGTTGCCTCCTCCTCGTTCCCTGTCTTTGTCTCCCCCGGCAGATTTCCTCTTCTTGTCGTCCTTTTTGCCGCCAGATTTTTTACTCTCCCTAATAGTTGAGAAGTCCAAAATATATAGATTTAATACTGGTTGGATCAAGGAAATTAAAAAAAGAAGAGTTTCTGTTTCAAGTCTTACTTCTTGGAAGAAGATGATCCTCCACCGCTCTCATTGTACTCTTTCTTTGCTTTGTCATACTGTCTCTTGGCCTCTCCTGCCTTTGCTTCCCACTCCTGAAGAAAACAGAGAAGCAGGAAAGTGTGAAGGAGAGGACTGAATAAAACGTCAAATGGATAAAGACTGCACACATCATTGCTTTGTCTGCTTTTGTTAAAACACTGCGCAAATAATGAAACCATCACTTTGAAACAGCTTGATTGTATTAAATGTAGGTAGGCAGACAAGCATATATTTGTACCATAAAAAACAAGCGTAGCCTCACTTCTGGCAAATATGTGAAATTCTGAAGCATGTTGTCAGGCATAGCAAAGCTTTAATACATCAGCAGGAATTTGCCCTTTTGGACAAATAGACAAACACATTAGGGGATTTCAAGTCATTTTAAAAGTGTAACCAGAGGTGGAAATTACCTCCAGGCCCTTCACACATCACATAAAGTTTAACCTGTTACAAAATACTTACAAAAATGTAAACTCTAAAGTAAATGGGAAAACTCGATCACACAAAACTTTGAGACTTAAGTCTTACATTGATGTCTCCTGAATAATGATGACTGCAATGAATGTGGTCAAAATTATTTTGGGAAATCATGCCACTGATTCAAATGTTACTTTTAAAAACAACTTAATCTACATAGGCTAATATTTTGTTTTAAAATGACAAAAAAATAATTACATAAATATATAAAAGATGTTTATTTGATGAGAGAAAGAAGTTGTCAAACTGCTTCAGTCGAGTTTGAATTTTAAATGGAAAACATTTCCTGATACATCAAAGTAAGTCTACATGGAAATACAGCTTGCATCTTTCAAACAGTCTGAACAATGATCCTGCTCTGTCGCATCCACTTGTAAAGTTAAATGTCTAGTCTTGTAAGCACAGAGGAGAACGAAAGCCAATTCTCCTCCCCGTTTTTCTGCCTCACCTCCTTCTCATCTTTGCCCAGTTGTCTCCACATCTCTCCGGCCTTCTTGGATATCTCTGTGATCGAGATGCCCGGGTTCTCCGACTTGATACGCTCACGGCTCGAGTTGAGCCACAGCATGTAGGCGGTCATTGGCCTTTTGGGGCCACCAGTATCTTTCTGCTTCTTCTGCACCAAAAGAAAAAAAGACTGACTGGTGAATGGATGCAATTATAAGGGTTTATTTTTTATTATTATTTATTGTGCACCTGTTTGCAGTATGAGGGGATCCTTCCAGGAGAAAACAAACAAACAAAAAAGTCTCAATCTCTCCTCTTTTCTCTGCATCCCGATTGCTCTCTCACCTCTTTGCGTGGTTTTCTTTCTTTTTTCTCCTTCACCACTTTGGCTTTTTTGGCCTTCTTCTTCTTTGAACTCTCATCTTCGCTATCATCGCCTTGGTCGCTGCTGTCGCTTGCTGAGGCATTGCTGTCGTATCTGATTGACGAAGGTGGAGAAATGGGAAAAGTTACTTTCAGCTGGGTAGAAGAAGTTATGGGTTGAGTGGCAGATATTTTGCATTTTTATTCCCTAGGAATAAAAAAAAAAAAAAAAAAAATCACTCACTCTTCAGCAATGTCATCATCTTCTTCTCCAGGGTTAAATGATTCATCTAAAAGATGGAAAATAGGACAGAAAAGCCCCAAATCAAATCTACTGATCTGCTGAATTCTTCAAACATTATCTTCCTCTGTGACAGACAGTTACTCACCGCTTTCGCCCTCCGATTCGTCGCTGTCGTTGCCCTCCTCTCTGATCTTGCCCTCAGCCTTCATCCTCTCCAGGTAGGCATCGTGCTGGTCGTCGTCCGAGTCACTGTACTCGTCAATGTTCCCCTTCATGCCCTGAAAGTAAACTGCACAGTCAAAAGAAATCCTCAAACTAACCCTAAACACATTACTGAGCCACAGGAAAGTCTTCCACGACCTCATAAATCAGGTACAGCTCATCTTGATACAGGAAAGTATTTCAGGACAATCAACCATAACCTTCATAATTGATTAATCATTTAGTCAATAAAATATATGCCAATAATAATTTCACAGATCAATTTTCAATTTCATATTGGAGTTGAAAGACCTGAACTGACCGAGTGTTTCAGCACACTGTGTTGGGTGGATTTCATGAAATTAAAGTGCCACAAACATCGGACCTCATGCAAGATCAGTTTTGTATTCTGAATGCTTGTTCCAAGGCAGATTCACCAAACCCTTTAATGACACCAGCAGCAGAATTACTTACATCTACCTGAATATTTATAAGCAGGTGCATTTTTGACAGATTTGATTAGAATAATACAGCCTCCACATGTTTGTTTAAGGCCTCTCTTCCTCTTCATTTGTGTTTCTTTCACAATAATGTCACCCTAAAGTCAAAAGAAGAATTTCAGTCGGTGCTGTGGTTGGAAATCAGCAGATGAAAACAAACTGCCACTTAAAAACTAATTTGTTTCTACAAGTGGCTCTTGCATGATGCCCAATATTTTTGTCTTCATCCAGTTCCAGGTTGCATTGTAATGTTATCTTAGACCACAACCAAGCTACTTCCCATCTCTGCGCATCAATATCTGTGTCTGCCGGAGGACAGACGACAACTCAGGGAGGCTCTTAATAAAACATCAACAGGAAATGGGCCCATTCATTTTCATTGACCCACTCTGCTGACCCCGTCGCCATGCCTACAGATGGCCTCGACATCAGCGCAACCGAGTTGGTGCTTCGACTGTGCTGTCAGACAGACCAGGAGCTCATGTATGTCAACAGGCAGCATTAAGGGTAATGCAATCAGCACTGCCTATGTTCGGCAATGGTCATGACGACAGCTGTTTTGAATGTTAAAGCACACCAAAAGCCCCCGGGCCACACATTAGTCTGCACGATGCAAACACACACACTCACTTGGTTATCAGTCACACACTCCTTCACCCCCATGTCCCGTGATTAGTCATAAATCACTCAGGATTTATCAGGATCATCAATCGTGTTGGTAAAATCAAGATTATAGGACACAATCCTCACTAACACACACACACACACACACACACACACACACACACACACACACACACACACAGCAGCACGCCATGCAAGCACAAGCACAGATCACTCCACACCAATAAAATCAAGCGCCTAATTCACACATGACGCCCGTGACCATACCCACCTTCTTCTACAGGGGTACAAGGACAGACACACAGGAGAAGGGCAACAAGCATCAATATCTGGGCTGGAGGTCTGACAAAACTCAAATAATATCTTTGCTTACACACTGGGAGGTGTTTGAGAGACTGGTTACCTCTTTGAAGCCTCTGTTCTTTATGTTGAGCTTCTTCGCATTAACAAAGTCAAACAGTTTGCCGTACTCTTCCCTAAAGCAGAGAGGAAAGAAAGAGAAAGAGGAATAAAAGGTTATTTTGATTGAAATTCACGAGACAGGTCTAGACGAGTTTTTTTTTTTTTTTTTAAATCAATCGATGACGAAGTTTCTCTACTGGAGTTTTTGAACATCAACAACTGAGATCAGCCAACTAACAAGACCAAATTGATCCTGTTGAATTAACTCATGAGTGGCATGAGAGGAAATTTAAGCCAGCAGGAGTCTCACAATATCAGTAATTCAATACATTTGAATTTATGCTCTGAGGATGTAGTTAGGTAAGATAAACTAATATCTTCTCGAGGGGTCTTTTCATTCAGCCTCTTGGAATAGAAGCTACAGGAAGTAACGTGAGGTTTGACGTGAAGCAGGTCAACTGCTTACTGCTTACTGTACCAGGCATTAATACTTGCCAAGCACATAAATACAAGATGTAGATGTTTACAAAATGTAAAAAGTATAACCACTACTTGACAATTGTTATATTCTGGTTTCAGAGACCCAGATAAGCCCTTTTTGTTTTAAGAAACTTAAATACACAAAATGAGAACACACCTTAAATCAATAAATCATTGTGGTTATGATGTCAAAAGCTACGGAGAAATAAAGTTGGAATGTGAATTTAAGATATATTGAGTGAAATATCAGATAGAATTATCTTGTTTTCATTTGTAGATTCTTTCCTTTGTTTTTCCAAGCTATCTGACATTGTCAAGATCTTTTTATTTATACTGTCTGTATAGAAAACAAAGTCAAAGACCTACATTGTCACAGACATTAAAAAATTGTCTACATGACGTCAAACCAGGATGAGAGTCATAACCAGGTGGTGAATGAAGAAGTGAAACGTTTCTGCGTCCTCACCTCTCAATGCTGCTGAAGGTGTACTGATTTCCCTGCTTGGTCTCGATCTCAAAGTCGAATGACCGCGTTGTAGTGGTGCCTCGGGCGAAGTTGACGCAGGAGATTTCCTCGAAGCGCAGGTGCACCGGGGGCTTGTGGACATAGATGAAGCCCCTCTCCAGGGGGTAGAGGAGACCAGAGGATGCCTTGTAGGAACAGGTGATGCACTGGGCCCCAGAGTGACTGTCAAAGAATGAGGCACGGTTAAAAGCTTTTCATTAGATAAAGAAGAAAATGTGTTTTGAATTCGTCCCACAAAATGTTTACCCCTGGAAGTTTCCGGGCACAGTGATCTTGCGGTTGACCAAGGCCTTCATCACCCTGCTGACCATCTCATATAGTGACCCCGACATGTTTTTACTAAGTTTGCCCTCAAAACGGCGCTCAACATCCTCCCTGTTAGACACAAAGAGAAAAGAACATGTTTACCATCTTCACATTAAACACATTTGGCAGCTTGCTGCTGCTCGTGTCGATGTGAACGTATGAAAATCACTTCTCTGGTTATTTGCTTCCCTCTAGTGGATGTTTGTGTTGCCATCGAGTCATGTTACCATAAAAAAAAGAGTCACTGATTGTAACGCACGTAAAGGTAATAACACACGCAGTCCTTTATGTCAAACACTCACTCGCTCATGTTGAGAGTGAGGCTGATGTCCTCTTCCTTGGAGAAGAGCAGAATGAGGAAGTGATAACGTGTCTGACCCTGCTTGATAGGAGGATCCAGACTGATCTATTCAGGCAACACAAAAAAAAAGTGTCAGAGAGGGAACGAGAGAAACAGCAACGTGCAAAAAGGCTTACTTGAGAGACAAAAAAAGTGATAGAAGAGGCACAAAAGTTTACTTACCACAAAGAACATCTGCCTCTGATCCTTGTGTGGCAGCAGGAACAGACGGAGGACAGTGGTGTAGGGAATCTTGTAGTCAAAAGTTTTACCGTGGAGGTGAAGGAAAGTCGGGTAGATACGAATGTCATATCTGAGTGGGGAAAGAGAGAGATGAGAGAAGTCAAGCTAAATTCCCAACAAAGCAAAGGTCTAAAAAGTGCAGTGCAGCAGCTGAAGGAGTTCACCAAATGTCATGTTGGGCCCTTAAACTATCAGCAGGGTATTTCAGATTACATGTCATATACAGTATAAACAATTTATTACATTAAATGAGGAAACAGTGCAGATATGTTTATCATCTACCTTCCTCTGGGTGTGAGACACTGCAGCTCTTTGAAGATACACACAGCGTCTCCTGTGGCCTGGATAACGTCAGCCTTAGACAGCACACTCTGAGCAAACGCCTGCAGGACAACACACAGTTTTAGCACTATTATCAACATAGAGAAAAAAAATACAAAACAAACCCAAAAAAATAAAACAAACATTATGGAGAAGGAAGTATATGTGGAAAAGAAAAAGTAGTCAATCGTTCCTCACCTCGACAGGGTCTTGTCGTTCATCAGCCTGGCTAGGCGGGACGTAGAATCGAACCTCCATGAGGGAGACCTCGGTGTCGTCATTCTGGTGAAACTCCAGAGTAACTTCATTCTTCCCAGTGGCGCACTGAGACACGTTGGACAGCGGGATCTCGAATGCTGTGTTGTCGTTTACATCAAATGACAACAATGGACCTGCGGTCAGAGAGGGAGAGAGAGATAGAGAGCCTGTAGTCAACAACAGCTTATTTTAATCAATATTTAAGAATCTATTTTTAAAAATTGAACTGGAATTATTTTTAAAAAAATTTTTGCGAGGAAAAAAAAATACTGGTTCTCAAATGTGAGGACAAGATGCTTTTCTTCTTATAAGACAGTAAACTGATCCTGGGGTTTTGGACTGCTTGCATTTTTAAGTATTTTATAGAAAAAAAAACAACTGAGAAAGTATCATCTGGATTAACCAATAATAAAAACAACAGTCAGTTGAAACACCAGTGCACATTACTACAGTGACCCTGTGCCAAACTAATCTTGTGATGAGGACATTTTGCTTGTAGTTTTACCTGAGAACTTGGCGGTTCCCCAGTTCCATCCCTTCACACACATGTCCTTCTCCGTCAGCTCCACCTTGTAGTTCGCCTTGAAAAACTCAGAGATCTTCTCAAAGTCCTGATGGACAAAAAGACGGGGAACAGAGAGGTGGTGGACAAATAAGGTGAAGCAGAAAAAGAATCTGACAAGAGTGGAAGTGACAGAAAGAACAGAGGCGGAAATTAAAAACGAAAAAGGCTTCAAGTTTGCAAGGCGGTAACACACTGGCACTTCATGGGTCAATGCTGAGAAAAACGCTCCAGAAAGGGTGAGGGGATGGAGGGCTAATTAATCACGACGCAATTATGACCGCACTCGCCGCTGAGGCCTCTTGGGAACACTGGAGGTGAATGTAATCCATCCGCCCTCTCTGTCCTCCTCCCCTCCACACCGCCGCTGACAATCAGTCTGTTTATTTATCCTGCAGGCCTGCTTACAACTGGAAAGGACACACTCACACACACAGCGACAAACACAAGGTCAATCACTCACACACATACACACAAGTCCTTGCTGTACACACACACACATGTGGAAGTGATTGTGGTGTGCGAGTGTGTTCAGGGTAGAGAATGAGACTCTGTGGGAAACAGTTTACGCACCTGGATATCTGCCTGTCCATGAGGTTATTACAGCCAATTAGAGCCCAGAGAATCAGAGAGTCAGTATGTGTGTGAGTGTGTGTGTGAGACTGTGTGTGTGTGTGTGTGTGAGTTAATGTGCACCTACATTCAAGTTCATCAGCATGTTTCTTAGCCTGGATTAAGGCATTGTTTAGATAAGAAAGCATGTGTGAGCAGATGTGTAAATGAATAAAAATCAAGGGTTTGTGCAGAAGTGTGTGTGTGTGTGTGTGTGTGTGTGTGTGTGTTTGGTCCCAGTGTCCTCATCAGGCCTGCTGTTGAGTGTTTCTCCACTCCTCATTAGAGTTTTGGCAGATTTGTTGTTGCTCAGCTCATTTAATCATAATAAACACAGACCCCCCACTACACACACACACACACACACACACACACACACACACACACACACACACACACACACACACACACACACACACAC
>JBAJHX010000053.1:12666597-12717289 GCA_037176925.1 Amniataba percoides
ACACACACACACACACACACACACACACACACACACACACACACACACACACACACACACACACACACACACTTACCCAACATAACCACCGTCTGTCTTTTATTACAACATCTTTCAGCCATGCTCTCTCAACAACCTCGAACCTCCCGTTTGTTCAAACCACGGATGTATTGAGAAAATCTGGAAAATGCCTCCTTGCTTCCGAGTCTTTGGGCGCAATGAGCCAACCAACTTCCTGTTTGCTCGACGCGTCCGTGAAGGAATTTCATGACAAGCCTCTTTGACATATAATGGATCAAATTCATTCAGTCACGTCGGGGTGTCTGCGACACAAAACGTATTCATAGTTTTACAGCCATTCCTTCTCTAATGATGGAAAAAATGGTCTTTTTGAGCCAATGTACATCATGTGATGCAGCGCTACAGCGACTTTCATCGGCCTCGATGGTCACATAAACACAACAGTAAAATGTGAAAAAATCCGCTGTACTAGAGCTAAATCTAAATAAAACATGTTTAAAAACAAGAAAATTCACACATTAAATTTGAAACCTGTCAGTAGCTGCGAGTAAGTAAAGAAACCATGAATCTGACCACACTTTGTGAGCTAATTTTGATATTGGACATTTCATCTGATAACAACAAGACAATATTTAAAGTTGACATGCATCCAAACCACTTTATCTGCACTGTTTAATCATCTAATTTTATACAACAGATGACATCATTGTATGAAAACTACACGCTAGCAACATGAACAGAAATGCCCTATATGCTTCTACACTCAGCTTCTCTAGCAGAGAGACCATGTCTTGCTCAGAAACACTTCAGAGGGACAGATGCATCAAAAACTCTGGCACGGCTCGCCAGCGGCCAAACCTCCAGCCAACTCCCGATTACTGACACTGGCTGTGGGATAATAAACAATGATATCACGCCCTGCGCTCTGAGACGAGAGGATCCATCTCCCCCCACAAAAAAATATGCTGATTAACCCCAGGAGACGCCGCCGCTCTCAGCCACAGACTCCAGGTTAAACCCGCTCCTCAATCCCAGTTTTTCTCTTGCGTGCTGACATTCACCACACACTCAGAGCAGCGGGGGAACAGGAGAGAAAAAAAAAAAAACAGGGTGATAAAAAACAAACACGACCACAATTTTTTTTTTCTTGTCTGTCTTCTGAGCCAAATTGTTTCAGTGGATTGATATAAACACTGACTCACATGAGCCGATGATTACACTGTTTATGGAACACACATGCTAGTGCTGGTTTCCCTCATTAATCCCATTAGGAGCTGTGGAGAGAAGAGCCGACTCATTCACATACTTTTGATGGCAACACACACAGTCGAGCGGTGGCCTTTTCGCAAGATGGTAGCATTTTTTTCCATGGAAATGTCAGACAAGGGATAGAGGTTGTTTATCGGCGGTCCCTTTGTTTGTGTTACATCTCATGTCATAAACACAGCGCTGAGCAAACCGGCCGTGTGTGTCAGTCTGTAATATTCCATTGTTGCCTTGTTCTCCTCTGTGTAAGGTAGCAATTATTTCCCAGAAACTGAAAAATTCAGTCTGTCTGTTGACGTGTCAAGGCAGGGAAAATAAGGACATCATAAGACAAAAACTTTAGAACTTTCTAAACCCTGAAGACGTAAAAATATCTACACAGAGCTTTCCACACTCACCGTGTCCCTGAAGCCGTCATATTTGTAGACGTGTCCCGTGCTGGTGCTCAGCTTGATGCCGTGACCTAAACACACTCGCCTCCACTGGGCCACGCTCAGCTCGGTGGCCGGGATACTGTCCACCTTCCCTGTCTTGCTGCTCTTATAAACCACATTTTGCTTGCTAAAGCGCAGCCGCCCGTCGTTCTGCAGTGACAAAGGGAAGAGATACAGACAGACATGGAGGCTTGTGTTAAAATACTAGAATTTTAAATCTCTGTTTAAATTAAATATGAAAACAGAAAGCTGTTTTTGAAAGCAGAAATGCCCAAAATTCAGCTGGATCAGGTGAATTTTCTCCATTGTGCTGGCTGCCCCAGTGATAACATTACTCAATACATTAATCATTATTATTAAAAGTGATGTTTAATGGTAGAAAACATGAAAAAGTAAAAGCTTTAAATAAACATTTGCTATATATCAATTGCTTTATTCATATTATAATAATTCAAAAACATAACTAATTCACACTTTCAACATCAGTTCTACATCGACAGCTTTGTGCCTTATCAGAGATTACCGCTGTAGTTTACTTGAAATTGGTTGGGCTAATTTTGTCAGACAAAATAAGTTATTTAAAGTCATCAATTATCAGTTTTCCCCTTCTTAAATAACTACTAACAATTAAAATACCTCTTAGATGCCATCCTTGTTCAGTTCAACAACAACAACTTTGTGGTAAAACAACGGTAAAAAACTCCCTCAAAACTGATAAACGTGAATTCACTTTTAGATTCTGCATGGAAACATCTGTAGAGCCTCAAAACAATTCTCCTTGATGTTGTAACTCCATCTAATACACGGATGTACTGATATATTTGAGTATTATAACATATTTAATAAATCAACATGCTGTCAGTGGTGTTTCACAGCTATATTCACAGACACAGCCTTTAACTCCACATATACTCTGATATTTAGAGCGAAAATGTTGCTGTGCTGGATTAAGGTGTTTTTTTTTTTTAAAGATTGATAAGAGTGTTGATCTGAACTCAGTTTAGGTATCAGACATGTTTGATGAAGATACTGACCCAGGAGCCTTTGACCTCCTGGTAGATCTCATTGAACTCCAGTGTGTCTCCCATCTCAGCTACAGGCGAGGACCGATGCTCTACAGACAGACAGAAGAAAGCACTTTAGAGAAGACAGAAAACATCCACCTGACTTTTATCAAACATGACACCCTGCGAGCAGAGCTGTTAGCTAGCTGGCTAACTGGGGACTGGCTGACCGGTGGGACCGTGGACGGTAAAACACGAAGTTTAATAAACATTTCCACCGTTATTTCCCTTTAATATGAACTGGTTATGGACGGTAAAGCGGCACTAAGTATAAAGAGAAACGATAAATAACGACGCCCATGCTGTGCCACTAACAATAGCTAGGCTAACTGTGACTGTATCAGGTGCGCTTCTTTTACGGCACGGCGCTGCCCTCAGACACACTGAGGGCTCAATTAAGCGGCACGCGCCTTCAGCACCGCCCCGAGGAGGCAAACCGTCCGACAAATCGAGCGCTCCTGCAGAACTAGGCCGGTGCAAAAAAATCCAAGTAATGTTTAAGAGTTAAATTAACAAACCGAATGAATCTACTTAAAGCAGGCAGGTGAGCTAAACTCTGTTTTTACTCAAAAATACCCCCAAAAAACTTCCCAAAGAAGCGATAAAGCCCAGTTTTAAAACTTCTTGTCTCACTGTCGGTGTGATGAGCTGCGTCGCCTGTTTTCCCGCGTGTAGCATCAGGAGCTAGCACTACGTCACAGGAAGGAACTAGAGGAGGTTTGTATTTACTTCCGGTTGGAAGAAGAGTTTTTATTTTTACTCGCTGGTAAAAACGGCGTCACTTACGGAGCACACACACTCTCTTTCTTTCTTTCTCTCTCTTTGTAGTGTGATGCAGATATGTGTGTGTGTATTATCTAGAACCATCTGGTCGCTCGTGGCAACAGAGCGCACGAGGAAGAGCAGGCTGCAGTGGCGCCTCATCACCGCTGGGTGTCGCACAACAACACATCTACTGAAATAAGACCATGAGTAAATTAGATTTCTGTTTCATAATTCTAATTTCAAAATTAAATTACAGACATCAACAGAGCTCAACAATGCAGGGATTTCTCTGGTAGTTTAGTTTAGTAATAAGAGTGACTGTGGATATTACTATGATTTGCTGAGTCTAGATGATCATTTACATTTTACATGGGCAGATCTAAGGTGCTGGATCAGGTAAAACTCACTCAGATTAATTGGCTAGGCGTAAAAGTTTTTTTTTTCCTCGAGGTAAAAACTACCTTATTTTTCTTCATAGGTTGTCACTTGATTACAGACAATGTAACATAAAAGAATAGTACAAAACTGGAGTAAACAGCCTCTTCAGAGCAGGGCATCAATATATTCAGTCAAAACCTATTTAAGGCCTGTGTTATGTCAGGTGACATTTAGCAGTGTGGTCTCAAACAAACATGCAGTTAAATCAGACAATATCTGGCGCTTTATAAACAAGGAGCCTGACGGATGCTGTCAGTCTGCACACCAGGTAGCAACCAAGAAATCTCAACTCATGAATGGAACGAGACGGGTTTTTGAAAAATACATCCAACTTAGGATATGCTTTCAGGATATGCTGAGTATTGGCAGGGATGCATCTCACTTGAATCGCTCACAAAGTGCACAAACATGCTGCTGGAGGCGGGAAAAGAAGAGAATCCTAAATCCCAATCAAAACTAAAAAAGTCAGGAATGAAGAGAGAAGAAGAAAGGAATTGGACAAACACTTTTGTTTATGCACAGAAAGAGATGGGAAAAACCGAACAGATGATACCTTTATGGCACTTTATAGGAGGCCTCTAAATTTATACACCCCATATTCTCATAATATCCCTGTCCACAGCTTTTCAAGTGGTGTAGGCTATTTCAATCTCTGTGATATTGTGAAGCAACTTTTTTTTATCTTATATAGTTCCATGATATCTTACAGTTTTAATTCATATGCATATCATTAATATAAGCTTAATTATTTTGTAGAAGAAAGAAGAAAGGACAAAAATCTGAGTGAATTATTTTATTTAAAGACATGCCAATCAGTTATAAGTATTAATTATTTTTTTATGTATCAAAACAATACACATGAAAAGAAAAGAAGTGGACGTTTCTCCCATATTAAGACAGATGGAGGGATAAAAGAGGGAGAAGTAGCTCCTGCTTTTTTTTTTCTGGTTGACTGGAGGGTCGCCTGGCCTCGCACCTTATTAGAAGGAGGGAGATTAAAGATCAAACGGCTGCAGTCGGATCGCATCGAGGAGGAGAGAAAGAGAGAGAGAGAGGAAAAGAGAGAGAGAGGAAAAAGAGAGAAATAGGTTGCGACAAGTCCCGTGGTTCAGCGGCTCTGTCAAGTTGAGCCGCGATGCGTCAACCCGGTGAATCACCGAGGAGGATAACGAAGGAGAGAGAGAGAGAGAGAGAGAGAGAGGGATGGGAAGGAGGGGAGGAAAAGGAGCAAAGGGTAGAGAAAGAGGAGGAGGAGGAGGCTACAAAAAGGCTCCGCCGTCAGTCAGTCTGTCACACAGACCACACGCACAAAGTCAGGTCAGAAACATCTCTCATCTGATCAGCATCATCACAGGATGAGCCCTGTTTTTCTTTTTTTTCCATCTCTTTTTTTTTATCATCAGCTGCCCTGAGTGAGCAGGGCAGGTTTAATTGAGCCGACACGTGATGAAAAGTTTGCGACTTCTTTGAGACGGGAGATCATCAGCGGTTTGTTTCAGCTCTGCACCCTGACAGAGGACGAGATAAAGAGAAGATCCGGAGAAAATGGAAAGGTGCTGCGGAGGTAAGCACGGCAACAGTCTCATCTTCTTTATGCTTTTTTAAATAAGGGTGTCTTTCTTTAAAAGAATTATTGCATCAAACCTGTCCTGTTCTCATAATTAAGTCATTATTAAGTTGTTAACCTTCATTTATTTTCTCTTGTTCGTCCACGTGGATTTTTTTTTTCTTGCAAAGCCGATTAATGATAGAACTTGTGAAATTGTTCAAAGTTGGATACGGAATATTTAAGCGTGTCTTTTCCGTGTTTGCCCATTTTATAAATGTCATCCTAAATACGGTTTAATTGTTCAAACAATTTGCAGCTAAAACTAAAGAATCTAATCACATAAAAAAGAAGTAAATTCTGACTTTAAAAAAAACATTATTTATGTATTAATTTTTGTTCAAGTCAAAAACATCAAATTAGATGAAAATTGGTTGTAAATCATTTCTTCACATTAGAAAATCCCTGATGATGAGGGGAGAAAAAAAAGAAGAAATGTTTTGGTGATTCATCATCAGAGTTTGTCAGGGAAATAAGAAAACACAAAGAAAAAAAGAATTGCATTTGGAACAAACTTGTTCAGCAGGGTGGCAAACTTTTATATGTTTCAAAGATTTCTCACAGATTTTTCAGATTTTCCCAGAAATGTGAAGGCAATGTGAGAGGAATGTGGGATTAACAGACCACGAAAAGGAAGAGAGAGAGAGAGAGTGAGTAAAAAAGACTGGATGAAAGTGTATGTGTGTGTAAGAGAGAGAGAGATGAGGGGGGTTGGTGGCTCTTATTCACAGTAAAAAATGACAGAGGTTGAAGAGGTCAGAGGCAGCTAAAGCCCCTGTCTAGTTAGCTGTCACTGATATGAGAAAGTACATGATTCACGTTAGTCAGGGTGTGAGAGGACACCCACACACACACACTCACACACACTTCCCCCCTTGGGACGGCTGGTGCGGCTGCTGCTCCGTGTCTATGAAAGGAAGGAAAAGGAGGTGAAAGAAAGACGGCACTGAAGGATGGCTGTGTGATGAAATGATGCACTGAACAAAAGATCTCCTCTCTTCCTCTCCCTCCCTCCTCCTCCTCCTCCTCCTCCTCCTCTCATCCTCCCTCGCCCCTCTCCTTGTCTCCTGTCCGAGGCGGTCGCTCACATCATGTGAACCCGGGCCGGCCATCGGCGAAGAAATTTGGTGTAACTTTAGAAGGACAATAAACAGAGAGCAGAACAAACTCTGCTGCTCCCTCTGAAACGGAGGGCAGATTAATGAACACAAAGCTCAGCTGGTGAACAGCACGCTGCTTCTCTGACACACAAACACACACACACCTCCCCAGGTAGCCGCAGACATGCATGTTCACACACATGGATGCGTAGAAACATGTTTTTTTTTCTCCACCTCTTTATACACACATCCCATCCATCTCTTGTTAACGCACACGGCCTTGGACACAGAGACGGGGCCTGTTATCGCTGGGAGGCCTGAATTAGTGTCGGTGTGTTTCAGATAAAAGAGCGTGTGTGTGTGTTGGACCAGCGAGCCCAAACGCACCGGCCAACAGGAAGAAACAAAGGGAGAGCGGAAAGAGAGAGGGAGAGATGGAGGGAGCAGGGGATGTGAAAAAAGGAGAGGAAAGAGCGAACCTTTCACATCTTTTGATTCGCTCAGCGCCATCCTCGATTCTTCACGGTATATATATGGATGTCAGGAGGATGTGTGGAGGTGGGTGGGTTGGGGGGGTTGTGTGTGTGTGTGTGTATGTGTGTGTGTGTGTTCGGGCAGAGGGGGGAGTTAAGAGAGGTAGAGACAGATAAAAGTAAATAGAGAGAGAGAGAGGGGGAGAGAGGAGCTGGCGGTAGAGGGGTTAATGCAGTGCAGATTCCCGATTGACAGAAGTTAGCAGCACCCAGAGGGAAGGAGAGAGAGGAGAGAGAAGGGGGGAATGATATAAAATGAGTCGGTCACGCTTTGAACAGTTACACATGCTGTTTACATTTTTCCCAAATTAACATGGCCCCTCGCTTCAGAAAAACTCTCCCTCACCGGCTCCCTCTCTCGCTCTCCCCTCCACCAACTCCTTTTCCTCTCCCTCCTTCCTTTCAAATCCTCTCTTCCTCCTCCTCCTCCTCCTCCTCCCCTCTGTCTCTGTCCTTCAAGAACCCCAAAAATATCTTCCCTCGCTCTCAGATCCAGACGCATTATTTAAGTAATCCTCTCTTATAAAAGTCTGGAAAAAGTTCTGCATTAAAAAATGTACTTAAAAAGATACGTATTATATTAATAATTAGCCTTTAAATCATTAAAAATAAAGGCACTTATTATGCCATGTCAGTGTCATATTATATAAAAGGATTGTCACTAATGATGGGTGTTATGATATGTTACCAGTAATTGTATGTTGTGGTTATTCAGGGTGGAGCTCATTTTAAGTTTTAATTTACCATCTTTTAGTTTAAATGACTGTATGGCCATATATCATTGTTGTGTGTTTCCATTGCTCATTTTAGATTGATAAAATCTCAAAGATATTGCACATCAAATAAATGTACTTTGGTGGCATATTCTGAAATATTTCAACAGATTGATGAACAGATAAAGTTATTGATACCCTGAGGAGAAACTAGTTTGGTCGCTCATGCAGAGTTACAAATAACAAGAGATACACAAGTCTAACTAACGAACACATATCAGGGGCCATCTAACCACTAAATTATAAAACAATATATTGATACAATCAGTCAGTGAATAAAAAGCTGATCATAAGTGATGCACAAAAAAAGTTTAACAAGGGTAACTATTTTATATATAAAACAAAGCCTTATAAGAGGGCTACAAGTACATATCATATTTATATTATTTATATTTTTATTAGCAATTTTATCAATTTATCATATTTTTTGTCTAGAATATACAGAAGTAATGAGAATGACCCAAAGCCCAAAGGGACGTCTTCAAATAACTTGCCGACCAAACGTTTCAAACCCAAATATGTTACTAAATAGTAATAATAAACTATCAGAATAGTTGCTCATTAATTTCCCATCGATTGACTATTAATAGTTTTAGCTCTGTTCTCAAAAGTATGACCTCAGGACTGTCAGAGCACATTACTCAGTGACTCTCCACCTCCTCCTACTTTCTCTTGAAATTCAGCAGCCGGCTCTTGTCTGATTCTCTTTTTATGTCGTTTTTTTATGTTTTGTTTTGTTTTGTTTTTTAAGAGAAAAAAAAAGAGGTGGAGATGAGGAGCAGCCTCGGTTAGGGTAACCCGGGGAGGGTGGGGGGGGGGGGGTAGTGTTAAGTGGTAAATTAAAAACTGAAGGTCTGAAAAAAGGGGAGGAAGGGAATGAAAGATGTTGACGGGGGAAACGAGTGAAGCCAATTAGTGAAAGGAAGAGAGGGGAGCGGTAATTAGGCAGAGAAAGGAAGGAGACTTTAAAATGGAAGTTTGATGTTTCAGGAAGATTTAGGGAGAGAGCAAGAGAGAGAGAGAGAGGTGGGGGGACAGATGAAGCGACAAAGAAATTGAAACCAAACATGGCGATAAAGCGTGGAGCGACTGGAATCCGCAGATTTAAAAAAAAAAAGAAGACATGGATGGATTGGCTTATAAGGTGAAGAGGGAGACAGACATCGGGCTAAGAAGGGGACCAAACAGGACGCTGAGTTTACGACTAGCGAGAAATAGTTTCACCGAGAGTTTCTGAGCATAAACATCTTTTTATTGGATTTTTTTTTTTTTTTTAATGTGTGTTTTCTTTCGCCTTTGTTTTTGGGTCATTGATGTTGTTTGGCAACCCCGATGTGTGTCCAGTGCCAAGAGGATCAATTTGAAATTCAGTATGAACAAACTCCAGCGGAAGAAATCCCATGGGACAAGTGATGGGAAAGCGTGTGTTTGTGCATGTGTGTGAGCACATAATGGTTTGTTTATATGTATTTATTCAGTATAACATTGGTGCATACATGGATCTACGCTCCAGTGCACAATCTGTCTGCATATGAGTGTGAGCGTACGTGCACGTTTGTGTGTGTTGAGTTAGTGAAGGAATGCATATTTGATTGAGTACAGACTGCACATAAATCTGGCCTTTAACTGTAGACAGACACACAACACCGACCCTGACCCCAGACTGTTAAACTCCGCCACTCCTCACTCACCTCGCCGGCAGTCCAACGCGTGTCTCTGTCCTCATCCACTGTGGCTCTCTCCTGATCATCACTCTGTTCACGTGTGTGTGTGTGTGTGTGTGTTTTTGCCCCCGGCATCCTGCACAGGTGTGTTTATGTGTAGGGTTAAGTGTTATGACAGAAGGAAGATTGCCACCAGGTACAGTGCAGCGGAATAATTAAAAAACTATGCAAGAAACAAACAGCTCCGCCGGGTTTGGCTCCGATGCTTCTTTTCTGTCAACAAAGCCACAATCAGCCTCCAGCTTTATCTTTGACACGTTAGCGGGATGACAACAAGTATGCAACACAAGTCAGAAGATGGAAGCACTTTCTGAGAAAGATGTGAGACACTACAAAGTGTTTTTTTTTTTAAAAAAAAGGTACTAGATAGCAAAATAGATAACAAAATTTAAAATAACACTGTGGCTGCAGTATGTGGATTTGTCTTATTCAAAGGGAGTAAAAAGATTTTCTCGATTATATCTGAGATCCAATAATTTACACTCTTCATGCTTCATCTTCTTCATCAGAGAGAAGAAGAGCAGTCAAACAAATCACCCACGAATTAAATCATATAAAAAATGCTCCTTTTTGTGCTTGTATTGGACTTTATTTAGATGTTACTGTCAGTGATGGAGGCTTTGCAGCCATTTTCCAAACTGTCGGATAACACTTCTGTTGTTCTTTTCAGCTGCAAGTTCCTGATATCTCAGACTTCCAGCGAGAAGGCAGACAGTAAAGCATTTTTTCAGACTCTGCTGCTCTTCATCACATTCTGAATCATTTGACGTTAACCTGGCATTAGAACATTTTATCGCAGGAGCTTCTTCTTTCGGTTTGGAAGTGAACTGAGGCTGCGTCCAAAACAGTCAGTGTTTCCAGATTGCGGTTAGATTTCTTTCATCAAGTATGGATTTGAAAAAGAAAGCATGAATAATATATCACATGAATCGGATTTATCATTATTTAGAATCAGTGTCACTCAGATCTGGATATATAACACCAATCTCTCATTGAGGGACTTGGTTGGATTCACTTGTTTAAATATTGTTCTCGGTGTAGCAGGCATGGAGGAAGGCGAGATAACATTGAAGCGTAAAGAGTGAGAGGACATGGCCTGATGTTTTGGTTCTGAAAAACCCACCGCGGACAATGTTTCAACCATTTTTTTTCCTGAAATCACGCTGCGTTCCCTGATTGATGTTAAATTTTGTCAAAGCTTCGCAATGTGTGCTCGCCAAAAATATGCCGTGACAAAATACTGCAGCCACCCTAATCAATGCTGCGCTGGGAATGATAAACATCTAATTTGGACCAGATTCATAGCATCTTCTATATACTGATGTTTCCTCTCTGTTTAAGACCGCTTTCAAGTGGTTATAGAGTAACGAAGGGCAACCTCTTCTGGCACCGGAGCTAGTTTTTCCTGGACCAGACTGGAGAGATTAACTTGCACATGGTTTTCCCACAATACCAAATTCTGTTTAAGTGCTTGTTTAAAACCTCAAATAGTGGTGCACGTAGGGAAAGATGAAATACTAGTCCTGTGGATGGAAGCGGGACAACACCCACAAACGCTGGGTCACTGGTTTACCAAAACACCGTCTGGAGTGTAAAATGTCGAGCGTGTTACACAGCTCTTTTCGCTCCTGAGCACAACCTTGAGCCCCAGATTTCAACTCTGAACCCCAACCCCTGTGCTGATGTTTCACTCTGACCTATTTGGAGCTCAGAAGCTGCGGCGCCCGAAACCTCATGTTCAGCTCTGTATCGCAGATGGCAGCCAGACTCCGGAGTGCCAGATCTGACTTTGCATCAGCAAACTCGCCGAAGATAAAAAATATGATGTGATGTGAGTAATGGAGCTCCCCTGTGTGAGCATGTGTGTGACCCCCAGTGGATGCGTGTGCCAAAACGAGAGCGAGAGTCTCGCACACACGCACACACAGAGGCAGGTCATGGTCGGCCGTTGTAGGGAACCCCTGTGTTGCTGTAATGCAATCCTCCCACGGAGAATGTTCTGGTTTCAACCCTGCCCTGCGGAGTGTGCTTCCACTGCCAGGTACACAGACTCAGCCCTAAGCCTGCAGGGCGCCCCCCTTGAAGTCGGTCTATACGCCGACTACAGCGTAGTTACTCAATGTAATATTATATAACGACAACGTGGCTCCGGGTTCGAGTTATCTCCGTTTAACCGCACAAAAGAGCGGTTGTTTTTAAGCCATAGCGCAGGATGCTTTTAGACATGTCAGCGCTCAATCAAAACAACAAGAGAGTTTCACGTCTGGCAATCATCTCCGAGCATGTGGCTGCAGACAAAAGGAAACGGTTTGGAACACTTTGGGCTGATTTTCGCCAAGGAAAATTTTCTTTTGCTGTCTGTTTTTTTTTTGTACCTGTTTATTCCTTCTCAGTGTGACCCTGTGTGTCCTTTTACTCCAGGGCTGTTTACTCCAAGAATTGATTTCTGGGTGTTTTGATGCTGATGGAGGATGTGCAGAGGGAGGAGCCCGTTGTTTGATGAGCTCCAAATGTTCAATCGTTGCCAAAAGACGCTCATTGCCTCTGACAGGTGATGAGGCTTTTGCAGTTAGGAGAGCTCGGAGGAAGCTTGGCTGACGGGGGCTGGCCTACTTGACTGATTTCAAGGTGTGTGTGGGAGCATGTGGGAGTTGCCCGGGCCCAGCCACAGTGTTTTAGAAAATAGTCTGTTGCCTCTGATGCTTTGATGTATCCGCTGACTCGGGGTCAACAGGTAGTGGAAGAGTTTGCGGGTATGAAGGAGGCGCTTTTTTTTTTCTGTTGTAAGTTGTTTGCTCAGGGTTTTTCTCCATGTCACTGCAATGACAAGCATTTCTAATCCTATTTTAATTTAAAACTGCCGGTTTCCCTTATCTGTCACTCAATCTGTCATTTAACCTCAAGTCATTTGATGAGCAGTTTTTCTTTCCAGGCGGTTGAGTTTGTCGGATAGGTTGGAAGCAGAAGAGCTTAATTTAAAAATGTATGTCATCACGGTTACTCGTTGTAACCATGTCATCATTGCAATTTGTTATAATCACAGAGATTAGCCAGACTTGTCAATGTATTCTGCAATTTTGTTTTCTTTCTGATTAACACACTCTCTTTGTCAAAGGCACAGGATTTTAATTTCTGGATATTTTATTTTGTGATACATTTCAAATAGACAGCATTTCTTGCTGACTGCAATTACGACATATTCTTGTTATAACATCATGAAGTTTCTACCCAACCCTATTTGGGACTGCATACCAATACGTCAAATGTAAGCGGTTGAGTCAGAGGAAAAAGGTGTCGACTGTTTTGGAAATGCTGAAGCCATTCACTTAAAATCTCTTTGTCATCCTGTGAGGCCCGTCATGATGGGTAGATGAAAGGAAAACGGGGCAACAGAGTAAAGAGTGGGAGAAGTAATCGGGGTTAATTGGCAGCTGTTATTTTGACCTGGGGCAGAAAAGAGATAAAAGCATCGAGAGGAGAAAAGGGCAAAAAAGTAGGGAGGGGAAAGAAAGGAACGTTTGAGTGCAGTGTCAGTAGGATTTAAGTTGGTGAAGCAACAAGGAGGCCCGAGGTGAGTCAGACAAAGACAGAGAGAAAGCTGACAGGGTCGCACACATTGTGCAATACATATTTCACACCTGCTGAACAGCAGCAGGTTTTGCCCATAATTACAAGCATGAATCACTGCCTACCGCCGGGGTGTCATGAGGATGAGTGAGAGAGAGAGAGAGTGCGCAGAGGGGACGGAAAAGGATGACGGAGAGCAGAGACGAGACAGAAATGTGTGTCCCGCTCGAGCGGAGGGCCAAGGAGGTGGTGAGAGAGAGCGCGAACGTTGAAGGGAGAGAGTGCGAAAGTGAAGGCGTCCAGAGACAGCGAGCACGAGGCGGAGAGACGTGGACGTACATGAAGTTCCTTAATGCTGAAAACCACCTCTCAGCTCCAATTTTCTCTGTTTGAAACCAGAGACAAGGGCACTAAAAGGTTTTCAGTGTTACGCTGCCCCCTTCTCTCTCACACACACTCACATACACTTGCCAGCACACACACACACACACTCAAAATCATTGTATACACTCACAGAAATGTGAATTTAATCCACATATATAATTACGGCTACAAACATTCTCACAAACACTCACACAGTAACATTAAACACCCACACAAACACTCTGAAACCTAAACAAGAAGTCCACAGCAAACATACAACTGATACAAACACATTAATGTTTGTGATTGTAAAGAAAGCCACATGTCTTTGTTTTTGGGATATCGGTCAGGAATGAACATATGTATGTGTGCATGTGTGTGTGTGTGTGTGTGTGTATGTGTGTGTGTGTGTGTGTGGCTGGTACATTGAACATAGGAGCCATTTGTCTGAGTGTCTCAAGCTATTAAGAGAGGTTTTATTTGAAGCCAGAGTAAACCTCCGACAGCCAGAAACCTCTAAAATTAGATTGGAAACGGAAAAAGCTTTATTGGCAGTGTCAGATGACTCTGACCTGGCAATATGTAAACAGACGAGGCCATCGCCATAGAGACAAAGAAATAAACCAGAATATTGTAAAAAATCCTATAAACAGTGTGATGGTGCAGCGACTGGAGCAAAGCTTGGAAACTGTTGCTGGAGGTGATTTTTTTTCTTGTCTGTTGAGCACTCAAATCATCAAATTCATTAAAAACCAAGCATCCAAGTTAAATAATCAGAAAATGTCTGAGAAAATAACGGATGAGATGAATTTCACCTCAGTGTTATGATTATAAATACCTCTGCAGTGTATGTTAATTATTACTTGGACACTCTCACGCCGTCTGTCTGACTTTTAATCAGCCTTTAATCTCTATTTTCTCTGCCAGTCCGCCAACGCCAGCTCATCTTACTATTGGCCGCTGCCATAGCAACTGCTCTCGGTTCCTCGCACAACCTGGCCAGTGAGAGGAGTTCAATAGAAAGTACATACGAGCTGACAAAGTACCTGGAGTATCAACTCAAGGAAATCAAAGACATTTATGTGAGTATTTTTTTGTGATTATTCATATTGACTTTAACCAGACCATAAGCTAACTCATTTTTTTGCACTGTAACCAGATATATTTATACTGACTGTCATGATTGTCCATTTATTAACATGTCTTATTTAGTCTTCTGGTTTGATTGTATTTGTTTTATTTATTTTTGTTGTGGTTTGCTTATTTTTGATTTGAGAGAACCATAATTTCAATTCTCTGTATGTCCTGTACATGCTGCAGAATTGATAATAAAGCAGACTTTGACTTTGACTTCATAAGCTCAGTAAGGATCAATATAAAATCCAAGTGTCATGACTGCATTAGTATTGACTGTATAGCAGGTTTCAGCTCGTTGTCTAGCCAACCGTCACCAAACAGCAGGCAGACACAGTTAGACACTAAGTGATGAACACAGTGGAACATTTAGAAGCTGAAGAGCAATTTGTTTCTACCAGGAGGTGGTGGAATAAAAATCAGAGCAAAAAGAGAGTCAATATTGCACCTTTCATAGTTTGTCCATTTTTCTTTTGTGTGCCTGTGTTGGTTGCTAAAATCTTCAAAGTCTTGGCAGTCACTATTACAGTGAAGAAGTCTGACAAGCTGAGAAACAGGAGCAGTCAGGTCAACTTCTGTATTTATTGTACATACACAGTGTTTCTGGTTATTGAGTGATTATTACAGACATGACAGGAGCACTCACTCTCAGTTTAACCTCCGAGTAAAGTGGTTTAGATAAACTTTTGGCTTGTGTACAATGTGTCTGATGATCAAGTGTTCTGATGAGTGATGGCCCAAACAATGAATATACATAATAAACCAGAATTACTCATTAAATCTTTTTCTTTTCTTTTTTGTACATCTCCTCCAGCTGACCTATCTAGGCCCTCCGTTCAATGAGAAAGACTTCTCTCCTCCACGGCCCAACAGTACGGCTCTGTCTCTGCCCAGTGCTGCCACCCGCCTGGAGCTCTGGCACGGCCTGGAGAATCAGGCCCGGCTTGCCCAGAACCAGAAGGCCTACTCAGTCCTGCTGGCAGCTGTGAGGGAGTTGGCCCGCTCCACCCTCTGCCCCTCCCTCAAGACCTCCCTGCTGCACTTCTGCACAGGCCTGGATGGGCTGCTGGGCTCCATATCTGCACTGATGACCACGCTTGGTTACGCACTTCCTCCGCCATCCGCGGACACGGGGGGTAACCCCGGAGAGCTGCAGTACCTTCAGAGGGGAGCAGGGGGCGATCGTCCGGCTCCGCTGATGAGCCAGAGCCTTTACAGGTCCAGAGCCGGGACGAGGGCCGAATCCGGTCAGCGCAGCGGCCAAAGACGAAACGGGGCGAGGGTGGTCAGAGGAGAGAGGGAGGACCTGGCTGAAAGGAGGAGGGGGAAAGAGGGGAGGAGAGCGGAGGCGACTGCAAGTGGAGGAAGGAGTGGTGGATCGAGGGAGAAGGGAATAGGAGAAAAAGGGAGGAGAGGAAAGAGGCAAGAGCCCGAGAGCGGGAAATGGGCTGCCAGCGAAGTGGAGAGAGCAGGAGTGGAGGATGAGGAAGAGCTGGGAAGAGAGGGAGGGGTGGAGAGATGGGGGAGGAGAAAGTTGTTAAGTATCAGTGAGGAAGGAGAGGAGAAGATGAGGCCGTCTGAACCCTGGGTGGAAGTGTCGTACCCGGGCACAGGAGGTTCACCTCAACACCGTCCACCCACACCGACCGTCCAGACCAACAAGAACGAGTACAGCTACAACCCGAACTCACGTCCCACAGACACACTCAGAGTGGAAGATGGGTTTCTTGTGGAGAGAAGCGAGGGGTTAATGATGGAGGAGAAGCACACAGACACAGAGGCTTCCTCCAGTTTGCATCATCAGCGTCGGCCTCCTCGCTCCCTCCTCCACCCGACCCTCCAACCCACCCTGTCCACACTCTCCCTCCTCTACCAGTTCGGTGCAGGTGAGGAGCACACGCTCCTCTCCCAGCCCGTCCCTCTGTCCCTACAAAGGGGCACGTCGCTCCTTTCGCCCCCTCTGACTCCACTCCTGTCCACCTCCCCTTCCTCCTCCTCGCTGCTGTCGGTGCGGCCGACGATGAACGACTTCGCCAGGAAGGTGGAGGGATTTTGGATATTGCGAGAGCTGCAGAGTTGGCTGTGGCGGTCAGCGAAGGACTTTAACCGCCTCAAGAAGAGACTCCGAGGCTGAGGCGGCGCGCGGCTGAGCGCAGTATATCGGAAAAAATCTAGTATTTGCACAAAGTGGAAACAAACTGAGAGCTTAAACAGACAAAAGCACATAAACACATTCATGCTTAACAGATTCATTCATACCGTACTGGAATAAATGAATGAAGGACTATTTGGCAGGACACCAGAGGCGCTAATGGAATATAACACACACAAAGCCAACACATTACCAGCACTGTCACCCGCCTGATGCACATAGCAGCTCATTGAGCGAGACACACTGAGGCTGGGCTGAGTTACCGGACTTCACGGCTCATAGATCAACAGAAATACCACTGTAGGTGGTAAGACACACGCACACACACACACCACGGGGGTAGACTGAGTGACAGGCAGTCAGACAGACAGTGCAGCCATTGAGTGAAAGCTGATTCAGTGACCCCAGTTATGTGAATCAGCAAACATTCATTTGCTCTAAAGGAAGAAGGGAAACTTTGTGAACGGGTTAAATACAAAAGGAGAGGAGGAAATGGCCAGAGGGATGATGAGGAGGAGAGGAAAAGGCAAGAAAAGGAGAGGAAGACTGGGGGAGGCGTGAGTCAGTGGATGAGCACTGGGAATAACGGGCAGAGGGGTATTGCTGAGTAATGAGAAGTCGGCTGGTCAGTTACAGTAACTCAGTAACAACAGCGCTACACATGCTGTCTCACACACACACACACACACACACACTTATTGCGGTATCGGTGCCTTAACATACCATTCACGTCTATGCTCATTTGTACCACTTTTTAGTGATTTCACTCCATAGCAAGAAATATCTAACACAGTCTTTAAATGTTTTAGAATAGATTCATTTTCTCTAAAATAAACATAAACAATTGCGAGGTCTGTGCTTGAAGAAATAGTTCAACCTTTTGGGATATTCGTTTATTTTGCTTTCTTGCTGAGAACAAGATGAAAACGTGGAGGCCACTCTCACGTTTCATGAACTCTCAACTCGACTCTGAGGATGAAGATGGAGCCAGCTTAGCATAAAGACTGGAAAAAGGGGTATGTACCGTTTTGAATTTGGACAGCATGTCATCACCAGGCTTTGTAGTTGGCGTGCTCGGTGGTTACAGCTACAGCTGTACTCTCTCTGATGTCTCTGAATAACACTGAGACTGAGAAGAACATCCACCTGTACCACACTGCAGCCAATCACAGCAGGCATTGGGCAAGAAGCAGCGTTCACCCTGAACAGCTCACCCGTCATGAACATGGTAACGTGGTAAAACATGGCAAAGTAAATATGACAACTGCACAGACGCACACTTATCTTCCCACCATTGTACAAAATTAATGGAGCGATATGAACAAAGTCACAAACACAGTTAAGGTACAATAAGGTCTGATCACACACAGGACGTCTGTTGGGTGTGGCCATGCTGCTATCAACAGGAAAAATCAGCCCAGCTACAAAGAAAAATCTGCTGCCGTTGCATCATGGAAATGGTAAAATTATTTGTGGTTGGACCTTAGCTGAATCAAATGAGCACACTCGACCGTTCAGATCCTAATTTCATGTCATTGACTGTGCACTGAGCTCGACGCTGCGTCATTTCAGCTGATAAATAGATGCAGAGAGAAGCTGAACCAAACCACGTGAGGGGTGACAGGTCTTATTCATCATCTATCACCGTCTACCAGCTTCATCTCTACTTGTGCTTTTTAGAAAGCTCATACTGGATAAGACCTGCAAATCATTTCAAATATCAGAAATGACAACCTTATGCTCAACTAACTCGGCTGTCTTCTAGCCTCAAGTTTCATATTTAACAGACAGATATGAGAGTGGTGTCAATCTTCTCACCTTACTCTCAGAAAGAGAGCAGATGACTATTTATCCCAAGATGCCAAACTTCTCTTTAGATCCAGCACTCCTCAACAGAAAAATTAGACACAATGAGGTGATGTTTTCTTGAAATCAGAGACTTTTTCCTTCGGCTACTTACAGATGGCTTAATATCTTTTAATGAAAAAAAATCTATTGTCATGTCTTTGCAATGTGCCTTGATTGATGTGGCTAAAGGTTGTGGATCATATCTCTGTGATATTTATTGAACAAGATGTTTATTTATTTTTCTCCAGTGTGAAAATACTATTGTAACTCAAGAGAGAATAAATACTGGCTTTTGTACAGAGCTCGTGGTGTTATTGGTCATTTGGGAGCCCATCGGGTGGAGAGACAAAAAAAGAAATGCTTATGGGATTTTTGTTTGCAATGGTTTTAGTTTTATAGGGATGGTTTCGAGTGATTGGCACAAGGGGAGAGGAGTTTGGGGTCGGGGCGTTTTCTGGGAAACAAAGGCCGGCTCACATCCATGACAAAAAATAGAGCGAGAGAGAGAGGCGGGGTATGAGAGCGTTTTTATTTGTCTGTCCTGGTGAAAATTTACGATCTTTCGTTTTCCTTTCATCTCTCTCTTTCCCACCTCCCACTGCATCGTCCCTCCTCCCACTTTGCTTTCTTTTCTCATCACACTATCTCACGAAGCTCCTCTTCCCCCCCGCCCGAAAAACATCCCTCTGACCTGTGACAGTGAAGGATTTACATCAGTACAAACAGGCCCAGGTACAAACACACCGCCCATAATCCCACTAACCGCCCGGCTCTCTTGTTGTGTCTGTGTTTCAATGCCGCCGTTCTCCCTGTCTCTGTCACCGCCTCTGCCTCTTATCGTTTTTTTGTGCGTCCCTTGTCTTCTACACCCACTCTTTTATCGCTTCCTCACCTGTTATCTTCTCTCTTTCTTTCTCGTTTGGCTTTATTGCTCTCGTCTGCGCTTTTTTCCCACGTGCTCTGCGGCTTTCTGGCTCCATCTTGTCGCCCCTGGGGCAGATATTAAAGGATCAATGAGATTCTCCCTTTCCATCACCTCCGAGGTACACACCTGCGCACAGGCACCCCAACACACACACACACAAACAAATGTGGACAGCGCGCTGACAAACAAGTGCGCACATGAACCTCAAAAAGTGGCTTTTAGCCCAGCAGGAAGTGACTTATATGGGAGGTCAACTGTGACACATCATCACACACACTCAGGGCTCTTCACTAAGTGGGGGAAAGGGTTAACGCTGACAGAGACATTACACATCTACACACACACACATATACACCCACACGAGACGCTGTGTGTTTTTTACATTCAGTAAGCAATGACTGAGGGGCCGCCAGTAGTCAACAAAGGCAGCTTTGTATGGTCTATGTGTGTGTGTGCGCACGTTTATCTGTGTATGTGTATTGTTTGCCCGTGTGTGGGCTTGCAAGCGCAGCACGTGTGTGAATCATTATCTCTATGTGTCAGAACTTTGTTGGAATGAGGCTTGTCATGCATAGCTATCTAACAGCCATCACTCACCGTTGTCTCCCTCTTTCTCTTGCTGTCTGTCTCTCTCTGTCAGCGAAGCAGAGACAAATTGCTGTAACTAATACGTAACAGGATAGCTGAGCCCGGTTTGTATGACTCAGCTGGCGAGGCCCTCGATAGGAACGGATACTGTGAGTGACAAGGCATCGACATTATTGGCCCTGCTGCTCAGACAGGCCCGTCTCTCTTGATCGGCAGGACTTACTTAACGTTAAGACTTACGACCTCCAGAGGAGTTGATGTGCGGGCCATCTTGTTGGGGAGCTTTTATTTGCTCTTGGAAAGCGCCTCTCGTTTATGATCTTTTTTTCTGCCTCCTTCGCTCCACACGTTACCTGCTTTTAGTCTCAAGGAAAACTACCAACATTTTGGAAAATTCCTCTGTGTCCTCCTGTTGAGGTCAAGTGCTCCAGTGTCTCATTTGATCACTTGTACATACATCAAACTCAATGATATGAGTCTATTGGCATCATTTCAAAATTGACCTTTTTGGACACTGCACCAGTGTATCATCACACCTCCATAATATTATCAGATTCATCATGGTCAGTCTTTTTTTTTAATTTTTTTATTACTATCAATGCAACAGAACCGCGTGTATTTTTACTCCATGATCTTCATCGTCAAAACCTGGCACCTACAGTACATTACCCAATATGCAACTCAACCGCTGACAGTTGGAGATTCGGGATATTACTTGAGGCATTTTATTAGATTTCATGCAGCTCCATCTGGGACCACTAAAAAGGCTTCATATTGTTTTCACATATACAATAGTACTCCCCAAGACCTGTAAACTGAATTTGATGTGTACAATTGGCAGAATTTGCCCTCAAGGGCTATTTATTTCAGAAATGCAGAGTAAAAATCCAGATAACTCTCTGCACAGAAACTATTAAGTGATCGGATGTCAAATCACTTCTGTGGCTTGGAAAGTCAAAAGATAAGCAAGTACTTAATATTAGACTCTGATAGTATGATCATTTCGATAAAGATCAAATCATGAAATAAATTCTTTCACATGCACAACTAATCATAAGCTGAGGCTAAAGATTATGGTTTGTAGACACTTGAGAATACATTCAGCAGTCAACTGAACCAACTTTGGATTAAATCGGTAACTGTGGCTCAGTGTTTTCTCCCAGCTGCAACAGCGAAGCATCTTGAATTTGTTACAGCTCTGATTCATGTTGTGAATGGCCTCTTCTCCATAGTGGTATTTAAGTATATCACAGTATTTATAGCCGTCCCCCGTACTAGACTGGCAGAAATAAAGCCGGGTTTCTCAGAAACAAACTTGAAAGAAATAAGACGGATGGCCATAAAGTAAACCTATGCTGTCATTAATCTAAACACACGACATGGCTGTTTTTATGTTCATTAAGAGGAAACCGTCAAATCGGAATTTACTGCGGTAGAAATTACTCCCACTGCCCAACTCTTGAGGTGTCTGTGCAGTCAGATTAATATAGTTTTCTCCCAGTTTTGCTGGTACACCCTGAATGCTTGGATGCGGAGGTGAGTGAAACACCTGTTAACACTTTGTTTTGCAGTGGCCTTCATGCTTATGTAACAAAAATCAACATGACGAAATATTTATGTGACGTAGTTTCAACGTTAGAAAGTCAGAATACGTAGCAAAGGTTGGAAACTTACATTTTGGAGGTGAGTGTTGACGTTGTTGCGCACTCACCTCCAAAATGCTGAAACGCTGTCGTCTCTTGAAGGTCATGCCTCTGATACGGGGAGTGTTCGGCTGGATTTTTGTGTCACATGATGAGTTTGCTGTGTGTGATCATTCAAGCTGACCAAAAACCTGCGTATGCCTTTAAGACACACAGATGCGCTCGCGGACCTCCTCTTCCTCCCTGTCTCTCTTTCTCTCTCCTATTTGCTCTTATGCTTTTTTTTCCCCCCAAATCTTTTTTCCATGTGTCTCTCTGCTTGCCTTCGCCGTGTCCACCTGATGCCATCCTCTCTAATGGCACGAGCAGCCATTTTGTGTCATTTTGTGTCATTTTCGCCTCACTTTCGCCCCACGCGTCCCCTTTTCTCTGCTACAATCAAGCCCTTTCACACTCTCCTCAAATTCCCTCGGCCACCCCCGCGTTCTCTCCCTCTTTTTCCATCTGTCTATCTCCTTCTCTCTCCCTCTCTCCGTCTCCTCTTCCCTCTCCCTCCCTCTCTGTTCTGCTCACCTGCATCACATAAAAATTCCTCTTTTCTTTCTCTAGAGGATTGTTCAGTCGCTCAGGGATTTACTGCATTCCTCTATGTTTTCTCTCCCTCTTTCTCTCCATATCTGTCTCCCCTTGTGTCTCTCCGTTTTGGCAGGACAACACAGCGTTTGATTCAGCCTATCTTCCCCTTTGTCTGTTTAACACGTTTGTATCCCTCTTTAAGCCCCTCTGTGTTTTCTTACGCTATCCCTCCCTGCCGTTACAATAACACATATAATCCTATACCTGTCATTTCTATGGCCCCACCTTACTTTTTTTTTTTTTTTTTTTTTTTTTTTTTACTCCATAGCACCCACTATACCTGCCCCACCTGGCCTCTCCCTCCTGCTGGGTTTCTGCCATGAGCTGGAACATCCCGCCTCCACTTGCTGGAGGGCGCAGGGTTGGGCTGCAGCTTCTCACTGCCGTTTTTGGGTTGGTGGAGGTGGAGGGGCGCTCCAAGGCCCGGGGCCTGGGATGGAGGTTGATTTATGAGTTAATCAATTGGTCGTCCGTGTGAGTGAGCAAAACCGCAGAGGTGTGTGAGCTCTTTCATGTCACTGTCTGTGCTTGTTGACTTAGTCCCTTAGGAAAACACCAGGAGCTGTCATTCCCCGTGTTGCTCAGCTCCTCGACATGTTTTCAAAAGCAATTAAGGGGAAAATGGAGCTGGGTGTTCATTCATCTGATGGTTGAATGGTTTGTGTGTGTGTGTGGATGTCAGCATGGGTGCTGGGATCTTACAGAAGTCTTATCGGACCGTGAAAAGCAGTCACATCACACACACGCGTAAAGGTAAACGTTGGCCTCCGAAACAGACTCACGGAGACAACTGCTGATTTACTGTGTCAACTTATCAAATTCTCATGTGCAATGACAGCAAACACATTTCCAACATAACTTACCCGGCAGACACGGAGCAACACGGGCCACCTGTTGAAATCCAATATTCACCCAAGTGTGTTAAAACTGTTTTTGTCTCCTAAGACAAATTCCTCTGGCTCTTTCACTTGAGGGATGATGAGAGATGATGTAAAGGAGCGGTTACTCTCTTCAGCACATCATTTCACGCCGGGCAAGTTCAGATAGCTTGTGAGAGCTTGTATGCCAGGAGCTGTTGCCCACGAGGTCGACTCAAGAACTTGATTATTCTCAAATTGAGTACACGACCTACATGTAAGAATCTACACCTTTTTTTTTTGCCAATGCATGAATGGATTGTAATAAAACTTTAAAAAATGTGACCTTTCCCAACTTATTCAAGGACTGATTTCTATGTAACGGACTCGGGATGTTTTTCCCAGGAAAATCCAACAGATGTTTGTTGACGTTTATGTGTGCTCCCCAGTGCCTTTTCCTCAGTTCTCCACAGCATCAACAGAGTGAAACACTAGCTAACATTATTTATCATTTATAAAGATATCATTTTAAAGTTACACAGGATCTGTATGTGTAATACCAACATTAATGCCGTACTTATGTCTATTTTAGATGACATTATATTGAGCGCTGATGAAACAGCTATCATGTTAGCATTGCCGTGACAGATCTGAGCTTCATTCAGGAAGCACTTCAAAAGTTGTTTACTTGTCTGATTATAGACATACTTGACAAAATACAAATTCAGACTTTTTACAAATCTGCATCATGATGTTGGTATTTTGGTGTCCTTTTGATCGGTTTGTTGCAATTAAATCACAGCATAATATGTTTATTTTGGGATCATACCGCTGTAGTAAGTGGAGCCCACTGACGTCAACAAACAACCGGCACCCACCACAACACAGACTCCAACGCAAACTCCTTATAAACACACACACACACACACACACACACAAAAACAGTCCTGTGAAGCTCGCCCGGCAAAACATGAATTCGGCTGACACTGGGGGAAAACCAGGGTGAGCATATTTTATTCATCCTATACACATATACATACGTAAGCCCATACCTCTACCTATATGTGCACACTTGAGTATTTTCCTCTAACATATCGGCCACTGACGCCTTAAAAAACATCAAAAGATACCGGCGATTATGACTTAGCTTTCGTTTGAAAATAATTCCACATAATGGGTGCAGCAACATTGAAGGCAGCCCTCCCCCATTCAGGCCTGTGCCTTTGTGTTTTTGAAGTGTGTGGCTCAAGCTGTTGTTTGACAAAAGACTAGTTAAGTACAGAGGGAGGTTACCAACATGCCGAAACATTAGCGCATCAGTTCGATTCAGGCGAAACCGTTGAGCCTCTCAGTGTAAGCTATCGGTGATTGGCAAAGCCGGAAAAGCACGGTATCGACACGATGCCTGTCAATCATGTTCAGGCATGTGTACGTCACGTTTTGACAGATGCTCACTGATGTCATTGGTAACAGGTATTTTCTGTATGTTACTCTTAACGTCCAGTTGATTCTCAGTGGGACTGACAGGACTAGAAACCTTATTATGTTACATACAGTTTCTTCTCTGCTAATAGCAAAAATATTTTTAAAAAGTAAGCAACTTTACAGGACATGCTGTTGTTATATGAAAACAATAGATGGGTGGGAGGTGAGGACACAAGGTCATCACAGGAATGCAAAGTAGGGTCTCCTGATTGAAACTGAGCAAGGACGAGGAAAATAAAGCTTTGAATATGTTAAAGCTTTAAAATCTGTTTTTAAATCCTCTTTGCCTTTATATTTATCATGATACTGAGTGTACTGTGCTGTGTCATCACACCCACACATGATACCAAAGTCAAGAGTAGAGGCTGTGTTCAAAATCATCATGTGTGTGTCCAAGTTTATTTGTTTTAACTCATAAAATGGTAATTTGCATTAGTGAGAGCAGTTAAACAGGAGGCAGCGTATTAAATAACAGTTTACCTGCTATGGCTTGTACATTATGGCTTTTAAACCAAAACCCTGTTTGAGGTTTTAATGGCACATCTCTATAATCGTGCGCTGAGCGCAAATTTCCATCTTTAATCACCTGAGACTTATCATGTCGAGATTTGTCCTGCTTCAAGCCCAGTTAAATCTAAATGTGTTTGATGAAATCGTGACAACTCAGATTCATCGGCCAAAAGGCAAATCCATTTATCTTAGAGGACGAACCACTTTGCCTGTTCATGATGTTTTTAGTTTAAACTTTAGAGTCAGACTGATCTTGAAAATCAGGTTTTCAACTTCAGAGAAGCATTGTGTGTTTACTTGCTGTTACTCGTGTACCTTTCTCCTTTTCTTTCTGCTGGTCTGTTTTGTCAGGGTTTTGAATTTAATATATGTTTGTATGTGTGTATGTGGTGAGACAGTGATGAAAGGGGAAAACAAGCAAGAGCCACTTTTAAGGGGAGAGAAAGCAGAGCCAGATGACAGATAGATGATAGAGGAGACGTTTGATGGCATCTAATAGGTCTGATAAGTGACATGCACCCTGGCAAAAGCACAGTTGCACAAATTCAAAACAGAAGGGGGAAGCGGTGGGAATGGATTTGTTGGGGAGGGGGGGCACACAGAGAAACAGAATGAGGTAAACACATGCATCCAAACACAGGGTGTCTCTCAGCACCTTTGTTCCCCGAGCCAAGCTATCCTGAGGTGATTCCAGCAGCTATAGCCAGGAACTTCCCTCCTCGCATTTGTTTTGCTCATTTTATGACAATCATATTCCTCCCCATCCCTCGTAAAATTTCATATATGATTAATGGCTGTACTTGTGTGTGAGTGAAAAGATTTTTTTTTCTCTTTTCTTTTCCCCGAGGCCTTGGGTGGGAGTCAATGAGGCGTTTTACGTGTTGCTGTGTCGCGGTCTACGTTACATGTTTGACGTGTCACGGTTTGTTAGAGACTAAAACGCCTGTTTTGGACCAGCTGTCCACCCACACTAGGAGGACTTACAGTGCTCTCTCTAACTCTTTCTGTCTCTCTCTTTTTCTTCCTCTATCTCTCTCTCTCACACACACACACACACACACTCACACACACACACACACACACACACACACACACCTCCATCCCGCTCTGCGACCTGAAAATGGGAGAATGGTGCGAAAGGTAAATAGAAAGCTTTTAAACTGTCTGTGGGACACACAAAGACAGGAGATTATGGAAGAACTACAGACTCCCTTACACACACTCACACACACACACATTTGCACACTTGTTTTTGTCACTGAAGAGGAGACGTTACATTCATTCCCTGAATACCCTCAACTTTCCTTTAACGACCACACGCCACAACCCCACCTCATCCTAAAATAAGTCGAGTGATTCAGTAATTAAACAATGATAAATTTAACCTTTTAATAACCTTTGTCCCTGATATCGTCTCTGTTTTATACAACCAAAACTTAAAAACACATTATAAAGCCACATTGTTGCATTGGGTGACATCTTCCTTCATCATGACTAAAGGAATAGATTTGTCTTCAAGAACAAATAGGCTTGAGTGATAGATTAATTAATTTGTGATTTTGTATGATTTTTGGACAACAATAAAAATTTAAATATTGCAAGACCTCTCTCTTAATATAACTTTAACCAAAAACTTGACCCTTTAAATTTGATGGTGTACCTTGTCAGGGATCTCTCCTCAAATCACTCTATGTCACTCTATAAAGTGCTGTATTTTTTCCCCACGACATGAGCTATAAGAGGATACACACATACACAAAGACATGACTGCTTTCTTCTCACGCCACTTAGAGGGTCTTATACACACCTGCACAGACACAACACACACTTCCTCATGCTCACAGTTTCCTCTTTTGCCTTCCTAAAGTCTCACAAACACTGGACCATTTTCTTTTCCTCTCCCACAGCGCACCATTTCAAAAGCGTAGAAAAAGGCAGAACCAAATATTTCCCCGGTCCAGGCGTGGAAAGTACACAGGGCATATCTTTTTACGGTCCTCTTAAAAACCCCACGGTAATTTGATGCTATTTCTTCATTCCGTCATGCTGTCTGAGTTTTCTTTTTCTTTAATTCCTTTTTGGTCTTTTACCATTTCAGCACAATAAAACAAGACTGGACCAAAACAAACTCAAGGAAAGGCATGCCTGTGTCTGCCTGGGAGGACGGACAGAGATGAGCAAATAAGAAAAGTTGAGAGAGCGAGAAAGTCTGGATTCTGTTTTTTTTTTCTCTCTTTCTCTCTGACCAGACGGATGAATGAGTCTGAGCGGTTTTGATTCACATCCTATTTGTGACACCAGTTTGATGTTTGACAGAGGTCTGAACTCATTCATCTCAAACCTGCAGATCCACCACACCACTGCAGACATCCAGAGGAGAGATTCCCACAGAGTGCAACAAGCCTGAGTCTTTGTTTTAACATCTTGAATGTTAAAAAAAAAGAGAGCGAGAGAGAGGGAATATTCGCAAAGCTGCCATGCAACCCTGCCATGCAAGTATTTACTGCTAGAAGCAAGAATATTCAAAGGGCTCAAGTAGGAGTTGTTTTGAATAAGTTTGTGCTTTCATGTCTGATTTGCTTGGTTGATGGAACAAAGATCAGATGCGCTGGTCAGTTTCACCCTGAGTCCCCTGGCTCTGTGTGACAGTCAAAGTTAATCCCTCGGCAAAGAGCTCGAAATGACGAGTGACTAGAATTAGATTTTGCGCAACGTGCCCTGGCTTGATTGACACATTCTACAATCAAATCAAAGTGCTGACAGCTGGGACTGATTTCCCACAACTGTTGTGGTTTAGGGACAGAGAGCCCATCGAATGGGAAAGCAAAACACAGAGAAAGACAGTAAAGCAGAGACAGAGCTGGAAGTAAGGGCAAAGAATGGGACTTCTTTTTGCCTTGACGTCACATGAGGTTATTATTTGGAGCTTGGGTACTATTTGTTTTCCATTAGACTGAGTGTTGTCATTTTTGACTGGGAAGGGTGGCTGAAAAGAAGGAAATTGAACCGTACCACAGAGATGCTCAGATACAGTCGCTTCATAGTCCACCGGCAGCCACGCTCATCCAAGAGGGTCGTGTTTTTATGGTGCCATTTTCTCATTAGTTTACTGTTTCAGATCACACGAGCAGAAGCACTCTGAGGCAGATTTAAGCACTGATTGCATTTTTTTTTTTGGCTGCTCGGAGGAAGAGCAACAAGCTGTGAACACAACATTAACATATTATCACCTGATAAAGTTTTTTAACAGCCGCTTCACACATCCAGCAGATACACTGACAACAGTATTTACATTTCATTGGAGTTGTGCCTCTTGTCTTGAAGAACTGAAGTTCAATATTCATAGTAATAGATGTAATAGTATAATAGTCTAGTATTCATAGTAGACTTTTTTAAGTAGTTGTATAAAAATGAAAACAGCCTGACAGGCGCTGTGTTTGAGGCATGCTGAGTCTCCTGCTCTGACACAAATAATTCTGATAAGGGTCAAAGTTTAGAGTTGACTCAATCAATGTTGACTTGAACTTACTGATGAGGTCGCGGTCTCCTTGAATCCCGAATTTGCCGTGGCCTCTCAAGGCCCCTACGAAGCCCCGACGTTTCCACAGAGAGGCTGGATTTTGGGATTTATTAACTTCTCCCTCTGCTGCAAAGTTTTAAAAGAACAGCGAAGAAAGACGGGAATTTGACTGCGGCCGCTCAGACCGCAAATAAAGACACGTGATGAGTGTAGAGAATGGTGAGAGGGGAACCGAAGTTAAATGCAAAATCAAGACCTGAAAAACATCCACATCCGCGAACATGTATTTTCCTAACCTGCGTTGGACCCATCTTTCCCTCTCCCCCTCTAAAGCTCTCAGTGGAGTTTCATTAAAGTATGCTTTTAAGTTAATGCAAGATCTTATCACGCATCTCCACTCAGCTCAGCTTGTCTCTCTGCCTCTCTCGCTTCATTTGTTATCACTTCTAATCTTCTTCTTCCTTCCACTGATTCCCACCGCCTCGCTCAATCCACCCTCACCCCCTCCTCACACACACCTTTTCTCTCCCCCTGCGTTGTTCTCTGTCTGATTTACACAGCCTGCTTCAAGGCACTCATTATCTACTTGAAGCCGTGGAGTTCCTTAAAAGGCAGAAATAGAAGACGGGTGAGAGGAGAGGGGTAATACTTGAGGCCTGAGACACTAAGACCTCCACCATTCTCTCCTCCTCCTTCTATCCATCTTTTGTTTTGCCTCTCATTCCCATCCCTCCGTCCACAGTTTGTGTTACACCAGTAGCCCTGTCGCTTTCTGCGCTCGCCTCGCTCATGTTTTCTTTCTCCGGCTCATCCATCATGTGCTGTCGCCGGCGGTTGTGACGCTGTCGTGTAATTATCTCATATTTATGCGAATATGCTTGTCCTGTAGGAGTGCTGCCTTGCTTTTATGCACACTCATGGTTCCATTGACTCCATGCCCCTGGCTTAAAAAGTCATAATTCAAGCCAGAGAGAGACGCCTGATTAGCCCACAGGCCCAACGGCACAGCGGGATCTCTTTGATTTTACGCCGCTCTCGGTGGTGGATGCTGTTTTCAGACAGCAGGAGTTCCTGTGGAAGAAAAAAAAAAGATGAATGTGTTTAATTAATTTTAGGCACCTACTCGCCTCACAGGGTACAAATTCACCATAAGCAATTTGAAGGATATATTTTATTATTGGTCTTTCTTTGCTGTGCAAACATACAGTTTCAATTTGAGGAGCCACAGTGGGAGACTAACCTCTAACCACAGCGCGGCTGGTGCCATGCTCTGCCCATTGAGCTTCAGAGCAGGAGCGTGCAGAGAAACAGCAGGGAGTGTAATCATGGCCTGCACTCAATGCCCTTAAGGTCCAAATGCCCATTGAAAGTATAACTCAAGCCACGTTTAACCTGGACTCCATTTTCACATCTTCTTTCAATTCGGACCAAAGTCTTATTTGGTTATAATAAATCTCTGCATTGTCCTTGCCAGCATGCCTGGCTCCTTACGCTAGAAAACAACTCAAAAGCTCACAAGCCGTGCCTGATGTGTGATGATGGATAATGCAAAAAGGTTTAAAGTCAAACAAATACATCAGTTTTCTTCACTTTTTGTGCAAGGAAATATGAACTATAATGCAGATATTGCATTTTCCAAAGAGAATAAAACTGTTTTTGGACATAAGTGTGGGAACACTTTCTAAACTTCAAACTGAGGTTTTCCCTTTCAGCAGCTGAATGACATCTTTTGGAGAGCATTACAAGAAGATGTGACGTCAACCTCGTGGTGCACTGCTGACCGGAGAAGATCATAGTGCTGTGTAGTCTTACGAACATCAATTCAAGAGTTCCCTTGTCCGCATAGCATCAGTTTTGTACCACCATCAATTTAATGTGTCTTTTTACATCATTAAGCATGTACCAAGTTTGTAGTGTTTGTCCCACATAAGACAAATAAGGGTTGTCTCTCTGTCATGTGAACTCCATATGAATTACTATGAATTATTAGGGGTACATTTACAGGAAAAACACAAACAGACTGCTCCTGTTAAATCAGCTGCCCCCCCACAAGCTGATTAACCACCTGATTTGGTGCACCGGTCAAATGGCCAGTACTGACACTGTCTCAACATTGTCACTGAAGAACAAAAATGTTGTGCAGACCAGATGAATAAATGAATCTTTCATTTCTTAATCTTAATAATTACAATTTTTACAAAAGAAACTGGATGAAAATGTTACTTGTTACATTTTTTTTTTCATTTGTGTCTTACAAAATCTTATTGTCGCCTCATTATTGCCATTATCGTCTAAAAACTGTGTGCAGGCGTGCATTAGCGTGCTGAAAACACACACTGATTTCGAGGCTGCTTTTGGGGTTGATGTTTTGGTAAGCAATTTATCTAACAGGATTGACACGCTGTTCCCACACAAGGAAGACGTATGAAGCTCTGCAGTGAAGCAACAGATGAGGTACTGGGCAGAATCTTTGTAATGAAGAATAATAGGACAATGTGTGCCAAGTTGGACAAGGCCAGAGTCATATGGCTTTAGGAGGAGCGATAGAAAAGACTCCAAGTTACTGGAGGGAAAAAGAGGCTGGAATCAAGCAGATGTGTCAAAAAGATGTATTCGCGCTTTGTTTTTTGTGCTGGAGGAGAGCACTGGATTACATTAAGAGAGAGCTCCTGCTCCAAATCTTGCCAGGGGGTAAATAACCCCACTGGAAACTGTTTTCTTTCAGCCCACAGTCCTGTTTCCTAAATGATTGGCCAGTAGTTAGAGAGGTTAAATAGACTTGTCTTGTAAAAAGTAGCACCATGCTGTTTTTATAGGCCTCTGTTGCCCTCCTGTGGTGACCAGTGAGCATTACTGTCAGCGGTTCACAACTCCTCAGGAGCCGAGAATGTATTTGACCACCTGTGTGTAGTTTTGAGCTGAGAAGAATGATGTGTTATGGTCTTCTGCTAATGGAATCACGGGATTAGATATGTTTTATGTTTCAGGTACCGTGAGACCCGCCTGCTCCCTACATTAATGAAAATTAAGACCACATTGAGTTTGAGTGTGAGTGTGTGTGTGCATTCGCTGATTGCTGTCTGGACCTTATTTAAGTAGAAACAGATTGAAGAATGATAATTAGGTCTAATAAGATGGAATTTCCCTAACTATGTCAAACAGCAGCCACAACACAGGGCTGCTGCTAAAGGGGCTTCAGGTCAATTTGAACCACACACACACACACACATACAGGCACAAAAACTAATATTAGGCCAAGATAACTCTAATTATATTCATTTTAAAGTGCTTTAATACTGATCCATAATGTGAGTTCTGCAACACATGGTAAATGTAAGTTTATGACAATAGTTAGATTTTTATATTTTGAGGAAAATACACCACGACACTGCCCTCGGGTCTGTACAGTAAATATGCGTTTCATCTTCTTCAGCTCCAAGTCAGAACTTAGATTGGCATCATACCCAAACTAACCAGGTTTCAAGTTGGAAAACCAATTTTCCACATAAGAACGCTGAAACAACATGTTCACAAATTTAAGTTGGACATTCATGACTACAACTTTTCTCTGTATGTTGATGCACAGCGGATTATGAGCTTTGGGTTGGTGAGGTTGTCTTGACTTTCCTTATTGGAAATTTGACTTCTCTAAGATTCAGGGAAACTTCACCAATTCCACCTAAAGTTTCTGAGCGGGAACTGCCAGATTCAAATGGAAAGCAGCATTAGTTTAGGATTAAAACTTGAAACAAGGAGGAAACATTTAGCCTGACTCTGTCTGCCTGCAAGAGCGGTCACCACACTTGCCTCCTGTAAAATCACAATGTAATTTTTTACGAGTTGTTGTACAGTGAATATGAAGTGAGAGATGGTGGCTCTCTTACATAGCGAAACAATGAAAACAGAGGGAAGCAGCTAACCAGGTTCTCTCTAAACGTAACATCTGTTTTCAAGTGCCTCTTTACAACAACTGAGTGTATTTTCTAAAATGCTGAACTACAAATGTCAACTTCACCCCATCTTCTAACACTGAACATGATCATCAGCTATTCTGCGTATCCTGAGACTTGAGTGCTGACAGTATAGAAGTGGCTGATAAATTAAAGGTAAAAATCAAAAATAACAACATAAAGTGTCTTAGAAAGGTACTGTACTGCTTTGTTCTTCCATTACAGCTTCACTTCTCCTTGGTGTTGATTCTTCAGGTCTCTCTTCCAAATAATATTCTTTCATTTGGTGTTTTGATAAAGGTAGAGCACTATCTAATTAATCAGTACAAAATATCCCCCAGCTGTTCAGTTGGATTAATCTAGCATATGATTCGCACCATTTTCATACTCATCAAACCATCCAGTGACGACTCCTGGCTAAAAGGGCGTTTTCATTCTGGAAGAGACCAAGAGATCAGGATAAAAATGTTTTGCTGAAGGATAAAAGTGACCCCTCTCTCTGAGGAGACAAGTAGACCCAAACCAGCTCAATGCCCCCCAGCAGAACAGAGCCACCAGGCCTTTGCTGTGAGAGAAAAGCCATCAGTACACAGGTTTGTGAACCATGTCACAATCCTTCAATACCTCCAGAGGGATGATGTCGACGCCTGTCAGTCTGGAAATTCTTCCAAAATCATTCCAAAAGCTCCAGGACTCCAGTGAATCCCAGCCAACTACATACCGTGCAAGCAGAGAAACTCTGGGACAGTAGTGAATCTTCCAAGAAGTCATCAGCCTGCCAAATTCTCTCCAAGAGCAAAATATAAAAGTCATGCAGGAAGTCGAGAAGAAAACTGTTTCGACATCCAGGCAGGCTTCTTTTTGTCCTTGGCTTTGGTCATCCTTCATGAGTCCACCATCAAAACGAGGCGGCAGAAAAATGAGATTCATGGCAAGGCACCAAGACAGAAACCACTGCTCACTGGGAAGAAAAATGAATACTTATCTCAGGTTTGCCAAAAAGCACCTAGGTGATCCCTGGGAGTCTAAACTTTTTTGGCAAACACTCATTCAGTAGGCGTTATAACTAAATCTCTGCTGTTTATGGCAGGAAGACAAATTCATAGTGAGATGTGCGTTCAGACACGAGTAGGGTTAATGCATCATCAGTGCATCTGGATTCATCAGGCTTTGATTAAGCCTCATAAGCTTATCAAAACCAGAAGTTTTGGAATGGATCTCTGTTTGCTCAGTTGTTTTTGTTTGTTGTGGTCAGGACCGATGTTTTTCATTTGAGCAATTAAAAAGGAGAAAGTATTTGCGATCAGTTAATGAGCGATAAACGACCACAGCCCGTGAGGTAATGGGCCCTTTCTCACAGCAGACCTACTGATGGCTCGGTTCCAGCGAGCAGTGACAGTAAGCCAACAATAAACCTTCTTCACAGCAGATATTTTGGTGTCTCAAACAGGAAAATGTCGCGTTCGTTATCCTAATTACTTGACTTGTAAAGCGAGTTCACCTCAACTTCCAAGTTCTAATTAAGACTGCTGCAATATATCTGACTTGGCATTTATTGATATGGAAGTGCCAGAACACTCACCAAATGTGGAGGCCACGCATTTGACATAGACCATCATTCAGTGTTATTAAACCCAAATGTAATGGATATGATGTTATGGTGTCACTGCACAGGATTTTAATAGCTCAAGGGTCCTGGTCTTGTGCACGTCAGCTCAGTATCGTAACTCACCATGACACTCGCTGGAAGTGAGTCGTTGTTAATGCAATGTGTTTCACTGGTGCATTTCCTGCTGTGACAAGTCAAAAATGCAAACTATATTCACTGAAATATTGGAAACTGAAGACCTCTTGACTGAAAACCACAGGTCTCAGGTCTCACATACACGGTGATGGGTGAGATGGGTCAGTTTCCAAGTTGAATGCAAAGGTTTTCTCTAAATGTGACAATTACTTTTTGAGTTTGAAGGTTTTAGCCAAAATATGGGCTTTTTGGCTGTCTGTCTGAAACAATATAACTTAGAAAAAAAGGGCCTTGTTAAATTCAGTGTTGCAGAGGAACATAACAAGCTTGGCGTTGAAATTACATTCTTCGTGTTGCCTTTTTACAGCCATTTAACAGTCCATTTGGGTTTCAGATGCACGTTTTTCTTTTTCTGCACTCCATCAAATGCACACATCTTCTTGCACACATATGATAAAAAAGAAACCTTTTCAACAGCCCATTCAACCATAACTCACTGTAAGTCTTTATGCAAGGCTGCTTCCCAGGTCTCGTGGTCCATATGAGAAACATGTTTGAAACGTCCCGACAAATGAGAAAAGCAGAGGCTGAAGAAAAACATCCCAGCTGAGATAAAGGAGCCAGTGTTTGACATTGTCTCTTCTGGTTATCACTGTTGGTGATGGCATGTTGTTGGCTGTTTTGATCCTGGGCTAATGCTTTACAGATTCCTGAGCAATGAAATGTGTTTCTCAAATGTACAAATTTGACTTGCTAAATTCTTCTTTTTTAAAACTGTATTGTAATGTGCATTGCATCATGGAGTTTTTCAGAGAGTCCATCCACATGTTGAAGTCTAGTAAATAATCTATTCTTCAATTTCTGCCTATAATCTCATAATAGATTCTACTCTGTTTATGTTAAGAATTAATTTATCGATTTTGGGTTGATGCATATTTTTAAGGGTTGAATAACTTATTTTTGAAGTTTTTATTATTTTTGATGGATCTATTTATGATTTGTAAGGTATTTGAAAAATCCTCAATACTTCCGCAATACTTGAATTTAAAAAGCTCTCTTGTCTTCCTTAGGAGAGTCTCTGAGCTTCTTTATCGATTTTTTGATTGCCATCTTTTAGCAGTCATCTTTCAATGTTTGTTGAATTTGAGCTTAAATCAAGTCATGCTACCATTGTCAGGCTAACATACTAACATACAAAGTCGTCTACAAATAAGTCTAAATTTGTACTCCATATAGTCTAATAATCAGACTCTAAACTGTTTGTCCAAAGTTTGCCTGTCGCTCATGGTGATAAAACAATTTATTCAGTCTATTGTACTGAAACATCTCTAGAGAAGAATCAAGTCTGCACATGCAGAATAACAGTAAATTAAAGGCTTTGATACCCCTCTTTGATGTGTCATTATGAGAGTGCTCGTTTGGTGTACTTAGATGCACAGGCTGCTTGAGATTGATGCCACATTATACAGCAGTTTGTCGGTTTGACTCTTTAAAATGAACATTTCTCAATTTAATGACATATGGCTGCAGGAGAAGCTTCATTTACACATTCAGAGGCTTCGTGATTTGCTCATGTTTATTCTGAAAGTGTCAATTATTAAATTCATTACACACATCACTCAAAGTGCTACTTTGCCCAGTAGGGCGGCACAGTGAGCAGACTGACTGCTGTTAATTCAGCAGGAACGTGGCTGAAATGTCCTGAATCTACTCAGCTGCTGTGTCAAAGCTGACCCGACCTTTGACCTTCCTGTTATGCAGACAGCAAAAGGAAAAATCATCATCATGAAAATACTACATACAATATATATATAGGATAAATACTATATTTCCATGTGTAGCTTCCACAGTAATTTACTCATTGTCATAATGACAACAGCAATGTAAATAAATCCAGATCTTTTCAAACTTCATAAAATTTTTTGTTTAATCACTTAGATTAAGAAGAGCATTTGGATTGATGAGGTCTTCAGCCTTTTCTGTGACTCAGACAGAGAGGACTTGCATGCAACCGGATATGTGTGGCAGTTAACACATATTGGGAAATTGTTCTGTGGAGTCCCTTCTTCCTCTTTTGGGTTTCCCAAATCATTTGTCAGTACTGCTGCCTGACCAAAAGGTGGCGCCCTCTATCAGGAGTCCAACATTTGAATCTTTTGCAAGTTGAGTGTCATGAATACCAAATTGAGTGTCTGACTACATATATAAGAGCATTTTATAATCTAAACATGAAACTACACACTTAAAATCATCCATACAAACTTCCACTTAAATATAAAGGTAAGTTATTGATGCATTCAGTCATCAAATATAAACACATTGAGTAATCATATAAAGGAGGGCATGAGAAGTCTGACAGAGCAAAGAAATTGATATTGATACTTGACAGCCTGAATGGACACCACAACAGCCTGTGATGTAATTCATTACAACACATCGACCGAAATTGCTATAGCCTCGAATCAGCAATCCCTTTCAACCACACACTGTTGAAAAATGTGGATGCATCTTTTGTAACATCCTGGGGCATTTTAAAGCCTGGATTTGGAGGTTTTCACCTTCAGGTTTAGTTAGTGGAGTCTGACGAACCAAATTTGGGTAAAGGCCGAGGAGTCTGTGCAAAGCTGAAGACTGTAGCCATCTCTGCAGAGTGTGTCCGGCTAAAAGTCCTTGAAGCACAAGGGCTGCTGCTCCATACTAAGATGTATACGCTACTGACACAGTATCTTGTAAGATCTCTGTGAAGCTAAACATGCCAAGAAAACATAGAAAAAATGGGAGTTATGAGTCTTCACAGTCTTGTAAGTGACTCCACAACTTTAGATAGAGCAGTAGTAATATTGTGGAGATGTTTCACTGTTGTGTCCTTCCTCTATATAATCAGACACACATTTCTATCTTGCATCCCTGTGGGGAGGTGAGTACAGTAGGACGTTGTCAGTCTGAGTTAAAATTGACCTGACTCTTACTGCTGTTCTCATGAACGCTGAGGACTGCAGGTGGAGTTAAAGGGGATATTTCCAGGTGTCCGCAGCTGGAGAGAGCTCACTCAAATTCCAAGCGGATTAATTTATTAAGAAATTGGGGCCCTGATTTGCTCCTGCAGCTGGAACAAAATGTTTCACGGCCGACTGTAAAGTTGTGACTGTCAGGAACCAGCAATGGCAAATTACTATATGTTTGAGATGGAAAACTGGACACCTCCCTGCAGAGCCCAGCAGGGTGCAGATTTCCTTTTCTGGTGCGAGCGCAGAGAACAAGCGGGACTAATGCTTTTGTATGGAAACCAGAATTACAAGAGAATTACTCAAGATAAACTGTCAATCCAAGAAGGAATCAAAGAAAGAATCTGAATATGTTATTATTTTCAAGGGAAAGTTAAAATGGTGAAGCTGAACATCATTTTTAGTCTAAGACATTTTGTGCTTTATTGCCAGTGACCTCAGATCAGTGGGTCTCTAATTAGCTGCACTTCTGTCTTTGAAATGGGAATTGGGGACCGTGGAGGTCAGAGCCCAAGTAATAAATTTGAGGGTCTGCATGTAGGGGTGTTACTTTAAAAAACGCCCACTGGATTTCCAACATGGTGGTAGATCATCATCTTATTTCAACTTTGGCATTCCCATTTAAATGAAAGACTTGTGACAAAGCTCTTCTGTATCCATGAATCTACTTTAGCCATAAAGGTGTCTTTTTTTACCACGTGACATTTTCCCAGTATTTGAAAACTGAAGTTTATTCCTCTTAAAGTGTCGATTTACGCTAATTGTCAGGTAGATAACAGTGGACGCACCAACAATTCAGCATCTGACTGAACTCAAAACTCACCGGAGATAAATGTTTTTCTGTTATTTCCCTCCAGTTTGTCTACTTTTACACAATTTCAACTTGGGCCAAGATGCCTTCGCGTTACTTTTTTCTGTATGAGATTGTTTTCAATTGTGTCATCTCTAAAATTCACCCCTTGTTCTTTCAGTGTTTCATCTCAGTCAGACAGTTTGAAGGTATCTTGTTGAGTCTTTGACCACTAGTAGCACTGTGGAGCAACATTTTCATGACTGGATCCCCATTTGATTTAATTTTCATATTAACACTTGAGGATGCATGTGACTAATTACACATTAATAATAATAGTAATAAGCTTTAAAGATTGATAATAGGTACAAATAAATCTAAATGGAAAACAAGAGACTGGTAAAAGAACAATGTATATGTATTGGGGCGGCAGTAGCTCAGTCCATGGGGACTTGGCTTGGGGACCAGAGGGTCGTCAGCTCAAGTCCCCCCATGGACCAGTCTACATGGATGTGGACTGGTAGCTGGAGAGGTGCCAGTTCACCTCCTGAGCACCGCTGAGGTGCCCTTGAGCAAGGCACCGAACCCCAGACCTGCTCGGGGCGCTCCACAAGGGGCAGCCCACTCACTCTGGCATCTCTCCTCAGTTTGCATGTGCATGTGTGTGTACTCCTCTATGTATATGTATATGTAAAAATGTAAAAACAGAGTGTAAATGTAAATTTCCCCATGCGGGACGAATAAAGGTGTTCTTCTTCTTCTGTCACCAACTGACCATAATACACAGTCGCCATAGATGCATTGTAAATATGTTTAAGTATTCCATTATCCATTGGATATTACAGCTGCCCATGTTGATATATGGAGTGAAGAATAATGTCGTTATAATGTTCATTATATAAATTGTTGGCATATTATCAGTAATATTTACTAATAATATTGTCATACATTTGTAAATTTCCTCTCATGGTTGCCTTATCTGTAGGCCACATACTGAAACTAGAAGCTGCACAGTCTTAGTATATTACTTTACAACATGACATATTTCTGCTTTTACCTTGTGATCTTCATAACAAAACAATGTGACCACTTTCCAGAGCAGTAAAATACTTTCTTACAACATTAGCAACATTGCCACACCGAGGCAGGACTGTTTTTGATCTGTACATACACTTAGGCTTTGAGACAACCAGGGTGCCACACTGGGCAGTGCTGTTTACACAACCCTCATATGTTTTCTTGGCTTCCCCTTTACTCTTGATACTTGTCACACATCAACTATCTTCTCGGTCCATTACATTCACACCCATTTAGCACAAGTTTATTTAAGGCTAATAGAGCAATATGTTCTCATTACATGCATCTTCTCTCACATCTTATCTTTTGTTCATCTGACTGAAAGCAGAATGGTCCACTTCTTCTGTTATTTTCCCCCTCGATATTATAAAAGATTCATAGTGTTTTGACAGCTGTTTTGGTTGAGTTTGTCTTTCACCATGATCATATTCAGATCTTAATAACAAAGTTAGTGTCCCACTTTCCTCTTACCAAGCATCAGTCTGTATCCAGCCTGGTTTGTGCTTTACTCTTTATCGTTCTGCAAATGTAATTATCCCTTACTGTGCAGAATAAAGTTCACTGGAAGGTGGAAAACCTTCTGTATGCCAATGATGACTGTCTAGCAACTGCATCCAGATGACTGGATGCCATAAACCCACAAATATCAAATCATCTGATGGGAGAATTAACTTACAGATCAGACCTTTGATGAGAAGAACTGACCTTGCACAATTAATGACATCCAAGTGATCAAAACTATTTCTATATGAACAACAGCCACTGAGATTAAGAGATTTTATTATTTTAGGACACAATATGAGTGAAACTTACGCAGGTGAAAAGCAGGGCCCCCAGTGAGGCATAGACGATGTGCAGGATCTTGTGGCGGATGAAGATGCAGAGGATGGAGAAGAGCAACAGCACTATCAGGCACACAAACAGCACGCCCCGACAGGAGGTGAAGTCATACTTGCTCTGTGGTTAAGAAGTAAAAGACAAAATGTTAGAATATATTAGCGGTGGTAAGACAAGAGAAACATCGCTGTAAGGAGGAAAATAAAATGTTATGTTTGATCAGTTATAATATACACAGAGCTAGTCGTTTGAACATTACGTGTTTTAGACATCTGGTTGATTTTGGTTTAGTTTTACCAGCTGTCAATATATTCATGTCTGTCATGAGCTTGGAATAGCTTTTGTTACAGCACAAACTTGGACTTCTACTTTTGTCAATTTATTGTAAGTGACAGGAACCCAAAATCAACACTAAAAATGTATAAATCTTTAGAACAGTTCTAGGTTGTAAAAAGGTTTCACAACATACAGCAGAAAAATTTAAGAAATAAAACAAAAATATGAGCTATTTACATATAAAGTGACTTTATTCCTATTATTTCCATGTCTACTTCATTGAAGTATGTGTATGTCTATCACTGATAATATGAATGATTTACAGTTTTACAGATGTCTTTCAAAAATTTCTTAAATGAGACACTTAATGGAAAGTTCCCATTAATACACTGAACTGTTTTTCTCTGTCATGTATATATAGTTACACACTTCACTTTGATTAAACCAATCAAAAGATGTTCACAATTTTGCTTCTTAAACAAATTAAATGACAAAGAATCAGAGTGGCTATGTTTGTCTGTATGCATGTGTGTGTAAGCATTTAAATGTGTTTATTGAAGCAGCTGTTTGTGTGTGCTGACCTGTAGCGAGAAGAGGACGACAGTGAAGCAGACCACTGCAGTGATGCCCACGGCCATGATGACTGTCTCTGTGTCGTAGAAGCTGGCGATCATGCCCACCATGTAGGAGAGGCTCAGAGTCAGGATGGACTGCAAGGCACAAAGCACACAACCAAATCAAATGCTGCACTTTCAATAACTCCCTTTCTGTGGTATTTGCTATTTGGTTATTTTAAGTTCTTACCAGTGCAACCAAGTTCCAGGGGTGCTTGCGGCGGAAGTCTCCGCAGCAGCTGAGGACGATCAAAGCCACAAAAAAGACTGCATAGGACACATAGTATGTCCATGGGTTACGTCTTACAAAGTACTTGGCATCATCAACAAAGGTGAAGACGGCAACGAAGGAGAAAGTGACCAGGAGCTGCACTGTGAGAACCATGAAGACCTGGAGGGAGGTGAAAATGTATGTTTTCTTGGAATTTCATCGTAAGTTACAGAACACACTTTGTTTGCTTTTTTATGAGACACATTTAATTTATTTGACTTTTTTTTTTACATACTTTTCTGATGAAGGCTTGTCGGATGGTCTTGTCCTCAAAGCCAGAGTTGGTGAACTCTTCGTTGTCATAGTAAGACGGAGGCCCATCGCCATGGTAACCAGGGCTGCCAGCAGGTGCTGATGACAGGAAAGCAACAACGAGTTAAAATGAAACAAAACCGTAAAGAAAAAAAACAGCTAAACAAATGAACAAACACTGTGAATAACTCTAACCCATTGATCACCACATTGATTGCCCAGTCATCTGTGTTGAGTCTGATAAAGTGGAGCCAGTTTTCTTGCAGGATAAAAATGTGCTGATGCAGTTTTTCAAGTGTTAACAAGCCTTTGGTGTGTAAATCCATTTACAGAGAAAATGCAATCCAAAGTGGAAACTTTCACATGGAGAACTGAGACAGCTTCACGGAGCAAAGAGGAAAACGGCTGGAAAAGTAATAAACAAACAAAACTTAAGCTGCGCACACTGGTTTTGGTCAAAGTAGTAAAATGGAGCTTAAGTGGAGTCACATAACATGACGTCAGAGGTACATCGCCACTGTTTTGTTATTTCATAGTTCATTATCTATTGACAAAGACATAAAGTGGCCTAGAAAGTCTATTTTAAAAAATCCTTGCATCTTTGGTTTAACCAATCACCTATGGGATCGCCGGGAAAGCCTGGCTGTGCCAGTCCTTGCTGATAAGGTCCCTGGGGATAGGGTCCCTGTGGGTAGGGCATCTGGGGATAAGGCATCTGAGGGTAGGGACCAGGGGCGAAGCCCGGGCCTGCCTGGGGGAAGCCCGGCTGCCCGTAGCCAGCTGCTGGTGGGTACGGTCCCCCCGGGGCTTGGCTGTAGTTCGGAGGGGGCATGCCAAAACCTGGCTGAGGGGGGCCATAGACGTTGTTGTGAAGTGGGTTGGTCTCACCCATAACAGGGTATCCACTCTTGTCCTGGGACATGGTGAGGGGGAAGACTCACTCTGCTGCTGGAACAATCTATGATAGGGTGAAAAGAATCACAGCTAGTTTTAAAGATCAGCAAAAACATACATTAAACAGGTATAGAACTTTAAATCTAAATCAGATGACCACACAATCAATATTCATACAGTTTCTTTCTATTTCTTTATTACATTTCAAGAGTCAGAGAGGGAAGTGAAAGTGAAATTAATGACGGTACACTATCTAAGCCAAATTGGCAAAGACACAAACGCTGCATCTGCCTGATTAAAAAAGTGATAGGCAATCAAACAATTCAGCTGCCGAGAGAGACGACAGAGATATGAAGTAGAGTTTCAGCATTTTCTTCACATCCAAAAATCTAGCAATACCATCATATTATGCTGTTTCTTCCATTTTAAGATTTATCCATGAGGTTTTAGTGATTGCGAAAGAAGGTGATGACATTACCGTTGAATATTTACATTACAGGGCCTTTGACAAGGAAACGAGGGAGTGGTATGTTAAGTATTAATTTGTTTAATCATTATAATCAGTATATACTGATATTTGAGATGAAGTGTTTAATTCAGAGGTCTGAATGTCCATCCATCCATAATTTGCTTGATAGTTGTGGAGTCTAGATAATAAAATAATGGATCAAATAAGTCAATAAAACACTTATCCTGTGGTAGTTTATTGAAACGTTGTATGCAGCAAGTGATCTAATGTAAAAACTAGACCACAGGTTAGGAAGTCACTATCAACACCGGAAAAAATCTCCCCCATCGGGGAGGGGCATTTTACAGTTATGGCTGATTTAATTCACTAAAACACACACACTCTCACACACACAGAATATCGACAATGGCTGCTGAGGGAAATCTAAGAAGCTGACTACATAATGATGATGATAAGAAAAAGAAGAGCAGGAGAAGGAAGAAGAAGAAACCACGTTTCCTGTACAGTGTAATGTGGACATTTAAACAGAGTAAACCATCTAAGGCAAAACAGTATCCACAACTGAGCACAATTTGGGTGACCCACTGCATAATAGTTCATATAATTTATAATATAATTTGATTATAATATATAATTTCAACTATTTAACTTGAATTCTGTACTAACCTGTTTATTATTTTGGTGGCAGAAAAGATCAAACTGTGACTAAAATTGATCATTTCAAAATAAGTTTTTCTTTCATAAACTTTCCCAATAAAAAGATTCAACCAGAGGCAGACTACTGGACCCTTTTTCCACTGTGTTGAAAATGGTGGATTCCTGTGAATCAACATAATCTCAATGGAAAGAAGTAATCACAGGCCACTTTAGACCAATTTAAAGCTATCAGTCCCATACAGAGTCTTTAGGACCAGCAGAGAATGTGTGTGAATGCTGAGGGAGAGAAACAAGCAAACGGCAAATGCTGTCCACACCCGTGCGGACGGTGTTGCCATGGACGCAGGTGGTGCCTTGGTAACCAAATGTATTATTAATCTGCTTTGCTCCAGGAGGAGAGTCGACATGCTGACCATCACTGCAGCCTCCCTCCCCCCCTCTGGGGTCAACAGGTTTGTGTGCCATTTACACTGCAATCTATAACGCTAATGAAGCATCTCCCTGCATGACACAGAGCTGCACACTGGAAACAGAAACCTTTCTACATGTGAGGCTGCCATTGGTGATTTTGAATGTGCTGTGCAGGTTTCATATAAAAAGGCCTCCAGTCCCCAGAGGAGAACTTGTGCTGAGCAGGATGGGAGCCAGAAGCCATTCCCCTAATTGCTGACTTCAAAAGAAGAGCTTGAGTGGACAGCAGACTGACTTCACAGTGGTGCAAAGGCCTGTGCGGTTAAAACTACAGTGGCACAGTAGGCATACAGTACTGCTGTGTGTATGTATATATGCAAACACACTCTCAGTTTTTATTCTATACCACACACACACACACCAATCACAGAGATGCGTGCAAAAATAACCATTCAGTGGCAGATTAGATTGCAAAAAATCAAGTTTACTGTTTCTCACACTCGCTCTATCCTCCTCCCTTCTTTCCAGGCCACGCTGAATTAACAGTGGGCGTTATGCAACAGCGCTCTATTTCGCCCTGGAAAACACACCCAGACTCCAACGTGTGCGTCCTCATGATCCCTGTCTGTCCATCACTAGGGCAGCGCAGGAAGAGACAAACATGACTAGTACTGCTGACAGTCTCCATTAAGATCATAACAGATTACAATCATTATCTGAGGAGCCAAATCCCTGCTGGCTTTTCCGGACAACAATGGTTGTGTAAGATGGGCGTACAGTACATCGAGTGCAGCAGTTTTGCTGAATTACTTGAAAAATCTATCTATCCTGTCAGTAAAGTGTTTGCATTGTAATCAATATGAGTTTATCTTTAAAGAATCTCTGTTTCATCTGAATAGAAAAACACTCAAAGAACACAAATCCTTGGACCCAAAGACATAACTGAGTAACACAAGAGTCCTCATCTGTTCATGTGACACGCACGCAGATGAAGCATGTGATCCCCTCCCTGTCCAAAGTCCATGTAAAACGTTTAAGTTCATAACTGGGGACTTAAGTGAGTTTCTCATCCATGATAGGACGGAGCAATAAAGCTGAAATCACATAGAGACAAGATAAGATGCACTAACTTGTACTCTGCGTCTGGAAGTAACAATTATATCCATTGTTGATAAATCGACCTGTTATTATTTTTTTCAATTCCATGAGTACATTAATTGTTAGGGCTTAAAAAAAACATCTATCACATTTTCCTTACTATGGCCAAGAGTCAAAATATCAAAAATATTCAAGACAAAGAAGACCTGCAAATCCTAACAAATGAGAAACAGTAACTGGTAAACATTTAGCAGTTTTCTTTTTAAAAAAATAGGTAAGTGGTCAATAAAGATTATTTCTCTGTTGATAAATCAGCTGTAATGTGCTCCACCACCACCGTGTAAAATGTCCAAACTCATATGTGTAAGACAAAAACTTTAATAAGTAACTTTGTTAATCTATAATTACAGTTGGTTGTGAATCTTAGTCTGAACAATAGAAGTTTGTAGAATGACAGTGTTATGAGTTATATCATCAAAGTATGGTTTAGCAGAAATTCAATAAACAACAATTTAATTATGCTCGGGTTCAAACTCATTTCATTCAAAAGATTAAGAAGATCTTATTAATCATGTTTAACAGAACTGACTTCACGCTGAAAGTGTTTTTGAGTACTGGATTAATGTGTAACTGTTTGTAGCTTCTTATCTATGTATGATGGATTACATCCATAGTTAACAAGAGAATGGGACACTAATGTTTAAAAATGTCCAGAAGTCACAACAGCTAAGTCACTGGAAACAGCCCGTCTGATATTTTGACAACTGTATGTGAATGTATTTTTAAAAGTTTAAAGCACTTGAGTAAAGGACATTAAAAATTAGGAGCATCTCTGCTCACCACTTATTCCTCAAGTGCACAACACCAATTGAAAAAACACTATCTGAATAAACTAAATAAAAACAGTCCAGTTTTTTTTCTTTACTGAGAATGATGAATCAGTTTGAGGCACTGTTTGTGCAGCTTTACAAGCATTACGTGGGAGATTTCAAATCCTCTTAGGAGAGACGCCCCGACGCTGTGGATATAGACAGTGCCACTATCCGTGGCTTCTGCTGATAGCTATGGCTAGGGGAATTAGGTTAAAGGGGGTAGGGGGGGGGATTCAGTGTGCTAGCCAGAGAGCCACGTTAACACAATTAGGCTAGCACAATACCTCCACAAACCCATGTACAACATGCCATGTGCATGCCTGACTAATACCAGGAAACACGGTGAAAAAACAGGAACAGCCACACAAAGCAAGCAGGGCCCATACAAAGTGAGCTGAGTTGGTGAACTGAACTATGTGGTGCCACAAGAAAGATGAAAATGAGAAGTTGAGATCTTTGATGGAGTTCGATTCAGATAACATGACCATAAAATGAAAAACAACTAATTTTAACATACAATACTTCCTAAAAGCTACAATCCAACATCTCAGGCTTTGCTGAGTGAAGTGATAAGGAATAAAATGCTGTTTCATGGTCACATGGTGGCTGACTAGCTGTGATAAAACAGTTTTGCAACCTGGGGGAGGGGGGAAGAAAAGTTTGAAATGGTTGTTTTGTCACACTGCATCAACTACAGCAGCAGTTTGACATCAGTAAAACTCCTCAAAGCTCTCAGTGCAGTGATAACATATTGTGTCCCATTATGAAACTGTCACTTGGACCACCTGCTAGATGAATCCTACACTGTCTCACCATCAGCCCATTGCTGCAGCAGTCTGGCAGGAGGTCATCATTGTGACGTGCCGTGTCAGCAGCAGCTCTGACTCTCTCAAACTCACAGACACCTCTCCTCGTGACAGATGGCTACGCTTTAGGTAGGTGAGCATATTATGGCGACACACTGCTGCCACTGTCAAATAAAGACCTTAATTTTTACCAAATAAATAAAAGACCAAATGACTCTTACAGTGTAGTTACCAGTTTCAAGAGGTGGTGCTGGCAAGAAAGCTCAGCTTTCGGCTCCTGTTTGGTCAATATAAACCCACTGATGCTCCCAATGCTACCAAATAGAACTCAAGTGTAAGCAAAACCGACTCAACTCTTCTTTCCAATACGAAACTAAAACAGGCACCTAAATGCTTTTTTGGGATTAAGCAGCTTTTTCCATGTCTGTAATAGAAATTCAGAAATCCTGGGCTTAAGAGTTAAAGTCTGTTTGACAGCCAGATGGTGACAAAACAGCAGAAACATCCACTAACCTTTCCTGATTTCCATTCATTTTTTGTCAATGGGCAATAGTTCTGCTGTTGCCCCTAAACGGGAATGATAAAAAAAGATTAATCAAAAATCCTAAACTTGACAAGCCAGGAAGCTGCCAAGTCACTGGGGCACTGTTTGTAGTGATATGTATGTATGTAGTTACATATGTGTGTGTGTGTGTGTGTGTGTGTGTTTGTGCGCATGCGTGGCCCCGCGTGCGCGTGGCAGGTGGACCGTGTTGAATCACTTCCCACGCGCTCCTTCACTTCTCTTGAACTGCAGGCGCGTACAACAGCTGCTTCCGTGGAGAACACACACACACACACACTCACTCACACTCACACACACAGGCGCCTAAACACACACACGCTCATCACACACCTCTCGGCTTTAAAACACGGTCTCCAAACAGCCGTGAAGCAACAGGCTGCCCTGAACGCTGTGCTGCGGGCTGACTTTATCTGCTGCCAGAAGGAGCCTTGTTGTGTGTTTTAGCTGCTGCTGATAAGGTTGGCCATGGCTGCAAGAAGCAGGGAACTGGAGCCTCCCTCTCTTTTCTTTTTTTTTTTTTTAAAGCAGTGAGAGTGAGTGTCCTCCTGGTGTCTCTCCCAGTTACTGACCGTGCTGCAGATAGGTCAGTCATTACACGCACATCCCTCTGCCGTGTAACAGCTCGGTGCTGTCATTTCATTTTGCAGTGATTGTGGTTTATAAAGTATTATTTCTCAGTGTCACTTATGGGGATTATAGCCTAGTTTGTCACACAACATCCAGAAACAGCTCACAGCAGGATCAGGTTTGAAAAAAAAACCCACTGAAAAGTAATGAGGGAACACATTTTTCATCCACAGACACCGGGAAGACAATGGGAGATGCCCTGAACCCCCTCGTAACATTGTTTCGTGTGTGATGTATTTCAACATGAAATGCCAAGATATTCTGTGAAGTTTTACCAATAATTAGCTCACCGAGGAGGCTGGGTCATCATGTGTCTTTCGTAAGGTACCAGGTGTCAAAACATGTTTGGAATTTAAATTACTTAAAACAGAAAAAAATCTCTAGAAACTGTTTTGGTGGGCTTAATGACTTAATGAATGAAATAAACTAGTTTGACCACATTCGTGTTAGACTCCTGTTGCTGGCTCATCTCTGATTGTGCCCTCTCAACATCATGTGTGCTTCTTAACCGACAGTATTATACTGATGTGGACTGTTTTACATCTTCAGAAAACATCAAGACAGTAGTTGTTGTCTTGAGTTGCTGTATTTGGAAGGGAGAGCAGTTTCTAATCATGGGTTTAATTTTATTAGGGCTGCTTTGCTTTTTAATAGGATTACAATTTGTGTGTATCAAATAGAGCCCCCTGTGGTGACATCACACACATCAGTCTTTATGTCCATGCTGTGAGATCTTTTTTTTTTTTTTTGTTAGTGTCAATTCTCTCACATAGAAACAACAACATGTTCACAGTCCTCCCAGTTCTCCTGAAACAGCAACAGTCAAATGTGTTATTGTAATGACTAATAATGTTTAACTAAGTCTGTGGAGCAGAACAGCGAGCGTGTCAGGTAGCTGCAGGACGGGGATCAGTCACTGCTACCAGACGCTGTACGGGAGCTACAAGTGAAACGCCTAGTAGTCACATGAAAAATACATCAAAGTAATGGAAGTAATTTTCAGGAAAACGTGTGCTGAACACGTATAAGGCCTCGCGCTTTCTGTGTGTTCATGCAGACGTGTGAGCAGCAGATGCACAGTCTGGATACTTTCATATTCATGGTCTGCTTGCCAGCGGCACTTCAGAAAATTTCATTCTCTCATGAACCAATAAGAAGTTTGTCCTCTGGCATTTCCAGCATGCGTATCCTGGACAAATTTTAGATGGGGTGTAAAAAGTACATGTTAGTCTTCCTATTGTTATTTCTGAGTCAGCTGTCAATTTAAGATCACAACTGGCACATCTAAAACTTTTAAAAGTTTTAGCCATTTTAAACACATTTTAAAATGTGTAGCCATTTTAAAATGTTTTTATATGCTTCAGTTTCAGCCTACCTTGCTGTGCTGTGTACACTGTGTGTCGTCTTGTCATCAGACACCACTGTATGGCCGTCTGCAGTATCGTTAAATAACAAGAAGTGGTAAAGTTTATCCTTATTGTGAGCCATAACTCAACTTCTCTATGTGGCTCAGTTTGTTCCCCCTCCTGGCAGACACCCACTTTGCCTGGCACAGTTTGGCAGAGCAAAACCTCGTTAATTCTGAAGACTTCTCCAAATTGCTTTGACACATGCCTCAATTTGAATTCATATTAAGATCTTGACCCCTGAAAATTGTTTGCAAAGTTTTAAGAAAAATCTCAAGCAGTGTGAGCATCATAGTAAAACTTCAGATTGTCCAGTGGCAGGAATCCCAGATCAGGATCACGTCTGTAATGCAAAGAAGTGCTCCTTAACCAAATTCTATGAAAATAAAGTCTTTGTCAGGTCCCACTTACACGGCGACAAACTAAGTAACGGGAGCAAACTTAATCTCCTTGGCAGAAGAAAAAAACTGTGGAGTTAGCAAACTTTGGGTGGATTTATCCTCCCTTGTCACAGACTTACATGTGTCTGATGGTTCAGCACATGATAAGAGCGTATGATTACTTATGCAAATCTTGCTCAGAGGAACCAAATTTCTCGCGCGGGATCCACCATTTCGGAGTTGTCGAACGATTCTGCCGTGGTGGCACCCATACTAGGTTGGCATGTTTTCAGGTGTCGTTGTGCTGTTTGTCATGCTGCGGTAGCCTGCAGTGCTGTGGGTGTCTGGGGGCTAGACAGCAGCTGTGTTGAGCAGAGTGTTGGTGACAGTTTGTCTGTGGCAACAGCACCTGGCTCTGTTTAGAGAGTGATTAGGAGAGTCCCAAGCAGCTCCCCATACTGTTTACACAAGGAGCCTGGAGTTAAAGGTGACCCACTTTGCATTTCCTTATCAACAGCCCCCATTGATAGCTTTGAATAGCACAGACTGTAGAGAGGCCTTTGCATGGGTTTACATAGCTCCCTATTGGAGAGAATGGGATGTGTTTGACTGGGCGAGGCTTGGATTTGACTAGCATTACAACAATGTCCTGAGGTGGTATGAAAATGCACACACACACACACACACACACACACACACACACACACACACACACACACACACACACACACACACACAC
>JBAJHX010000053.1:12719793-12748283 GCA_037176925.1 Amniataba percoides
TGGGAAGGGAGAAAAAAACAGTGTTTTGGGGGGGGGGGGGGGGGTGTGTTGTGTGGGGAAAAACAAAAGGGGGGGGGGGGAAAAAGTTTCCCCCCCCCCCCCCCCCCCAACACAGAAAATCATTAGACCCCTTCATTTCAGTAGCAGATGTCTGAGACTTTTATTGCAGCTCAACTTACTTAAATTAAAAAAATAAAATCAGTGGTGGTTACTGAACTTATTGATCATCCAACTCTAAATCCCTTCAGCCACAGCGGCTTCCTGCCTCTGTCCGCGTCACCTGTGGACATGTGTGTTGCATGATGGGAAACAGGTGAGGCCTCGTGAACCTCACGATCCCCACACTTTCGGACAGCACGTGAAGGCGGCAGCGGCCCCGGTGTCCGGTAACCGGAACCGGCCTGAGGTCACACCCTGCGGGGAGACAGCTGCCTCGCGGCCTCGGGGGCGGCGTTTTTTTGGGCTCCTCGGGGAACAGAGGCTCCCAGAGAGCGAGGTTTATTTTCCCGGGGACTTGTGAGGATACAGAGTTTGTCCTGCGGCCCTTTGTGTCCTGCAGAGGTCGATCAACACGGCCGGTCGAGGTCAGAAACATCCCCGCGGGGAAAAAAGAGCAGGCCTGGATGGGAGCGACAACTCGGAGGCTTGAAAGAAAGCAGGACACGTGATCGAGTCTGAAGGCGTCAAAGTCAACTCAAACACACACATGCCCTGCATAAAGGCTTTGTTTTGATTATAATAATCCAGAATATAAACATAAGATAACCCCTCCCCTTTTATAAATACCAAAACTCTACATGGCCATAACAGAGGAGTTCGTCATCACTGCAACATTGCATCATTCAGCTGCTGGTGCTCAGGTATTTCAGGAAGCAGTCGCCTTTTATGGTGTTTCTCACAGTGCAGACTTCACCTGCTCTCCCTACACACACACACACACACACACACACACACACACACTTCACAGTGTTGTGACAAGAGCTCACAACTGCCTGCCAGCCTTTGAAAGATGTTTCCTCGCCATGTTGTTTACCTTGCCAAGACACCTTAACCATCACCAAAGGCATCGGCTCGCAGCAGTAACCTGCGCGATGACGACGCGGCGTCTCCGAGCAACTGCCGCCTTTTAACACACAGCCCCAAACAGGCGGGAGAGAGAGAGAGAGAGAGAGGAAGAAAGTTTGATAAGCAGAAGTAGAGGCGGGTCATCTTGAACTTGCATGACTTGTCTGAATCTGCCGCACGTGGTCACACACACACACACAACCTGAGCTGCAAAACACGCTGGGGTGCAACTGATACCTCTGTCTTTCTTACCCACACACACACACACACACACACGCTGTTTTGGCGACACAAAGCAGCCATGACTCCATGTTGCACTGACAGCATTGTCTCTGGAGCAGTGAGCGTGCAACATGGATCCAGTTCCACATGACAGTGCTCTTTATACTTAGACCTTTAATGGGCTGTGTCTGCTCGCGTCTGAAAGGCCGTGCTGTCTGTCCGCTCTGCCGGATCAACACCTTAACAAATACTTTTATCACTTCCACGGCCTGGTTTCTACAAAGAGGGGAATTCTGAGAGCAGTTCTGTCATGAGGACCGAAGGTGCTCGAGGCGACACAGTGGTGAAAGCCTGCATATGTAGCACCACTTTAATGCATTTAAGTAGCTCATTGTAATGCAGATGCTCACGTCTCAGCCGCCCTTCTTTAAAGCCGTTCTGTCACCAGAAACCCACCAGCCAGCAGTTAATGATAATTAGTTAAAGTTACTTATTACATTCATTTAGTGTTGCAGTTCTGAGCTACTTTCCCTGAGTTTCTCCATTTTATGCAGCTGTTCACTTCAGCCCAGAAGTAAATACAAAACTTTTTACTCCACTCTCCGTTGATTTTACAGCTGCAACTAGTACTTCCCTTAAAGATTCATGAAAGACTGTATTATCACAGATTAATCCAGCTGTTCCAAAACGTACACAAAAAAGTACTTTTCATTTGTTATTAGAGACGTTTCTTCTCTAATCTTCTAACTTAAATGACGTTTTGAGGCCCAAAGACTGAGTTATTATTTTACAAAAAGATTAGAGAAAAGTCCAAAAAGTGGATGCAGATTTATCAGAACCTCTTCTTCAATCATCTAACATCTGATTCTGCTCACACATTGATGCATCAACACTAATATTAACATTTACATATTATATATGTCATTTTTTTCAGTAGAAAAAATACTTTTTAATATATATTGCCGCTGTACTCTTCTTTAAATAGGATTTGTAATGTTTGTAACTTGGAATATTTTTCTGTTGTTGTTCTGAGTACTTTTTCCACAGCTGGTTAAAGTGATGCACTGAGAGATCGTCACTTTTTGCATCTTATGTCAACATCGTAGCTGTTTCCAATGTCACAGGATGTTTTGAGAACAACATTTCACTGCAGCTCTGTGACTCATTAAGAAAACTGACACCTTCATACATGATCATCGACACGAGATGAACTCTCAGGTTAACTCATCCGACATTTAACAGTGGTTTCACGGGTAGTTTCTGCAAAACCTAATTTATTAAGCATCTATCATACACATGTCACACTCAAGAAGACAATATAATGCTAACATGGTGAAAAACAAGGAAGCAATCATACAGTATGTTTTTACACTGTAATACAACGTGTTTAGTTTAATAGAGATAAAAAAAAAAAAACAGCTTTAAGGGTTTTCAGACATCAAGAAGTTTTAAACTTGGGAAAGACTGAAAGGTCAGAGTGATATCAATCCTGAGACACATTTCCAGTCAAGCTTTAAAAATGATCAACAAGAAACCTATTTCGAAAATCATATTATTGATTGAGTTTCAGCTTCTTTACTGTGAGAATCTTCTGCATTTCGTGTTCTTATGTTAAGTCACATGTTTCGGACTGTTGCTCGGACTATACAAGACATTTGATGAAGTTATCACAGGCTCAGGGGGTATTGTAATGGCCAGTTTTCACTGTTTCCTAATGCTTTATTGGCAAAACAAGTAATCGAGAGAATTATCGGCAGATTAAATTATTACAGTCATTAGTTGCAGTGTTTATTTCCTTCTCATTTATGGAGTCAGTTATCCTATTTGTTGTCTATGTGCTCTTGTGATTTAATGAACAGGTTACTTTGTGTGTTCTACATTCACGGCATTGAGTGAACAAGCGTCTTACTCTGTCGCATCAGTGTTGGGAGTTGGGTTGTGTGTGTGTGTGTGTGTGTGTGTGTGCACTGAAGGACTTTCAGCATGGGGTGTCAGTTACATAGAAATCCCCCTTTTCAAACTCTCTTTTCAGCACAAAGGCGGTTCAGTGGACTGCGGATAATCGCATTACACGCACGCCTCATAAGCACATGTGCAGAGACAAATCTGTCCCATTAGGTCCTCTCGCCTTCTCCGATAGAGCGCACACTCACGCGCACTCACACACACAGACATGCACACACACACATACACACTGAAGAGGTGCCCTCATTAGGAACTACTGAAAGTGTTTCCTGTTTGAGGCCTTGACTGCAGACCCCCTCCCGCCCCCTGCCGCTTCCCTCGCTCTCTTCAAATCAAGTGGCAGAGATATTTTCCTCCCTCTGTTTCTTTCCATATCGTCTCCGTTGTGCCGTCAAATGGAATAGCTGGTTATATTTGGATCTTTGATTCTTGCTCCAATCTTTGCCAAATATGTGTGTGTGTCCAGATTCAGACTGTTGGTTATACTGGCCGGTGACCTTTCTTCTGTTTGTGTGTGTGTAATTGTACTTTCCAGGCGGTCATGACTAACCTGACTTTGTTTGTTCAGACACGTCAGAGGTCCCACTTTTGCTTGTGCGTGTTATTGTTTACATAAAAGCTGCATAGCCGCTCACATTTGACCTGTTAATCCCAGTGAGACGAGCCCAAAGCCAAACTGCGGTTTCATGCCGTTGAAAGATTCCCCCGAATCAAACTCTACTTTCAGATGGAAATGTCGCCCTTTTAAGGTGCTATCCCCGTTTCCAGAACAAAAGCAGACACATGGAGTGCTCGGCATTGTTTCCACCAGTCAAAATCAGGGGCGAAATAGCTTCTCTGTTGACGGCACAGTGGGAGGATGCAAAGTGTCAGGTGCCCAGCTGGGATTTACAAAAGAATGAGTGGTCATGCGGGCACTCATTAGGCCGACCCGAGAGGAAAACACGTCTCCATCAGGTCTCCCCAGTGAAGTAAACATAATTAAATGTCACTGTTACGAATCCTACAGTGGACAGATGATTTAGTCCTTTCTGGGGATCAATATGCTTTAAAGAGGGATCAGTCGTGTGAATGCGAATGATCTCACTGAGTCAAATTATTGCATCATTGTTTGTTTTTAGTCACTCGCAATGGAGCAAATTAAGAGCAAACATCTGGTCCAGTTTTAACATCTCAAATGTGAATATTTGCTTGTTTCCCCACAGAATCCTTATTCACTGCCTTAGTTTGCTTTTTGAGTTTTGTCTGTTTGTTCAAATGCTGATTCAGGTACAGGCACTGCAAACTAGCTATGATACATAACGTGGTAATGTTTGGGCATTGAAATAGCGAAAATATCTGGCATGCTTTCTTAAAGGCTGAAGATACTCAGTTTACGATCAGATGTTATTAAGAGTAAATGATTCATTGTTTAATTGTTACATAGTTGTTGCCATTCAGTTTAATTAAACCTTGTGTCAGTCATTTTAATGATTAGAATTTTTCTCCTTCTGTCCTCGCCCTCTCTCTGTCTCTCCTTCGTCATGCAGCAACAGCGATGGCGCCCTCTCTCCTCCTGGCTTACAGGAGGCGCTGGTGGATGGCAGTGACGGCGGTGATTGAGAACCTGCTGTGTTCGGCCGTGCTGCTTGGTTGGGGCTCCCTGCTCATTATGCTGAAGAGGGAAGGCTTCTACTCCCACCTGTGCTCAGGTAAGATCAGCGGCTCTGCGTAACGTGAACCCCACGTGTGTCCTTGGTTTGGCTGTCTTTAACGGTTCTCAAAACACTACTTAACATCGTTTTATCACCTTTATACTTCATGACCTTCCCAGATTTATATAATAAATCTGCAAATTAGTCAGTTAGAATAGTAGTCGTAGTATAATAGAGTGTTGTAACAGTTTTCCTGGGTCAACAATGAGTAATGAGCCTGCGTGCAATATGACATATATATCACATACAAAAATCAACGAATGACATTTTGGGAAACAAAAGAAATGTTGCCTAAATACCCTAAATAAGTTTATGGGTTACAATCCTAAAGACTGTCATTTAGATAAATGTCAGTCAGGTCACCTATCCCTGAATGATGCAACACAGTGGTGATTACGCCTGGTGGCCCCCTGATGAAACTTTGCTTGTATTTGCAGTATTATGACCTGGGTGGTGATGGTGGCAACATTCCCAGAAAAAATACTGTGTGTGTTTTTTGAGTCTCTGATAGCATTGTGAGTAAACAGTTACTATGGCCAAACAGATAAAGAAAAGGTTGTGAGATCCAAAAACGGACCTGCAATCACTGCTTATCACCAAAGGTGCTGAAAAAGACAACAAAATAAAAATCCTCATAATTATAACGTGAAACATTAAATATTTATTTTTTAGTGGTGGTGTAAATGCATCATTTTTAAATCTGTATTTTTTCAATTTTATCAAATGAGCCATGTCCAACCACTTCAGTACTTCTCTATGAATCATAACAAAAGAAAAAATAATGATTAATTGTTCACTCATTACTAATATGTTGCACATTCTTCCCCTTGAATGGTCTGCAAAACCATGAAGGATGAGGAAGCAAAGCCAATGTCAACACAATACAACGGTTACGGCGTTTCCAGCCTTTATGACTTCTGACCCCTTCATTATCAGTGTGTATTTGCAAATTTGTAGATTTGCATGTGTCCACCAGCTGTGTGATTAAAAAAGACGGCAAAGTTCAGAGGAAAGTCTGAAAACAAAAACAGGCATTTATGCAAAAGAAATATGATGTGTGTTTTCTTAACTACTTCCTCTGGACATACTCTCACCACCTGCCTCCTCTCATCTCCCCCCTCCCCCAGAGAACGAGTCTGTGGTCGTGTCTTTGGGAAACCACTCCGATGGCGAGGTGGAAGAGTGGCTCAGCTGCGTGGACCAGGAGGAGATGCTAAATTTGGGCTTCACCATCGGCTCCTTCCTGCTCAGCGCTACCACCCTGCCGCTCGGGATCCTGATGGACAAGTTCGGGCCCCGCCCAATCCGCCTGGTGGGCAGGTAAAGATTATAAAAACAATCAAAACCCGCGAGGTGGATGTGTGACAGTGAAAACGAGTTGTTTGCCCCTAAAAACTTATAAATGTTAAAAAATGAAATGAGTCAAACTAGTCAAACAAGCAGAATCTAACTACATAAAGCAGCCATACCACAAAGGTTATTGTCAAAACAAAAAAGCTGAAAGATCACATTCCCAAAGTGGGAGGAGGAACTCAGTGAGAGTGTCAATGGATATAGGTGGGGCTCTCGTGTGTGTGTTTGTGTGTGTTTGCACATTGTGTGTATAGTAAGTAGTAAAATCTTTTCTCAATGGGTGTGTAAACACAACTGTACTCTCTCATGTAATTACACAGAACTGTACTATGAGAAAACAGAGAGCCACTGTCTGTTTTATGTCAGTTTTTCATATGCAAATTAACCCGTATCACACACACTCTTTTAAAGCGCCAAAACTCTGGCAGTTTTCACATTATTTATGTACGAAAACATAGTTTAATTTGTATCCACATCTGCCAGCCGTTTTAACCTGTGTCTGACCTAATTTTTAAGAAACTTTCACTGAATAATGTGGCAGTCACCAGCAGTTAGTTCTCCTTTAGTATTTCTGTCACGGCCCTCTGGGAGCTTTATGTACAAACACTAACTGTATAGACATACAAACAGAAAGACAGAGAGAGAGCGAGAGAGATGGCTTTAAGATATCCTTGTTCTATCGTCACAGTTCGTGTTTCGGGATGTCTTGTGTTATGATGGCTGCCTCCGCCTACAACCCGCATGGTGAGTAGAAACATACCCTCTTACACACGCACACACACACACACACACACGCGTGCTGCATGTCAATTAATGTGGATTTATGAAAGCCCAAGGATGACATAAAAAAATGTTCTTACTCTGAGAGAAGCTTTAGTTGTGAGTCACAGCTGGAGTCGCTTCACCTGAGGTCATGATTAACTGTCAGATTAAAGGCCAGCTGAATGTCTGGAAGAGCAACATTCTCTGTGTAAACATGTTTCACCGAGAGTTTGTTCTTTGCCTTGTATTATATAGAAATTGCCTAAAAGTGAGACAAGAAGAGCTGGAGTTCGCAGAAACGTAACTAAACTTTTAGCAGTAGTTGGTGACATGTTTGTCTCCACAGGTCCAGTTATAAAACACATAAATATAAGGACTTAGTTCTATCTATCTATCTATCTATCTATCTATCTATCTAGCTAGATAGCTAGATAGCTATCTAGCTAGATAGCTAGATAGCTAGATAGCTATCTAGCACCTTTCAGACCACTAGACTGGATAAATTGGTGTTTGTTTGTCACAAATTGAACAGTCAGTCCTGATTTAACCAGAGGGATGTTCACTCCACGCCTGATTTCCTCCACATTCTTTAAATTTCCTTCTCAGGCCTCACCGGCTGCTTCTGGTAAGCAATAGAAACCATTTTGCAGTTGCCGATAGTCGGCCACGCTCCAAACCACCTGCTTTTCTCTCCACTGGTATTGAATGCAACCAGGAAATACCTGACTGCTACCTAAAAATGCAATATTTTACTTCCTGTAGCCTGTTTATTGAGCTCCTGTGCCAGCGGCTCCATCTGTTTTATAAGAGCCTCAACATGCCCCAAACAAAGTGCCATCTCTCTTTTTTATTCAACATGAACATGAACAGTTCAACAGTTCAACATGAACTGTAAAAAACCATTAACACAAACAAAACACAAAAAGAAGAGAAAAATAAAGCAAAAAATAGAAAATTTAAAAAAACAGTAAGTAAATAAAAATGATTTAATCTTTTAGATAGTCTGGAGTCAGATAGCTTCGCCCGACATGTTTATAACAGTCAGCTTCTCTCCTCGTTTTCAATTGTAGTCATGAAAACCTTTAGAAACAAACAAACACATCTTTTGTATTTTTCCTCTGCAGTTCTGTCAGCGCTAATTTTCTTGGCTCTCTCCCTGAACGGCTTTGGAGGCATCTGCCTGACCTTCACTTCACTGACGGTGAGACACACAACACACACGTAAAAATTAACAGGTGAGACTGTGACTTATCACCTTTACTAGTTAGATAAGCAGATCAGATAAGATAAGATCAGCAGCTCAAACTGAAGGTGCCTTATTATTTCATCATCATTTCAGATATACACAGAGTTCATTTTCAGACATCTGCAATTGTAAATCCTGTCCCTGTTTGACCATGACTGTGGTTGATCCCTGCTCAGAACAGATCTGATAGTCATTTTGGAAACCAGGAGAGCTCGCCAACAACCCGTATTTTGATGGTTATCTTGTTCTTTATCTGTCTGTGTCCGTAACGCCTGTTCTGAGCAAGAAGATCAGAAAAGAAATGAGGTTGGAGGTCAGAGGTCAGACTGACTTCAGACTGTGTTGTGTCAAATGTGAACCACAAATTGGATTTGATGGTTATCAAATGCCTCCAAATCTGCCTGTCCTTTCACATTACGTAGTGTATGTCCCTGACCAGCTCCAACAATCTCATATCTATCTGTTTGTCTCATATATATATATATGTGTGTGTACACACACACACATATTTATACATAGTTTTTTTATTAGTCACAATTTGTCACCAGAATATGTATTTTCTTTGACAGCACCAAGCAGCACCAAAACCATAAAGAAAAATGCTTCTGTCGTGGTTACACAGCTCATATTCTGAGAAAGTGCCAACATAGGGTTGTGTGTTCCTGGAACAAAGAGTTTTGGTAGCTGAGAGTCTCAGTGTGGCCGCGGCCTCTGTTTGTCTCAGCTGAGGAAACAGTGTGTGTTGTGACTGGGAGCCGTGTTTGTTGACATTCACGCCAGGCATGTGTATTTGCGTGTGATGTGTCAGCTGGTAACAGCATTATTAAGTGTGTTTTATTGTTGCCCCTGCCTCCTGTGTCCTGGCAAGCATTTAGGTTTGTGCTGCGTGTGACTGTGTGTGCGTGCTAACATTGTTTCCGTCCGAGCTGCACATGACTTCTCCCAGATGGAAAGACTCCCATTGGTTTTTCCTCCAATAGCTGCCTCCAGCTGGCTACACACCCTCCCAAAAAAGCCCGGCCCACTCACCTCTGTTCGCGGCACTCTAGGCCACACTGGGTCTCGTCTCCTCTGTTCCCTTCTCTCTTTCTTTGTACTTGTCTTCCCATCTTCCCCGTCCTCTCCAGTCTCTCCGTCCTGCCCAGCAGAAAATCAATGCAGAACCTTTTCAACTCTACATGACTGTGCACACGTGCGGCTGTACGAATGTGTGTGCCCGGTTATGTACACACGGGAAGACGAACTTGAAACAGATGTTTAGATAATGAAGGCCCAAGCTGAGTTGATAGAGACGGATGACCTCCTCCTCTGACCTCTCCCCTGTATGCTAAACAGATTAAACAGACATCCTGCACCTTTACAGTGAACTGTGAACTTACATATTTCACAGACAGCTGCTGGTAATGTGAATAAACAGCTGACAGGAGAACGTAGCTGGTTCAAAATTGAGCTTTCATCCACGAGAAGGATGTAATTTTTCAAGGTCATTGTTAACACATTTAAAATCTCTCAATAAGCAGTGACTTGTAGGTGGCCACTCATTACAAACTCTGTTCAAACACATTGATTAAACCCACAGACATTTCTTCAAAAAACAACTCATTGTGATATTGCCTCATAGTGGAATATATTTCACTGTTTTTTATGGTTTATTGTTCAAATAATAGAATAACTGATTAAGATACTAGTACTTTTATTGAGCAAAATGACTGCAAGTTAAACTGAAAGAAAAATGTCAACCATGACATTTGTGTTCACACACATGCATGGAGGCTCAATTTCAAGTGACAACGCCTTATGTCTCGGTCTTTAACGTACACACAGAGTGAAGAATCCTTGCTATGTGGACACACACCGTTTCTTATCAGTAATGCAAAGTTATATCTGAAAAGAGAACCTGTTTGGTTTCTCAGTGTCCTTTTGCAGGAGCTTTACAGCAACATGAACACTTTTAGTGCTTGACCACTAACACACACAAAGACACACACAGGCTTTTTCTGTTCCATTAATCACACCAACACTTGAGTAATGTTCAACCTCCACCCACCCCCCCCTCTGTTGTGTCCCTGCCTGACCTCCGCGTCTCTCCTTCCTTTTCTAATTGGGTTGAATGTACTGGCATGAGTGACCTCCACACTGACTGCTGTTGTTGTTGTCCTGAAGAGCGAATGATGACAGAGAGATGTGCGCACACATGCCATCATGATCTAAACCATGTGCTCAAGAGTAATAGCTGAAAATTGATTATAAAACAAGAAACATCTCTGTTTTTATTGTGTAGGGAAAGATCACGTGTCCTATAGATACAGAGGGTCTCTCATATGATGTGTTACAATTAATTTAAGATGTATAGCATATAGAGGAATTGCAGTATGAATATTTAAACTTGCTGATGAAACAATATCCAATGACCTTGGCCAAGTGACCTTCTCCATGCTCTACAAACACTATTTCATGCTGTGAGCACATTTACTATGTGTACAGTAAATAATACATCAAATCATGTTCACAGACCAGCGGCAGGACCTTTTAATGAATGGCCAGAAAACTAAACCTAACCCTATGTACAATGTTTTATTTAAAAACACAATGTTTTATTCCAAGAGTTCAGGATGCTGTTGTGTACTAAGAGTAAGACACAGTATAAAACAATATTAAGACAGTTTCAAAAGGGAAAGAAAAGAAACATCACTTTTCATTCAGCTGCAGCTGTAATCAGAGCTTTTTTTTCTGAATAACCGACTTCACCTGAAGCCTCATTGACCTGCTCAAACAGATTTTTTCAAAGTTCACATAAGGGCATCATTGACTGACACTGTAGTTGTGATTCAACGCCTTCCTTGACACATTTCCCGCCACATCTTTCCCCCTGAGGCACATAACCTTCAGGGCGTCCTCTTTTTAACAATGTGCAGTATGTCTGTGAGCTTGTGTGTTTCCCTGTCACGTTGACGTTGAAAGAATGAAGGGAGTCCACTTACTGTCAGAGATGTGGGATTGCCCTTCAACAGAACTGGCTGTGTGCATGCAGTGGCCTGTCTGATCACACGCTAAAGTGATTTTCTTACCTGGAGTTACGAGAGCTGTCAGTATCCTAACTTTATTCCCACCTGGCAGAGAGAAGCTGAGCTTGTTTTAAATTTGCTCAACAACCAGAACCTGCTACAAATGATGGGCAAAACACAAAGAAACCTCAAAAGCAGGTGTCGCACTTTGGTGTTTGACGCTTCATAGGCAGCTGGATGAGTCTTTAAAATGATGCTGCTTTTTTATGTTATGTAAGTTGAGTGCAGCTGTGCCAGCGCTGTGAGGGATAAGGGTTTGACCAGTCTGTGAACAGCAAGAAAGGGCGGCAGAGAAATGAGGTGGAGAGAAGAAGCCGGTGCTAATCGGCTGTGGTTTAGTGTTTCCTGCTGGGAGCTGCACGGAGAGAGAGGCTGCAGCTGTGGCTTGGGGAGATCAGTCAAACCAAAAAAAAATGTTACTCCCACTGCATCTTTTTCCTCAGCTTCATCCTTTCTTATCATTATACACCTCTCCCCTTGTTTCTCCCTCTCCTGTTCCCTTTTTATTCCACTTTCCCTCCCTATTCTCTGCCTCTCTTGAGCATGTCACATTTTCGGAGCTGCATCGAAACTTCATTGCTCATTAAGCCACTATTTGGCTGGTTCACTCAGTGATTAAGGTCTTAATTAAACTCTATGCCAAAGTCTTACAACACAAGTGAGTGAGCACAGCAGGAGGAGAGCCCGAACTGATTAGTCGTGACAAGCGAACGGCCAAAGCTCCATTTGTGTGTGACTTTCTGACAACAGCAGTTGACCCTTGTGTGCCCCCTTACGGTCACGTGTTTTCAGTCCCGTCGGCAGCGTTAGCACGGAGGACATGTGCTGCAAGGGCCCTGTGTGAAATATGCATTTTATGAGAACTGCCAGGACTCAGCAGTGGGAATCACGCCTGCTGCTGGCACATGCGCGCATGCACACATATGTCATGCTTTTTCCTTGCTTTCTGCGTACACACAGGCACACAAATCTGCCAGACACACTTGGGATGCCGCTACCACATGTCTGAAAGCAAACATCAGTTAGCTGACATCCCGCATGGCTCGAATATCTTTGCTTTAACATTAGTAAGAGATGCAAACTCCCCTGTGTGCTCAGAGGGCCCTCTCGCCCACATACCACAAACCTCCGCCGTCAGAGAGTCCAGCGCCACAGATCACAGCGGGGCCGTGAAGTATTTCGATTCTCAGAAGCGCTGAATGAGGACGGGTGTTCTCCAGGATGTTTTTCCCATTTTCCTCAGACAGTCTGGCTCTCTTTCTCTCTCTCTCTTGCTTGTAACATCCTCAGAAAAGTTTTTTTCCCCCTGTTTACCTGCTAACTTGTTGTGAGAGGTCTTGAAGTGACCTCATGTTTCCCCTGCAACACACACACACTAATCTGCCAACCGCTAACTGTCACCGCGGCCTAATCTCCAAGCAGCAGCCATCACCTCCACACACACGCACGCACACAGACACACACAAAAATCTACTTTCACAGAAAACCACACATGTAGATTATCTCCTACAGGTCCAACCTTTACGTCTCGATGGTCTCTGGAGTCAAAAGCAGCTCTGAGAACATCCATATGGGGTCATAAAGTTTTTAGAAACCCTTTCTTGGGAGTTTCTCAACCACAAGGGATTCTGCTGCAGATGTGACCAATCTGATAAAAATAGGCTTCTTTTTAAATCACAACCATATAACATTTCTAAAAAGTTACAGACAGCAGACATTCATGATAAATAAACAATAATGTGTTAAGGCTTTGGACCCAAGATGCAGATGAGGTTGGCAGAGCAGGTTGAAAGACTCTTTATTGTGGACACGGGTAACAGATGGGCAGAAACAAGACGGGCAGGAACACAGGATAGGCAGAAACGCAGGGGCTAACAGGTAACAGATCACAGACAGGGACAGAGAAACTCTGGCAACACTACACAGACAATGCAACAGAAAACAAAGGAAACTGACCGGTATATATACACAGTGAGGGAGAGGGGAGTGGAAACAGGTGAGGAGACTAACGGGGGGCAGGTGAAACTAATAAGGACAGAGCAGGTAATCAGGAGGGAAACCTCCTCAGCACCTCTTAAAGCTGCTATTATCAATACTTTTAAATGAACAATGCATCAAATGAAAGCGCTTGTGTGTGTGTGTTTTGGGGTTGGTAGGTGATTATTGACTTGCATCTAACAGAATTGCAATCCCAGATAAATTATGATGTTGCTTCATATCTGCTGGATATGTAAGATCACCATCTTAACATAATGTGATAATGTATCTATCTAATTTGTCTGTGAAGATTCTCAGTCATCCAGGTCAGGTGATTTTTTTTTTTAACAGTGACACATTATCATAGAAAATAATCAAAAACAACACTTGTAAGTTTAAAGATTAGGGTTATACATTCTACAACACTCGTCTTCACTTTAATATTTTTATATTTGTAGATTTGCGTTCATAATTGTCATCACCCAGCATCCCTCCACCTCTACACATCCCTCCAATCATACAAAAGGACACCAGGCCCGCTTCCTGGTGTCAGCGCTGGACTCATAACGGTCTGAATTAGGCGTGCTGGAGGCCTAATGGCTGAAACACTTATACCTAAAGTGCCAGTGCTAATTATTTTTTGGCTCACTATGGCTCCAGTTTCCCAACTGCTTGGTCCATGCGTCAGTGAGATCAGTGTGGGGGTGAGGAAAGCGCACATAACTGTGAGAGGTGGGAAAAAAACAGGGCACTGACACTACACGGTGAACTCTGACCCAGCGGGGAGATTATGTGACGGCAGCAGAAGTTTGGAAAACTATGGTCAGCGCTGAGAGAGAATAGTGCGCTTGTCATGCAGCACACCTAAAATCCCACACATGTGATTTTATAATCGTGATTGACCCATTTAAAGCTCTAATCAAAGGACACTGAGTGTGCTGGCAGCACAACAGGTCATTGTTATGTTCGTTAAGCCTCTTACCACAGTAAATAGGTCGACCTAATATATGATGTGTTAGTGCCTGGTGCCCACCACCTCGTCCCCTCTGCCATGTGTCATGCGTAGCCCCACGCTGAGTCCGCCGAAGTTCATCGAGAGCTGGCTACAGATCGGCTTCCACATCTTTAATCCTACCTCAAAGAATTTGTTGAAAAAGCAAGAATAAAGACGGTGGATGGGTGGCTGAGTATAGCTTAGTCTGTGTTTGAAGTATGGGGTCAGGACCCAAACTGGGTCATGACTTTGTTTCTTGTTTCCTCACGACATGGAAACTAATATTTTTTTAATGAGTTCGCTCTGCTGGAGAGAGAGGTGTTACTGGGTGCAGACACCATCGGCAGGAACAGTTCACGGAGTCATGAATGACAGGAACTTTCTCAGTCTAGTTCATGCCGCTTACACAAAGCAGCTGTCTGCCCTCTGCTGGTCAAAATATCACACTTGCAGCATGAATAAATAAGCTTGAATAAAGTAGTTTAACATGCAGGCTATATACAGGAATTGCCATTGGTGATGTGAACATGTTTTATCATATCATATCAAGTTATACATTATGTTGTGTAATGTATTGTGTTTATATTATTATATATATCTTAGTGTCTTATTTCTCCCTTTCTCTGTCTCTGCAGCTCCCAAACATGTTCGGTGCTCTGAGTTCCACTGTCATGTCTCTGATGATCGGCTCCTACGCCTCCTCTGCTGTCACCTTCCCTGGAGTCAAAGTAAGTTAAAAAGGCTGCATTAGCAGAAAAGCACAATAACACTGACAAATAAACCACACATATAGAATCTAGTGGATTACGGTGCTGTTTAGAGAGTAACATTAGATTTTTGAAGATAAAAATATCACATGTAAATGCCGTGATAAGTGATAATGTGTGAGTGCTCTGCATGTTATTTTGCCAGAAATATCATTGTAACTTTAGAAAAAAGTGCAAGTTGAAAAATATAACTCCCTCTCCCTCTTCTTCTCAGTTGATCTACGATGCAGGCGTGTCCTTCCAGGTGATCATGTGGATGTGGGCTGGTCTTGCCGGGTTTGTCTTTTTCAACTGTTTCCTCAACTGGCCCGCAGAAGGTTTCCCAACACCCGACGAGGTGGACTACAGGTGAGCCCAGCAGCCAGTCTATCCATCTCCACCCAGATACACAAAACTGTGCACTCCTCCTTTACTCCATCCTCAATGCACATGTGTTGTGTGTTCAATATATAAAACAGTAAGATCCTCACACTGCAAGAGCTGCCAGCATCAGACCAGAAGACTGTTGCAGAGAGACTGAGCCAGAAAAACGGAGACATCCGACACTCCATGGAGAAACTTCCCAATGGACATGACGTGGCAGCTAGTGAGTCACACACACAGAATATGTTCCCAGCCATTTACTTCACACTCTATTCCTGTGCCTCCTCCTCTCATGTATATGTCCATAAAAATAAACTAAATCTTCAAACCTATCAGTAACTTTTACGTCCGATAACAACGAGTATCTCTCTTTCTCTCAGATACTGTTCCCTTCCGTCGGTCTGTGTTCTCCCCCATCTTCCTGTGGAGTCTGGTGACCATGGGGATGTCCCAGTTGAGAATAATTTTCTTCATGGGAGCGATGAACAAGATGCTGGAATTTATGGTCACCCACGGTGAAACCAATCGTAAGTGTAGCCCCCCCCCCCATAGCAAATAATCACTGGATATACTGTGAGTTATCAGAAACAAATGGGATTTACCGACAGAGTTTGTTTTTGTATTTCAGCATCTGAGCAGCTGGTGATTGAGGCAGAAGAGAAAGGTAAATATTGTAGCCAATGCAACTTGTCTGGTGCATCTCTTGGGGTTTTCTTTCCTCCTAATTTGATTCATTATGCTTTCTCTCAGTGAGTTTCTACTCATCTATCTTCGGCACGCTGCAGCTGCTGTGCCTGGTCACGTGTCCTCTGATCGGATACATCATGGACTGGAAGATGAAGGAGTGCAAAGAGGAGAAGGCGGCCACTCCAGGCACAGAGCAGAGGTACATGCGACGAGTCATCGCAGCAAAAAAAAAAGCAGCATAATCAACAATACTGATCAAAAGTCACTGTCCCTATAGAGACTGTAGTGACCTGGTCAGGTTGGGGTCATTATAATGGGAGTGGTCCAGCATATGAATGCTAAACCGTGTCTGTGCCTGTGCCCCCATCAGACAGACCAGCGGACCCAAGAGAGACGGTAAGATCCAGAAAGTGACCAACGCCATGAGAGCCTTCGTTCTCACAAACCTGCTGCTGATTGCATTCGGATGCTGCTGCCTCATAGACAACCTGCCTCTACAGGTAACACACACACACACACACATGAAAACATATGTTACAAGAGAATAAGTAAAGAATAAAGAAAAGAAACAATTAAAAAAAATGTAATTTATCGTGTTTCTTTTCCTCAGATCTTGACCTTCATCCTCCACACTATGGTCCGAGGCTTCATCCACTCCTGCTGCGGAGGCCTTTATGCTGCTGTGTGAGTGATTATTTGTCAGCCACATCACCTGAAGCTCTGTTTAACGTGTCCACATCTTAGAGGGAAAACAGGACCCCGTGGACGTGAAGCCATCGTTAAAGTGCTGTCATGACAGAGTAAAAACATGACGGAAAAAAACGTGCCTTTAGTTTCCAGTTCATTAATAAGATAGTAAACATTCAGCTTTATAACAGTAAAATGTTTTAGAGCTGGCAATGAAACAGCAGACTCTTTCCTGACCCATTTAGAGTTGTTTCCAACACCACATAAACACCAAACATAAAGCAGCACTTTACAGTGTGATAAAAGCAACCAGATGTGGTGACAGAGGAAAGGGATGCTGTATTTTTTGTGTTAGGAAACCACAGACTGCAGCAATTCAGCATATTCTTTCAATAAAATCCATAAACTGTTCAAGCAGTACCGACTATCTTTAACCTACAGTCAGTAATCAAGACAAATCTAGAAAATGATCACCAATACTCGCTGTTGTTTCTTGAATATTCACATTTGTATGTCTGTGGTCGTCCGTTATCACACAAGACAGCAAAGCACACAGCAAAGATGAGCGTGAATTTAACTCTGAGAGTGTGGATATCACTAAGACGGGTTGATGAGGGCCCTCCAGAGCCACATCAGCACGAAAGAAAAGAAATAAATAAATAAAACTCATTGAAAAGTCAATTCAAGGCATCACAAGCTGAGACGTGCCCTCTTTGATTCTTTTGTGCTCTCAGACTCTGGCAGTTCCGCATCATGAATTTATACCACAGGAAGCAACAGCTCATTGGTTTTAAAACTTTTTACTTATTTAACTGTGGCTCAGTGTGATTTTATTCGCTGCTCCAGACTCTCTGTAACCACCTGTGTGTGTCTCTCTCTCACAGCTACCCATCCAACCACTTCGGCACCCTGACAGGCCTCCAGTCCATGATCAGTGCCGTGATCGCTCTGCTGCAGCAGCCGCTCTTCATCGCCATGGTCGGACCGCTGCATGGAGACCCTTACTATGTGAGGAAGCACACTTACCTCTGACTCCACACTGACTTTGTTTTGTGTTTTTTACGGTAGTGCTACCAAGAGGTTGGTTGGTTGTTGTTGATTGGCATGAAATTTGGGACATTTACATCCATATCAGGGTGAATTGTAATAACTTTAATGATCCTAATGCTTTTCATCCAGCACTAGCATCAAGTAAAAACTGTAACTTTGTCCAGTTGGCCACATATCTACCATTATTTTTTTCCTGACAAGCTCGGTCAGCCTCAGAAAAACTAATGACCGTTACTGTAACTTCCCATCTCTGCCTTTCAGATCAACCTTGGCCTGCTGATCCTCTCCTTTGCTGGCTTCCTGTTGCCAGGTTACCTGTTCTACCACCGCAGACACCTGATCAGGGAAAAGGAGGCCAGAGACAAGCGGGCCGCCGAGCAGGAGATGCAGGCGCTCAACCACACTGAGACCAACGGCCACAAACCTCATAGCAACGGCGTTCCCGTTGCCGAGGCCTAGAGTGATGTTACAGAGCAAAGGACCGGGGGGAATCGCAGGATTTATTTTTGTACGTGCCTTTAAAATGAGCACCAGTAATCCACATATATTTTGTTTTGATATTTCCCTGCTTCTGTGGTCATTGCTGGTGCACATTTTTTTTCTCACCACAAACAAACACCACAGCAAAAACAGATTCCCTCGTGTTTTGTTAGACCTTTAAGTTCCTTGTGATTTGGGGAGAAACAGTGTCATCATCATTTGTTGCTGTTTATTTATTTTGGTTGTAGTTGTCAAAGAGCCAAATTAGTGTGTTTAAAGCCATAGATTTCACTCACGAGCACACGCAGACACACCACCCGGTATGACGCCTGTGTCACACCGCGGATGTCACGGTACTTGAAATACTGTTGTATAGTTTTAAAAGATAATCGTTAAATCCTCGCTAACACCAAAGAACAGCTTAAAGATGATAGTTATTAGTACTTCCGTTTTGTTGTACATGGACACTATTAAAGGCATACAAGCTATCATAGAATTTAAAGCATTTGAACATTAGAGTACCAGACGTCTGGTACGTATAAACAAGCTTTTGGGGCTTTTTCAGAGGCCAGATATTCACACAAGTACACGCACAGATAGGCTGGTTGTAGAGACACCACATCTACCTCCACTATTTCCTTTTTTTGTACTGTCTCTCTGCAACTGACTACAATGTCTGTCTGTCTTTTTTTTTTAAATGCATATATTGATCATTTGATTCTCCAATATCCAAATTTGATCAGTGCAGAATTACTCATTGTTGTTCTTTAGAGGTATTGCTGAGTCAGCCATTGCATTTCTGGAACTTTTATACATAGGAAAAAAAAAATTATGGAAATTTCACAAGGAAAAACATGACTGACTTTTAACAATCCTGGCACACAGTGTGTGTAGGTGTTATGAAACACTTTGTACTGCTTTATGCACAGAAATGAACTAGTGTGTGTATAAAAACTGTATTTAAGTGTCTTTTTATACTTTAGCTGCAGTAGCATTAAAAAGGGAAGCGTTTATGTTATTTTATAGTGTGCTAATTATAAATGACGCTTGGATGATTGTAGATGTGTATTGCTTTTACTTTTTTGCTCTTTTTCTAGTGACATTGATTTTGGAGCAAACAAATCTCCATCTTTTTTTTTGTAAATAGAACTTGGGTGTCTTGTATTGTATTACAATATCTGCTTGCTGTACTGTATATGTGTGTGTGTACAAGTATAATAACTGATGGCTGAAGAGGCACTGGCTGTGGTTTAACTTTTCTTGTGTGATTTTTGTGCTTCGGTGTTTAAAGTCATGTTAAAAAGAAAGATGTAGCTGCAGCCTTTGATCTACTTGTTTCAGCCGGCTGCAGATTAAGACAGAAAAATGTATGTTCTTCCAAAGTGACAATGAAATGTCTATGCAGTGTACATGTTTGTTTTCCACACAGTATAATGTAGATTCAGATGATTGAATCTTTTTTTTTGTTTTAAACTCAATCCATTTCAGTGTCAAGACAGCTTTAGTAGATGTTTGCTTTCTCCTCTGATGCATTTCTCTCCTGCTTTTTTAGTTCAGCTTCTCGAATCTTTGCTCTCTCTCTGAGGGAGGTGTGTTTCAACTCATGTGCCTTTGCCGCCATCTTGGCTTTATTGCAATTGATCATGAATGTAAGATTAATGCCAAACGTCTTCCTTTGTAAACCAAAGCCATGTGTAGGAGCTGCGAGCTGGTCAGTAGTGCGGCACTTTTCCTCAGGAGCAAACGAATGCCTTATAACACAATGCATCAGTGCTGCAGTAAACACCAGTTTGGTTCTAATGATTGGTTTTGGTTGACTGTCACGAGTGTTGATTCAGCTTAATGAACATTTTTTTAGGCTGTATTTGTATTGTTTTGTATCAATACTGATCAGCCCATTTCAATCAGTATTGGTGAGATTTTCCAGTTTGCTGTATACTTTCCTCTCGGCGCAGTACAGTGTTTTATAGTGTTTGGAACGAACATGCCACAATTACAGCGACAACTATCTGACCTCTCTGTACTTCACTACTAAGTTGGCATAAAAGTTCCAGATACAAATCTCTACTGAAGCTGACAAATACTGGCGAATGACTTTAAAAGGTAGTGCAACTTGTACTTATGCTTTTGTAATTAGCATTTACAGTAGTTGCTGCTTGAATTGTCAGCAGACGAAGTTTAATCAACATGTCTGACAGTCTCCTCAACAAATCTCTGCTTTACTTGTATTTTAACGCTGTATCAGTGGCTCATCTCCTCTCGTTACTGTTGGGGTTGAAGCGCTGGTATGTCTTACTAAATGTACACCTCTCTCCTGCCTTCAATCAATATATCCAGCTTGTGTATTCGATGAGCAAATAAATGTAAGAATGCGAACATATTGTGTAAGCGGTATTTCTTTACCAACCATTTAAACTGTCTACCAGGAGCAACGCAGTGCCTCAGCATCAGCAAAGCATCTGGGTGCACTCTCGAGTAACAACATCCTACTGGGATCTTACAAGAAGACACAAACAAACATAATAACCAAAGTTTATTTTAATTTTGGCATTATGGACAAAAAATATCACAACAAAATCAAAGGGGGACATACACACAGTGCCTGCTCATTCATTCATAACTCAACACAGCTCATCAGCAGCTTTCTGCCTTTTACACTGTTCTGTAACGTTTCTATTCATCATAACACATCCACTGTGTCGCTGCTCCTTTCACTTCACTCACACACACACACACACCATAAAACCATTTGCATTACTTGATTCATCCCCTCTTTCATTAAACATACTCCCAATAATACAATTATTTGTAAAACACACACGCGCATCCTCTTACAAAATGCACAGTCTTTCACACACACACATTCAAACACAGGTGTGCAGACAGTGGGCTCCTGTCTATCTGAGGCTGTTGCTGTTGGGTTGTGATCCAGCAAGGCCGGGATGGTCGGGACTGTGGCGGTTCTGAAGGAGGACAGAGAGAGCAGTAAGGCACTAGCTTGTATTTAACGGTGATCCTGTTGATTTAAAACAGCCAAGGTTTTATTTTTGGAGATGTCTGAGTGATTCACTGAGGTGTTCTTCTGAAATCTCAAAAATAATCTAACCTGTGTTACCTGGAGCCCCAAACGGCAGACAGATAAAGTGACAGATGAATAAACACAGCGATGTTTTTTTTCCTCAGAGGTTGATGACTAAACTTAGATCTGTCACATTCAAGTGGGTTGATAATGTTACTGTGTCAAATAAGGTGAAAATCGTTTGAAAATGTAAGGAAAAAAAGGTACTTCATACCTTTAAAGAGTAATAATAGAGCAGGCCTGTTCTTTGCCAGCTACTTCACTCTAAAAAAGTTTTACCAACTAAATGCGTTTTTAAGTACAAGTATAAAGTTTGGGAATTGAGTTGGTGTGTTTAAGGTCTCTGGTCACCTTAGATGATTGCATTAGGATCCATAATGACAAATAACTGGAATCTTTTTAAACTCTCGGCACCTTGAGAGATTTTCTTACCTTTTTCTTTTTCTTGTCTTTCTTCTTTTTCTTGCGGTCAGGATCATCATCCCTCTTCTTCTTCTTCTTCTTGGGATCAGAGTCTGATGGAGTTTCTGTAACATAAATATCAGGTCAGCAGCCTGAAAACCTCTTACATTCACTTGTTTCAGTAAACATGTAGTTTATGGCATACCTTGTGGTAATGGGTCCTGTGGTCGATGGTGTTTGTGCTTGTGTTTGCTCTTCTTCTTTGGAGGCTGTATGTGCATCAGTCTGTACTGTTCTGGGAGCTGGAAGAAAAGCATGAAAATATTGAATGAACAACATAATTAAGAAATGAATGCCGCTTGTTTCTGCCAAGCCACAATATTAAAAAACAATAATACTCTTATTAATCTGTGCGATTGAGTCAATATGCTGGAAATGTGTGACATTAAAACTTGTGCGTGTGTTGTGTATTCGGTTAGTACCGGTCCTGTGTGTAGTCTGAAGCCTGTGAGCAGTGCCCCGGTCAGCGGGCTGAAGGAGTTCCCACAGACGGGAGGCTTATCAATCAGAGAGCGCAAAGAGCTGCCGTCCTGTGTACCGGGACAGTCGATCATACCTGTGGCACACAAGAGGGAGGACACAGAGGAATGAACGTCAGCAATGAGAGCGTAAAGTGGTGAGTACTGAACACACAGCTATAAAGATGTAAAAAGGCAACAGTTTGTTTGGCGTTTATGAAGGTGATATCACTACTACTACACATCAGATTAGAACAACAGAGCTTTACAGAGCTGTCTTAAAATGGTCAAAACTATAGCAACACTTGTAGTGTGAAGTACAACTTTATTTTGACTGCAATGCATTTTGGCAAGTTGCCTTCATCTGAGTCTTTCTTTGATCTTAAAGGTTGTGTCGGCTGTGACTCAGGAGGTGGTGTGGAGGTGACTGTCTACTGTTTAAGTTTCGATCTCTATGGCTGTCACTGGTGGAATAACGGCGAAGTGGGATGTACACCATGCCCCACTGGATCTGTCCAGTATCCATACTCACAAACACACACACTTCACATGTCACGTATGAACAAATTCATATACATTCTCACATAAATATTCAGAACTGTTCAGTCAAAGTGACCTCTGCGGTCTATCATGTTTTTTTTTTCTGAGTTTAGCAGTGCATTCTTACATCTTCCAAATATAGAAAAAGAGTTTATTTTGGAAGACCAAAAATTTTGCCCCATGCCTATGATTTGATGATTCAATCCTGAAAACAAATGATTTACTGTTATTGATTCTTTTATTCCTGTTTTTTCACACTGAAGTTGGCAACCTTATATGCTACTACAGCACACTTTAAGAACAAATATTCCTACAAAATGTTCCAAATAAACATCTAATGTCCATGACTTTGCATTATGCACACAACCACTGACCGCAGCAGGTCCAGCGTTAACACAATTTTTCCACCTGGCCTTGTGTGTAAAGACTGTGTGTGTGTGTGTGTGTGTGTGAGCCATAAACCCACCTGGTAACTCCGGCAGGAAGTTGCTGAGCTTCTCCTTCACCTTCTTCCCACAGAACTTGTTGTAAGCGTGCTCCAGGTTGTAATGCGTGATGAGGTTGGTGTTGCCTGTCAACTCGTTGCCCACTAAACACACACACACACAATCAATGTAAGTCATGCAAACACCACAAGTCATGTCATGCAAATAATTTACACAACTATAAAATTAGGTATTCCAGTAAATATAAGACTAGGTTAGCATTTCCTACTGGGGGCTGATGTTTGTTAATGTCATTAACAATTACATTAAACACGATTAGAGAATATAACATGGTCCTTTATTAAGCCCTCAGCGTTTAAAATTGCTGTCTTACGACAACAAATGGGTGTGCAATAACAAAAGGCATATGACATAAAAAAGAGATACAAAAAATAAAAATAAGGTAAAATAATAAACATAATACTAAGAAGTAAAAATAATTACAGTAAACAACCACTGTACTTTGCTAATAGACACATTTACATAATCCAACCCACAGATATAAATTATCCTGTAACATCACGTTTGAACTTTAATAAAACAAGACTTTGTTGGAAATATCTTAAGACACAGACTACATAAAAAAGTAGCCCTTGTTACGAAAAGCAGGTGAGATAAAACATGTAATTAGTTTGTTTACTTCACTCGGTGGCACTTATCTTGGCTGTTAACGCTAGCTAGCATTGTTTACAAACTGCTTAGCAACCTTTCACAGCAGCTCGACTATTTCTTCAAAATGTACAGATAAATAACACTCAAAGCACACGGCAGCTATTTTTTATCATTTAAGCCCCGACTTTACCGGGAAGCTCCCGCAGTAAGTAGAAAGGTTCATTCATGGCTCCGGGCTTCCGCAGAGCAGGCCCCTCATCCCCGAGCTGTGGTGGCATCTGCCCCGCCATGGAGACCTGATTCTGCGGCAGCGGCGGCGGCGGCTTCCCCGGTCCGAAACCCAGGGACGACGAGCCGGGCGGTCCCTGAGCTTCATTTTGCCCGAACAGAGTTGAAAACATCTCCGTCATATCTACAGCGGATAATGCATTGATATGGAGTGAAAAAGCCGGTGTGTTAAAGCGTGTGGCCTCGTCGGGATGGAGCTCAACACGAAGCCATCGAAGAGTCAAAACTACTCTTCACTTCTTTGTGACTCACTTACCGTAACACCGGACACAAACACGCACATTACCGTAATGACTGCTGTCGGTCAGCCCACACTGATCATAATAATAACGGAGCTCTCAAAGCAGATTTTATTTCCAACGTTTTCATGTTTATTTCCAGAGACATGGTAAAACAAACAAACGAACAAACAAACAATATACACAGTTAAGTTAGTTATCTGCAGAGCCAAGTCATCTGGCTGTCACACATCGAGGACATCAGCAGAGCAGAGAGAAGATGCCAGCGTTTCAAACTGTGTGACTGATGCCTAAAAGTAGAGGGGAAAACACATACAGAAAACTTTATATTAAGGTATAATAGTATTATTTTCATAACCATTAAATGTCATGTTCCAAAAGTATCTTTCAAACCAGTGGTCATTGCTCAATGCCAATATCACACTGGTTCTTGTTTACTTTTTTCATTTAAAAAACATCAGCCCAATTTATAATACATTGAAAACCAAGTATAATAATGGCTTTTGTCCATGTCAAATTGATCACCATAAGTAGATGATTATTATAACCATTTTTGTTATTTACTACATCAACATAATGGATAGCTTTGCTATTTACAGAGCATTACATGACCAGGTGGTTTCGATGCACGTATTTGCGATGACTAAATGACTAATCAGCAGATATTACGAGAAAAAGTATCATGGGGGTAAAGTAGAAAAAACGCACAAACAGAGCAGGCAGTCTACTTTACTATTACAAGTGAATTATTTAAGCATCATTTGAATAGAAGTAATTCTGTCTCAAACTTTTTGATCCCTATAGGCAGTCCATCACTGTCACAGAGATCATTACATGTGGTTTCCACTGTATATTAAAGCTATTTAAACTTATCTGATAAGTAAAATAAGTATTCAGTTTTGATACATACAGCTCGGTCATGTAGCTATTACAGAATTTATGAAGCTAAAATGACAAGACTATGTTTTCAGTGCATTATGTAAAAGAAACATGGTGTATTCATTTTCAGATTACATCAGATGTCACAAATACAGTTTAAAGACTCAAACGTTACTTACACACACATCTCTTTTATGAGTGTAAAAATGACTGCTGATTGTGTTTTATAAAAAGATAATAATCATCAATTTTTTTTCTCACCTTCCACTCATCGACAGCAGTAGAAATCCGTTGTTCAGTCTGAGCGATACTTTCTCTACCAGCCTGAACCTTCTGAGCCAGAGCTGCATTCTCTGCTTGAATCTTTTTCAGCTCCCGTCGCATGTAGGCCTCCTGCTTCTGATAGTATGGCATCACAAAGCTGCAAAAATCCTGCTCAGGAACCCCACTTGGACGCCTAACAGAGCAAGTGAGAAGGATTAAAGGTTTTATATTTGAGTTACTTACTGCAAGACATTGATAGGGCAATATTATGGTATTATCAATCTGTATACACTGTGATTTTATTATTCATTTATTTTGTAAACTCAACAAGTATTGCATGTCTGTCCGCCTAAGATAGGAATCCCTCCTCTGCTCCTCTTCCTGGTGCTTTTTTCCCCGTTTTCCTCATCCATTAAAGGGTTTTTTGAGTCATTGGTCTAAGGACAGAGGGTGTCTTATCCAGTACAGATTATAAAAGCTTCTTGAGACAAATTGGAAATTGGCACTGTGCAATATAAATAAAACTGACTTGACAATTATAGGTGTGTAATGTAGGAGTGTATATAAATGTTCAAAATAAATGGTCTTTCATGATTAATACAACAAAGTTGGCTTAATTTATTGATGAACTGAACAACTGTCCTTAAAGCTGCATTGTATATCCATATGTACATATGTATATATTTACTTTAAAAAATGGTGGACTTTCTTATGAGTAAGTTTTAAATCTTGAAATAAACAGCAGTTTAGAGAGGCTGAAGACAATCTCAGCATTAATGAAATGCACAAAGACTCATTCGATCCAGATGTAGGTAAAAGGTTTCAGATGAGCTTTTTGCCAAGAAAATTGAGGAAAACTGAGCATATATTATTCAAACTTTGACATGTAACTAGCAGATGATTTGATTGGAGAGAAGGTGCTGAGATGTGGAGACTTTAATTCTGTTTACTTACCATGCAGGGTTTTGATTGTTCTTGGCAGCTCTCTCCAGTTTGTCCAGCTCATTCAGTTTGAACTCTAACCGGCCTTCTTCAATCAGCCTGCTGATGTCATCCTTCACAGACACAGACGTTCATGTGAGCAGTCGAAAATAAACACAGGTAGACCAGACAATGCTGCATACATGCTGCATTTCATGTTCACCCAACCTATGAACGGGATGTGCCGCACACCTGTACAGTCCTCCGCAGCTCCTCTATGAACTGCTTGTGAATGACCTCCATCCTCTGAGGGTTCTTCTTGTACAGCGGACGAAACGTGCTGGCGAATCTGTTAAAACTGAAGTGAATGACAGCAGCGTCAACCAACCACACAAACTTCTACTACTACTACTACTACTGGAATCATTAGTTGATTGATCAATTAGTTGAGTGAAGAAAAAAGTAATAATAATAATGTATTTTAATAACTGATTAATTGTTCAGTCATTTATCAAGAGAAAGTGCCAAAAAACATTGTTTATAGTCTCTAAAATGTCAGGATTTGTGTCTTTATTTTTACATTTTTTTTAATATTTTGATTGTCTTTATTGTTTGAATTTCTTTCATTTAGTTTTTTTCTTACTAATGCTTCTTGATTTGGCAGTATTCCCTACGCTTTTGTAACACTGCCAATCTCCCTGCTGAGGGACTAATAAAAATCTCTGGGAACTATTTAATGCAACTCTCTAACATTTTATAAACGAAACAATCTATTGACTAATCAAAACACAACTAATCATGAAAATCGTCATTTATTGCTGTCCTTATCTTTGTAAAGTTTGATCAAAACTATTTAACCAACTTGACTTTCGTGCTAATATAATAGTACAGCGCTGATTATCAACACAATCACAAACCTACCTGGCATCATCGATGAACTTCTCCAGGCTCGTCTGCATCACTTTGTTGAACAACTTTAACCGGTCGTACCGCCCGGCAGCCTCCTCTGACGGCTTACAAGCAGACTCGGGATTTGAGGACACTTCTCCTGCAGCCTCATTATTCTGGTCTTTAACACCAATGTCACCTACGAGCTCCGTCTGTGTGGCTGCTTCGCCTTCCTCCATCTTTATTCGCAAGCTGCTGCCTCTGTTTACATTTCGCACTTCCCGCCAAATCTACGGCGAGCCGCAGCGCACAAACGGCACAGAATCGCCTCGTTGTGCGCAGGCGCGGCTGACGCTCCAGTCGCCGCCTCCACCTGTCACTGCCCCTCAAACCTTTTTCTGCGGCGTGACTGTCGGCAGACATGGGGCTGATAACGGGAGTCTGCACCTTCTTGTACCACCTTCCTCAGATCTACAAATGGCTGCTGAAGCCGTATTATATCGTCTCAGTGTTGATGACGGTCGCCTTCCTGCTGGTCCGGAAGGCTCCCGGGCTGTGCGAACACCTGGCGACCCAGAGAGAGGACGGCAACTCCTGCGACTTTGACTGGGTGAGCATGGTGGAGGAGGTGTGGGGGGCGGGGGTGCTGTCCAACATGGTGGGGCCGAGTTAGCTGCTGCCAGGTGAGCGTGCTGTTAAAGTCAGAGGAACAAAGTTAATGTTCATGTTTGTTTGTTTGTTTGTTTTGCAGAGAGAGCTGGAGATTCTTATGTTTCTGAGCGCGATAGTGATGATGAAGAACAGGAGGGCGAGTGAGTGCACACACACACACTCACTCACACATGCACGCACACACACACTCACTCACTCACACATGCACACACAGAAACTCATGCACACACTCATTCACACACACACGACTTTTTTTTTAACATCTATTCACATGCATTCTCTGAAAATGTACCCAAACCTTCAACCAGTACTACTGTTTACCAAAA
>JBAJHX010000053.1:12751927-12775888 GCA_037176925.1 Amniataba percoides
AAAAGGCTGCATCCTTCTGACATTGCCATGACTTACATTACTGCAAAGTGCTGAATATTATGGAATGGACAGAGGGAAAGAGGAAAATACATTCAACCACTGCTTGATGTCATCTCCACGCTCAGTATTCGCTTTGGTAAATTACCATTAAAAGCTGGACTACGGTTCTCTGGTCTAACTGGGTAAGACGCAGTGTAGTTTGAATGCAGCCATGCAAAAAGATCAGCAATGATTTGGGGACAAGTGATGACCGACCTTAAGTTATTTGAGAACAAATACCTTTTTTGTAATGATTGTTTTTTGGCTACTTTCAGCAACATTTCATCACTGCGTGTAAACTTTTGCTGCCTGTGAGTTGCAACCAGAGTGTTTACTGATGTCTTATGAAACCAGAGTACAGAGATGGGAGGTGAAAATGAAATAAAGTGTGCAGATTCATGACGCATTCAGTACTTCATCAGTTTGACCTTTTTATTCTGAGAAGACATCTTTTTAAAAATTCTTTATAAGGCCATTTTGGAAATGTCTTTAATGTACTCGTTACAGATATTTGTGAAACTCGTTCCATTCATCACAGCCCACAATAGCGATATTTTATCTCACATAGAAGTGTACTTACTATACTCACACAGTTTCAAATTGTTCAGTGGCCGCCGTTGTCAGCCAGAGCAGGAAGAAAAGTAACACAGGTTCTCTTTATCTCCGTCCAACAGCTGTTTGTGCCATTAATGATGCTTCTTTTCTCGTTACCACCCACACACACACGAACTAGGTGGGCTTTTGACAATATTCTCACAAGTATGCACACCAGTGAAGCATTCAGCACGACAAACAAAAATCACATGCACACCGAAGACGTAGCCTGGGAGGGTGGAAAACTCGTTAACACAGTCGTTATGGGTTTGAATGATGATGTGTGCTTCAAGCGTGTACTTTTTCCTCCCCAAAGACGTGCTACATTCAGCCAGCTTTAACATTCTACTGCGAAAACCGCTGTGGGCCTTGATAGAAAAAAAATTAAATAAATAAAAACCTTTAGCATAATGCCCAATCCTGAAGGACACAAACTCAAATACATACCTCCCTTCCTCCAATTATTCCTTCTTTTTTTTTTTTAAACATGGCTGGGAATTAAAAAAAAAAGTACCTTTACAGAAGTTTTTAAAAAAATAGCAAGTCAATCAAATAATCTAATCTGCCTTTTTTTCTCAGAAAAGTGTAAAAAATAAAAATCAATAGAAAAAAAAAATAAAAATGCGCTTGCTTCACTATGAATGTTCTCAAGGCAAAGAAACCAACAGTCTAATTGCAAACCAGTCCCCCCCCCTTAAAATCAATTCAGTGGCATATCTCATTTACAATTTCATACATACTGTTTTTTTCATAAAAATACTCTTATTACCTCTTCTACAAAAAAACAGAGAGAACAAACTGGTAGAGACTGGTTTGAAAGGTTGTCTTGTCTGGTGAAATAAATAAGCCCTTCCCTCGCTGCCCCTATTTGGCTGGCCATCTGTTAAAGGTTTATGGTTCTGCTAGCATCTTGATTGACAGACAGACAAAACATTATTGAAAAGAAGAAAAAAAAAACACCAAAAAGACATACAATGATCTTAAAGCTACAAACAGATTTTGCATAATGTCTCTAGCATAAACATTACAAGCGTACATTCCACAAAGATGCTTGTGCTGCGATCGTGATTCAGGATTTCTTTGTGGCTTTTTTAAAAAAAAAAAAAAAACAAAGCTCAGTTATTTGCCACTTCGGCTGTACACTAAAGGATCATCTTTCTCTTTGGACGATGTCAATTCCAGCAAGAGCTCATGAGTGGCTGATGCAGCCATTAAATATAAACAGGCAACTGATTTGAAATCACTCTCATGAATAATTATACACAGTACATCTGCCACCCTCATCAATAGTCATCTTCGATACCTGACAATTTGACCCAATAATCTGTAAGATTTTTTACATTTATATAAAACAATATTTAAAAAAAAGGTTTATAAAACTAAAATGATACTGTGTTAATAGGTTGGACTCTTCTCTCCATGACTCTTACTGATAAACAGGTTGTGTGGTCCGTTCAGACAGAGGTGGTGTTTCTATTGGTCAACAGTCCTAAATCTGCCCTTTTTAAATTCTATATCCTCTGGGTAAAGGCCATCCTTTCCTTAAGCGTCAGACACCGTAGTCAATACTCTCTGTGCCATTGTACCAAAATAAAACAGCAAATCATTGAATAGCTATGGGTGTTCTGTAGAGATATCTGTACCCAGCCGTGATGATACAGTCACGTCAGTCTATGGCTCACAAAGTGGCTTAATGGAGACAAATTGATCCAGTGAAAAATGAACCAGTGTCCCCTGTTACTCTTTGTTCAAATTGGAAAGGCTACCAGAGAAGAGTGGCCAGTGGTGTTACAAAGATAACAAAGTGAGTACCAGACAGGCTCCTTTAGTCCGTTGCTGCAGAAAACAGTCATTTTTCAGGGGCCTGCAGTCATGAATAATATCCAGCTCAGGAAAGAGACGAATGGAAGTAGTCCGGTGACGTTTTTTTCTCCCCTCTCCGCGTGATAGACCACGAAGGATGTCTGTCACTCAAACCGATATCTCGTATGTGGTCCCTCCGACGCCTGTCACCTTCTTCACCCCGCCCCCTGGTTTGGATGTGGTGTGATTGGCCAAGACTGGGCGAGAGGTGGATCTGATTGGACAGCCATTAAGAAGAGGAGGAGAGGGCCAGGAGAGGGTGGGGGAAGGGGAGGGGGGCAGATTTGGGATGAGGACAGAGGATAAATGGATGTGGAGGTGAGTGGTTCTGCTTCATAAAACAATAACAAACAAGCACAGACAGCAAGCATGTTTCTCTACCACTGAACTTGTAAGGCATTTGGTAACTTAGTAAGAAAAGGACAAGGACAGACGTTAGTAGCAGTGTGGCCAGACATGCTTCCACTGAGCTACCCACACACACCAGCATGCACTAATGCTTACTTTCCACCAGCTAAACCAATGCAATTTCCACACATACATACGTCCATCTGTTAAACACCGAACAAGCAAAGGCTGACTGTAAACCATGGAGAAGGAAAAGGAAGACTCACACAGATCAGGGAGGAAGAGGAGGGCTGACACAAACCAGGGAGCAAGAAGAAGAGGTTTAGGAAGAAAAGGAGAACGAGGAGGAAGAGTAGCAGGCTGACGGATCTGGCGACGGATCACTACTCACTGTGGAGCCTGTTGCCCTCCTCCGGCTCCTCCCCCTCCCAGCACTGTGCCTCCTCCTGCAGGTCGAGGCTTGTGCTGAGGCCCTGCCTCCCCAATGTAAGACTGGGACTTGCCAAGGGAGAGGCTGCGAGGCGGCGGGGAGACAGGGGGCTCCAGTGAGCGAGCCCCGGGGGAAGAGGATGAGGAGGAAGGGTTACGAGAGGCTCGGGAAGATGAGTCCTGGTTATGTTGGAGCAGGTGCTGGGTCTCGTGAGGTCCAGAGGAGGAGGGAGGGGGCGGGCTGACGGCACGCAAGTAGGCCCTGTGGGGGGAGGAGAAAGTGGCAGAGCCCTGGAGCAGCTGCCCCTCCCTCTGCTGGGCAATCTGAGCTGAGAGGAAGGGCGACGTGTAGCCCTGCAGCCGGGTGCTGGGTGACACCACCTCGGGCTGGCCTGTTATAGTCGCTGAGGGAAACAGAGCATGAGGCTTCTGCGGCGACAGCTCATGGGCGGCAGACTCAAACTCTGGGCTCTCGGATGGTGTCAGCAGACTGTCATAGGACAGGCTGCCATTCCGAGGCGTCTGATTGGCCAGGCTTTTATAGCTGGTGTCTGTGGTGCCTTCTGATTGGAGCGTGGCCAGCGGGTTATGTGCCGTGTGCGCTGAGCGCAGGCTGGAGGAGCGGGAGCCACCAGTGGACAGAACCAGAGAGGATGGGTAGGAGGTGTAGGAGCGCCCAGTCAGGGAGTAACCTGACATGCCCACTGACATCCCCCCAGCAGTCCCGCCAGGGCCTCCGGGGCCCTCACCCCTATCCCCTCCCCCTCTGCGCGCCCCTACACTTCCCCCTACCACTGTGGCCCCGTCCAGGCTGCTCGGCTCCGAGCGGTAGCTAGGCTGGCGGCTGGACTGGAGGATGGAGGGAGATGGAGAGTCAAGACTCTCACCACGGATCACCTGAGGAAAGGAGAGAGGACGAGACACAGACCAAGGGGAGAGATGACAAGGAAAAGTGTGATGAAGATGAGGGCAGGAGTAAAGAGAGGGGAGAAAGATGAAAAGAACCATGTTACCTCGGGAACAGATAACATAGCGCCTAAACAACAACAGTTTTTCTATCGATTTTAAACAGAAAAAAAGGAGTGGTGGGGAGAAATTGGATGCTTGACCAGTGCTCTACTCCATCATCACACTACTGGACTGGAAACATTGACTGGCTTGAACAAGCACTGACACTGCATGTTGAAGACTGTGTGTATCAACACATAAATGGAAATACAAATACATACAGTACATGAACTACACATACCAGTCAATGCAGTCTCGGGGGAAAGGATAGATCCACTCAAACACACAGAGACAGCCAAGGGGATACACACACAAATGACACTAGCTGAGACTTACTGATCAACCGATGGCCACTGAATGATCAATTTAAAGTAAAAAAAAAAACAAAAAAAACAGGGGCATGGTATTAACCACAAAGGAAATTAGAAGGGGCGGGGCATGTAAGCCACCAGATCACAATACATCGATGGGATATTGTTTGTTCTGTTCTCTTCATTTCTTTTCGATCAATCAGGTAAACACATCCCTTTGCATTTCACATGTTAAACAAGCTTTCCATGTAATAATCAACTAGGCTGTATGTATTAAAAAGAACATATCTGAATGTACATCTGTCCCATTGGCTCTTCATGATTAGTTTATACTCGGTACATTGAGGCCTGTGTGATTGTAAATTGACATTTACCTTGTTGGGGTGTGTGAGAGCAGTGTGGTTCCTTCCCGGGCTGTTGTAGGCTGGTCTGTACTTGTACATTGATGGTGTGGGTGGAGCTTCAGTCAACAAGCTGCTCTCTGAGTGGTAAGAAACCAAAAGTGACAATTGAAAGAGTTGAATTTGTGAAGAGAAAAGAAATACTCAGCTGCTTATCAGCTGTTAAATATATGGGGGAAGTGGATGGTCTACATGCAGATGCTTACAAGCTGACATATACCTGTAACTATCAAGAATCATTTACATGTTTGTGCATGTGTTGTGTGTTTGTGTCTCACCTTCTGTGTCAGCTCGAGGCAGGCCAGGGTAACGAAGCTCCGGCTTTGGAGGAGGTGGAGGCTCTGCATCAGCTGACTGGCTTTCCATCTGATCTAGACTGCTCTTGGACTGAAAGAAATAAACAGAAAAGTCGTGTAAGCAGACATACAGTTAGGCTGTGTTGAGACTGAACTTCAAACTGAATAAAAAAAAAACATTCACTGAAATAAATGATGCGGCAGCCTGGCACAGCAGGCTACAATCAGAAAAAAACCCCACAGGATTATCTGGCAAAGAAAGTTGCTGCAACACAACATGTGCTACCGATGCAAAATTGTCCAGCCAAGCAAATACATGCAAATGCAGATTGTATGTAGAGTACTTTGCAACTTTTGTGGTGTTGGCCCACTGTTTACCTGTGGGGCATAAAATGGTTACTGCCATAATAGCAAATTGAAGTATAAATTCCTGTTTCATAAATGATTGTTCAGGGATTTGGGATCTTATTTACTTTCAAACTCACTGATATACGCAAATATTTGTTGAAGCAGCTGCTAACACATATGGTAGGTTTTCTGGTGTTGTATTATTCTGGTGTTGTGTGCAAAACACCTAGTTTTTTTTAAAAATGTTTGAAGGCATTTGCAAAACAGGAAGATATTTTCAATCTTCTGTCCAAAGCCCTGCACATTCTCAGTCTTGCAAATCAGCAGCACACCTGCAAAAGCTCAGCACAGGAACTGACTCGTTACCTGCAATTGTCTCTAAATCAATGCCGCACCTGACCAAGCCTGACTCGTTAATATAAGACCAGTTGACCAGTATGCTTTAGTTGCCAGCACAGGCATAAAGTGGAGGTGTGCACAACAATGAACTAAATGTTAAAAAAAACAGATAAACTAATAAATTAAAACATTGTGACACATGCAGCCTGTGCAGTCAGAAGCAGCCTCCACATATTTTTCACTAGTGTTTCCTCGTGTTCAGACACTCTCACGATTCTTTTAAGAGCAAAATTACACAAAGCTGGCCCAGCGTGTATACCTTTCGTTAACTATTTACATCTTCTGACACAACATTAATTTGTGATTGAACTGTTAACTGACCTTGTGTGTTTTTCTGACACTGGCGAGCTGCTCTGAAAGATTCAGTTGATACATGGAGATCACTTGTATTATAGCAGCATACAGGCAAATCTCCAAACCTCATGTTTTATTATTTTGTTTCAAGATTCAAGAACTGTTATATTTATAACTGAATATTTCCACTGTGTAAATAAGGACATAAGATGTGAGGTTTTTCAAATATGGAGAAGAGGAGCAGAAGCACAAAGTTCAGAATGTGTTATAAAAAAACTCATTCAAAGGACAGAAATTCCTACAAACACAAGCAACAGTTTTATGTATTTTTATCCCACGACAAACAAACATACCAGTAATTTCCGAATGACTTGAAAACGCATGAGAATGTCTGTGAACAAACTTCCACATGCAGATTGCTTGTTTTTGTTGTTGTTTTGTTCACTGGACCTAGCGTCACTCACCCTGGTGCTGTGTCGGTCATTCTGGATGCCGTTGTCCAGGACCTTGGCTTCTAGCTGGGCCTCAGTGAGAGACGGTCTGAGAAATGGTGGCTGTACTTCCACAGCCTGAGGGCTTCGCCACCGACCCATATATCTGTCAGAGGGACATGCATGTTCATTTAAATCTTTATCAAAATGACACAAGCATGCTTCACATCATGTTGCTCTGCTGACGAACACAAACCAACTACAGCAGCCACTCTGAAGGCTTGGACTCAAATATTCCATTAACTAAAGATACAAGTGAGAACAATAAAAAGAGAAGGGTTTGGAAAGTGGAGGGAGAGAGAGAGAGAGCAGTGGAAAGAAGGAGCCAGTGGAAAAATAATAATTGTGAAGTAGGGTGTTAAAGAAGGGGAGTAAACAGATGAGTGCAGAGGAGAGAGGGAGGCTAACCTGGGGGCCTGGGAGCTGCAGAGCACATGTGAAATATTCCTCAGGCAGCCATTGGTGAAAGGGTTAACGCCTCCCCGAAACTTCCCTGTCACCTACAGCCAGAGGGCAGAGAGAAAAACGTTCCAATGTACACCGAAACATTTGATTAAAAAAAAAAAATACAGACAAGAAAAAATCTGTCTGAGTGAATTCAGTGGCGCAGAATGTGACGCACGCAACCAGCTCTTGTAGGTACCTGTTCATTTGTGGTCCTACCGCGGGCCACTAACACTATGTGGAACCCAGTCAGGCCAGCAACCGGGACAAAAAACAGACCAGCCACACACATTACAGCCATACTGGGAGGAGGGGGGTCAAGGAAGTTAGAATAAATTCAGGGAAACACAAAAAAACCACAAAGAAGTTCCAGGTAAAAAAAACATCACAATGCAAATAAATTGTGAAAAGAAAGACTCATGATTCTGCAGCGAGCTAAGGGAAGGATACGTAACAGCAGCATGTGGCGTGTCCAGTTGCTGGCGGTGGTGCAGGACATAAACCAAGCCAAAGCCAAATACGTTCATGATGTGGGTGGTGAGTGATAGCAGGAAGAGGAAGAAATAGCGATAATTCCTCCGACCAATGCAGTTGTTCACCCAAGGACAGTGGTGGTCGAAATCCTGAAGGAGAGCACCAGAAATAATGAACCAATGGTGACATGCACAAAAACAAACAACAAAGAAAAAAATCCAGACAATTTCTAACTCCCACACTGATGCGAGGAAAACTAAAAATAGGACAGATCTAGGTTGAGCAGTCAAATTAGCTCACTCAAATTAGGACTTGCTACGAAAACATATATACACATTGCACACACACAGATATGTGTCATACTTAAAACTCAACTTAGTGCTGTTAAAACTTGGATGTGTTAATTTCGGATATACATTCTAGTTTTATAAAAGTTCCACCAACATTCAATTAACAAATAACAGATATTAGAAATAATAAAAACACAACCTGAGGCTAGATAGCTACACACTGATCCATGTATATTTATTTTTAATGGCTCAGAATTCAGCACGCCAATAATACAGAGTGTGAGTGTGTGTGTGTGTGCACATACCTCCACACAGTTGTCGCAGACTGAGCAGTGAGAGCATCTTGGCGGGCGGTAGAATCGGCAGGTTGAGCACCACTTCATGCGCACCTGGATGCCTTTGATTTCCACTGTCTTGTACAGCGGAGCACGGAAATCATCCTCTTTATCCTCGTCTTCCTCCGCTAAAGACAACAGACGCACACGCTGAGACTGTCCTTGCATTTCATATTTATCCATAAACGTTACCTATTACAGACTATTTCTAATGAATTATGGTCATCCAAAGCATTACATATGTCCTGAGTGTACATAATAGCAAATTTTCTGGGGCATACTTGCAACACCATTCACACGCATTTACCTCGAGGAAAGACTCCAGGGTCCATGAAAGTGGCCATGCAGAAGTTTGCAAGGGTGAAGAGGAAGATCACGGCAATGTAGATGGGAATGGCAGAGGAGAAGTACTCTGATAACCACGGACACCTGGACAGTATGTAAACAGAAACAAAATTTGACATATTATTTTTTTATTGTCTTTGTCTAGTCAAGACAGAAACAGCAAGTAGATATTACACAAAGCTGGCTCAAATCCCTGTACTTGCTGGTAAAACACAGATGGGAAAAATGAGCAAGTAACACTCCCTCGACAACCACTGAGCCTTTGTGCAAGACGATTTACCACCAAGCAGCTCCAGTGAAGCTGTTCAGTGGCCAGAAATAGAAGACTGCCATTGTAAATGGGGAGCTCACAGGTGTGACTGTGAATGTGTTGCAGAAAGGAGCTCTCATTGCACTTTCTCTGAATAAAAAACGACGTCTACAGATAAAACACAATGCATGGGGATACTGACAAATGCCTTTAGCAAACATAATATGTGCACACATAATGAGTTATATATGTGTCAGCCCCCTGCATCATGTTTACATGGTGTCTGCGTTTGCACATATGGGGTAGGATAAGAGGTACTCACGTGAAGCAGAAGAAGAGGGTGGTGGATCCAACAAGGAAGGTGGTGGCTGCTGACACAGGAACATATCGGCTGGGTCGAAATGGGCGGGGAGGAGCAGAAGCAGGGCCACCTACTCCTCCCCCAACTCCCCCACCACCACTGAAGCCCGGCATCAGAGACAGAGAGAGGGAAAGGGGAGGAAGACCGAGAGAGAGAGAGAGGTAGATGTCTACCTAATGTAAAGGGTGCTTCGCAGGTCAAAATGGCAAACGTGGTGTTTGTTTGGGAGGTGGGGACATGACTACAGACTGGACGAGAAAACCAACACTATGCAAAGCAGCAAACGAATGAAAACATGAGGGAGTTTCTATGTCCAGACACCAAAATGTCTGCCAGCACAAACACAACCACTCAAAGGCAGTTGTTTTTCTTATTTAGCAATATACAGATCTACTCACATGTGTACAGCTTTTTGTAAATATTTCATTTGTGTGCATAATCTTAATAGAGGCTTATAAAAGCAAAACTATACAAGAGCAATGTGATACAAAAATATGTGTAGGTAATTCATAAATATTTTTGTATGGCTTTAATGTAACTGTATTTGGTGCAAGAATATAAATTACTCTAATTTTAAACTGCTCCCTGGCACCAGTGCAATCTTAACGCAGCAAAAGCACAGACACTTGCATGCACACACAACTAAAAGCAACCTAGTTTTCTTGTCACTCTTGACACTCAGTGTTTACATTATCGCACGTCGCTGTGCTTGAGTTCTGATTATGCCTTTCGGAGAAAATGAATAAAAAAAGAAAAGACCAGAAAATTATAGGAGGTAGTGGGTGGACAGCCACTGGGCCAAGAGCAAGAAGCACATAGAGGAGAACAGGCAGAGGACTGAGCACAGCAGCTGCTGATGACTTCTGTGATTGTCCCGAGAGGGGTTATTTAGGCACTGGGTGGGTGGAAGAAACTGAGGATGGCGGCAGGAGGGACAGTTCCAGCGTTTCAAACTAAGTCAGTAGGGGAAAACAACTAAAAAAACAAATTCACTTTTAAATCAGTTGCACGAAGCATCAAAACAAAAGTCCAGCTGCTAAAAAATGGTTTTAAAAATTATGTCTAGCCTTGCTTTTACAAGCCAAATAGCTTAAAATAGCCAAGCAGAGTCCCCTGGATCTGTTGAGAACCCCGCCTTCAGTCTTTGTGTCAATGAGGGGAATAAAATCAACTCATTCCAAAAAGACGCCCCGCCAATGTCACCAAGGTGTCACCGCGCTTGGCTGAGTCTGCGCGTAGAGACCTTTCCCATCTCCAAATTCTCTGCAGACAGACCTCCTTTCCCATTTTGCATCTTGCATCATTAAATAAAGCCATGCGTTCCAGTGGTGTTATGTAGTGTGATACATTTTAGTCCTTTTTTCTTCTCTCTTCCCTCCTTTGTATTCTTTAACACACTCACTCCGTGGGGAAGCTGTTAGACACCGCTGGAAAAAAAGAAATCAAAGACATTTCGAAGTTAGTATTTCATATGACGGAAAAACTTAAAAAGAAAGAAACTGCTGAAACCCGATAAGATTAATTTACAGCTATTGGTGCCAAATATCTCCTTGCTCACACTTGTTAAGCGTTTTAGACGTGTGCCGCCTTTTTTGTCCTACGGGATAGTAAATAAAATACCTTGAAATTAACACTTTGGGCTCTAGAAAACTGTGATGGGCATTTATTTTTTCATATAAATCATGAACAATGTTTTGCAGGGTTAAGCTTCAATGTAAAAGTTAGTTTATTTCCTTGTTAGATGACAGGGCAGACTTTGGTGTGATTTCACAACCATCAGACTGACTAACCAATCTCTTACTGTCTCTTACAAGCTTGGATTAAGATGAGTACCACCATTACTCATACTTGTTCCGCAGCCTGCTGTTATTAAACACACAGCTATCACCTCAATGCCCTCAGGTGGTCATAGGAACACCTCCCACTGCTGGAAATTAAAAAAAACAAAACACCCATGGACCTAGGACCAAGGTGGACACCTTTGACACACAAACACACACACACACACACACACACACTACTTCGAAAGTATTATGCTTCTATTCCCAACTGTATCATATTTCAAACTTCTATTATTTTAGTTTTATACGCTATCTTTTATACTACTTTTTTATTCCAGTATTTTGAAATTTACTAATTGACAAGTGATTGTCTTTGTGCATATTTTTGACCATTGTTAAAGGGAGTCTGTGACTTAAAGGATTTCATTACCCACGACTGCTCAATGTGTACATGACAAACAAAAAAAATCATGTCTCTTTCCCTTCGTCCCGCGGAGGAAAAGTAGTCCGTACGGTGTGAAAATTCTGCAAGCGGATCCTGAGTGAATAGTGTAATCTGATAGTTTGGACACACCCCTCTCTTCTCAACAATCATCAGCACTAACAAACACACAGTGTCAGTGTGCCTCTTGTTAATCATCTCATCTGCCACAGAACAAATCCCCCTCCACCTCTCGACTATAATGGATGTTAATCCTCAAATCTCCGTGTCATGTCTAACTGCCGCTTACACCTTTTAAGTGGCCGGTCCTGCACATTTAAAAGATTTTTCAGATCACTAGAAAGAATGATAGCTTCAACCTAATGTCTTCTTTTAAATCTGCAGCATTGTCTTAAGTGTTTTCATCTTTAAAAACACGCGTTGGGAAAAAACAACAGGCCATGGCAGAGCTCGGATTGACTCTGAACAACACAGTCAGCTCACTTCACATTCATTCACACTTTTTTTTATCTGTAACAATCCCTTGGGGGGTTTTAGCTCGATGTAACAACGACAGATATAACCAGTGGCACTCATACTTATAAGAAATTACCTATCTCTTACCGAGCCTCTAAAGTTTTTTGCGACTCTGCTCGGTCCTTTCCACAGCTAACCGGAGTTAGCGATCGTTACCTGGCTAGCTTCTTTCGGCTTTTTAACCGGAGGTCTGCTAATTCAACTGCGGCTGGGTCCGGCTAAACTGTCGCAACAAAGGGTGGGTGAAACATGCGGGACATACCCAGGCTGTCTCTCCCTGTGCGGGCGTTTGTCGATAAGGTCCTCCTGGAGTTAGCCGCTAGCAGACTCGTTAGCTCACTCGCTAGGCCGACATCGGAATCCCGGAAATGGTCCGCCGTCCCTCAGGTGGGCCGATCGCCCAATCAGAGAGTAGCAGGGGCGTGGTCTCCGGTGAACGGGCCTGCGTCACAACACATATACTTATATTAAAGGACTACATCTTAAAATAATGCAGATATGCTCATCATATTTAAAAATGCTATTTTAAAACAGTGGAGGAAGAGGAAGAACATGTTTATTACATATATCTATGTGCAAAATAGTGTAATTTGTATTTGTTTTCATTAAGATATAAATGTGTCAATTATAGTAGTTTTATCTTATTTTATTTTATTTTATTTTTTCACTGAAGGATGAATAAAGGACTGTCTTTTCACATCTTATCTTATCTTACAATGACTTATTTCCAAATGTCCCAACAGAAACCATTTCTGGAGGCAAGACAAATTTACACATGCACTCAAATTGTGTCTCTACAGTTGTAGTGCCTGTGGAAAAGGATTGTTTATATTTGCATTGACATTGTTTGAACCTGTTTGACATACATGGTAATGTGCTGTATTTGACCGTACAGGGTGATACAGGAAGGACCAGCAGTAGCGGACCAGCAGTTTTCTGGTAGATTGTTCCAGATATTTGGTGCATAAAATCTAACTTTTCTCTTGTGACTTACTGAATAATCTTATATTTACATTTATGCATTTGGCAGATGTTCTTGTCCAAACCAAATTCCACGTGATAAAATTGTTGAATATGGAATAATAATGTGAGGGGGCACTGACCTTCTCATGTAACGCCTCCATCAGCATTTGCAGTTCATCATGATCCACAAAATGAGTCACATTCACATTCACAATCACATTCAGATCTTTGGATCATTCAGATTTTTTTCTGGGAATCTCATAAACTAAATATAAACATAATACTGGAGACTGTTAAATAGATTACTAGATTGGCGAGTTCACTTAAACTAGCTCTGTTAGGCTTCATATCTGACAAATATGATAATCCCCTAAACACATTTCCTCATAGATGGTATCAGAAAAAAATTCTGTTCAATTTTAAAAGGAAACCAAATCTCTTTCATAAACACTGGCCTGGTTTTTATTTCACAGCCTGTCGTGGGTTGACGGTAATATATGTTTGATTAACACACACATGCAGCTCTGTCGATATGAATAGCTAAAATGGAAGTGTCACAAGTTTGCTGATGTAGGAAGTGTGCGGCATATTTTACAAAGAAACTCATTGCAAAACTCAACCTGTGACAAGCAAACTCTACTTCATTTTAGAGACTCCCAAGTTAAAAAGGTTGGGGATTGCTGGTGTTAAGGCAAGTTTATTTCTTTATACTTTAGGTCATCATTTCACATTCTGCCAGCACAACCCGCCTACGCATCGTCTGACTACTTAGTGAAATTAACCTTATATTTACTGAAATTTTTTCCTAAAAAGTACACTTTAAACATGTTGTATGAGTCAAACTAAGAAAACATGGACCTATAAAAAAAACTAATAAGCTCATATTGACTGCAAGTAGCTCCTACATACATGTTTTGGTCAAAGAAAATAAATGATAATAACTTGAACCATTCTTGATAGGAAAATGATATTAACCACAAACAGAGCAAATAGAAATGTCAACATAAACTGGTAAAAGGGTTATGAAATGTAATTACAAAGCTTTGCTTATTGCTGACATCAAATCTGATTCTTCCTCCAGCGTGTGCTTTCTTTCATCTGCACAGAAACACTTTAAAGAATTAGATTTATTATTATTTATTCTTGTAAAAAACTAAAAACTAGTACTGCACTGGTGGAAATTGATAGAGAGGTTTTATCACAGTAGCTTGGTACAACAAAAAATCTCTGTAAAGTTTTCACCACAGATCCCAGATGGCCAAGTCCCCCACAACAGACCCACCTACGACGAAGCCACATCCTGCTGATTAAAACCCATTTAAAGCAATAGCACAGAAAATAGAGGGTGCACAAAACATGCTATATATTTATATATATAATTAAGGTCTTCAATGATACAATATTTGTCCATGTTGTTTCAATTTTTTTTAGGAAGTTGCACCCAGCTTAAATTGTTTGTGTTGATGTAGCATTTAATGAAATATCCTCACCTTAAAGACGTGAATCATGACAGCATGTAGGCCTGTCAAGTATTCGATGAGCTCTGGGATGGGCTGGCAGATGTTTACACAATAAACAGCCAATGAGCTCACATTGTTGTGCTCCTAAACACTTACTGTCATACTGGTACTGCGTGTTAGGTCGTAGCCTACAGTTTAGTGTCTTTGCCCCACTTCTGTCGAGACAAACAGTGAACACTAACTGAACTCGGTTTAGAAGGCTGAGACATCTCTCCCACTTCACTTACATGTTCATGATAGGTTTGCACAGTTGGGCGAGGCTTTGTAAAACACAGTGCTGCTTCATAGTGTGGTAAAAATGTTTTCATAATCATTACTCATCATTTATGTAAATAAATGGGAACTGAGCGCATATGTAGGATAGATAGGGAACTTCTGCAGACTGTGACACTAATTAGCACAAAACATAAAAGTTTTTACATACAAATTTTATTAATCAAGAGAAAAAAAACAATGTCCATAAAACAGATAATCAAGAAACTTATCCCTACATTGATAAAACACCCTTGCCACAGAATTGCCCAAACATCTGTACAGCATCATTTATAAAGAGGGATAGAATTTACAGCATCTACAGATACATTTTTCTCCTTTGTCCTCCATACAAAGCACAGATAAGTCAACTATAAATCAAAAAACAAAATCCTTGGCACAAAAATCCCGAAGTTTTGCGACACAATCCTCTTCCCTGAAGTGTTACTTTATTTCATGTCCATGAAGCGGATGTCCATGATAAGCAGGGTGTGTCTGGGCAGTGGTCTGGGTGCTGGGGAGAGCACTTTCATGACCTGTGCTTGTGTGTCCACGTAGGTCACCACAATGAAGCCGCAAACTGGGCTCTCCACTATATCCTTTCTGGCACCTTCCTCCCCATCCTCGGCGCTGCTTACGCTCAGCACATGATACGTGAGATCTCTCCCTGGTGTGACTGGCACCAGCTTTAGCTGCGTGTCATCCTGAGACATTCCCAGTGGCAAGCACGAGTCCGGGATGGATGGCGCCCCGATCTTGTAGATGCGGACATCTGAGAAGCGCACTTCAAAAGAAAAAGGGTAGAAGGACACTCCGCGGAAGCCGTAGAAATACTCGCGGATCTTCTCATCCCGGGTATCCCGCCGACACTCCTTCGAGCGCTCTACCACCCCACCGGACTTGGGCAGGAGCACAACCCGCACAAAGTGAGGGAGGTCTCGTTTGAGTTCATTGTAGAGCCTCTCATGGTCCAGCACCAGCACCACATCCACCTCGAAGGCAGAGGCGCAGTGAACCAGCGCCTGGTATCCAGAGCCTTTCACCCAGCCGCAGGTGTTGATGATGCAGCCTCCCACACTGGCCTTCCTGTTCACCTCACAGCGTTGGGAAAACACCTCGGCCAGGCGCGATGTCAGCTACGTGTCATGAACAGAGCAGATTAACGTGGGTAGAGACAAACAAAATAACTGATGACAAAGCTCACAACATTTGTAGTTTAGCAGTGGGGGTTTGGGCTCCAACTGTTATGTTACGAAACACCCCAAATCTTTCTTTTTTTACCTTATTGTAAAGTTTGATGTTGGTTCCTGGGGTGGTGGAGCCAAAGTGGTAGACCAAAGGAGCCTGGACTGAGAAACCCTCCTCCACATCTGCCGGGCGCTCAATGCACAGAGCTGACACTGTCCCAGGTACAGACACCTGAGGAGCAGAATGTGCTGTACATTAAATACTTTTCAGATATGAGATTTCATTAGTGGCCTTTTAAAAATAACTGTGCAAGTGTTAGTTGATTAGGATGGATGTACTTTCCATGATCACTGTTGTTTTTTCAGTTTTTGTAGTCCGGGTCTATGCTTGATCTCTCTCTGATGATTCAAATTCATCTTACCCCACTCTGTCCGACATCTAGTTCCACCAGCGTTGGCCTCCGACCCACTCTTACAGCATAGCTCAATAGCAGCCGGCACACTGTTGACTTCCCCACATCTGTAGGTCCCACCACCATCACCTGAGGAGTCATTAATTATTTGATATAAAATGCATCCACTGTGATCTGACAAACTTGGCTCCTGAAAGCAGGAGTTCTTTGTTTACACCTACCCTCGGCCCCCTCTCATTGTCCCGCTCTGCTTGTTTTCTCATCTGTTCAAGGGCAGCATGTGTGTTCAGGTAGAGCAGCATGGGAGTATCCTTTGACACGTAAGCCACCTGTGACGATGAGGGATAGATGCTGGTTATTCATCATACTCCCAAAGCCACAAAGGGTTAAATATCGTATCCCACTGGTGAGGTGGATCACCACGTACAGGAGCTCACCTCTGGCTTCCCGTAAAGATTCACGCTGCAGCCTTGCCAGGTGAAAACTGCAATCTTTGAGCCTGGTCCGAATGTGTATTTCTTGTTGCGGTTCAGCTCTGAGCCAAATACCTCAGCCATTCCCGTGAGGAGCTCCAGCTCAACCTGCTCTGCGGCCTCGCCAGCCTCAACCTCAAATCGAAGTTCGGTCTCCTTCTCCAGGTCAAACCTGTTGCTGACTTTTCCGGGAACTGGAGCATCCTCACTCGCCTTTTCCACAACCTCTGTTGCCATGACTGACAAGATAAAGTCTATGTTACAAATACCTAGCAATAGCGACACATTGAAACAACACAGTAACATAACAAGTTACTGTGTTGTTACACACAATTACAATCATTAATTTACTGCATTCACAGACACAAGATAAAATGTTACCTAAGAAATAGGAGAGACAGCTACTCACTAATAAAGTCATATTACATGAACAACTGAGACTATAAAGAAAGATGCTTGGATCTGTTTAACAGCTGGATCCTATTTATGTGTATTTGAATAAAAGAAATGAGAGGCTTATTCAACAGTGTATATCCTTCAGATGTGCTCATTAGACAACAGTTCAGCCTCTGTGACGAAGAAACAGAAACTGCGGCTCGCTTGTTTTTCCTCTGTCTTTACAGCAAAACGTTTCTAGTGTGATACCTACGACACCGGAAATTTGATTACACTTAGACTCATATCGGGGGAAAAGAAAACTGAAATTATGTTAAATATTTCATTTTATGTTATAAAGAGAGGGTTAGGGTTAGCGTATTCATTTATACCCAGACACCCGGAAAACCTTAAATATTAAGTTAATGGCATCAGGTACTTCCAGAGACTCAACTCTCTGCCTTATTGGGGCTTAAACACAGAAATATGTCTCAGTGTTGTTTTTAGTAGGAGTTATGTGAATGATTTGAGAGCATGTTTACCGGTCCTTGAGCTGATCGATTATGTCAAAGCAAACATCGTGGCTAGCTCAACTCAGCGCAGTAATTTGAGCATTACTAGGGGGAAACAGCCTACAGAAGACCCACACGCCTGTAAAACAGACCTTTATAGTAATTTGAGGATCAACGAGTTGATTATTGATCATGATCAGTACTTACAGAATAATATGAAGTCTTTAAATGAAGACAAGTTCACTGCTATTCAGCCACTGGCGATGTGGTAGGTCGCACGTTGATGTCGTCACTTCCTTGGCAACCACTCGCGTTCAACATCTGCCTCAGTTGGTAAACTAACGTTAGTCAGTGTTGTTTAATCCATTAATCTCTATTTTTAGTTATTATTTACCTTACTTGTTTCAACCGCGAATGAAAAATAATTATAATAGTAAAAATAATTAATAGTTACACAAATGTTATTTTTTGGCTTTGAATGCCACTGAACCAATCAGCAGCAGATAGATAAACTACATTTATATACAGAAGAAAACTCATCTTTCATCATTTTTTTTCTTTTTTGTATGATTAACCATGTATAAATATTTAAATATAATCATATATGGCCATATCCGTCCCCTTAACTTTCTCCCACTCAACCTTGATCTTATGGACAAAGAGGGCAGTTCTGTAAATTATTTTTTAAAATTGTTGTTAAAACTTCTTTCATAATTCTTAAACGTATTAAGGGCTTAAACAAGTTCAGATATGTTTGGAGTTACAATACAATAGTAGTTGTATTTAACCAAGTACAGCAAAAAAAGGCTTTAAAAAACACAAGTTGCACTCACATAATAACTAAGAAAGACAAAACTTTATTTATGAAAAAAAGGTATAAAAGCACAATAAACTGTTACAACATATGTGAAAGAAACACTTAAAAAACACACACACAGCAGGACTGTTCATCAGATAAATGTGTTGGCTCAGAGTCGCTCCACTAGGTGTCACCATGTATCCAGAGGATGTGAGCTGCAGGAGCTTGGATCATCAGAGGAGGGACTGGGATCATCCCGTTGGTCCCTCTTCGTCATTCTGCCTCCACGGGCCACATCACTTGAACTCTTGGCTGCACGTGAGACAAAACTTTATTTAGTTAAATTATATAATAGTAATGCTACACAAGCCCTCACCTATATACTAGACCAGCAGAAATATAGATATGACTAGTTTTAAGTGAGCTGGATAAAATTTGTGGTGTTGGGTGATGTGGCATGTGACAGGGATTACATACATAACATTATATGAATTCAAATTATAGTTATGTTTCCAGTGGTATATTGAGGAGGACAACTAATGTTTCTGGACAATCTGTAACATATCCAAAATTATACCACTGTGTAACATTAACAAATTAAACATAAAACTTTTTTTCCCCAAGCATCAAATATATAGACTTCTGAGAGTAGTGTTTTATGGCACATTTTTTTTGTATTATATTATTCTGACTGACAGCTTTAAAATGACAAACCTTCACTGGGTGGCTACTCGGCCTTCAGAGCCTCCTGTAGCGCAGTAACTACAACATCAGGTTGAGGAAACTTCAGCTTACGAGGCGGACCCTTCTTTATTCCCGTCCACAAAGGAGTTTCTTTAAGGAAAGATGACAGAAGTGAAAAGTTTAATTTGTAGGAGCGATACAAAAGAACAACAACAACAATACTTACATCTTTCAAAAGAGAATCGCAGCAAATACTAAAGACTCTTCTCAAAAACATGAAGTGATTAGTTATTTGAGAATGCCAAATGACCAAGTTATTCTTGGATTTTCCCTCTTCACCTTTGCCTCCATCCACCAGAGTGATCTCGAAGCTGTTCCTGCGCGGTTTCTCAGGGTTGAGGACCACGGTCAGGTCGGGGTGGGCAGCCAGCAGGGCAGATTTCACCTCCTCAGCATTACGCCCATACACTCGTCAGCTCTTACTGCCAAATAAAAAAACACAGATCAAACATAAAAAAATCAGTGCTTAAAGTTGTCAATGAAGAGCATAACAGCATATCAAAAAGCAAGTATAAGACAGAAAAAGTTGGGGCCCTCTGCAGAAAAGCCACCCCCCTGCAGGATTGAGGGTGTCAGCAACACATAATAAAAACTACAGAAGAGGCCTTGACATGCAAACTTATGTCCAACTTATCAATATGATGCATTAAGACAGATGAAAGTACGCAGCACGTTCGCATGTGATGAAGTGATGTAATTTTTCCACTACAGGCTGTAATGTGGCATCAGTACGGAGGCCCTAAAGGGACATGGAGAAAAAAATAAATAACGGGGCATGGAGGAAAAAAGATTAACGTGTACATTTGCGAGGGAACGCAAAACAATTTTTTTCTCCATGTTCCTTTGGGGGCCCCGTGCATCAGTGAGTTGCTCACCAGTGTTCAATGATCACTCTTTGGCCCTGCTGGCCGCTCTCCTCCTCTCCTCCTCTCTCCTTCTTCTCCTCCACACATGATTTCTCCTCCTCTACCTGAACTTCCGCTTTACGCTTCACCCCTCGACGAGCTGAACACGGGACCAAAACAGGTTACAAACACTGAGAATTAAGTAGACAACATATTTCGACTTTCTATAATGTCCATTATGAAGTTGTATTAGTTCACAGTAAACACACACCCACCTGATTTCGGCGCCATTGTCGTTACACAACTTTGACGCACATGTGGACCGTACCAACATATGAGCCAGGAGGGGTTTAATCAGGACGGACGAAACCATTAGTGGGAAATAATTGCCTTGACCAAATCATGAGTTAGTATTTGAAAATAAAACAATCACAAAATAACAGAAAACTGATATAAGTCGTTATTTCAGGATAAATCTGATTATTTTGAGGATGTCTTTTCGCCACATTGGTGGAAATTAGCTGCCATATTAATCTTTTTCTTTCTTTTTATTCGTTTATTGCAATAAAATCACTTGCAATAAAATGTGTATTTATTCGGATCAGTAGCATCAACAATATTCATATTTATATTTAATTATATCCCAAAACAGGATGTACATCACATTCAACTGATGTAGTAAAGTGTTGTGTCAAAGCCCTAGTATTTGATACAGGAGACAGATTTTAACCAGCTGAATTTGGTCTTTAGATCTGAAGTGAACACACATTTGTATTAATTTGGGCAAGATGGTATCTAAATGCCAGACCTTCTTCAATAAAAAATTGCAAACCACCCACTTTGTTTAATATTTCTATTCTCACCTCCACAGATTGGTGTTATTGAGTGGTCTTATCCAGGTTTCTTGAACAAATTGTTTATGGTAAAATATCCACTTCATGAATACACATTTACATTTTTTTTATACCATTTGCATTTAAGCCTCTAGCATTTCACTGAAGGATGTGGCTTATCATAATATCATCTCTATCTTATAATGTATAAAAAACACTGTCATGCGATCTCTAAATCACTCCTTGCTGCATCATCAATTGTATCAATTCTTCCTCTCTCCATTTCTTGTTGGAGAGCTACAGACTCACCACAGTACAGCAAAAAAATATTTCTGAGATATGACTCTAAAGTTGATCAAAATAACTCCTGAAACTACAGAAATAAACCCCTTCCTTTAATGCAAATGACTGCATGGTTAGAGGAATGAATACACACACATGCACTTATGCAATGACTAAGAAAAAAGAAAGTGTTTATTTACCAAAGACAGATTTAAAAGCACAGTAAACCGTTTAGAAATATGACAAAACACAGCAGGACTGTTCATCAGATAAATGTGTTGGCTCAGAGTCGCTCCACTAGGTGTCACCATGTATCCAGAGGATGTGAGCTGCAGGAGCTTGGATCATCAGAGGAGGGACTGGGATCATCCCGTTGGTCCCTCTTCGTCATTCTGCCTCCACGGGCCACATCACCTGAACTCTTGGCTGCATGTGAGACAGACATTTCTTTAGTTAAATTATAAAATATTAACACTGTACAGGCCCTCACCGCCCTACAGCCTGTGTCCCCTATGATAAGTGTCAGCAGAGGTATAGACATCTCTGTAAAGTACGAGGGTAAAGTAGTTTTAACTAAACTGGGTAAAATTGACTGAACATGATTGTATGGGCAATAATTAGCATTCAGTCATGCAAACAAGCTGCGAGCTGCATTTCACTTTAAGACTTGTTCATTTCATCATTAAGCTGAGTCTCCAACACAGAAATAAAGAAGTCTGTTATGGTGCCATGGCTGAAAGTTGACACTGTGTCAGAAGCTCAACTAACAAGCAGTTAACGTCTCCCGTCGGCTGGTGACTCATGAAATGCACAAAGAAATGAAAGGAAATCCAAGATTAGGTTATGACATATGGCTCTGGGGGAAAAAGGAATATCTATAAGACAGCAGTGAGCTCTGACAAATGTAGTACAATACAATACGATAAGTACAATACTGAGCAAACACGTGTTCATTTACAGTTTGAGAAGGGAAGAAAAATCCTGTTAAAACAATTCAGTGTTTCAAGTATACAGCAAAACCCAAGTATAAATTTAGAAAGCCAACATTTAAGGCTTTACATGAATTCAAAGAGAAACTTTCAAGGGCACAGAAAGAGTATTTTTTTTTGGGAAGTATATTTTTGTCTACACTTCCCTTCTAATGCTTTCCATTTTAACTTGCACTTTAAACAAAAACATTTTGGATGGTCACATTTCCAGTATGAGTTCGATATAGCCTGTGGCTTTAAATTATATCATCATATTATTCTGACTGACAGCTTTAAAATGACAAACCTTCACTGGGTGGCTACTCGGCCTTCAGCGCCTCCTGCACAGCGGTAACTATAACATCAGGTTGAGGAAACTTCAGCCTCGCAGGTGGACCCATCTTTATTCCTGTCCACAAAGGACTTTCTTTACAGACAAGACAGAAGAGAAAGTTTCATTTGTAGGAACAAAAGGAGCAGTAATACTCAAAAAGAGCATTGTAATTTCAAAAAGTAACAGCAATAAAATTAAACGCCTTCAAGACTATTTAAGATGTGTCAACTCAGATTCTCAAAAACTAAGTGGGCAGCAACTGGGGTACCAACCTTTCAACACCAAACTAACAAATTTGAATTAAGATAAAAACAAATGGTAACTAATAAAAAATTGGGAACATATCATGCCTAATTAGACATGAGCTTATCATGTATTAGTGCGTCTGATTCTTTGTGCAAACTATATTCTCTCTTGAGGCTTTTCTGCTCTTCTGATAAACACAGCCTCCTGTTGATTGTTTGAGAAAGGTTTAACAGGACACACGCTCTGAATACCAGTTTTGGCTGCAGGTTTACAGATGACTTTGGTGAACTGAACCTATATTAGCAGCTACAAATGGGTACAAAAACTGGGGTTGTGAAGTTGGATGAGAATGATGGCGTTCCCTTGGGGACGCCAAATGGCCGAGTTATTCTTGGATTTTTCCTCCTCACCTTTGCCTCCATCCAGCAGAGTGATGTCAAAGCTCTTCTTGCGCGGTTTCTCAGGGTTGAGGACCACGGTCAGGTCGGGGTGGGCAGCTAGGAGGGCAGATTTCACCTTCTCAGCATGATCCCGGTACACTCGTCAGCTCTTACTGCCAGAAATAACAGATCAAAAATGAAAATGCAAATACATGCATTCACTGAAATACTGTCCTCAGGTCAAACTTTCAGGCACTTCACTTGTGCACTACTATAATTAAGAACTATAGGCAGCAAAATAAAAAATCTGGGCATGCCTGTGGCTGCACAGGTGAGTCTGTAGAGTTTACAATGATTTCTTCCACCCAGTATGTTCAGGATTATAATCCTCCTATTTCCAACAGAAGCTGGACGTTTAACCCCTTTCCACGCTACTTTTTTTTTTATCATCCAACTATTATCTTGCTAACTTCTATGCACAGGCACATCACCTTCTGTTCAGATGTTATTGACTCAGGTTGGCAGGAAAATTAGACTTACTGTAGCTGAGAAGTAATTATGACAGACAATTGAGATGTAAAAAGTATTGTAAATGGTAAATGGTAAAGTAATAAAGTAAATTATCATGTTTTAAAGTGATGAATTAATGTATGTGAGCAGTTTCCCCACTCTACAGGCTGTAATGTGGCATCAGTGAGCTGCTCACCAGTGTTCAATGATCACTCTTTGGCCCTGCTGGCCGCTCTCCTCCTCTCCTCCTCTCTCCTTCTTCTCCT
>JBAJHX010000053.1:12782723-12846107 GCA_037176925.1 Amniataba percoides
ATTATAACACTGTTGTTCGTTATACAGATATGAATAAATATTTACAACTTATTCAGTGTCAAAATTGGTCAATGGGTGAATGCACTGAATCTAAAATCTGAGTCAGATCACGCTGTGCATTGACCCGCTAGTTCAACGGATCGATTGAAAAAAACAAACGCCTCATAAAACTGATCACGAACAAAGTAGCTCATATGTTTTGGGGAACAGAACTCTAGATATGATTGTTGTCGCTGCTTGAGGCTCATTTTTGCATGCACGGTCTGTCTAGACTGACGTTGCACACTGTCACTGTCACATGTATGAGATAAACTCGGACATTGCCCGTTTTTTTTTCTTTTCACCTTGCCTTTCAGGGTTTCTGTAGGAAACTAATGGTTATAAAAAATAATTATAATAAATAATTATATATATATAATTTTATAATTATAAAAAATAATTATAAAAAGCACCCCCTGCTGAGAATATGTTCCCGCGGCTATGAGTATGCATCACCATGTTCATCATTATCGTGGTGAGAGTTGGTCTGTTGAGGGGGTGTGCTGATTCCGACACATATCGTCACATATTCATCCTGGCAGTTTTCTGCATTCTCCCCCTTCCCTGAATCATACCTCAAAATGACCCCACCACCCTCCCCCCCCATCCCCGAGCACACACACACACACACATCAACAGCTCATTCACCCATCTTTCCGTATAACATGGCCCATTATAGCTGCCTTCTGTACATGGTGAGAAAAGTGACTGGGGGCGAGGAGCGAACGCAGTTGAGACTGGTGACCTTCACCAAACATGCTCACACGCTCACACTTCACACACTTGCGTACACACAGAGACACGCTTTTCCTTTCCTGTATACCACCTCCTTTGACTGGAGCGTGATGACATAATTTTCTTTCAAAACTTTTTTAGTTTTTTTTTTTTTTTGCCAGATTTTCCCAAAGAGACCAAAAATGAACTACAGTTGGAAAAGGTTGTGATTTTAGTGTGAAATTACAAAATATTGTGTGAAATTATACTAACCTTTCTGTAGGCTATTGATTAATTTATTTGCATTTCTTTGTGGCATCCTTAGCTACTAAGTGCATCAGTGAAACAACAAAGTGACTCCCACATACTTTTGTTTGATTGTTTCTTTATTTTTTTAATCAAACAACACACTTTCCAAACAGGTTTTTCCACTGAAAAACAAAATCTAACAGCATCACAGTATCTTTCATGTTCTATGCCAGAAACTCACAGTCATGGTTCGGCTCGATTGATATGGACTTATTAACATATGGGGTTGACAAAAGAACACACAGACCCCATGAATAATACAGATCACAAGTAGGTTGGATTGGCATTGTGTTGACTGCAGATATGCATTCCATTTTCCCAAAACAGACAGAGGAGTCAGAGAGGTTCTCTGATAAAGACCAGTATTTAATATAGAAGATGTGGTTTTAGGTGTGACAGCTTGATCATAGTCTGTATCATAATATACAGAGATATATAACTGAAATCGGATGAAATTCTTTGATTTACCACAATTGTTCAAAAAAACAGTAAAAAAACGAAAAAAGAAAAGCAAGTCATACACATGCATTTCTGAAACAGTACAGTTTTTAAACAGTTTTGGGTCCTTGAGACATGTAAGCTCGTCTGTGCATAAAGGACTTATTCAACAGTCGCAGTTAAAAAATAATCACACACTTTCACACATGCACACAGAACAACTACAGGTCAAAGTGTAATGTAACAGGAGTCAGCTGGACAGAGGCCAGAGGCTTCAGACTACATAAAGAGCTCCGTAGGATTCGGTCCGAATGTTTGTTTTTTTCCGCCTTGTTCTGGTTTCTAGTCTGGACATCCAGAGACAGACACACAGACAGAGGCCACACTAAAGGAAAACAGACACATACTAGCAGGCACTCATTTTAAGAGGACCCGATCAAACTTATCAGGACTTTGGTTATTAGAATTACAAACAGAAAACGAATCATCTCTTTCTCTGCTTATGTTGAAAGTGAGCTCTGGTATTTTTAATCTCACTGAATTTTTGGATTTTCCATTCAGTCTGGGAGAAAGAGACAAAACTGGAAAACACGAGGCGGGGCGAACAAGAGTTTCTGCATTTCCTTTGTTTGCCTTTGAGTTACAATCTAAGTTTCTCTTCTATCACCACAAGCTGTCGTTTACTAAAAGATAGTAAAATGAAAAGTAAAAATCCACCTAATCTAAAATACGCGGTGACGTGTATGTACAGCGATGATGTGTGATATGTACATGTGTGGGTGGCGGTTCGCTGGCATCTCTGGGATCGCACAAGATATGGAATCTCAAGCAGAGAGGAGTGATCCTTTCATCCTTTTCTGCCTCTAGATAGATATCTGATGATCACTCTGCTTACACTCTGTTGATTTTCTTTTCACTTCTTCCTACAGTTCTTCATTTTATCTTTTCTTTCCTCCAAGGTGTCTCGTTTCTCTCGTCTTGCCACATACATAACCTCATCATTACTCGCCACTATTATTCATGATAAAAGCAACACATTTAGTGGGGGGTAATGTTTGCGGTGATTGGACGGTGAGCGCTAGTTGGTATAGAAAATAGCTGTAGATGAGTCACAACGCCTGCGTTGTTCACAGCTGTGATATTTAAAAAAAAAAACATCAGAAGATGCCACCAGCTGTCTGTGTTGTGCCCGTATCATTTCATGATGTCGTAGGTTTCTGCCTTTGTACTTTCACTTTCACGGTCAGTGTCCGTGATGTGACGTCTGCTTTTTAAAGCCTGTACCAGTAGGCAGCAGCTACTTCAACATTGAAATCCTGTCCTGCTCTATATCAATTAAACTGATCTCTGCTCTTTAAAATAGCTCCCCGCTGCCTCACCTGTCACCTGTGTCAGTGTAGCACCCCCCCACAAGTGGAGGAGGTAACTGAAAGGAATCAAGATCCAGGTTTTTGTTAGAGTTGGAGAGAGCGGGGGGGAGGAATTGGAGAAGGGGAAAAAATGGTGTAAAGGAGGGAAGAGTTCAACCAAAAAGGAAAGCGAGTGAGAATGTGATCATGGAGAGGGAGAGGATGTAAAGGAGGGGTGGGTAGCTGGGAACAGAGGCGGATGAGGGGAAGGTCGGATTGTCATAACCTGGGGGGCACTCCAGCTCAAAGCAGCGGATGGAGGAGTCTTCGTTGCCGTAGTTGGCCCAGTATTCTTCTTGGTCCAGCTTGGGGAGCGCCACCTCATGCTCTGACAGTTCATACTTGGAGGGGATGGTTTCGACGGGGGCTTTGGGGAGATACTGAGGCTTGACGGCGGAGAAGGGGAAGGCCTTCACCGTCTCTGTGCTCTTCTGGTACGAGGCCTTGGATGAGGATGCGGGCTTGTGCTTGGAGAACCACCAGCGGGTCTTGGTGCTGAAGGTTGTCGTGGTGGATCCAGCCAGGGAGCCGGGGTCAGGCAGAGGGCAGAGGGCGAAGTCCAGCTCCCGGAGGAATCTCAGGTCCTGGCCGCGGCGCTGTGATGGGGAGGTGCACATGAGCTCGGAGGAGGAGATGCGGGCCTTGCGGAACCACTCCCACAGGGGGCGGGCCTCGCAGCCGCAGGACCAGGGGTTACCGTTGAGGCGGAGGAACTGGATCCCTTGGGTGTCTCTCATGGCCTGTCCTGGCAGCTCGGCGAGGGAGTTGTTGAATAGGTACAGGATGGTCAGGCGGCCCAGGTCACGGAAAGCCCGACGGTTGACCTGCCTGATGCGGTTGTCATGGATAAGGAGGCGGTCCAGGTTGACCAGGCCCCTGAACACGTTCTCAGAGAGGGCACGGATGCGGTTGCCGTGCAGGAAGAGGTGGGTGAGGTTGACCAGATCTGAGAAGAGGTCGTCCTGCAGAAAGTGGAGCTGATTCTCCTGCAAGTCAAAATATGCAAAGATTTAATGACAATCTCTTTTATGTTCTACAATTTAATTTAGCAGACGCTTTTGTCCAAAGTGACAAACAACACAAGCAAGAATTCAGACATAAGGAAAAACCCTTAGTAAGTGCAAAAAGTGCTTCAAGTGCGATTGGTCAAAGGTGTTGCCATCTAGTGGCTGAAGAAGTGCCGCCCCACCAACTTCCCTTTTTTTTTCATTATTTTCTTGATATAAAGCTGTTGTGTATTAAATTGTAATTGTTAGATCTCAGATTACTTACAGTATTTATGCTCTTGGCCATATGTGATTTCTGTTCCCCGGAAAAAAACTCCCTCATTTCCTCTCAAGCTACCATATATGTACACATGGGGAACATTGATTTTGAGAGAAGCTCTGCAGCAGTCAGATGTGATCTCTGCTGCCTCAACCACACTGAACGTGGGAGAGAAAAGCCATCTTGGCACAGACAGCGCATAAATTGGTGGATTCAAGGACTCTCCAGCAGCTGAGATCTCACTGCTTTCTGCCAAAAGGCTGACAGCAACAGCTCTGGCAAAAATACAGGTGATGTCTCCAGAAATCTCTGCAAGCTAGTCTTCACAGTTCACTGAAATGAATGGTTACCTGAAAGGTGGGAAATTATTCCAAATAATTATGCTAAGCATTGATAAAGCCCAGAGTTTAGGGTTTAGTTGCATTGTCCTGTAAAACATTATTTTAATTATTTCCAGTTATTTACGATAAAAACAAGTAATAAAACAAATGCAGGTGGACATTTTTTGAGCTTCCTTTTTTATTGTATTCTGATGCTCAGGTCTAATTATTTTTAGTCATTTGTCTGTAGGTTTATTGACAAATGTTTATTTTCTTTGATGTGCTGGTATGGTTGGTCTCTATCTATTCAATTGTTAGAGTTATGTTTGATCATTTTGGTTCATTTGACTTGCAGCTATAACTGCTGCTGCTTCGTGTATTAAACCTTTTTTTTTACTTGAAATCACATGGGTGTATAATATTTGTTTGTATATATTTTCAGCATTTGTATGACTCTGTGCAACTCACTGAACCCACTTAAAACAATCCTTGAACACGTGCAGCACAAAAACGTGTGTGTGGGTGCACAGCCAGCAACTTGGCAACAGCAATGTGACTGACGTGTCCATAAAACTAATTTTGCAACAAGAGTCTTTATTCCTGGAAGTGTTATATGAGCTCATACATATGCATGACTATCAGATTTGTGTTTTTGCACGTGTTTGAATTTAGGTGTGTGTGTGTGTGTGTGCACTGGGTATACCTGTAGGTAGAGGAACTGCAGGCTGTACAGCTTGTGGAAGAGGTCATGGGGGAGAGCGGCCAGCTTGCAGCGATGCATGTGCAAGCTCTGCAGCTTCTCCAAACCCCTGAAGGCTCCACCTTCTAGGCGCTGCAGCGGGTTATCACCCAGATCCAACTCCTCCAGCACCCTGAGGTTACTGAAGGCACCGGCCTCGATCCATGTGATGTTGTTGGCGTACAGCCAAAGCACCTGCACAGAAAGGAGGATAAAGAACAGGATGAGAGATAAGACATAAAAGAGTATTGACAATGTGTCCAAATGTTGCTGGGAGGTTCATCTTACCTGCGTCTCGAAGCCAAAGGAGTCTGCGCGAAGCTCTGTGATGCGGTTGTTCTGCAGGAAAACGCGTTGTGAGTCATATGGCACACCGGCCGGCACTATCGTGATGTTCTGGGACTGGCAGCTGACCGTCATGGGCGTGGGGTAACACACACACAGCCTGGGGCATGCCGACACCCCGCCTGGCTTTACCACCACCAGCCAAAGAACCAGCCACAGACACAGTCCACCTGGAGAGAGGCACAGAGAGAGAAGAGGTTAATTCTCAAGAAGAACAGGAACCCAGCTGAAGGTCAGATTAGAGGCAAAGGGCCATTGTTGCAGTGTTTAGTCCTGGTTTGCAAAAGGTGCACGTTGTGTGTGTGTGACAGAGATACAGACAAAGAAAGAGAGGTGGATTTCAGCTTTGGGCACCAGGCTTTCTTTGCTGTCTGTCTGTCAAACCGGCTGCTGCTGTCAGTGATTCCTTTTGGCACTGCTGTGCTCTCACCCATGACTTGTTGACGGTCCCCAGAACTTTGGGGTTCATCTATAATGCACCAGATTACATTACAGAAATCATTCACCCATTCATATTCACTGGATTACTTTACACAGCTCTCCATGGCTCTCGTGTCAAAGTTACATAACTCTGGATTTCAGTACTTTGGAATAGGAAAAAAAACACCAGAAATAACCACAAGCACCATAAAAACCTCCAAGAGCTTAAAAGCATGAATCACACGTGCCTCTGTGCATTACGTTAACCTGGTTTCCCACTTCTCAGGGTATCAAGAAGATGTTTCCGTGCAGAGGGCACGCATAAAACCAGCAACCTGACCCGGATCAGTTTCTGCTCCTGTCAATATTGCAGCAGTTTCTTGGCACAGCTCGGATAACAGCGCACAAAAGCGTCCACCGCGGTAAAAGTACATGCATGAAATACTAATGAGGTTCCCATTCATCTGCCGTGCGCAAGATTTTCCAGCGGCTCACCTCTTCACCTCTTAACAAGTCGGACCATTAGCTGCCCTGAGCTTTGCAGTGAAATGAGACACCTGTGTCGAGTCTTATTTACCCCATAAGATGAGGAATAAACTTTAGATCATATCTGTATCTCTTCGTGCGTAAAGGAGATTATGGAGAGACTGGAAACGAGATTTACGTAAAACTTTACAAGAGAGCCAAAACACGTGAACTAACTTTTCTCAGGCAGTGTAAATTACTTTCAATATAATGGCATAAAACCACATTTAAAGTGGAGATTTTCCTGGACAAATTGTTGCGCCAATATGCCTCAAAATGTGCTCACTCAGGGTGTCCCTCCAACATACGATTCAGATGTAAAAACGTGTAAATATTGGTAACATACGTGCAAAATCCCGTTCGTAAAAGCATGATAAAAAAACGAATTGAATGTGTCTCATGCACACATTAAGCTACTGATGCGCAGACTGACATGGAAACATTGCTTTGATTTCAAAGTTAACATTGCCCATCGCATCACTTGTTTAAATCTTAGCACGGATCACAAAGTAAAATTAGATAAGATGAAATCAAATAAATCACAGGCATGAATTCAAAGTGCAGATACTCACTCTTGAAGTTGCGGGCGGTGCAGCCCCTCACGGACCGACGAGTCTCCATCTCGAACCAAAGCCGAAAGCGAGTTAGCCTGCAGGTGTCTTCTTGCTGCTATCTCTGCTGAGGCTCAGCTCTGGTGTCCGAGGCGCTGCGGCTTCAGGCAGTGACGAGTCGGAGTCCCGCGCAGCTTTTATACCCGCAGCAGCTCGGTCGCCCACAACCGGGGGCAGCGGAGGATCCTCTCTACGTCATCCCGGGAGGAGGAGAGGAGAGGAGGAGAGGGAGGGGGGGCACCGGAGGAAGAGACAAGAAAGGCAGCGGCAGGGCGGGATCAGTGTGTGAGTGTGTGTGTGTGTGTGTGTGTCCTCACTGTGCTGTCACCTTAAACAGTCAGGCATCCTCTGTCTGTCAAAAGTCACCATCACTTCTTATGGTCATTGAAGGCATCATAATGCAACTTAACTCATCTGAGTAAACATTTGAATTTATTTGTGAACATGAGCAACATGCATCCTGGATTTGCTTCTGCTGGTTAAAGAGAGTAGTTGTTCTTTCCATCGCTTAAAACAAAGCCGAGCGTGGGAGGACTACTGATGAAGACTGGAGGAGGGATGGAGGTTTTTGGTGACAACAAAATCAGATTTTCAGGATGGGAAAGAAAGACTGCTGCTTGTTACCGGGAGCGTTTGTGTAGCTCCACCTTGACACATGCGCTCACAAGGGGGTTTGGAGGAGGGTAGGAGGTGGGAAAACTCACTTGGCATTAAGGCCAAAAAAAAAAAAAACCATAAATCATTTGTCTCATTTGGTGTAGGCCAGTTTGGAAAGAGGCCGAGAGCCGCCTACAATTCAGAACAGCAGATGAACATGAAAGGGAAACCCAGCGGTGGAGCGAAATGATCCAACGCAGCATATGGACTCCGGAGGAGACATGACAAATTTCAGTGGTACAACACTGTACATCCAGTTACATTTGTCACCACCAAACAGTCTTGTCCCCGCTACATTCATTAAAGCAGTCCAATCCAACATGTGTTAGTGTGAAGTAACACTGTCTTTCTTGCAGGAGGAGGACACCTGTGTGAGCCTGTGGCCGTGTCACAGTTTGGGCCTGTTGGCTGCAGAGTGGGAGGGACGTGGGAAAGAACATGGAGGTCTCCTTCATGTGAAACATGACAGGGAAGAGGTGGGCTGGGTTTTACTCACTACTGAGTCCTCCCTCCATGACACGGGTCAAGGCCAGGTCCACCATGATGCACATCATCTGTTCCCAAGCGAACACACACTCACCAAAACCTGCTCCGTGGAAGGTCATCTGCAGCTCCAAGCTGTGAGCGCAGCGCGGGGCAGAAGTTTGGCGTCTTGGAGCGCACTGTTTGTTGGCTGCGGGGTAGTGATTTGGGGAGGAGGGGGGTTGTAGGATGGGTAAGGTCGCGTGTGTGTGTTCGTGCATATATTCACACTGTTCTTGGCCCCAAGATAACTGGGGGAGGCAGCCAGCTCACCAGGCAGACTCCATCTTCAGGGAGGCTGTGGGAGTGTGTGTGTGTGTGTGTAAGGGAGAGAGAGAGAGAGAGAGAAAAGAGAGAGTGTGTGTGTAATGTAATCATGACCCATCCAAACAAATAAGCAGAAAAAAAATACATCAATGTATGTAACACACATTATGATCCTCTCACTTGCCTGCTGTGTCAAAGTGAATCACACGCTCACTGGCATTTGAACTGCTGTAAACACAGCATGTTCAAAGGATCTGTCCTGATCCTAAAAAAAATGTGTTGCTGACTCCGTCCATTACCCCCACTCAAAGTCACACACACACACATAGTGTCAAGGACCTTGAGTGCGTGTTTCTGCCCACTGGATAACTCAGGGTCGAAGGTCAAGAAAGCTCCAGAAGCTCCAGACTGGAGTGTTGAGAGTTTTTGGACACACTGATTTTTTCAGTTTCTATAGATTCTTCACATCTTCTTGGGTTGAAAAGGCGGTCACAGTCGCGTATGGCCCAGCTGTTAAATTTTCATGAGAAACGCAACACTTTCATCCTACCTGAGACGTGACTGCATGGTTAAACGGCCTGCGGTCCTCAAGTCCCAGAATCCCAATCTCAGCTGCTAATTAAATGCCAAAGTTTTCCACGTTCTTCAGATCCAAACTATTAAATGCGGCGCGAGTTCAAAATGTGTAGAAGTGTATGAATCAGGCAAATTGTGGGTGTTATTTGGGACGGCAAAGGTCTGACAAGACTTTGTTAACAAGACAGTGAATCATTTGGTATTTAGCTGCAGAGTCAGAAGAGACGCTTCTATGTGTAAAGTTCATATTTGCAAACAATTTAAATGAGCGCCTGTTATAGTTCTTAAAGGCCTCAAAATTTGTGGATAAACGTGATGTGGGTGTCAGAATTCATTACTTCTTACATGTGGGTTGTACGACAGTGAAGAGGAGCTTTGTTGCTCTTTTTCTTCTCTCTGACAGGTAAAACGTTAAATCTTGAATCACTGCTTGACTTCAGTTTTACAAACGCAGAGAGGAGTACTGAGAGAAACCTGTACTGTAAGTGAGTGCAGAAATAGAGGAGAAAAAGTATGATGAAGACTCAGTACCTGACCAAAAATATGTGGACAGCAAAATATTACACCCTCATGTGATTGTTGAACAGCTTATTCAAGTCAAGTCAGTCTTATTTAACAAATTTCCCCCAAAGTCTCACACCTTCTTTCCATAAACCCATAAAAGTTGGGGGAAAAAAAAGTTTGCAGCATTTGCCTTCATTTTGCAAAGAAGACTTTCCACATGATGTTGGAAACTGCCTTCAGGGATTTGATCACAAAGCTTCAGTGATGTCCAGTACTGAATGTAATCTGGCTCACAGTCGGTGTTGTCTGTCTGGACGTGTTGGACTGGGATGAGGTCAGGGCTCAGTGCAGGCCTGTTGATTTTTTCTTCACCAAAACCTGGAAAACTAATTTCTAAAACACCTCTGGCTTCAAGTTTAAATAGGAAAAAAACTAAATGTGTGATATATTCCTGCTTTCTAAACTGCAATATGTCAAGCTATCTATTGCATAAAGGTATATTATGTATTGTAAGCTGCAGCATTACGATTTCCCTCAGCTGGAATAAAGCAGTGGTGGCTGAAGTGTTCAGGTCCTTAATTAAAAGTATTAGTGTCACTGTAAAGGTTAAAGTCCTGCAATTATTTCATGACTCGGTAGACATATGTTCTTAAAGTAGCTAAAGTAAAACAACTAACGCAGAAAATTAGAGTTAGACTATTGACATATTATTGGATTATTACTTATGACTTCACCATACCACATGGTGTTTATTCAACTGATTTGTCTTAGACGTTTATATAAAATAAACTTAGATATTATATAGCACCTCATGTTTTGTCTATAAAATCGTGATCTGAAAACACTTATTAGACTCTCGCTGGGTAATAAACACTTGAGTAGATGTACTGAAACAAAGCATTAAAAACAGCCTCAGACCAAAAGTACACAAAAGAATAGTTTTGTTTATATAGTGCCATTTATTTTTCATGCCTAATTATAAATTACAGTAAAGGGAAACATAGGAGTCATGAGTTAAAAACGGAGCATGTGTTGCTTTCCCTCCAGCTCCACACAACAGATGGAAAACAGCAAATTAAGGCTGTTTCCATTCTTCCTCCTGTTGCTCCAATCAACGAGAGCAGACTTGAGTTAGTTGGCACATTTTGAGTAGGCATGTCAAAATTGATGTGTCACAAAGACGTCCTCAGTCCCTGCGACAGATTCAGTCCAATTAAAGAAAAAGAAAAAAAAAACACACACAAAACAAGTCACCTCATTTCCAGACTGACTTATTTTTATCCTTCGCTCCTCCCGCCTTCACCCCTATTCCTGTCATACATTTGTTTATGCGAGTCTGTATTTTTAAATGGCTGAGATACTGTGGTTGTGATCATCGATGACGCAGATGCAAGGGAAGAACCTGTCACCATGCACATGTTCCCTGCGCACACACACAAGGACACACAGAAACACACTCTCGATGCAACAGTCTCGCATCAAAGTTGTTTCTGGTTCTCTCACAGCAGGTGGACGAAGAACTTGAGAGAGGCTGTTGTGGGGGAGTGTCCCCGTGGGGGGTTTAAACCCTGCCAGAACTTTTACCCTCGACGATTCAGCCCCGTGTGAAAACTCTCTCTCTCTGCCATGATGGGCAACAACATGGCAACTCCAACTCAGACTCCAAAGTATGACTGGAGACAGACTGTCCTCTGAAGCTGCTGTGAATCCTGCAAAATTGAATGGACCTAGTTCATTGAATCAGATATTAACCTCAGTGCAACTTCAGGTGCACAATTTTGTCAGATATGTCTGTGTTGTGTATTTTTCAGTTTAATTTCACACAGCCAGATTCTTTTTTTTTTTTTTCATTTAAACCTGTGGTCTTCAACCCCAACTGATGCTGACCCAGGTGACATCAATCAAGGCATATTTTCTTCTTAAATGTTTGTGTTTTTTAATGCTTACTTCATCGAATAGAATTGAATTTAACTTAACTGTGGAACTTGCAAGAGATGGATAAAAAAATCATAATAATTTGGAAAAAATGGTAAAAATCTGTGCTGCACAGGCCACACGTGATATCCTAACTTTTAGTCCTGAACTTTCCCACAGTGCAACTCAAAAGCATCTTTTGACAAAGAATCCTTGCCTAGAAAATGCCCCACAAGCACAGTTTGTAATGCAGGCTTTGTCATCTCATAACCAGTGTTACTTATTCAGGTCTTACAAAAGCTCCTTTCACAGCCACAAAAGACATTAAACAACTGATTTCACTGAGTGCCCCTGAAACTGCTGATGGTGAAAATCTTCAACCTGTAGAACATTTTTTTCAAGACCTTTAAGACCTTTTCCAGCTTGTTGCATTATAAACACCAGCCAGATCAAAATAGTCAAAAGAGTTTACACAAATGTTTATTTCAATATAGTTTGGGTGTTTCATTGCTATTTCATTTATGATCATTTTCTAATATCTTCTTAACATTTTCTAAACCATATGTAGCAGGTAGTTACCCACGATTACATTTTTCTCACATTAGTTGAAAACCAAAACATTTATTTGGCCAGAAGTAAATACAAAAAAAAACAACAATTCCCTTTACTACATAGCTAAACTTCATATCAAAAGATACATCACACTTGGTGCAGCACAATGAAGAGTTTGCATATTTATAGTAACATTTCAACAATGTTACCACCAACTAAGACTAAAATATACCTCAAACACAAGCATAAAAAAACATATTTCCCTTTATAATCCTTTACATATAATTACTTTAATTAAAATTGACACCACCTGAGACTTCATATGTTGGATACAACCAAATCATACAAAGAGGTCAGTTTACGTGACAGTGATTACAGTAGCTGAACTCAGAGACCAGCAGATGGCGGTGCTGTGTCTCCGGCTCCGTCCCATGTGTCTTAATGAACTCAGGATCATGTTATCAAGCAAGCAGGGCCTTTTTCCTACCATCAGTGTCTCTCTGAGTACACTGTGCACATCACTGGTCGTTCTAATTAAAATAACACAGTCTGACTCTCAGGTGTTGTTCTAATGTGGTCGCTACACTCAACACCATTATACTCTGTTTTACAGTTAAAATATATATAAAGAGAGGGCAATACTGGACATTACCTCAAAAAGCTTGCTAGAGTTAAAGTGCATTTTGACACTCAGTGAAACCACCATAGTGATGGTGTGATAGCATTACACAGAATATAAAAAAAAATAAATGATAAGCTTGCATAAAAACAACAACAACAACAAATGACATGTCACAGTCATGGAAGAGTAGAATTGGAGCGGACAGCACCACAGACGAAGCTAACATGTGCTAAAGCTTGGTTTCCAAAAAGCACATAAGCACCATGTGATTTGATTGTAACTAAATGCACTCTTAAATTGTGTAAAAATATTTGATTCATGCACGTGTTTACACAAATAAAATGACGGATCCTGGCGATCTCACAAGAGGTAATCTGTTATGCAGAAGGTCAGCCGCAGCAGGCTGCACACCAGAAGCTCTTAAATATTGTGGATATGTTCAGTTTGGCTGTGAATATGCTCCAAGAGTGTGGCGGCATGCCGTGACTGCACACACTCCAATCTGACATCCATTTACAAGGGCTCGGTGTGGCTTTCGCAATAAGACCCATATGACAGCACAAAACAGCCATCCAAGCATAATATCAAGCAACACACTGAAGAGGTAACAGCATCACGGGTGATATTAAGGACATTTTAAGTGCGACTCTGCTCTCTTTTTCTTCATACTTTAAGAGGAGGCTTTGCTCTTGGCTCTGTTGGAGGCAAGACGTCGGCAGTGTAGGTAGACAGAGAGGGGATGGATGAAGGCGAGCAGGCTGAGCAGCGTCAGACCGATGTTCACCTGCACATACGCGACAGAAGGGTTCATTGATGAGACGGAGCAGAGTAAGTGGGTGGGATTTTCAGTTGCATCAGTTAAAAAGTACTCACATATAAAGGGTCTCCCCCCAGGGCTCCTTTCACCAGGGCAAAACAGGGATACTGCATCAAGGAAAACACTGCAGACAGAGCCATGACCAGACCGTACAGCTTTCCGAAGTGGCATGATGGGAAACTATACACACACACACACACACACAAAATGAGGACATGTTAAAGGGAAGGAAGTGGTGAAAAAGATGATGGGCAAAGAAAAGCAAAGACATTTTTAAGCACTTTTCTGTGTTGTCCCACCTCAGGACAAAGAGGTATGTGTTTGATACTCACGCCACACTGATGAAGGCTGCGTTGCCGCCATAGAGGAAGGAGCGGTTCAGCACCTGCAGGATGAAGGTGACGTACTGGAGCGGCAGGTACGGGGTGGAGGCACAAACCGAGAACAACACACACTGCAGCGCCGTAAGGAAGAGAGAAAGTACAGAGGCCCGCAGGTCCGCCTCCTGTTCACTCTCTCCTACAAGAAAAAAAAAAAGTATGTTATCATCCAGTGTATTTCACCAACTACACCAGAGAGAAAACACAAATCTGATAAATAATTAGCTTGATTAGGCCTCAGTGGGAGCATGGGTGATGTATGTAAATCTTCTCAATGGTAGAAGGAGTACTCAGATCCTTATTCAACTAAAAGTATGGTAGCAATACTCACAGTTTAGAAATACTGAAGTACTGAAAGTGAAAGTCCTGCTTATAAAATATTACTTATTATATTTTGCTAGAAGGGATCCGTTGAGTCTAATTGATGTAATAGTATGATAAATGATTTGCTATACATATTTTGTAAAAAAGTAAAAAGCGGCAGCAGATGGAAATACTGTTTTTCTTTTCACACATAAAGCTGTTTGAAGTCTGATACACATCAGACAGGCTCTCCTGGAAATTATGGACATAATCATCTGGTGTGCAAAAGCACTGATTCACCAGACAGTTGTGCAGGAATATGTTTGTGGTAGTAAAAAATAAACAGATGGAAATGAAAACATCTGCTCTTCATCTGGTTCTCATCGAGCACCAACAGCTTATAACTAAATCCAGCAAAGAAGCAGCAAGGAAAGCAAACTATTTTTCATCATAGGCACCACATTAATCAATATGGCATATTTTAATAAATGTGTAAATCAGTAATAAGCCATCAGTAAGGTTTCTCATTTTATATTAAACTCACTGCAGTGATTCACTGTTAGTAAATGTATTTTGGTCCAGATGTTAGTTAAATGGCTGATCTGTTGGCAGTGGGTTTCCTCCGTTGAGTCCATCATCTGTCATTACCTGCAGCACGAGGTTTGCCTTTGTGTCTGTCCATGATGAGACCGTTCCAGGGAGCGCACAGCACACCGCACAGCTGCGTTATAGCAAAGGCGTTGATGTACTGGCTCACTATGAGGATGAGACAGTTAGAGAGACAAAGATTAAACAGCAGTTCACCAACTGTGCCATGATAAGACATGAGCAGTTTCTCTGCTCTACAGCAGCTCATATAATATGAATTCAGTCAGAAGCCTTTACATGCAGCATTCATGGAAATCACTTCGATGAAAGTTCACCTAATATCGAAGGTTAACAAAATCAGGACAATGTTGTGTTTTTGAGTGTTTACCCAGCGAAGGCTCTCCCGCCGTCAGCCGCTGCAGCATGGGGTTGAGGGTGCCGATGAAGAGGTAATGTCTGAGCTGCATCACCGACAGCCACAGCAGGTGCCACAAGAAGAACCTGGACAGAAAACACTCACGGAAACTCTTCTCTGAGAGACGAGGAGAGACCAGAGACATGAACCAAGAAGAGGAAAGTGAAGAAAAATTAATCAAAATCCTGATGAGAATATAGAGTATATAAATTATTCTACTACTTCATAACATTATTAGTTTATTCTACTATATTAAGTATTCATGTAGGCCACAGTAAACACACACCTTGTTTCACAGGGACGTCCTGGTCAGGTGATGTTCCCACCACCGTCCCCTGTGTGTAACCATTTGCTGCCGCCTGCTCTAAACTCAGAGTCTTTGATCGACCACATGTTATCCTGAAAAAGATCAAAGGCCACAGTAAGTAGTCCAGAGGGGCATTGTAGAAGTTCTTTGATTATTCATTTAATAAATTAGGATTTAAAGTCCCAGATATATACTGCTATAGTCCATCATAATCGCATAACAGGATATGAGGGATATTGCCAGGGGACGCGGGGTGATGATGTGAAAATAAACAAACTGCGCTGGTGAGATTGTCGCAAGAAACCTTAATCTATCAATTGTTTGTTGCGTTTCAGTATTTTTAATTCATTTGATTAATAGTTTAATTCAATTTATTCATAACCAACCAGTTTTGGATCAGGAATGCTCAGCCTTTTCATTTATTTTAATAGATTTTCACAGAAAAATTGGGTTTAAATTGGGTTTAGCACAGTTACAGTCAGAAACCAGTTTTTCTCAATGTAAGAGTAAACTGGACTCTATTTACATTTGATACATTCCTGCAGCACGCATGAGGTGTTGTCCTACCCGTATGTGTAGCTATCAGGCAGCGGGTAGGGAATTGACTTCCTGGGCAGCAGGAAGAAAGTCCTGAGCAGGTGAATGACACCGCAGGCGGCCAGAAAGAGGAAGGATGCCCTGATGGAAACGCCAGACTCGTGTAAGAGCTGCAGGAGAAGATGAGATCGTATGAGACGGGAAAAATGCATCCAGCAGAGTGCAGTGATGGCAGCAGCTTGTGAACATTTCCCACCTTGATGACGAGGAAGAGAGCCGAGGAGGAGTCAAAGGCCCCGTTGTAGAGGGTGATGATGGTGGAGCGATGTGAGCCAAACAGGTTTCCCACCTTGAGGAGAGAAAGATGAAATGATTATGAAATGATTGAAACAGATGAGTGTTGCATTTAAGTGTCAGTGTGCCTTTGAGGCATTCTTTGAAATTCTGATTATTTTTTTATTTTATTTTTTTAATCATCACCTTTCTGTCATTTAGTGTGAAAAATATGAAGATGATGTGGTTGTGCATTATTCAAACTCATAAACACAATTTCCCCGAGAGCTTTTGGGTTTTTTTCCCCCCATACGATTACAAGTGTTCCCCTTTATGCATGGCCAGCGGACAGACATGAATGTTTTATTTAGTGAAGATCTCGAACATTGTGAAGAAAACATTGTGTCGCTTCCAAAAAAAGCTTTTACAACTGTGCTTCTTCAGTCGGCTTTCCTCAAACAACCGGTCATGAGACAAGTTAAAGTTAGTGGTTCTTGATCATGTGTCTTTTCTACCTTTAGGTTATACTCCACTGACACATGCTGGCTTCCAGAAATAGCCCAAGATGTAACTGCAAGACAAACTTTTTTCTTTCCATTTTCCCTTTCAGCAATTTTTGACATTTCATCCACTGATTCTTAATAATGAGAAAAATAAATGAACACTTAATTAAGTAGTTGATTAAAATGAATTATTATTAATAATGTACTAATATTCTACTGAATGTTTAAGTCATTTTTGATGGCCAAGCATTCTTTGGATCCAGCTGCTGATTTACTGTTTTTATCTGTAGTAAATTGAATATTTTGACATTTCAAACTCGTGGTTGGACAGAAAAAACTATTTGGATAGACACTGAACAAGTGACATAACAGTAATCACTGAAAATAATTTTACATCAAAAATTCTTTTCAATCTTTTTATAATCTGACTGACTTCTTCAGTACCTGCATGTTGGTGATTAGAAACAGGATGCCTCCCACTGCCAAGAGGGAGAGTGCTGGGAAGAGCAGGTTGGACAGAGCTGATGGGAAAAAGATAAATAAATAAAAATGTGTAAAATGAGCATCGGCAGCTGTAAAATCTTACTTCTTTACAGTTTTTTCTATACACAATAAGAGGCAGATGAATGTTTTTTTTCACCTGGAGTCGCAAAGGCCACCATTAAGGTACCCATGGTATAAAGAAATCTGGTGGGAAAAAAGAAATTCTAGTGTTATTTGTAATTTTTTTGGCATAATGGGAGCTTCACGGTAGTAATAAGCAACAGTGACGATAATATCACACAAAGTATCCGTTCACACTCAGGCTCTTCTGCTGTTGTTTGGGATACTTTTGGCAGACTTTAATTTCCTTCTCTTGGAAAAAAAGATCCATCCTCATCTCCACTTGCCATTCTGTGTCCAACTATTTGCATTCCTTGGCCTTTTTATTTTCCCTCCACCCTCTTTTAGTGGAAACATATGGATGGCCTTAGCACCAGTTTTGTTATTGTGGACTTAGATATATCTAGGCCAATAAACAGGGCCGGTATGTGTGTGTGTGTGTGTGTGTGCATGCCTGTGGCAGGGAGGACTTCTTACTCTCAGGGTTTGAACATTGCACAAAAAAAAACCAACATATTTCTGCCATTCCTCCAACCTCTTAATGATTAATAGCCCTGACCTTTCTGTTACTTAATCACACTCTCGCTTTCTCTCTTTCCATATTTTTGAAGACTCTGACATTTGATTGCCCTTTAATTAGTTGTTTTCCTTTTCCTAACCAGTACATTCTGCACCAATGCCTCCCAAACTCTGGCATGTCTGCTGGTCTGCTAACATCCTTCAAGATAGATACTCTGACCTCTCCTGCCTCCTTACACTTCAGTTGTCTGTCCCTTTTACTTTACAGGAGCATTCACAGCATATGTATCCACTTGAACACTGGCTTCAACAACTTCCTCATCTGCCCCCACGACTCCTTTCTCTTTGTAAATATCCATGTGAGAAAACAGATGTTATCGTAATCAAACAGATTTGGGAATCACTCAGTGGGAACTACCAGAGACAGACTCTTTGAACAGCAGGATTATCTGAGCCGCCACAGTCAGAGAGAGCCGCCGCCACGCAGGGAGATGACAACATGTTTGGTTTAGTAAAAACAGCAGGACTCTTTGTTATACTTGGCCTCATGGCTGCATAAAAAAACCTGAAAGTGTTGGCTGAGCAACCTGTTACTAGCACAAATAATCCATAAAAAGGAGTTGCTGTTCTTTTTGGGGATGAAATCTGTTAAACAAGCGTCTATTTTTTTATCATATCTTTTATCTTTATGAATATTACACTGTGGTTACCTCTTTATAGTGTAAAGTGTAAAAAAAAAAATTAAAATAAATTACAGTACATTTAAGTGCATAATTAGAAATACAATGCCCCAGTTTGAAGCTGAAGTTTGAACTATGAAATAAGAAAAACTCTCTTTGAAGTTGAAGTAATTACTGCTGAGTCTGGCATTTAAGTCAGTTTATTACTTTTGTGTGTATTTGTCTATCTTGATATATCAATCAACAAGGAAAATTCACTCACTGTATGTTACACTTGTTGCTCAATAATTACACCACTGAACTATTTAGCTTATTTATCTTGAATACCCCGCTGCTGGGCTTTTATTATCTGTTGAGTAACTTTTTTTGGTGAGTAATGCCTTTAAAATCACTGACCATTCACTCTTAAGCACTTCCCGTGTGTTTTTTTTTTTAACTCACATCCCAAAGAGTCGAGCCACTGTGGTACCAAACCGGTCAAATAGAAAGCCATTGGGCAGCGTTAGGAAATTGTTCATGAAGGAGGCGATGGTGAAAACAAGTGAGAACTGTTCATCCTGTCCACTGCAATCTGTGGACGCATGAAAAAAAAAGGGAAGGTTGAGAGGAATGAGGTTAAACAGGTGATAATGACGGTCAAAGGGATCTGTTAAAAAGGTATCTTTATTGTTGAAGAGCTAATTTTAGAAATCCACATGCAAAGCAAAAGTAATCAAATTCAAAGCGGATGTAAAGAGATCAAACTGACCTGAGACCTGCGTTCCATTGACTCCTGTGGTGTTGACGCACAGAGAGCTGAAGTAGCCCTCTGACTTCAGGACAAAGACGAGTGAAGCCCACCCGAAGACGGCTCCGGCGAAACACAGACACTCCACCAGACCCGTGGCAAAGGTGAGGCAGTGTTGCACCTTCATGGTCCGACACACTCACACACACACACAGGCAGACACTTCACGGACACTATACTTTCACCTGCATGGACGCACAAAAACACACAGACGGCCTCTGTCACTGCACCTGCCAAAAAAAAGAAAAGAAGAGAGAGAAACATAATTCATTAACTGCTGACATGAGCCCATTCTGCATCTTTACAGCAATGACATACTCATTTTCACTCAGAGAGAAGTAGGATGATGTGTCAAAAGCACTTAAGTGGAAAATATTAAAGTGGCTCAAGTGACACATGAGCTACGAGCTATAAGATTAGTCCACATCACAGGCAGTTCTCTTAAGAAATGGTATCTTTACAGAGATGCTGCCACCTCATCAACAGAAAAGAACCAATGAAAATATGCAAACACTTTCTGTGGAGCCACAAAGAGGTAAGATCCAGAAGTATAAAAGTTGTAATCTCCACTTTACGACTCTCGTACTCACAGTTCAGTCTCCGAGAGTCTCCCCAAATGTGCTCACAAACTACAGCGCTCTTGCCCCACTCTTTATCTTTATATAAGGCTACCTCTTCCTTCCTCTTCCTCATCAGTTCCCGCCTTCTCCTCCCTCCCCAGTGCTTTTTCTCTTTCTCAATCACTCTCTGATGTACAGCAAAGAAAACGCCTCTCCTTGGGGTGCAGCTAGTGGCCGCGCACAATAAACACTTCAGCATTCCTGGCGAGCCAGATAACGGTGCCGCAGAAGCAACGAGACATAATCCAGATGTGGACGCAGGGGGAGCTGGTTGCCAGTTGAGCCAAGAGGTCACGTGACTCGCACAAGGAAACAACTGAGCACGGTGTGGAAACTGTCGTAGCTATGTCCACATGGTCATCACCCACAGACCTTTTCACTCCTTGACAGGCAGCGGCAGACAGCGAGATGGGATGCTGCAGTAACTCATGACTTCCCATGATGCTACGGGCTTCTCTAGAGGAGCTCCACATTAGCTTTTCTTGATCTTCTGAGAAATTAATCATATGTTTAAACTTAACAATAGGAAATACAGAAATTGCACCTAAGGCTCTCACCTCAGCCTCATGATTATGTTGGGATTTCTTATTTTTAAATTCAAGGAAAAGTCAGGTCGCCTCAGCAGCTGATAGATAAAAACATTATGTGATCTGACAAGAGCATCTTTCACATGAATCTAGTTTTATAAGCGGGACTGTCTGTGAAGGAAAGTGTGAATGTTTTTTTCAGACGCTGCTTATATAAACTGTGTTCAAGGTGTCAAGCACAACAACCATGAATGCTTTGATGAAATAAATAAAGAACTGTTTGTAAGTAAACATTGTTATTTGGAAGAGGTTTACGGCATTTTATGCAATTTTGATGTAGGATTTTAATAAATGACTGGATTCATTAAAGAGACACATTATTTTTTCAGGACAGTGCATCTTTCGGTGTCTGAATCCAAACTTTCGATTGAAACTTTTGATTACATTAATCTGGACATTTTCCACAGGAGAAAAAAATAGCTTCTGCCACTATAAAAAACAAACTGCAACATGACATCGAGCACCAAAAGAGCAAATCACAGTGGCAGCCACGTTAAAATAGAATTCAATGTAAAATCTAGGTGTTATCCAAGTGTGTCGTGACTAAAGAAATCATGAAAAACCTCCAAGACAGACACAAAGACTCCAGAGACTCTTATTTTGTTGGATGATAAGATCATTTCATTGATTTTATTTGACGCTGTGACCTCACAACAAAAGCAGTCTGGTAGATGTTGTAGCTGCGGCAATTAGCATCTAGTGGGTTGTTGCTATGCCCCTGTTGCTACGGCAGATGAGCAATCAGGGCTCACGCTGTTGCATAATTTTCATTAGTTGGCCCAAATACTCAGTTTAATGCTCATTTGCTTTGATGCAGCTCTTTCTGTCGGTGAGATCAAGCGGGCTGATGGGGGTCAAGGGAAAGGTCTGTGGTAGCTGAGGGCAGAGATGTAAATCAGTGTCGGAGGTCTTACTTTAACTACTCAACCACTCATGAGACCTCAGAATGTATGTTCGACCACGGTCACCACCTGATCACAAGACCCTGCTCTATTTACACACACATACTGCGGCACGCAATCCAGCTTGTACCCACTTCCTAAAAAACAATGATCCAGTTGACACCAGCATCAATCGCTACATCTATCTACGTCTATGTGTGTGTGAGTGTGTGTGTGTGTGTGTAGATATAACACGGAGATACCTCCTTCAGAGAAGATCAGCGAAAGTCCACATGACTTCTATCGCATCTCACCATAGATTAAAGGACGATGCCCGTTTCGTTTGATCTTTTTATTACTGTGAAGAAATCCCTTGAAAACACAGAGTACAATTCATTTCGCCTCATTTCATGTCTGACAAGCAACTTCCCTGATATAGCTTATTCCTCTGTGCCTGTAGAAAAACTTTTTAAAAACACATATAAAGCCGCACTGTTGCACTGGCTTACATTAAACCACATGCACCCAGTCAAGATCAACTTTCAGACAAACATAATTTCTAAAAGTGTTCAGGATCTGTTGAACACAACTCTTGAACACTTAGATAACTTACGACTTGGTTGAAAGCTCCAGAACAAGCAAGTAAGTGGACCTTGAGTGGAGAAGTTTAGCCTAATGCCCAGTGCAGATTAATCCTCTCGGCTCTCTGTGGTCTTTCTTCTCTCTTATGCTCCAGACTGCGTAAAAGTCCAAAATGTCAAACGATAAGCTGAAAAAACACAGCAGGAAAGTTTGCTGAGCATTGTCAGGTCAAAGGTTGAAAGCTGGTTTTGTGTGTCAAATTTTGGTGTATGCACAGCTGGACTGAAGCTTCCCGGGGCCACAGAGAGCAGCTCAGCCACTGTTAACCCAACTTTACCATCAAAACAGCATTCCTTCTGTCAAAACATGGCTTAGGAGCTACGCCATTAAGAGTCCTCATAAGTATGAAAGTATATAAGTACAAAGTGTGTCTCTGTGTGTTTCATAACCAGCAGTCAAACACAATCGTGCCAACAGAAAAAGTGCAGACATCAGCAACTTTTGGGACAGCTAATAGTCAGATGTCATCAACTCGTTTCTTTAGAAAAAAATTATGCCAAATGAGCTATAAACCACGAGACTCTTTTTCTCCATTTCATTACTTCTTCTTTCTAAAAATGTGCAGGTGGAAGAAAAAAAACACACGCAACACATGACTTCTACGATCATCCGGTGACAAGATCCTAAAGCTACTCTTTAACGTGACAGTCCTACAGTGTCCTGATAAACATACATGTATACAGCTCTGTGCACAGTTTTGGCCTGTGAGTGACCTTTTGGCTTAGCGTTGTTTGTTTAGAGGAATCAGTGCACAACACTGCAACAGATTTTCAGCTAATGAATGACTCTTATCCTACAATGATGGTCTTTTTCACTTGCACTGGCTGCCTCTTTTATGTGCTTATAATCTTGTTTAGGATCTCCCATTTGCCTTTTAACCGTGTCATTCATCTGTGTCATGTGAAAATTGTCAAAAGCACCATTATTTGGATGAAGATTATCAAACTGTGGGTGCAATGATTCAGAGACTGTCTATGAAAGGATCATATAGGACATGTCACACACACTTTCATCTAAATCAATTAGAGTAACTGGATTACATGCATATTTGTCTCATTGCGCCTTTTGGCATGTTGTCTTTATCTTAATTCTAAAAAATGTAAATCTAAATGTGGGCAGCTGCTACACTTTTGCTCTGCGACTTGCCCTCCCACAGATTCAAAGTATTTAACAAATCAAGCCAGAAACACATAAATCATGTAAAAACAGATTTTCCTCATTTCAAGTAGGGGAGTTGCCTTCTGTTGTGCACAATATAAGATTTATGTGGGTCAGGGAAACACCTTTCCTCTGAGTTATATATAAAGTACACTATGGAATTCCAGACTGGCGCAGCCACATAGGAAATTATTTTAACGTGACCTTTGTTCAGGATCCATCCTCACCAAGCCAGTGGATGATTTGTGTTTATTCTTCTCTTGTGGACTCTTTTGTTTTTAACAGATTGAGGTGATCTCTATCAAACTTTAAATATGTTGTAAATAATGTACTGAACCAAAGTGAAGTGAACGACACTGAACTTTAACTTGAACCTGTGGAGTCCATACGTCCACCAAAAGACTATGAAGACTTCGGTGTCAGTGTGCCCTTTGACATGGTCAAACAAAAGAATGACGCCCTGGTTAATCTGTTTTAGAGTTGAAGAGTGACACATCTTAACCCCAGAAAAATACTTCAGTCAGTGAGAGTTAGTTCATTGACAGCACTTAACGTGAAGTGTGTGAGTCATGCACGGCAAAGTGGGGCAGTGACATAGCTTCTGCTTCTTTTGGCTCTGTGCAGCCGGGTTTTACCTGAAACACTGAAAGTGAAGTTACAGCTGTGATTTTTAGCTCTGTTCTTGTTTGAAAACTGGACACCCCAGAATGAAGCTGGCCGCAGTGCAGGCCTGGCAGAGCATCAAGAGGCTGCAGAGGGTTTTAATAAGAAATATGACAACCTCAAGTTAATGTTAAACTCTCTGAATGTATTTTGGACCCTCAAATTACACAAGAATAATCAGTTTACTGCCGTTTAACTTCTGTTGAAAAGCATGTCATCAGCACATCGTTGGCCCTCTTCCAATGCGGCTTTGTTGTTTGGGCTTAGAGCTGTACAGACTGTACAAACTAAGATTTTTGCACACAAAACAAATATTTTATAACATATGTTTTATCATAAATTAAACTACCCAACAGAATATAGAAGTCCAGCTGACATGATGAGAATGAGATAATCAATAGGAAACTACTTTGATAATTGCTTGAGTCATTTTTAAGCGAAAATGGTTTCATGGCTTCAAGCTTCATAAATGTGAGGATTCAAAACATAATCAAAACAAAGTGTTGTTAAGATGTCGGTTTGAACTCTTGGAAATTGATTAATTGCAAAATGAATCAGGAAATTGAGTAATGAGTAATAATGGACTGATGATAATGTAATAATACATGATAGCCACAGTTTCCTGATTTTATACTTTCACTCAAGTCAGATTCACTTTCACTTGTGTTTTTACAGTGTGGTATTAATACTTTTACTTCAGTAAAGTACCTGAATATACCTCATCCACCACTGGCTGACACACAATTCAGCTGCAGCTCATTTAAAGGGTGACTGAGCCCTGAAAGCATCTTGTATTATGCTGTTTTTCAGCATTCAGACAAACACTGAGCACGACTAAATGTGATCAAACGTGTCTGAATAACACCTGGCTGGGTAAAATCAGAGCCTCCTCCAGCTGACTTGATGCAGTCAGATGTGTCTGCACAGCCCTGCCCACACTCAACTGTGCCCCACATTCACTATCTGCACCGACACCAAGACCATGGGATCATACAGGGGAGAGCCTCTGATCTATTCTCAGTCCTTAGATGGCTTTTCATGGCAGGATGCACACTTACGTGACGCTATGCCCTCCTACAGTGATCCCATTGTCCATACCGTCCACATATTGTTCGTCCTGTGGGATGTAAGGAGCAGGAGGGGGAGGATTAGAGGGGGGAGGAGAGGAGGAGAAGGGGAGAAGAGAGGGGGAGTCTGCTGCTGCTCCCATCTGCGGGTCTCCTCCTCCAGGTCCAAATGCCCCTGTCTTCTTTCCCCACTGCTGCTGGAGACATCAGTGCAATCTGATGCTGCAAAACTGAAAAATCTGTGTGGAGACATGAATGCCTTAAAATGGATTAAAGTTTTATTTGGATTTTGGATCCATCTCATATTAAAAAAGGGGGTTAAATCTAACTTAATTAACAGGCTACAGCTGTGCCACCAGTATATGCAGTCTGTTAACAAAGGGAGATGTGAACACAGGATGTGCAGCTCAGCTCTGCGGTCTGTTGGCGCCACAGTGTGGCCGATTTGTGACATTACATTTCCACAGAAGATAGTTCTGCTTCACAATTTAATGCATAATTGATGATGAAATGTAATAACTCAAATAATCCTCTGTAGATTGTTGAATTGATAGCATATAAGTATATTTACTCCAGCACTGTGCTTGTATGCCGATTTAGGGTACTTATACTTGCTTTTGTCAATTTAATTCCATTTATACTTTACTCTAATACATGTTAGAAAGAAATATGGTACTTGTTAGTCCATTACATTTATTTTACAACTGTAGGGTATCAATTACTTTTCAGATTGAAATTATACATAAATTAAATGATACGATATAAAATATAACTTCAAATATCATTAAATATGACTGTTAAGATGGCCATTATGGCAGATGCCCTTTTAAATGCCAGCATTTGTCAGTTTTTGTCTGTTTTTTCTTTGCCAGGCAACTTGAGACAGTTGTCACAGCAGATTTTTTTTTTCTGTATTGTACTGTTCTGTGTTGATGACACTCACAATGCCCCCAAAGCACAGTCTCAGATCTCACTAGATGTTTATGCAAGTAAGAAAACAATGCAGCTTGTTATTGCCGATCTTGTTTTAAGGAATCACCAACAAACTAACTGTGTACCACCTCTGTGTCTTTTTTAATTGACTGCAGTAGCACACAGCTAGTTAGCAGGCCCAGTTGCCCTCTATAAAGCGCCACTGCAGATTCAGACACCTGACCTTGTGGCGCAATGGTAGCGCGTCTGACTCCAGATCAGAAGGCTGCGTGTTCAAATCATGTCAAGGTCACAAATCCACATCTAATGGTTCTCTGACACCTTAAATGTAATGGCCTTCCACTTTGAGGTGATGTCAGACCTCTGTCCACAATATCCTCACAGTACAAACCCTAAGGGACAATGGCAACCTGTCTGATCCTTGATAAGTAGTTTCAAGCAATTAATGAGGAAATACCTTCTGCCCAAAGAACATCATGTGTTGCGTAAAGGCCTTCAAGTGCCACTCCAGCTTTCTATTACAGACATTATGTTATAGATCTCTGTGCTTTGAACGGTGTGAAATGTCAGTTATTATCCTTCCATCTAAAAAAAATGTTTAGCAGGCCTAGTTGTTGTCTATAAAGTGTCACTTAAGGTGGCAAATCTCAGACCTTGTGGCGCAACGGTAGCGCGTCTGACTCCAGATCAGAAGGTTGCGTGTTCAAATCACGTCAAGGTCAAACACCCACATCTGTCAGTAAATGAGAGCACTCCTTTGGGATATCTGAAAGGCAGCGGTCTTTTGGGTTGGCAATAACCCCTTCATGTCAGAGCAATGCATCACATCTTGGGCCAAACTTTCTGCACCTCTGCTGAGTCCTGCACCACTCCTGTGGCATCACTTTACAGCACCACTTTCCACTGAAACAACAGACTCTGTGGCGCAACGGTAGCGCGTCTGACTCCAGATCAGAAGGTTGCGTGTTCAAATCACGTCAGGGTCAAGCAACTTCAACTCTCCTTCATTGAGGGGGTGCTTTTGTCCGAAGATGATCCTAAAATCATCCACAATGACAATCCAACCAACCAAAGCCCCAGCATCTTCAAATCACACAATAATGCCTCTTTGTGAAAGTCTCTGGGTCTTTGTTCATTCATAGAGGTCACATGACCTGATTTCCACAACTGCAACGTTCACTGCTATCATCAAACACAACCTTACATACTTCTTTTATATAGAAGAATGTGATAGGCTATGCTTGAGTTGTTTCAGATCAGACATCAAACCACAGGCAGGTAGCAGCAGAAAGGAAAACAGATGTTCTTGGACAAAATGGGGCATAGATTTGGGAACAGAAAACCAAATGTAGAGCGAGTGGAGGTTAAATATTAACCTGGCTCCAATACAATACAGTTATTATTCTTCCATGGTCCATTATGTTAAAAAATACTGAGTAGGCCCAGTTGACCTATATAAAGTGTCATTTCAGCTTAAGAAAATAGACCTTGTGGTGCAACAGTAGCATGTCTGACTCCACACAAGTGTGCTTTTCATGCTCTGTTTCACATAAATGCTTAGCAGCCCCAGCTGACCACTTTTGCTCAGTTAATGTTTGAATCTGGAGTCAAAATGTCAGTGTTTGTCAGTACCATTACTGCCACAAATCCAGAGTTTGTGGTGCAACAACAGTGAATTAACTCCTGATCAGAAGGCTTGTGTATAAATATCATCCCTGGCAACCAGATGTACCTGAAAGTGACAACATTTGGATCACCTTCCCTCCCTCCGTTCAGCCACTCAATGAAATTAAAAACGTTCTCAATTCAAACACCATTTTAGAAACACCAAATTAGGAAATATCTCCTGTGCAAATAAACAAATAGTGATAATCTTTGAACTTGTATGCAGTCCCTCCTCAGTGCCATCACATCTAGACTGACACCTGACCTTGTGGCGCAATGGTAGCGCGTCTGACTCCAGATCAGAAGGTTGCGTGTTCAAATCACGTCAGGGTCAATGAACAAAAACTGAGCTGAGATTCACTGAGCTCTCTCTGTTTGACTGTGAGCCTTGTGGTTTACATGACATTAAGATGATTTGGATCTTGAATCCAGTTCACCATATATATACTATTCATAAGGAGGATGGACAAAACATGTTGCTGCTACTTCATATCCATATCTTCCTCTTTGTTTGATGTATCTGCAGACCTTTCTGACTATGTGAATTGCTACGCAAGACAGTGAAAAACAATTACCTCATGCTACTTATATGCATCTAGTCCAAGAAGCAGAAGACAACAGGAAGAGTGGCTCACCACAACATTATATAGCCAGGCACCCAAGGCCTCGGCTGTGGAAACACAAATGCACGCACACACACAGACACACACTCAGAGGGTAACTAAGAGGGAATAACATGCCTGGCATGAAGCTCTTCACTCAAAGTAAAGACAATAATTTAAGATGATCCCTGAATGGTGGCAAAAATAACAACAATGATAATCACACAGCAGCTTCAGCATTTTGACTCCACCCATGGACACGCACACACACACACACTCACAAACATACAGCAACACAAAAGACACTATAATAGTTTCAACATCCATCAAAATGTTCTGATATGAGCCTACATGCAAATCTCTCAACATCTCTTTCCTCCCCATTTAAGGGTACTAGCTCAACATACAAAGTGCAACAGATGCATATTGTGCTCTGGTGATAGTGCCATGAGAGGGAGGGAGTGTGAGTGATACACAAGAAGGGGTTGACATATTTATAGCCCCCAGAACTTAGACAGAAGGGAGGAGGAGAAAAAGGATGTGGGGGGTCAGAGAAGATAATGACAGACAGAGTGGGAATAAAGATAGACATTTATATTTAAAACCAGCTGTTTTGTGTTGAACGAGTAGATACATTGTTGTTGAAAAGCTCTGCTCGTCTTGTTTCACCATGTATCCGCTTTACATGTATACCTTTTGAACATTTCAAGTTATTATTTGGGAGACTGCAAGGTTGAAGGTTGACAAATAAAGATAGAGAGTGAAAAAATCTATTTGTGAAGAAGTTACAAATAATTTTTTGAACAGTTTTAAGTGAAGATGATCTCAAAATAGTACAAAGAAGTGACTGAAAATACTACAATTTCAGATCACTGAGCCATATTTCTATTAAGCACTTTTGACAATAACTCCCAGAAGTTTGGTGGCTTAGCCTGGTAAACTTGGTTTATAGAGAACGGGGTATCAGAAGTTATATGAGTGCTTACATGTCCTTACTGACAACAATAAGTCTACTTCTTTCCTTCATAATTTGGGATTTTAGTTTCAATTTAGGAACAAAAGTTTTCTTACTTAAAGTTAGATGAAGCTACAGCTGGGAGGCATTTAGCTTAGCTTAGCATAAACACTGGAAACAGGGGGAAACAGCTAGCCTGGCTGTATTTATGTGCTGGGCTGTGACTCTGCTGAGTGCGGTGACTTTCTAGGAAATCACTGACCAAGACAGAGTCATGCACATTTTTGGAAGGTGTTACTTGCAGATGGCCTAGACGGTTGTTTTCCTCTTTTTCTAGTCTTTCTGCTGAGCTACCGTCTCCTCGTTGTGCCACACAGTCATTACTTTAAAACTGACTGACCGACACCTGCACTCATTTGAACATACTAGCACTGAAAAACTGCATCCAAGTCATTTCAAATCATCATCAGAACATTTCATATTACTCTGAACCACAAGCATGTTAAAGAGGCTGCGTTCACCCACGTGTGTATTGCGCGTGTGTGTGTACAGCCACGGTTTCCACAGCAGACGCAGCTGTCTGGCCCGTTGGACTGTGCCTATGTCACTGTGACTCTATTTCAGGACCCTGTGTTGTTCAAAAGGTCAGATAAAGAAGCGTAGGAATCCTCACAAAGCAGAGGGTGGGGGTGTCGGGTGAACGGGGGTGAAGGCGGATATCCACAAACCGACACACGCATCACAGACGCAGGGCAGTGCTGACAGAGAGGGGGAGACTAGGAGGCAAAGTGGAGTAGTGAGACACAGAGGGAGACACTAAGAAAGGTTCCTGTGAAGAACAGTAACCTCTGACTGAATGAAAACTTTCCAGTGAAGAAAGAAGGGATCATTCAAGAGTCTGAATTCAAAAAGTAAAGTTTGACCTTTGATCCAGTGGAACATTTCTGGACATCATGAATGGAGAATCGTCCAGTCAGGAGACGTCTGGGTCTACAGAGACGACCACTCAGACTGACACCAACAACAACAACAACCAGGTCTGTTTTTACATTTTATATAAAATTGGAACAGATTCACCTTTTTTTTAAAAAAAAAAAACATGATGACTGCTGTAACTCTCTACCAGGAATAGGCAGCAAGTATATTTGTGGCCACGGCAGGTGTTGTGTTTAGACAGCAGGACAGAAGGCTCTGCTACACCTGTTCTTACTCCTGGTGGAAGAACGTAACACACAGAGACACACAAGTTATGCAAAGTAATGCTCATGCACGCACACAAACACACACGGTGCAGTTTCCTATTTCCTCTGATGAGTCACCTCTTCAAGACCTGACCTGGTGTGACTGTTCCTGCAGCCATGATACCAATATTTTACTGGACGTACATTTAAACATGATACCATGACTCTCTTCTATGAAAATACCACATGATGCCACAGTTCATTGAAACAAGATCTGAAATTGCTCAAGACTAAAAAAGACTAAAAATAAAAATAAATCACATGACCCCTAAAATGACCGATGGCACCTTTTCTTCCCCAGATTGATTATAACATATATATGATATCTAAATAGTTAAATGTAGAGAACAGCTCAAGATTTGATTTAGGATTGGTTATGGATTAAAAACGTTTAAATTGGGTTGAGGTCACTTGTATTTTAATTTTAGATTCAAGCCTGATTTTTAAAAAAAAGGCACATTTTCCATCTGAAAGTTTAACCCCTCAGTGGTGTTCAAATAAGTGAGATACTCAACAAATCCCAGAGAGGAGCTGCAGGTCTCACATTACATTATGCTCTGGAGCTGGAGGACCACGATATTCCCAGAGTAAAGTGTGGATACTAATTTTAATAAGACTTACATCATGTTACCTTTTTAAACAGAAGTTATCTTCTTAGTCACCAGATTAATTTAATCCTGTTAAAACAAAACTTACATTGATATAGCTGATATAGCTATATTGATATAGCTCTTCTTAGTCTGAGCAGAAAAACATTTATAATGTTTAAAAATATTCAAGATAAACACATAATCTTATCATCATTTAGAAAATATCTAGATAAAAATGTAATACATGTGCATTTTAGTCTCCTATTTAAGAGTTATCTAACTCCAAACTGAAACATCATTGTGGCCAAGTTCAAATCCCATTGAAAACAGACATTACACTTAGCTATTATACACACAATACAATTTTTAAAAAATGATATATTTTCTAGATATGTTGGCCTACATATGCATTTCCTAACAGATGAACCAGCTTAGTTATCATAGGGGTGGTTGGGTTAAATTTGAACACTAAAAAAGAAATGTAAAATTTAAAAACTACAAATAAATAAAGTCAAAACATTTGTCCAGAGATGAACAGGTTAGAAATTGAATTTATCATATTCATGTGTGTCAAAATACAAACATGAAATCAGCTTTCGATACATAACTAAATGATCTTATGTTGCTTGTGCTCCAGACAGGTCAGCCAGTGCTGGAGGAGAGTAAAGAGGCAGGAAAAGAGCCTCCAGCAGCAGAGACAGGGGGAGGTCAGGGGGTAATGGAGGTGGGGGAGAAGGGGGAGAAGGATTCAGCACCAGAACAGAGAGGAGGAGGAGAGGAGGAGACCAGCGGCAGAGATACCGACAAGCCCCAGACTCCTGCGTCAAAGTGCGCTGAAGGTGACGCTGAAGAGGCTGGACCTGATAAAGACAAAGTGTCCGCTGATGTTAATGTGAAGGATCCTGAACCGACAAGTGAAGGGAAAGATGGGAAGGAAGAGAGGGAGGAAGACAGGACAGGTGGGGGGGTGGAAGAAGTCAAGAGCTGTGAGACTGGGAAAGGTGGAGAGGAGATGAAGAGCGAAAAGAAAGAGGAAAAGAAGAGTGAAACAGAGGAAAAAGCAGATGGAGCAGAAAAAGATATGAATGAAAAAGCAGTCAAAGAGGCAGAGAAGAAAAAAGAGGGGCTGGATTTAGAGACGAAAGACAAAGGAAAGACTAAAGAGGTAGACAAGCAAGGGAAGCCCAAAAGGAAGAGTGGTCCTCCCTCATCTTCTCTCTCCCGACCAAGACCCTCTGCTCGCTCCATCAGGGCAGCCGCTAAAAACGACATCATTGCCAAATTCCAACAAGGTGCTCCAGAGTAAGTGACTGTATGACACCCAGCACCTCAGATAAAACATGGTCTGATGATGGCTTGATGATGTGCAATGTTGTGACATTTTTAGGACACCAATACCTCGCAACTTCAAGATTCAGAGGTCATCTGCGGCTGCGGGTACAGGAGCTTCCATCAAACAGAAGATGCTTCAGTGGTGTCGCAGCAAGACTCGCAACTATGAGGTGAAACTTTAACACATGTACCAACTTCCCACATTTGCAGGTAGATAAATAGGCATCGGTGCAGACATGCTTTGCTGCTGTCTTTTGAACTTTCAGGGTGTCAACATTGAAAACTTCTCATCATCCTGGAGCGACGGGCTGGCTTTCTGTGCTCTGATCCACCGGTTCTTTCCCGATGCTTTTGACTATAGCACCCTGAATCCAAAGGAGAGGAAGAAAAACTTCACTCTGGCCTTCCAAACTGCAGAGTATGAAGCATTTAATTCTTAAGACTTTGTTATTTAAGTTGCTCTAAAGGTCGTTAAGACCTTTAGAATTTTGTTTTGCAGCAACACACGTAAAAACAAAATATTAACTCAATAACAACAGAATAAGAAAACTGAAGACATACACATATTACACAATAAAAGGTTCCTGTAATAAAAGAAAATAAAAACAGCAAGCATAAGAGCAGACATAAAATGAAATACTATGCTGTGCTTGGATAATTAAAGCAGGTAGAATTAATATTTTCATAATAACAATCTGATAACAATGTAGAAACGGGCACCATTTATAATATTTCAGCCTTTGGACTGACAGAACCAAAGACAGAACAAAAAAAAAAAAAGACTGAATACTGGACATATATTCACCTGCTGGCCAATGAAAGAGATCCAAATGAGTGATAACATTGCTCTGTAACTGCTTGATGTATAAATAAGCAACTGTTTGACAACTTTTTTTAACACTGGCATGCCAGTGTTGTGCTCACAACTTGTTTCTGCTGCCCCCAAGTGGCTAATAATGGGTACTGTAGGTTTCATTGCCTTCACTGCACATAGGATAAATAAAAACTTGAACCTGTTGCACCTTATTTTCTCAACCTTGTATCTGATTAGAGGAAAAGACAACAAAGTAGTTTTATTGGAAGCAACTTTACATCAAATCTTCCAGTCAAAAGTCTGTCAGAGAAGGTTGCTGCTCACCAAACATTTTACTTGCCACTTGGATGATTTGATGAGTCCAGATTTGCACATATAAAATGAATGTCCCAACATCAAGAACTCTCTCTCTCTCCGTATGAGGAGTCATTATATGCCATTGCTTTCTCTCACCTCAGTCCTCTCCTTTCCTTCCCCCCTTGTGGCCTCACTCCCTGGCAGGTCCCTGGCCGACTGCTGCCCTCTGCTGGAAGTGGATGACATGATTATGATGGGCAACAACCCGGACCCCATGTGTGTGTTCACATACGTCCAGTCCCTCTGCCACAGCCTCTCCAAAATAGAGAAAGAGAGAAGGGACAAAGAAAAGGAAGAGAAGGAGAAGGCTGGTGATGCAGGAGAGGAGAAAGGAGAAGACGCGGCGGAGGACACATTACCAGAGAAGTCTGCTGAGAACGAGTCGATGGAGAGTCAGGAGGAGAAACAGGGAGATACTCCGGAGGTCGAGGGAGCAGAGGAGGGAGAAAATGCACCAAACAGCTGTGACATGCAGGGAGACGAGGGGGTGTTAGTTGAGGCAGAGTCCTAGAAAAACACTGAGGATGAACAGAAAGACTGAAAAGACCAAAATGATTGTTGATGGTTGCGGTGCTACAATGAGGAAGTCTTAGTTTGGTGTTGGATTGACTACAAGAGACAGGCCAAATGAAATGCTGGCAATGTGATGTAACAGCTGTATGTCTGAAAGTATATTAAGCTGTGTGGGTTTTTTTTCATTCACTGCCGTGTTGTTATATATGTTTTATTTTGGGCACATAAAGAAGAACTGTTAGGTCCCCCTAATTTGTGTTTGTGTTTATAGAAACATTTAATTAAATGATTGACTTGAAAGAAAGTTGTTTTACTCAGATGTTTTTCCTTAAAATATCTTACTTATTCCTCATTATTTTTCCAAGTAGATTAGCACTATTGACTCTGAGCCAACTGGGGCTTCTACAGTTTTTTCGCATGGCCTGTAAATAAGGCTGTTGTTGTTGTGCCTTGTTCAAGAGGTGATGTGAAGGCTATAAAGCAAAAGACCGCACCAACATTAAAATACCTTTTAAATAATAGGACTGACAGTTAGCAACAACTAAACACAAATAGAAAATAAAAGCTACATATGCTGCATGTTAAAAAAAAAAAAGTTAAGGTATAAAGGTATAAACATGCAACTAAATTAAGAATCTTGTCAGTGGTGGAGTTTGTACTTAGTGTCATTCAGATACTAAAATACAAGTGTTAGAAGTAAAAGACCTGCATAGAAAATGTTCTTTTAGTACAGGTATTTAGGTGAAATCATTAAATATATCTTAAATCATTTTAAGGTTTGGACTGTTAGTTGGGAAAAAATATTGTAAAAGTGTCACTTTAAACTGACTTAGTCAGCAGATTAATCAACTAATCACCAGATGCCGTCCAATACGAAATAGCTCCAAAATAACTCAACCTCATCAATACAGTAATACACATTAATAATAATCTGAATACTTCCTCAATTTCCACCAATTTGAGTTATCAGAATGAGAAACTTTATTAAAATAATGAATTATTGTTTCAAAATAATTAGTCAATATCTCAGTCATCATATTGTCAAAAGAACAAATCTGCGTCTCAAAATTGGTTTATTTTGCAAAATAATGACATCTTCTCGAAATAATGAGTTTGTGTAACAAAATATTGAATATCTAAAAAATAATGGGTTAACACTCATAATAATCTTATTTTTCCATCACACTGTGAGCAGGCTGAATCCAGCTGCCCCCGCTCTCCCGTACTTACGGTAAGCGGCGCCCTGCCAGCATTGAAAGGCCATTGTTTCATCTCCGGGCTGGAGCTAAGCTAACCCTCCGCTCCGCGTCGGTGTGTTTTTTCTTGACGTCTCTCGGCGGCGGCGAGCTGAATCATGTCCGCGGACGTGGCGCCGGGCGGCCTGGAGGCGCAGCTGCTGTCTATCATGGACGTGCTGGTGAAGGCGGCGGTGGCGGAGATCAGCCAGCTGTTCTCGGAGGGCTCCGCGTCGCTCCGGCTGCAGCTCTCGCAGAGCCTGAAGGAGAGCGAGGCGCTGCGGCTGCGGATGAAGGTGATGCGGAGCGAGCTCTTCTCCCTCCGGCTGCAGACCAGGAGCAACCGGCCGGCCAGCCGCTTCTCCCCCGGCAGAGCCGCCCTCCCCAAACCGCGGACCAAAGCGGCAGGTAACGAGGACTTTTATTTTGAAAGATACTTCAGACTGCAACAAAGTAACAGCTCGACCTCGCGCAAATGGTCTTGTTAAAAAAAAAACAACAAAAACAAACAAAATTAGTTCTTTTACTTGACTTAATTCGGTGCTTTAATTAGATTTAGGTAATGACAATTTGTAAAAAATACTCGAGCTCACGTGACAGTCATCACAACTTTTATGTTTGTTGCGTGAATGTAAGTGATTCACTTTACGCGTATTTTTTTAATATTCCAACAAAAGGAGACGATCAAAGCTAACCAGAACTTTCCATGTGTGCCCGATGTTTGGTTGCAGGGTTCAGGGTGTTACCCGAGTGGATGAGGGGGAGCACTCTGTGGGAGAAAATAGCAACACACACACACACACACACACACAAACACACACCAAACCCCAAGAACACGGACAGTGTTGTAAACATCATCAGTGGGTTTTTTGTCGAGCTGCCGTAAACAGTTTCTGTCCTGCTTGGAGAGGACCAGATGGCAGACAAATGTGAAATCAGTAAGAAAATAGTACAAAGTGTTAAACAGTAGAATCAGCTGACCTCAGTGGGGACAACTAATGAGCTCATCTATCAATATTAAATGAGATACTCTCAAGCTGAGGCGCGTCTCTCAAGCTCTTGCTGGCACGAAGACTGTAAGTTGTGAAGAAAAAACGATGAGAGAAAAGACTCATGAACGCAGTGAGATAGATTTTATGTGTCTGGTGTTAAACATATGATCGCTTGAGAGATTCAGACAAGTGATGCACCGTTTCCAGCTATTTAATGGAAAAAAAGATCCTGTGACTCATTAGAAACTTTCTCAAAATAATGACGCCCACACACATGCACACACACATACACACGCACCACAGTGCTGTCAACATTGTTAGTAACTCCTTTGTTGAACGGCCTGAAAGTGTTTGTGGCCTGTTTCAGGGGACCACATAACTAAAAATGCCTCACTGCGAAAGATCAGCATCAGTATTAGACTGAGACTTAAACAGCAGAATCAGCCAATCACAGTGAGCCAAATTAATGAGCTCATCTGTCAGTATTAAATGAGCTGGCTCAGAGAGTTGATTTCACAAAGATTAAGCAGAGATGCACCTCTCCAACTCTTGCTTCTCCCGCAAAGACTGCAACATATATAGACTAAATGATGATACCATCAGAGAGAAAAGATTCTCATGAATGCTCCGGTACAGATTTTACGTGTGTGGTGTTAAAAGTGTGATCACCAGAGCAATTTTTTAAAAACTGGTTAAACCCAAATCGTCTGCTCTCATTTATCACGGGAGTAGATTTGACAGTTTGGTTGGTGCCCCTGTCTTTTGGAGGTGTGTTGAGCCAGTTAGTCTGATGCTCAGCTTTCCACACGTGTGCACTAATTTCCCTGTAAAATGATCCAGAATTATCTACACAGAGTGAAAAATGTGGGAATGAGCATGAATTGACTTTCACAGCTCCTCTCCACTCTTGTGATGATGTTACCCGATCTAGCTCTGAACATTTCACACAGTACAAAATCTGACACGTACAGAAAACTTCATAAAACATGAAATACAATTTTGGGAAAACCAGGATTAATTGTTTTGATCAGTTGATCAGATCCATAAAACAAACCTCTTATTCACCTTAAATTCTATTAAAACTACATTGAAACCTTTTGTAATTTATTAACCACTGACATTGCTTCAATCATAAGAGCTCACCACAAGTTCACCAGACAAGTATCAAAAGCAAAACCCTGAATTTCAGTCAGCAAAACAGATTAGTCTCATCAGAACTTTGTTTATTTGGTGGTTCATGTGCATTTGATTGACATTTCCAGTGTTGCAGACAGTGACGGTACACATCTCCCTATCTATACTTCCCTTCTTCTCATCTGTCACCATCAATGGTTGTATTTTTCTTCCCTCTAGTTGTCATTAAGCCTCCAGCGGCTCAAAAGACTGTCGCGGAAGCTGCTTCTATTTCTCTAAACTCTGAGAACAAGACCTCCTCCACTGCCTGTCAAGTTAAGGTAAATGCAGTACAGGCAGTACATTTACTTTCATCAACCAACACTATGAAATCTTGTTTGCTCATATGCTGTAATCTTACTTGTTACCAGACAGATGTGGAGAGCCCAGATGTCATCCTGATCAAAGATGAAGACGACATTGGAGGATGTGGCCCAGCTGATGGTGAGGAGACTCAAGAGCCTGCAAGCCGTCCTCAATTATTAGATTAGATCATTGATTATCTGCCAGTATGTTTGCTAATGAAATATATGGCTCTTTTATGTGTTTGTGTTTGATTGGCACCAAGTAACTACCCACACATTACTTAGTACTGTTAGTTGCACAGAGTCATTGTTGGTTTAGCCTTTTCAGGAGATTTATGGACATGAATAATAAATAAGGAAACATATTGCAGAGAGTACACTTTTGTGTCTGTCACAGCTGAAGGAATATGATTTAACACTTGGAAATACGTGGGCCTGCCTCAGGCGGATTAGCTTCACTTAAAAAGTTAAATGTCTTATTTTTATAAAAGAATTACACTGCATATTTGGTGCTGTTATTTTGATAGAGAAATATCTTTTTATACAAGCTTGCCTTTTATATATTGATGTGTATGTTATGGTGGATGTCAATGAGAAGGCTTTCAAGGTGATTTATCACAACATAAAGTGGATCAAAATAGGACAACCATGACACAACCGTTTAACCAGCATTGGTTGATTCAGTTCGTGAGGAAGTGACAGAAATCACTGTACTTGTTATTTCAGTCAGCACTTCACAGTTACACTGACACTTTGCTGAAGCTACTTTTAGCTCTCTTCTTACATTTCACCATTTTTTTCACCAAGAGGTTTCAGACACACAAACCCTGATTTCTAATTAATAAGATATCATAAATAATGTTATTTTGTAATTTGTCTTTTTAGGTCAGGATGTCTTGGGAAACCACAGTTCACAGGATGTTGTTGCCACGGGGACTGAGAATTTAGATTCCCCCTGCCTGACAAATAATAACGAGGGACTGAGGATCGTGAGCGTTCACGGACGAGGAGAAGGGCCCCTGCAGGAGGCGAGCGACACCCTCTTCACTGTCACTGAGCTCCAGGCCTTTAGCTCTCTGTCTCCTGAACACAAAGTCAGTCATGACAGCCTCCTGAATTTCACCAGTGGTGCCAATGAACCGATGAGAGGGATGCAGGATAATGGTGTTGGGCTGGCAAGAAATCATTCCACTCAAATTACTCCAGTAGCATTAAATGCTGCACTGAAGGCACCAGTAGGTGGAGATGATGGTCAAGCAGGGCACTCCAGTCATGTGAGCCAGTTCCTCCAGCAGCAGAACATCTTCCCTCACGGCATGAACAAATCCTTGGACTGCAGCTTCTGTGGCGAGCACTTCCTCAACCGCGAGGACCTGATCTTACACCGAGTAAGCCACACAGGGGAGACGCCCGTCCTGTGTTCCTTTTGCGGCAAGTCGTTTGTCAACAAGACCACACTGAGCATCCACCTGCGCATTCACACGGGGGAGAAGCCGTACGCTTGCACGCAGTGCGGGAAGCGCTTCACGCAGAACGGCAGCCTGAAGATCCACCTGAGGACTCACTCCGGAGAGAAGCCGTACACCTGCAACCACTGCACCGCCAGCTTCAACAATCCCAGCAACCTGCGCAGGCACATGATCACGCACAACACCAACGGAGTGCTCTGATTGTGAAAGACACAGTGGTTTAATCTTAATGTGAATTTTTAGTTTTAGTTTTTCAGCATTTTGCTTTTACTGGAACTTATGCCACAGTGTGTGCGTGTGAAAATGGGATTTCTATGAACTTGTTCTTCAGTGCTTGTAGTTTTTCCACTGCACAAGGAACAAGAATATGATGAGATTTGTTCTAAGAATTCTAAGATAACCAGCAATAGTTAACCCCTCTCAAAAAAACTAAAATGCCTTTTTATTGTTTTCCCCAGACTTTTTTATACCTTCTACAAAGCAGTCAAACTTGGATGCCTCTTGTAATGCCTCATCCATCATTAATCATTAAATTCAATTATTTATTTATTCTTTTTACCTTGACATGACCAGGTTGGTATATTCTACAGTTATTGCTTGATGCTAGATAACTAATTATTCAGTCTGTAAACTAAATATTATCAGTGGCTCTCAGAGTTATCATGTTGTCTGAGAGATATTAATACAGAATATTTCCTATTGATAGTGGAGGAAAATGAGAGGGCTAAACGTGCAACAGATGCAGATTTAAAATTAAAAGAAACGGGCAAAATTGAAGTAAAGGAGAAACATTTTTAGGTTTGGGTGTGGAGGATGTGGATAAAATGTATTAATATAAATTTTAATTAAGTAAATACTCAAGTTGATCTATGATGTTTGATATCTCATTTTTAGTTTAGAAAAACGTGATGGTTTGTGTTTGGCTAATCCAGTGAATTAATTACCTGACAAATGAAGGTATTCACATTGAAGCCTTGGACATGCTGTACGTACATACGTACTGCCCATTAGTTTGCCCACATTGATCTAATGCAAACATAACAGGACAGCAGGAAATTGGTCTGGTAGGTTGGAATTTTTATTATTTCATGGTATATGTTGTGACATTGGCCACTATAAAAGACAATAAGAAGAGTTACAAGAGTGCGGATGTGAAGTGTCTCACTGTGTAAACTGTCTCATTTCACTTGACAAAAATGAAAAAATTCACAGACTGAATTTATGATTTGGTTTTTATCGATTTTAACATTACAGCTAAGTAAAAAAGTGTTTGACTTACTGTGCAGTGAGCTGCGTACCTGGCATTATTTGTGAATGTGTGTGTTAAATTTCAAAAGCAAACTACCTCCACTCTTTTGTCTGTTGCAGCTCTCTGTTCTTCTTTTACTTCCCAGATAGGTTCAGACTAGGCAATAATTAATTTAGTGTGGATTCTGTATGTGCTTTTTGTAAATTGGATATGAACATATCAATAAATGTTTTTTAAAAAAGAAAAAAAACAAAACATCTGACAAGTCTCTTTATCATTTTTGACCTCTAGAGTGCAACATTGTTTGTTGTTCTCGGTCATTATTGTGACTCAGGTTTACTCACACTGTAGCTCTGTTTGTGTGTGTGTGTGTGTGTGTGTGTGTGTGTGTGTGTGTGCAGGGGGGGCGCAAAAGGAAACTGTGGGAAATTCCTTGCTTTGTTCCTCTTTCCACCCTGCCTACACTGATGTATTGTATGTCAGGACTGGTCTGACTTTTATTTCACCTGAACACTTTAAAGTCTGAAATACATTAAAAACTTGAAAACCCTTTTCTAAATTACACTTTAAAATTTTACTTTTTGCTTAATAATTATTGTAAAAGCTGCTCATCTAAGCAAAAAAATGTGATGTTTGGGGTGTTTACAGTTGTGCAGTGATCACAAAATAGCTCAGTGATCATGCATGAATCATTTAAATGAAGTGACTGCAGAAGCTGCTCATGATCAGACCAGTTACTCATGCAGAGGATGTGATGGTCTGTCGTAGTGGGTTTTATGTGCCAATAGTGTTGTCGTGTTGGTGTGGAATGCTGCTGTTGTACTTCCCCAAGAAATGCTGCTTCCTCTCAGGCCATTGTTCTTGGGCAATCAATGAAATGACATCAGTGTGTGTATATGTGAGGGAGAGGGAGCGACAGGCTGAAAAAAATGGGAGGAGGGATGTGGGAGGTAGCTTACTTCTGCAAGAGTTAAAATCCCTTTAACCCTTAAGAGCCTTGGGCTATTTAGGCTGTTTGTGAATACTTTCATTTTGCTTTTAAAAAATATTAGGCATCTTCTTTTCAACACAACATAACCTATGTGACCTGACAATTATTTTTTTCACTTTGACATACAGTACTTGAACAACTGATGCCATTTGGACCTGGAAAGAATTAAACAGCCTCTTATACTCAGAGCTGTTATTTATTTTTCTGATCTTGGCAGGACAACAAAGGCTTCATTCCTTTTTCTTTGTCCTCTGAACACCTGCGTGGAAAACTGTGATAAACACCTTGATAACACCTCAGGCGGTCACACAAACCAACACACCATAACACAAACATCCACTGGGCCTGTAAATATTATACTTTCATTTTTAACAGACAGATGCATATACAGATAGTTTTTCCACATATAAATATAATTTCTGTCAAACACAAATCTATGCTTGCTGTATATTAAACTGAACATACTATACTATCATATCATAAGTGTGTGTGAAACTGTTATCCTTTTTTTAAACTACATGGATGTTATTTCTGCTAATTCCCTAACCTTTCGCACATTGCCTGTAAATGCACACCTGATCATCAAAGCTGATTCAGATTGAGATAAGAAAGCGGAAGTGAGGGTGCGCCGTCTTTACGGTAAAGCCGCCCCTTGGCCCCGCCCTCTCTTTGATAGAAAACTCGGTGATGTCGCCGCGTCGTTAACGAGCTTGACCCAGAACCGGAGGGAAGGAGGGGAAAAGAGGGGAGAAAACACCAACAAAAAACATTGGACTAGCCTGGAAGCGGTCCTGGCAGACTTTCCACGAGAAGGTGAGTCTATAAATATCTATAAATAACAGCTGTTGCGTTTTTTCTTTTCAGCACATATAGCGGTCGCACTGCAGTGTTGGCAAGGAGTGGTCATCGATAGCAGCTAGGCTAACGTTAGCCAGCGGTGCTAACGCTGATAAAAGTTAGCTCCTCTCTCTTCTCAGCTGCACACAGAGCACTCTGCTAAAACTCAATAAAAACGGAGTCACTTATGATTGCTGATAAAACAGGGAGGGGGTCTTAATGTGGTTAAAGTCAGCCCAAAAGCAGCTCCAGTTGGCTAATCTGTGCTAAAGCTAGCCTGGACGTTGGCAGCGCTCTGTCGGGCTGCTATGTGGGTTATTGTGATGCTAACGCAGCAGGACAGACAAACCAGGTCACACCGGGTGCGCAGCGAGCATCCGAGCCAACTGGGCTGATTTGATCATCTCCCAGCGTTGTCATGTACTTTGTTGTCAGCAGAGTTAGCAGCCCGGCAGCCAAAGTCTTTGTTCGTGTGAGTCGTTTTTTATTATATATATATTTCCACGTTTCATTTTCGCTGCTGCCTCTGTGTGTTGTGGTTAACTCACCCGTCCTGCCCTACATCTATTATATTAGGTTAGCAAATCAATTCATGTTAGCCTCTGGGGCTTTACTACATCAAGGGGAAACGCTTTTTTAAGGGAGGGGGGGTATATATAACCTGATACGACCGAGGGTCCGATTGGGTTTGATATACATTCATTTAGTCAGACTTCTGTCTCGTTTTTAAGCGTCTTTCTGTCGGAAGCAGTTTTATCAGAGTAAGCAGATAAGTAGATTTCATCACGTCCACGATTATTGTTGTTGAAGAGCCCCACAGTGTATTTTAAGGTAATAGGAAACCCTGCCACTTGTTTGGCAGGTTTGTGTATTTGGATCTGTGTGGGGTTTTTTTAAAGGGTGGTGGTCTCCTGGTTGTAGTTTCACTCACACATGCTGGCGGTGTTAAAGTTTTTTCTGCTGGTGAACCTGTTGGGTTGGTCCTGTGTGAACTTGTTTTGGTTGGGTGGGGATAACTGTCAGCTTGTACAGCCTGAGCGAGTAAACCATCTTGTCCCTTATAAATATTGGGTTGCATACAGGCACATTTTACATTTTAATAGCACTGTCCTGGTTTATGTGTACACAGTTTGTCTGGGTGTGTTGATATTACCAGGTCATGAATAAAGCTGATTTAAAATGCTGCAGGTGCCACCACTAATAACACCCATTAACACCTACATACCGACCTTTCTTGACTGCTGGTGTCTCCCAGTAATTGTCTGATTGTTGATTCATGCTCCCAACGCCAACTGCAATTGTGTCTGCTCTTTTGAGGTGTTCAGGTTAATCCACAGAGGGCCTAACGTGTGTGTGTGTCTGTGTGTACGTCTGTGCGTGCATGTTCACATTGTGTATGTGTACGTGTGTTAAGAGGTAAGTGGATTAGTGAGCTAAAGCTTCAATCCCATTACAAGCCACGCTCGGCTTAAATCGGCGCTGGTGGCATCACGCTGACTTTTATCAGCCAACTGCAGTGCGAGTTACCTTAAGATACGGCAACAGATGTGTGTTTTTGACTGCAAAAGTCTACACGTGTCAGCAGGAGGACATGCTGTTGGCAGCAGGTGTAGACGCTTATTGCATTAACCCGAGTTTCATTAAGTCCACAAAAGGCTGCATTGTCGGTTACTTGCGCGTATGATCACAGATGTCTTCTGACAGGGTCGAGTGAGTCATGCCGACTGATGGCTGCACAATCAGATGGAGATATGTGAATGTGACTCGTGGTGTGTCAGGGCTAAATCAGATGTTTGACGAGTGTGTGTGTTTTTGACCTCGAGGCACTGTTCTTGACATTTTGACCATTAGTTCCTGTCATGTTTTGAAACGTGTTATTTCTCATACAAAGTCCATATGACTGAAGGATGCATGTATGACAAAAAATGATTCATTCCGTTCTTAGTTTTGTAATTAATTTCCATTATTTTGTTGAAAGATATAGTGCTTTTTTTCTTGTAGTAGTCTACTTGAACATCATTTGTAATTTTAAGATAGAAAATACATAAGCAATGGATGAATATTTTCATTTTAAAATAATGCAGGTCATAGTTTCGATAATTTCCCAGACCCCAAGTGAATTTCATTTTCATTTTTAGGAACATCCCCTAACAATAAAATAATCAATTAACTATCACAGATGAGTAAGAAAAAACACACATTTCATACATAGTGGAACCACTTAATTTTTTTGTCTTTTTGTTTAAAGAAATGAATAATATAATTATTCCGATTACTAAGATTATGATTTGAGCTGATAATTGAGTAATTTTTCAGTATATGAGGAATCAGTGTTTAAATGATGGGAACAAACCAAAATATAGAAGCTTATTATTCAAAAAATATGATTCATAACAGAGATTGCTTAAAGACTTGTGGAACAGAAAACAGTGGATAGAAAATAATATTAGCAAAACGGGAAGTGGTTTGTGGTCTCATGATAAACATATCGATCATGGGGGATTTTCACCACAAAAACCTGTAATGATTGTTGGAGGAAGACAACCATCAGTAGGCGGTTTATTTAAGTGCACATCCAATAGGCTCTCATGGTTTGAGTATGTGCACATCTGTTGAGGAAAATGGTTTTTGGTCAGCATAAGTAGCCACCGCGTCCCTTTTTACTCCTCTCTGATGTCGAATCCATAACATCCTGTTTCTCAGGAAGTGGGCGAGAGGGGAAAGGGGAGGGGAATGGTGATAGGACCGTGCTGATTGTTTTCATTGTTCAACGAAACTCATGGCTGACTTTCAAGGCCAAAACTAACAGCTGTGCAAGAGGGAGAAGTGTGGAGGACAGGAGTCACGAGTGTGTGTGTGTGTGTGTGTGTGTGTGTGTGTGTGTGTGTGTGTGTGTGTGTGTGTGTGTGTGTGTGTGTGTGTGACACGTACACGACCCCACCAGGCGCATATGAACGCAGATGCACTTGGTTGTTTCCAATGATGTCCTCCGCGCTTTCTTGACTCTTTTCACACTTGCGTTCGTGTTCTCGGTTGCACAAACTTCTTATTGTTCCACCAACCTCCCGGACTGACAGCTGCAAATTCCCTCCCTTGGCTGTGGTTAAAACACACACACACACACACAGAAACACACACTAGGAATCACATTCCCATGTACACTTGCCAAGAAATATCAATCACAGTTTATAATTGTTCTTGTATAGAGGCCAGTTGCACTCATTAGTGAAATGATAGCACGCTACATGTTAACAATGACAAGATGAGGAACAAGACAGTGTTTACATGTGGCATAATATATGGAAATTTGCCAGATGAGAGGAGATTTGGCTAAATGGCTCGCGTGTCTTTGTTTGGGTAATACAGGCGGTGATACTACAGCAAACAAAGATCCCCGAGAGGTTATTATCCAGTGTTCTGCTAAGGTCATTCATACAGTAGATGAGTGGGTCGGCTGTTGTGCTGAATTGGCAAGAGACAATGCGAGGAATGCAAGATTAGCTTTTATCTTGTATTCAGGGCTCTTTTCTTTATCTAACCGCCCCTTCCTTTTTTCGCTTTAGTTTACCCTCTCATTCCCCCCGAAACACTGCCAGTCTCTTTATTTGTTTGCATCTCTCTCTATCTCTCTCTCTCTCTCTCTGTCTGTCTGTCTGTCTGCCTGACTGTGGCGGATGATATCAGCCCTGTCCTGGCTATGACCATATATAGGCATGTGTGGTACAGGACAGCAGTGTGTGATTTGCTCAGGTGGGAGGTTACGGCTTCGGGGCGCCACAGCCTCTAAGCAAAAGATAGTGTGTGTGTGTGAGTGTGTGTGTGTGTGTGTGTGTGTGTGTGTGTGTGTGTGTGTGACATCATGTCTTCCTGTCAGTCGGCCTTATCCCACATGCAAATCCTGGTTTTAGTTTTACAAATTCCTTTGTGTTGTGAAATTCACTTCAGCCACTCCTCATTTTCTCATCAGGCCATCCCACTTTCCTCCCTCTTTTTCCCACACTGGGCACACCCCAAGCTGGGATTTTTTTAAAATAAGCAAAGTCATGTACGTGTGTGTTAGTCATTCATTTGACAGACGTAAAGGAACAGATGCAGCCTCTGCAGACTTTGCTTTACAGGGGTGTCGTAATATTCTGTCTATCAAACTGTGATATCATCATGTCTGTCTGTTCTTTCTTTTTTTTTGTTTGCACAATGCTGGTGAAACTGTGAGTCAGTCGCCCCCATCTCTCCTCTGGAGCTCATTACACCTATGCTTTTTGTTTGTACTTGTTAAGACTCTACCTGTTGTCACACAAACACCTGCTCCTCAGATAAATGCAGATTTCTGTTTGTTCGCTGCAAATTAGCTGTAGATGTAGACTGCAGAAGAGTGTGTCTGTGCATGTTGGCCAGACAGAGAGAGACATTGAGAAACTGAAATTTGGTCTCCCCCCACTACCTTGTCTAACCGGTCGGCCAGGTGTGTGTGTGTGTGTGTGTGTGTGTGGTTTAGTCTGGGTTTATCCACCTTTCAAAGGGCTGTTTGGGAGACGGGCTGCTGCAGCAGAGGGTGTATTAACAGATAAGAGGATCTGAGTCTCCACTTGTTTGGCTCTGATATAACAATGTCTTTCTCTCAGAGCACACACACATAACAAAGAGACGTAGGGGGAGGGATGAAAGGCAGTTTAGTCAAGAGAGCAAGAGCAGCGAACTGGCATAGTTGGGCCAGAGGTAGATGAAGACTGATTGGAGAGGAAAGGCTGGAAAAAAAAGGAGAAAAAAAGACATGGGGGAACTGGAAAGAAAGGGATGATTTTATACGAGAACTTATGGTTCCTGAAGAATGTTGCTAGCTCTGAAACCCTTTTTCTCTTTATGCTGATAGTTGATGTTCTGTGGCCCAGAAAGAGCTGCAGATTGGTCAACTTCCTGCAGCTCTCTGCCATGCACAGGCCAAATGCTGAGTAAATACAGGGTGTGTCTAAAGGCTGGAGCTACTGTATGTCTCTGTCTCTCGCTCTGTTTTTCTGCTCACAGAGCAAACACAGCCTCGTTGACACACTTGTACGGTATTCTCACAATGTTGCTATTTTTCAAACAGAGGTGCCTTCACTAAAACATCTCTCCCTATTTTCCTTTTCTTTCCACCTCTTCACCTTTCTCTCTCTGCAGTTCATTCCTCCCTGTTTCTGGGTTTGGTGGTTCGGTGATCTTCCTTCCCATGAGCAACTAGAGCTCAACCTCTGACCTTGGTGTGATCTCTCACCTCTACTTCCAAACCACGCCCGCTGGTGAAGGTGTGTATTCTGATTTTTTTCTTCTTCTCTGAAACGAGTGTTGACAATACGTCTTTGTTGTTATGTGTATGTGTGTTCTGCTTTGTGCTGAAAGAGAAGTGTGCAGTTCTCTTTAGGTCGAGTGTCGTGGTGTTAAACTTCCTCCAACCAGTATGATGCGTTTGTCTCTTCATTTAAACAGTCATCTTTGTTTGACTGTTTGACTTGTATCATGATGAATTAGGCTGTGGATGTATGGCTAAAATAATTAATGCAAAACAGAATAAAATAACCAGGGGCTTTCAATTCACAATGTGTGAAAAAGCAAGTTTTTTTGTTTTCCCCATGATACTGTAAGCCAAAATTTGAGTCTTGAACTTCTGCAACAGAATTGTATGTCCACGAAATAAAGGTATATGCAAGTGAGACACCCGATACAAATACCTCAATGCTGTTTTGCAAAGCCCACACACTGCGGAAGATTTATTCAAAGATCCTTGTTTTTGTTATGCCTTCATGCATGTGTTGGATGGTAACATGTTTATTGATCTGCATGCGGGGGGAGTGCTCATATTGACTAATTTAATATTCCAATAACTGTCTCGATATGTTGGAGTGTTTATGATCAATGTGATAACAAGGATTTTTAAAGACCAGCGCCTCTCATCGTTGCAACCCCCTCCTGCAGCGTTTGTATCAGACTGTGAAATTTACACAGTTTCACTCTAATTATTTCACTGTTGCATTCGCAGTTGGCAGTGATGCACTCAATGCAGAGTAGACGTGGTTGGTTGAAGTCTCTCTGGAGAAAACCATGAATGAATGAGTCATTACATCATTACAGGTTTTCAAAAGAATAAGCATTGGAAACGAGAATCCTGAGTAATCGTGGAGGACGTGTTCATGTCTGATTTCCAACGAAACGTTTTCTTACAGTATTGACTACAGAAGAAAGAATTCACTGTTTTGCAATACCTACAGTGCCCATAGTTTTCCAAGAAAGAAATTTCTGCCTTAATAATGAACGAAAATCTTTCAGCAGATGAATCAGGTTACTCTTCCCCCTTGATATCAGCCCAAAAAACCCACTCCACTGTGTTTAGCTAGAGTCTATGTAGAGAGGTGTGTCTTATATTTTCGTTAGAGAGCACCCACCCCTATCTGCGCTGTAGTGTGTACAAGGCTGTATGTTTGTGTGTAACGCCCCCTCCCTCTTTCCCCATGGGGCCCGTGTAGTGTGTATGGAGCAGTGTGAGAGCGCAGCGGCTCTGCTGGAGTCTGTCAGGGAGCAGGAGGTGCAGTTTGAACAGCTGACCCGGGCGCTAGAGGAGGAGAGGAGGAGAGTGGGCCTCCCCGCCACCAGCCCCTCGGCCCTGGGTCGCCCCCTCCCTCACACACAGGTAACATACCCAAGGAGAATCTCTCGAAGCCGTCCACAGCCCCCATTTTTCACTTAACATGGATCGTCATTTCCTCCATCTGATCCTCTGAAGTATTCTCCATCCATCCATCCCTTCTCCGTCTCCGTCTTCTCTCCACCAGTGTTCGGCGAGTTTATGTCTGCGTACGTCTTTGTGTGTCATCATTAAATATTTATCTGTCTTTACTCTTATCTCGTAAGTTCATCTGTCTGTTAGCCCTCATACGAAGGATCAGTACCTGCCTGCACATACTTAACATGCCTGAAACAAACCTCATCACACACTTGCAGCATGCCTCCACTGTCACTCACCGGATGTTCACCTTTCACCAGCCCCTACAGTGGAATCTCAGTTATTTTCCTGTCTGTCCGAGCATGTCATGTTATTGAATGTGGTCATCTGTCGTGCATGCGTCACACAGCTATGCATCCTGTGTGGTTTCTGTGTGGTCTCCTCATGAATGATTTCATTTAATTTTCATGTTCATATATTTTAATCTAAGTACTTTATCGAGCAACTGAATGAATTACTGCTGTTGTTCCTGCTGTATATTTAGTTATCATTTACATGCAATTATCCATAGTATATTAATTATCCACAAAACTGCAAGTTTCTTGATGAAGAGCCCAAACTGATGTCTTCAAATAGCTTGTTTTGTCCAGTTGACAGCTGACAGGTATTCAAATACTCTTAAAGAAGAAACCCCATAAACATCCACATTTGAACATTAAGAAACAATAATTTTTTTTGGCTTTAAAACTGACATAAATCATGATACATCTGTTTTGAAGGTGAATATCAGCTGAGCTGTCTCAACAGTTTTAATACCTTCACTTTGTAGTGTTATTTGCAGATTTGATTATCAGGTGGTAACCTGGCCTGCCTGGTGCCTGTAGGCTTGGGAGAGCAATTAAAGAAGAGCCATTATCATGTTGCTCTCAGGTGACACCAGTGATGAGGCAGCTTTCAGAGCATGGCTTTTTAAGCATTTGTACATTGACTGAGCAGAATAGTTTTAAAGGTGTACTTAAATATCTGCCTTCCTTTTAGGGCTTCCTGACATACATTAGATGTAATGTTTTGTCTCTTTGAATCCATGGAGCCACCACACACTTTGATTAGATAGTAGCTGGAGGATGAAGGCTAAGAAAGCACAGTTTTGGCCTTGTGCCACTTCTGTGTGTTCTGTTTGTGAAAACATTTGTCATGATGAAGAGAGTTTTGCTTTGCCTGACTCTTAGCATTTCTCCAGGACCCTGACAGACTTATTGGTAAATGAGGTGGTATTTTAGGAAGACCAGCAGGAAAGGAAGTGTGCCCTTCTTGTTATAAAGGCACAGTTTGCACTTCCCGTTGCTTTTTGATAACAGCCCTGCCTCCTGGTGGACGTAATATAAAATACAGTTTGACATACTACTGCAAATGAAGTGAAATGTTTGATAACATTCATAACATCTTTTCCGTTAGTCATTGGTAACACAAAATAACTAAAACTTGGTAACTCTTTGTGGTTGGTCGTTTTTGGAGGAAGCTGTCCAGAGTAGCACAATTCTGCAATTCTGAGTTCACATGATTCAGCTCGAGGCCTTTCCTGATATCTGGGGCAGTGACATTGCATAAAAGTGGGTTGTTGCTCGGGATTAGGTAGAAAGTGTCCAACTCAAACAGTGTGACAGTCATTGATTATGCAAGAGGGTGAAGCAGGCAGAAGTATAGTGATGAGCGGCTGCACTCCAAAATGTCCTCTCTCATGTCTGGCAGTGATTCACAGACCACCACAAACATGCAGGGATGTTCATTTGTCAGCAACGAATGTGCTTCTGCAGCATTAATGTCGTCTGGGTGGTTGTAAGAAAGAAGACAGCACTGGCTCCTGGGAATCATGCCTTTGCGCTCACATCTGTCTTTCTCTTTCATCCCAGAACGGGCGTTTAGGGGATGCAGACATAGAACGACTGAAACTGACTGACTCGTACATAAACGGCACACAGGTATGTATATGTAAATTTAACTGTTTTTATTTAATGTACACATTAAGTCTCAGTATTTTTAAAAATATAAATGTGTGGCGTCTCTGCTACAGTTCAGAATGGTCGACCCCGCACACGGAGCTCTAGATGAGAGCTACACACCAGAGGACGACTCCCAGGAAGTGCACTCAGTCTTTTCTGAAGAGGGAACCACACGACGGGATAATGGGGTATGTGATGATCGTTTGTTAGATTTGTTCGATGTCGAACTGTCTTAAACTGCACTTTATTTAACATATAACATATTTGGATAACACAGTCCCATCTCACTCTCTCTCAGATGAAGAAACCAATCTCCCGTACAGTCCTGCCCTCTGACTCCATGTCCATTGATGGAGGCTTGTCAGTGTCTGGAATGGGTGGCTATAGTGCCACACTGGACCGCCCATACAGGCAGCCTGGTGCAGGAGACTACCCCACGGCCACAGTGCCCAGAAACTACCACTACGGGCCTGTAGGGGGTTATGATGACTACCGAGGAGGCCCACCGTCAGAGGCCTACACTAGCCTGAGCAGGGGCTCACACATGGACGACCGCTACAGGTGAAAGACCCCTGCAGAGAGGAGGGCTGTGAATATTGTCTTGACCATCACATTTAATTAATAAGAAATTTGGAAACAGTTTTTTTGTGGGACAGTTCATCCTCATGTGCCACACTATAAATTCACAGAAAGTTAATTAATACATTATCTGTCTGTGAATCATGTAAAACAGAAGTTTAGTTCTCATAGATCAGAACCTGCACTTGTAGGTCATACACAACAGAAAAAAACACCTGAACAAATTATAGAGCCAAATGAAATGTGCTGTAATGTTCAAATTGACTTTAAGTATTAGAAGAAATTAGAAGAATAAGAAATTAGTTTCTCTGAAAGGAACTTATGTTTACTCTTTCTTATGCATTTCTGTCCTCAGGCCAGTGGATGGCTACAGGACCCTGGACTCTGGCTACAGAGCCCCAAGCCGCCAGCAGCTCGACCCGTATGCAGCACAGCCCCAAGTGAGCCGGGGAATGAGGGCCCTGGGCTCAGCGTTGGAAATGCGTTATGGCCACGGCCACTACGGTCTGGAGGATGACCAGCGCAGTGTGGGATATGATGACTATGGCATGGGGCCTCCACCCATGCATCCTGGAGGCTATGGGACCATGCCACGCCTGGGGGCTGGCCCCGGGGGTATGGACCGACGAAGACTCAGGTAAAGCACAAAGACTGTGCTGTCACATCACACTTCAATCACTTCAATCAGACAATGTATGAGTCCAAAATACTTGATCAACACTCTGAACAACCATCTCCCTTTTATCTCTGCGGCATGCAGAAGCTGTGAGGATACTTTGGACGGTGACATGGGGGGAGGTGACCCGTATGCCTGGGGTGTTCCCATGACAATGGAGAGGGGCAGCATGGCGTCACTGGACAGCACACTGAGGAAGGGTCCTCCCACTTCATGGAGGCAGCCGGAGCTGCCGGAGGTCATCGCCATGTTGAACTACCGTCTGGACCCTGTGAAGACCAACGCCGCAGCCTTCCTCCAGCATCTCACGTTCAAAAACGATAAGGTGAAACAGTGGTCACCTGCAAAAGCTCAATAACCATAGAAAATTCCTTGATGTGAAATTGATCATTTTTTGTTTTTAGGTTAAATCAGAGGTGCGTCGCCTGAAGGGAATCCCAGCATTGGTGTCAATGCTGGACCACCCCAGCAAGGAGGTTCACCACTCGGCCTGTGGGGCGCTCAAGAACATTTCATACGGACGAGACCAAGACAACAAGATTGCCATCAAGAACTGCGATGGAGTGCCCGCTCTGGTCAGGTTACTGAGAAAAACTCATGACCAGGACCTAACTGACACTATCACAGGTATTAACAGCATAGGATGCTTGTATTTTTTGCCGTAGTTTCTAGATTATAGTCCTGCACTATAGTTTCAGGTTAGTCTAACCCTACACCTTCATGCACTGATTATAATTCCATTATTATAATGGACAAACTGTCTCGTACTATAATCGTAATTATAGTAACAGTATTTATTGTAACGTCTCAGGCACCTTGTGGAACCTCTCATCACACGACTCTGTAAAGATGGAGATTGTGGACCACGCCCTGCACGCACTAGCTGACGAGGTGGTTGTTCCTCACTCCGGCTGGGAGAGAGGGACCAACGGAGGGGAGGAGAGCTGCAAACCACGCCATCTGGAGTGGGAGACCGCCTTGACCAACACTGCTGGCTGCCTTAGGTATGCAATGGATCAATGGATAAAAAGAAGAGAGAGTCCATGGAAGAGAAAGAGAGACTTTTATTTTGAGAAGAAAACATGCAATTATGTGCTTAACTTGTCCCTCTCTCCAACAGAAATGTGAGTTCAGAGCGCAGCGAGGCCAGGCGAAAGCTGAGAGAATGCACAGGATTGGTCGATTCACTCATGTACATCGTCCAGTCACAGATCAACCGCAAAGATGTTGATAATAAGGTATCTGTTTGCTCAAGGATCATGGCTGATTTTATATTAACTAAGCACCTTCCTTCCTCTGTCTCCTTCTTTTAACCATGTTGTGCCTTTTTTTCTCTTCCTGCAGTTGGTGGAGAACTGTGTCTGCCTCCTGAGGAATCTCTCCTATCACGTTCACCGCGAAGTCCCTGGCTGCGAGCGCTATGCAGAGACCACTCCCCTCAGCCAGGGGCCAGGTCCCGCCAACAAAGGTGGCTGTTTTGGCTCTCGAAAGGGCAAAGGTCAGTCTCAGGCGGCTGTTACAGCTTAGAGTTACACTGTGTGCGATGTTGGCTGTTGAAAGATGGGTAGCTGCTGGTGGCTTTGAGCTTGTCGGTGGCGGAAACACCTGTCGCTGATTTTCACACTCTTACCACTATTTACCCTCCTTCTCTTCCTCTTTCTCTCTCTCCTCCCTGCTTCCTCTTACCATTCCCCAATCTTTCTTCCCACACTCCTTCACTTCCTCCTTTCTCTGCTATATTTAGATGAGTGGTTTTCCAAAGGTAAGACTTTCCACTTGGTGTTCTTGTGAACTTTTTGACTTCTTGGTCATCGCTCATTTTACTAATGCAGGATAACATCTCACTTGAGAAATAAGAATGTCTGATAATGTTGTATTCATATCCGATCCACAAGCATGCTCATCTGATGACACGCAAACAACAATGCATGTTCACAGTGCTTGTTCACTGGTTGCATGTTTCACTTGACATCGTACCACAGTAGAAGACTGCGGATAACTCACCACTCATCTCAACCAACTCCACATAATCCGTCTTTCTTCTTCAGTTCAATCTCTCATGATCTCTCTGTTTCTTTTTTATTCGATATGTTGCTGCAGGAAAGAGGGATGGAGATGACGGCAGTGGAGATCAGGTTGACATTCCAAAGAGGACAACACCAGCCAAAGGTATTCGCATCTCTCTCCCCTTCAAATCATTTCAATAGAATTGATCAGTTTAGCTTATATAATACATGTGTCATGCTTATACACTGACATCCTTATATCTCCTCGTCCTGCTGCTAACAAACTGTATTTGCTACTGCTTAACATTAAGATTCATTTTCCTGTTAAACGTTGAGATGTAGACTAAGTTCAGTCTGTTCAGTCATACAAAAAAGCAGTTTGGGCTTAGTTTGAAAATGTTCTAAATACCTGGACTATCTGGTAGATGTAGCTTCTGGTGTGGGATTTAGTCAGAATCCAGGACAAGTTAATTAGACTGTAAAGTTCAATTAACACCTCTCCTTGTGTCGACTTCAGGTTACGAGCTCCTGTTCCAACCAGAAGTGGTTCGTGTTTACACGTCGCTGCTCCGAGAGAGCAAGAACCCCTCTGTGCTGGAGGCTGCTGCCGGTGCCATCCAGAACCTGTGTGCCGGCCGATGGACCGTTAGTACCATTTATTAAATACCTGAAACTCTGTGGCTCATATATGAGATATATATCAAATATGTATATGAAATGTTTTCAGGTGAAGGCAATTGCTTCACTTGTAAAGTTGATAAAAAGAAACATCTGTCATTGTGAAATGATTACTCTTCTCTCTCTTTGTTCTTCAGTATGGCCGATATATCCGGGCCACTGTGCGTCTGGAGAAGGGTCTTCCCATGATGGCAGAGCTGCTGGCTCACGGCAATGACCGTGTGGTTAGGGCAATGTCCGGAGCCTTGAGAAACCTGGCAATCGACAACCGTAACTGTGAACTGCTCGGTAACCATTTTTGATGGTGTATCCAAATCAGCTTCAGAGCTCTCCAACAATATTGGCTTCTCCTTTGCTGGATATTTATTCTGAATTCCACATTGGATGATCTTTGGCAAGCGAAGGCATATTTGTGGATTTTGGATGTTTGCATATATATCGCTTCAGATAGATTTTCTTACCTCTTTGTGTTTCTCCGCAGGTTTACATGCAGTGCCTCACCTTGTGGCCAACCTGCCTGGAGGCCAGAGTCAGTCTGGGCGCCCTCTGTCAGAGGAGACGGTGGTGTCCGTGCTCAGCACACTTGCTGAGGTGCTAGGCAATAGTTTGGAGGCAGCGAAGACCCTCCGAGCTTCACAAGGCATTGAGAGGCTGGTGCTGATCAATAAAGATGGGTAAGTGTGTGGAGGGGGGGTTAAAATGGTACTTTGAGTGTGCTTTTAATATTTCTTGCTATAATTGCAGTTATATGTACATATACAAATGATTTTTATGATAATAAGATATTTTAAGCACTTTTGTAAGCCATATCTTACCAGATATGAGCCAGAAGCAAATGCGCAGAGAAGCCTGAATGTCTTTCAGAAGCAATGTTGATTTAATTGAAATTATTTGGTGTCAACATCAAATAACTATTTAGCTTTTTGTGCTGGATTTAGCTGTTTAATTCTGTCCTCGTTTTTGTTGTACAGTAAACGCTCTGAGCGTGAAGTGCGGGGGGCTGGCCAGGTGCTGCAGCTCGTCTGGGCCCACAAAGAGCTGCGCCGGCCTCTTGAGAAAGACGGCTGGAAAAAGACGGACTTCATGGTCAACCTCAACCCCAACGCCAGCACCACCAACGGCCCAAGCACCAGAGCCAACGGCACCTATGAAGACAGCACCACACCACTGCTGGACAGAGGTCAGTGTGCGGGGAAAAACATTCAAGCTTTAAACCCAGATTTGAAAAATGTAATGAAGTAAAACTGAGTTTATAAAGAACATGTCTAAAAAGGCTCGCTTTACTTTCTAACAGTAATAGTTATTTGTCTATTTTCTATACACATATATGAAGCTGATTTTGTGTAACGTGACTGTTTTGCCTCATTTTAGGGGAGAAGAGGGACATGATTCCACTAAATGATCTTGGCCCTGGTTAGTACATTCTGATCATCAGTGCTTTTTTTCTGTTAAAGAAAATTTATTTTTAAGATGATGATGTATGCTTTTTAAAATTTCTCATCCCTGTCATCTCTGGCTTTCTCAGAGGCCTACTCAACACTGGACCAGAGGGAGAGGAGACACACTCTGGATGAAACCACAGACACTTTACCGGTACTTTTTATATCCTTCACTCTCTCTCTCTTACACACACACCCATTCCCTGGTTGGATTGCTCACTTAACTACACTAACCCTAAAATTCCTGCACTACTATGAGTATGTCCTGACTTTAACCTTTTTTTCCTTTTGGCAGCCTTTTCAAACTTCACAATTACTGACACTTTTATTTTCTCACACTCACTCCTTCTTCTCTCTCTCTCTTTCTCTGGTGGTCTCTCAGCGAGGGGTGTATGGGGGCAGAAAGGGCTCCTTGCCCCTGTTGGACTCCTACGATGGTTAGCCCTCCCCCCCTTCCCTCTACCCCCCTCTGCATGTAACAGCATGGTATGTCCAACTGACCTCTTGTCCTGCATGGACTCTGAGCTCCTTTGTCTCTTATGCCTTTAAACCCTCAGTGAAACCTGGTCTCTGTGTATGATGGTGTACTGAAACACTGGCTGAGGTCGACCGTACTGATATTTAACGATATGATGCCCTAATGTGATGTGCACATGCTGGTATAGTATGCTGCAAGGTGCTCTGTGCAGTCCCAGTGTAGAGATCGAGGCTGATTACTGTGATTTAGATCCTCAGAATAACCACTGTTTGTGCAGTAGTGTTGTCACAATACCAGACCTTTGACCTTTTCATTTTATTATAAAAACATGATTCCACACAGTCATAAATAAAGTAATACCGCATAACAGGAAAATCACCTAAATATCACCAAAACTGTCCTTTAAACAGCTTAACTTTAATGAAAGGGGTTTCAAAATGACATTGGTGTCATCTTCATCCTCTCAAAATAGTTCTGTGTATCTTGGAGGGACTTGCACTTATTTCAGGAACGTAGTGTCATACTTGATACCATTTTCACGTTGTAAAATATTGTCTGGGATCCAAGCACAGTGCTGCTCAGGGATTCATGTTTCAGTGCACTCTTGTGGCTCTGCGAAGTATTACAACAACGTATGTGCCAGATGAACAACATTTTAAATGTTTTATTGGTTTTGATGAACAAAGGAAATGGCAACTGTATTGCCTGTTGGTTCAGTGTCACTCTAAACACTCTAAATAAATTGTATAACATCTCATCATCTTTTTTGCTCACCTACCTCCCAAAAAATCTAAGTTTCCCCTCTAGAATACATTATTGATTCCTGAAGGCAAATTGAGTATGTCAGTAGATAATTGTGAAATTTCATTGTAGTTACTGACTCTCACATGTACTGTGATATACTGCTGCGTTAAAAGGAAAACTAATTTCACAGTAACACAAAAATCCTGCTGAACTATTTCAAACATTAAAATCTAAATAGCATTCAATTAAACCAATTAAATATTAGTGTTACAGTAATATTGAACATCTGGTTATTGTGACAGCACAACTGTGCGGTGCCATACTTGCCACATACTGAGTCCTTGTGTTGCCTCCATATTTATTGTGTAGAGTACTCACATTTTGTTCTTGCCACTCATATTCTGACTTTTAATATGTGTGTGTTTTGCTCTGTTTCTTTAGAAAAACTGATAGTGTGCATCACCCAGACTGGGCCGTCCCTGCCCTACCACTGCTACTGAGGAGAGAAGATCCAGATGCACAAACTCTCTCCCTCTTGCCCCCCCTTCCCCTTCTTCTCCTCACCTCTCCTCTCTTCTCTTTTCTCTCTCTGTCCACACCGATGGGATTAGAAGATGAGGGTTGGAATCCAAAGAAAGTGGCTGTGTTGCAGGCGAAAGGTTCGCCCAACACAAACACACGTGTGCAGATACATACATACCGACTTTTTACAAATTCATTCAATTGTAGCAACAGAAATATATTCCTTTTTTTTTTTTGTTCTTTTTAAATTATAATTCCTATGTAAAGGCAATCACCTCTGTTGACAATCATTTTAATTCTGGTGTTGTCATCCTGCTTGTTTTTATTCTTTTCTTGCTATTGTCAACATTTTGGTAAACTTTGTCACGGTCGACACGTTGCTGCCAATACCTGCATCCTAATGATTGAATTTGTACGTAAACTTCTATGTAGGGTATATACTGTATATAAAAAGAAAATGGGATGACTGCATTAGTTTTGGCTCATTAATTTAAATCTTCCCTTTACTGGGATTGTTGGGAGGTTGGGACGTGCCGACGGACCGACGGCCGACCTGTAGATCGAGAATGTTGTTTATATAGGAGTTTATTTTCCTGTCTAGAGTTATTTTCTCTCGGTTGGGATGAGCACAGGCGTAGATAAGAAAGGGCAGGTGTGTATATTTGTCATACAGTAAACCTGTGGCCGTGTGTGTGGAAAATGAATATGGACCTTGGAGTGAGTGTGTTTTTTGTGTATGCGTGTGCACGGACCAGACCCATAAGACCACATGTTGATTATTTCAGCTGTTCATGTTTTTATCTTGTGATCCGCCTCCTGTGACTAAGCATTTGTTTGGTTTTTGTTAGTTTTTATGTACAAACTGCCTCTTTTTGTGTTTGTTACTTTAATTTCCAACTTTTAATTTCTTTCCTCCAGTGGGGGAAAAAAAAGACAATTTGAGCTGCTGTTTTGACTTTTCTGTTTGGACAGCACATCAGACTTGGTACTGCAATGTGAAGCTGGGAACATACACTACTAAACCACTAAGACATGTTGACATCCTGCTTCAGAAATCAAACCTGGCTCTACTGTTACACATTCACACTATAGACTTACTCTACAGCTTATTCCTTATTTAGAAAATGACAAACACTTCAGGAGGATCTCTTTAATTATCCCTACTTTAAATCAGAACTTTCTTACAAATCACTACTTTGCTGTTTTTTGCTCATATTGACGTTCTTAATGTGCCGTTTTATACAATAGACACTTCGATATGGGAGGCTTCTTGACTCAGAGGAGACTGGAGTTTTAACAGACAAGCTGGGGAGAGATACTGACGTTTAATTTAATTTGAGAAATGGACAAACAGCACATTTTGGTCTATGATCCATTCGTTTTTACCTTTTTTGTTTGTAATTTTTTCACTTGTCTGGTTTGTTTGTATTTTATTTCGGGGGTTTGTATGTGTGGGAGCGATGGTTTAGAGCATTATGCAATTTGTTCAACTTTTCAGTTCCAGTTTTATCGCTGAGTTGTTTTTAAGGCAAAAGAGACCAATCATCTTTGTTTTTGTTTTTTGTTTTTTTACTCTCCTCACACATTATATTTGTAATGTTGCCTATCCATGTAAAATTATGATGTACCATTCATACCTGCCTTGGCTCTGAGAAGTTGCTTTTTTCAGTAAAGTATGTAACTGGTATTACTGTTGTTTTTATAAATAAAGATCTTTTCTTAGACAAGATTTGGCAGCGTGTGATTGATGTGGCGAGGTGAGGAAGGACTGCTGTATCATGTAGATAAACGCATCTAATTAAGGAGAGGCAGTTTGTGCCTCAGTAATTTCATCCCCTCATTTGCCAAGCTGAATGGCAAAAGTACAAACGTGACACTATGTCAGATATGCACTTTCTAATGGAACACATCAGTGTGCTCCATTAGGCGTTAGTCGTTTTCTTTTTGTCATATTATGAGTCTTATCTTGAAAGTCATTTGTGTCTCCAGATCATTTTTAAATCTTTAAACCAGATCATTACAAACATTCATATCCCGAGTTAAGACCTGAAGATTTTCTCAGGTGTTGTCTTCATTCCTGCCTAAAGCCGATTAACTTTGAAGCGCGATGTGTGCCGCAGCACAGCTAAACACTGTTAAGTGTTGACGTTCTCAGCTTTGCCGAGTTCTCCAGTTACACATGCTGACAGGAAATAGCTGTTGAGAGTGAGTGTCTGTGCGCGACAGCTTTCAGACATGTGGAAGGAACACACAAGGGTTGTACGAGGACATCAAAGTGTCTCAGTGTTTCCAGTATGCGACCGATCAAGAAACAGTTGCTGGATCACGAGGACTGAAGTGCATGTCAGCGTGTGAAAGTTTGATATTAGTCAGGTTAAAGGTCTGCATGTGTCAGCCCACACAGAGTCTCACTGTTTCACTGAGGGCCTTTTAAATGGTTCTTTAAAATAGATGTTAATTAAACTTTGTCATGAGTGTGTAAGGCTCAGGGTTGCAGATATAAAGGTGAACCCTTAGGTCATGTTTAATCCTAGTTTACAATTCACAAAACACTCACATGATATTGTAGATAGTTATATTAGACAATTGTCATACGTTAATAAGTTTCAGATGTTACTGACTATGTATCTCAAATATGTCTGGATCAACAAATAAACAATACTTAATGAACACAAATTCATTTTATTTCCCTAGAAGATGTTTCCTTGAAAACTACTTTACTGATAGTTTTCTACCCACTTTAACTGTCCAACAGCTTAAACTGAACATAAAATAAAGTTTACATCCTACTTTCACAGACCAATAGTGGCCCTCAGATCTATTTTGTGTGTGTGTGGCACTGAACGTGACATGATGCATGCATTATGTTTGAATCATCTGTGGTCCATTTCAATACTTTAATTTTAAGGAGCCTAAATTTAATGCACTATTTAGCAACTACATCAAGTATTAATACTACAACATGCTTACAGGTGAGGAGCGCAAACTTACCAGTCTCAACAAGGCTTATCTGTGAGCATTTCTGCTTGTCGGCCCTCATTTATACACCAACTCCCTTAACTGGCACTCAGTCATTAAAACTGAGAATCCCTGGTTCATACAGATCAAAGACTGAGTTTGATGGCTTTTGAGCTTAGTACATCTAAAACATGTGACATGTGAAGTTCATGCAGGTTTATAAAAAAAAATCCTACAGCTGCACCTGCCACAGTGCAGTTAAACTAGAGCTGTCACAAATGTCAATCTGGGTGACAAGTCTCTGTGCGTGTCTGTTTTAGTCACCAAGTGTGTGTGATGTTTGTAATGTGTGCAGCTCCACACACCCTCCCTTAAACCTGAGACCACCAAACGCAGCAGATTCTCCCTCCCTCCCTGTGTCCCGTCATTTGGTGTCATATCTATTTAGAGCTCCCCGCTGTTCTTCGTTTCCTCTCTTTCGCTCTCTCTCTTGAGCCCAAATAGGAGCAGCAACATCAGAAGACAGGCGAGATTCTGAGAAAAACTGCATGGAGGGTAAGACCAAGGGCACAAAGCGCACGTCTCAGGGAGGAATCACGGCTGTGAGGAATTCAGCACTGGATTCATCACAGTGATTCCACATTAGAGGCACCGCCGGGTGGCACCACCATGTAGGAGGCACGGGAGGGAAACCACACCACTGTGAGATTAACTGCAGCCTTCCTCACTTACGATCCCTGGAGCCGACCTGCGGAGGATTGTGAGTGCAAACAGATCGGTTCAAGAGCAAAGGAGCTGCTCAGTCCTGCCTCGTGAGACTCATGAGTTCACTCGAAGTCCCGAGTCCATCCTCTTCAAACTCAGATGACGAGTCCCTCGACCGCACTCCGGTCCCGGACTCCTCCCGACACACATCCCACACCGGGAAGCAGAGTGGGCTCAGCGGCCTGGGCTACGGCTTCAGGGTGGCCTGGCACCAGCTGAGGCCCTTCATCCCCTTCTTCCTCATCAGCTTCCTGGTGGTGGTCCTCGTCTACCTGATGCAGGCCATCATCTACGGGGGGCCCTTCAAAGACCCGCTCTTCTTCGTCAAGTTCGAGGAGCGCTGGCCCCGGCCCGCTCCAGGCCGGCAGGACTCTCCATCGCCTACCGAGATGTTCAGTCCAGTCCCGTCCTCATTCTTGGAGCAAGTCCTATTCGAACTGCGCGGAGAAAACGAGACGATGTGAGGTTTCTGTTTAAATAGGGGAGGAACTTTTCTTTCCTCCGTGGATAAGAACAACGAGGACTCTCCGGGGAAGACACCAGGTTTTCAAAGGAACGATACTTTGACTGTGAAAATGAATCATCAATCATTTGGTTGCATTCGTCCCCTCCACGTCCTTTTAGCCGACGACAGGTGCAGTTATGTTACAGGCTGGAAAATGTAAGATATGTGAAAAGGAGTTCCAGGAATGTGCAGCTGAATCAGGTGCTTCCTACATCGACAAACTTCAGTCAATCAGCCTTTTGAAACGTGAGGGACATGAGGACATAACAACTTTTCATCTGTAGTTTGTCTCTGTAGAAACTTTTTAGGTTTTATATATCATTTGCATCGCAGACAGTTAAATGGCCTTTAAAGTTGTGAAAAAAGACATATAATTCAGTAACAATTTTATAAATAATGTTTTAGTAGAACATTTGGCTGCCTTATGTGTACAGTAAAGCATCAGTAATATCACACAGTTTGTCTGGCCTGTATTTATGGATGTCTTTTTTTTCTGAAGCTAATATGAGATTTCAGCTGTCTGAGTAAGAAAAAAATCAGCTGTTAGGTGTAACGTTACTCTCTTTACTGTACCAAGTCCTGATTTTTTATACTATTCATCCACCATAGCTTAGCAAACAAACACTGTCCACAGCAGAACAAAGAGGACATTTTAACTGACTGACTCCTGAAGCCTCATGTAACTGCAGAGGTCATTTTGTGCAATTTGGCCCCATAACTTCTATTGAAACGACTTTAAGGGAGGAACAACTACATCCTTTAACTTTCACCACACATAATACACTGAAAGGAGGCTGAACAAACACCTGGACCCAACTGTAAACACAGATTTGATGTATAAAACTGCAGAAACCCTTATAAGTCTGGGCTCTTGAGACATTTGGATTTTCATATAAATGCTGATTATTGCTTTCAGTCTCATCATATATGAGAGTTGAGAGGCAGGCAGCAACATAGGCAGCATATGTAGATAAAAATATAACTTGTTAATGTGTTTATTTGTATCAC
>JBAJHX010000053.1:12846207-12862406 GCA_037176925.1 Amniataba percoides
CCCAACTGTAAACACAGATTTGATGTATAAAACTGCAGAAACCCTTATAAGTCTGGGCTCTTGAGACATTTGGATTTCCATATAAATGCTGATTATTGCTTTCAGTCTCATCAGATATTTTTATACTAACGGGGAGGCGGGAGTTGAGAGGCAGGCAGCAACATAGGCAGCATATGTAGATAAAAATATAACTTGTTAATGTGTTTATTTGTATCACTCAGGGGCAGAGTAGGGGTATTTGCTTACTTCAAATAAGATCTTTCACAGGCGGTGGCAGAGAGGCGCTAACAATTAGTTAGATGGTGTTTTATTGTGTCTCAGTGTGAAGTGTCTGCAGCCTCAGCAATGTGCCATTTATAGTGTTTCTCCATGTAAACAAATGGATTTATTATTAAGAAAAAAAGGATCTTTTTCATTTGAACATCTGAAGTGTCTTTTCAACAAACTGTGAATAGTGAACATACTGTATTAAAATGACAAGTGAGGGATAATTGTAAGTGTTAAGGTGCAGTATAACAGAAGATAAATCTCTAAATCAGCTAAACATCCTATTTACACAAAAATACACACAGAGACTTTGCCACCATTAACTAATAGCCACCATAACATGACTCTATGCAAAAATGAGCCCCACTGCTTTTGAATTCACCCTTTTTTTGTTTAAAAGAAGTTATTTTTCCATCAAGGTTCATAAAATGTGTACCAAACTATAAACAGAAATCCTGAATTTGAAAATCCATTACAAAAGCATTATCAGCCAAATGTACTCAAAATATCAAAATATCACAATAATAAAAGAACTGATTTATTGTCCAAACAGTATAACAATGTTATAGCTGCATGAAATGGAGCTGTATTGCAATGCTTTTGGATGGTCAAATCTACAACATAGAAACATATGTTATAAAAAGAAAAGTGTATTTACATTTACTGAAGAACAAGAGTCCACCACTGTAGACTGGTTAGAGTTTAGATTAAATAAAACCTTTTAAAACTAGTTTGGTCTCTTAACTTCTCAGCAGTGATCATATCAATGCAGTGTGATCTTTAGATGCGAAAAGGGACGTGACAGGGGTTAATTATCTCGTTTTAACACGCTTTCTTTGATCTTTGATTGTTGCGCCTGCGCAGTGACGCTCCTCTGCCGCCCCCTGCCGGCGGAGCGACACATCGCGCTGACCCGTTGATGACCTCACTGACACCGGACAGACAAAAATAACTGTAAAACAAAATACTGTCGGCTCACTTCACTTCAAAGAGACACACATTCATTCATTCATTTCTTTTCACTTTGACGGGGATCAATAACGGTGAGTGAAGCCGGAGTGAGTCACCTGCCCGCGCGCTTCCCCCGAAAAACGTGTTCGTGCGCAGGAGAAAGTACTTCAAGCAGCTCGGGATGAAGTCAGGAGTTTATTAAAGAGATAAAATGATAATATTCATGACATGTTGACGGACAGGCGGCTCGCTGTGAGCAGGTGACACCTCCGGACTCCGGGCGGGCTGCTCGTGTTTTCACCTGTTAGCCAACGTGATGCTAATGAGCAGGTGGAGGTTCAAGTTAGTCCCACTTTATAAAGTTTTTACTTATTTGATTAAAAAAAAAAGATACGTGAGGTGGTTCAAAAAGCAACAGTGAGGGAAACTTACACAGCAGAGTAACAAGTCACCTTTTTGGGGGGATGTTTTTATATTTCTAATGCGTGAATGTGACTGAATCCATCATAAAGCCATTAAAACCTGCAAACATGGAGGAAAGTCAGTTTTAATATAATATGCAGTGAGCTGTTAATATCTGTTAAGAAGTCTGCAGTGTTTGATTAAATGTGCAAAATATACATCAGTTAAAGGATCTTCTGACAATACATCATGTATGTATTGATAAAACATTTTAAGATGCACTGCAGAAATGTAGTTACAGTGTGAAGTCAACTAACAGGGTTCAATATTCAGCTTTATTGTCATTATACTACACAGGATTTCCATATTAAATGCAGTGTTAGTAAGTTGAAAGAGATATTCAGATATTTAAGTGAAAGGTAATCCATTGGTCATCAACCATTAAATTAATCATCTACTACTTTCAGGTTAATCATTTGGAGTAATTTTCTCAGAAAAGGTTTCCAAATTCTCTGATTTCTCACATGTGAATATTTTCTGGTTTCCTCAGTCATCTGACAATAAATCTGTTTGTGTTGTGGGCAAAACATTTGAGGATGCCATCATGATCAACATTTTTCACCATTTTCTGACATGTTATTGACCAGACAACTAATTTATTACAAAAGAAAATGATCCACAGATTAATCGACAATCAAAGAAATAGTTTATGCAGTTCTAACTTAACACCTCTCACCGTAACAGCCCTTCATAGTTATGCTGGAAATACACAGCACAACACTGCTGCTGAGTGAAGTGAAGTAAGTAATAACACTTGGTGGTGATAATGCACTTTTTTTATTCAGCTTCAATAGAAATAATAAAATGAATATACTGCTCTCATTTTATATCATTTAATCATTGGTGTTGATAAAATACTTTTAATCGCTGCAATCCTAAATTTGTCTCGTGTTCAAAACTACTTATCGTTTTCACTCCCAGCCACTGGTTGTCTTTATTTGCCTTTATTAATTCACCCTCTCTGTTCCTCCTCTAAAGTGGATGGGGACATGTGGTGCTACCAGAAGCCGGGGTTTGAAGCCCTCCTCCTCGCTGAGCTGCAGAAACAGCAGCAGTGCAGCCATTTCTGTGACACTCTGCTCAAGACTGATGGTAGAACCACATAAATCACACACACACACTTTAGAGTGCATTTTCTTTTTGTCTCCTGGAGGAATGCATGTAAAAACGCCCACATCCTTACATCTTTTATTCTATTTTCACGTGTTTGTGTTTGTCTCCTCCAGGTGTATCAGTACCAGCTCACAGCTGTGTCCTGTCAGCCATCAGCCCCCACATCTCCTCTGCTCTGTCCTCCATGGCGCCACCCCCTGCAGGACAGAGCCGTGTCCTGGAGTTTCGGGCTCTTGGCGCCTGCACACTGCTCCACATCGTCCGGCTGCTGTACTCCGGAGAGATGGCCGGAGAGGGGGAGGCGGAGAAGAAAGAGGCCATTTCTGCTGCCGCCAGGCTGGGCATCCACGGGCTGGTGGAGGTCACGGAAAGAGATCGTAAAGGCACAAACGAAGAAGGAGGAGGCCAGCGCAGAGAGGTGGGTGTGCAGACAGAGCCGCTGATGCCTCAGGAGAGTGAGTGGAGGAGAGAACAGAGGGATGGCAGCACGTTACTGTGGAAAGAAACATTGTCACGTGGTGGAAAAGACTCATGGACTCAGACGGAGGAGCATCAGGTCAGTGCAGCTCTTCCTTCTCACGCCGTAGCCCCCTTTCAGACCATCGATATCGCTGCTCTCCAGAGTTTAGAGCAGACAGACCGCCACCTTCTTGCACCTCAAATTCCCTGCGTCCCTTTATCCCTCGTCTACACACTAGATGAAAATCAAGCACACCAGTCTTCGCCTCCTCACGTACACTCCACAGCGACTGGACAGACTGCTGCTGTTTTGGCACCATCGTACACCTCCGTCCCCCCGTCCCTCCTTCCGTTTTCCAGCCAGGCGAACCCGTGTGCTGCCGAACTTCAGGCAGATGTTGCAGCAGCCGAAGGATGGGAGGACGAGCAGTTCGAGCAATTTCAAGGCAACATCCCAGGATACATCAGCCACTTCCTGAACCCAGCCAAGGAGGTGAGCTCGAGCAGGGGGCGAGGAAGGAGGAGGCGCGGAGCAGGAGTGGGGGGTGCCAGGAGAGCCAGTGCCGGCGAGAGAAGGGCCAGGAAGCCGCGAGCGAGGGCAGTGGGGAGAGGCAGAGGTGGGTTAATGCAGACGGTGGATGTGCAGGACGTCGGCGTGAGCAGGCTGCAGAAGATGTTCTTGAAGAGGTGGGGGACGAGGGCATCCAGGACAGGGCAGGGTGGAGGAGCCGTCGGCAGGAACGTCTGTCTGAAGACCAGAGAACTCCTGAAGCCAGCCAAGACCTACCAGAGGAGAAGAGGCCGCGGTAAAGTGTGGGAGATCAGCCAGAGCGGAGACGTGATGGAGGGCGGAGTAAGTAACATGCAGCGGGGAAGAAAGAGTGCAGCGCAGAAACATAACCAGGTGAGAGTGCTGACACACCGCTGTCCGATTTGTAACATCGTTTTAGATATGATGTTACTTTGACAGTTTTAACATGTAATTAGCTGGTGCCTGTGCAAAAAAGATATTGTAATTGGTTCATGAAGTTGCTTTTGTTTGTTTCTTTTAATTCCTTTATGTTGTAATTTAAATACTTTTCTCCCTGCTTAAAGGATGGTTTTCCTGTTGGCAGCGCTCAGAGGGCCAATTCAACAACATCCGTTTCCCTCTCCTCCCCTACCATGCGATTCTACAATGTCCAAAACTTATCTGCCTCCAGACCCTCCCTCCAGCCTTCTCAATCATCCACCCTGCTGTCACCCGCAGCCTCCTACGTTTCTTCAGCATCCCCTTTCCTCCACACTGCCCCCCTCCCTCCTCCGGCCCCTCCCCCTCCCGAGGAACAGCCTGAACACATTGATCGACTATTGGAGGAGGTGATGATGGGCCTCGACATTTTACCAAACAACAATCGTGCTCCACATTCTCAGTGTGCTCTTCCAGCCAGCAGCAGCAGTTGCCCCTCGTCTGGCCAGACTTTAGCCCAAAACAAACAACAGTGCCGTAACACTGACCTCCAGGCAACAGATCCAGGTTTCCACGGCTCCACACAGTTTGTTGCTGTCGCAAGAGGAAGTGCCAGTTCCAGCTCTGCAAATGGTGAGGGGCCCCTACTTGGGCAGCAAGGAGAGGGACAGTTGAACGAGATTCTGGACCACTTCCTTCAGTCCTTTGAGCAGCACGTGGGCAGCTGTGCCTCCAGGGAAGAGGTGAGGAAGGCTAGCCAGCCTTACACCGTCCTGACTGCCCCTCATCCACCATTCAGATGCTCTCAGATAACTGAACTTCCACAGACTGATGAAGCTGAAACACCAGCAAGACCTTCAGAACTGCAGACTGAGGGGAAGCCGAAGAAAGCCAGGGAAACGTCCAAACGACGGAGGAAGAGAAGAAGACAAAATCAGTATCCTTTCTCACTGGAGAAAAAGAGGGTGAGGAAGTCAGTGCCGCCAGGTGATGCCAAGACCAAAACTGTTGATGAGCAAGGAGACAAGCAGCTGAAGCAGATCCCTGTGGTCAAACTGGAGAGGAGAGTCCCGCTGCCGGTCAAAGTTACGCTGCAGGGACGCAGCTATCAGAGTCTGGAAGTCCAGGTGACAAACAACTTTTATCATATCAGCGGTCACCAGAAAAACTCAAGACAAGTCTGATAACTGACTGTGATGCGCATTAAGATGAAGAAAATATGGGACAAAATGTTTTTTTCTGTTTATATTTTTCAGAGTCCTGCACAAACAACAACAAGTTTACCATCTCATGAAAGCTTATCTGCAAAGAAACAGCCAGTCTCATGGAGCAGGAAGTCGTACCCGATCAGGAGTAGATTCAGGGCGGCACATGTCACGGTGAGCATCAAAGCTCTGCTGTGTCTGTCTTCCAAACACTTCTTCCTATAAAAAAAGGTGTGATTTTTACATAATTGTCTGTGGCCACACAGCTGACGCCAGTCGAGACTGAAAAATCACCACTGACAAGCACTGGATCAGTTTCCATGAAATGTTAAGATGAATCCTAATCACATCAACTTTCAGTCCTATTTAGAATTTGGTGGTAGCATTGAGTATCAATAACAATAACAAACAAAATCAACCAACAATTCCTTGCAAATGTTTCTTTTTTCTTAAATGAAAAAGAAATTGAGGATCTTATAAATCTCATCCTAGAAAAAACTTTTTTTCCACCTGTTCTTAAGTCATAAACACAGGACAGAAAACAATCCACACTGTATTTAAGAAATAGATCTCCAAATTTTATTTCACAGCTGCCTCTCAGTGCTTCTGTAGATTTAACCAAATATCTTCAAAAGTGGTGAACATGGTGAACATTATACCTGCTGAATGACAATCAAAGCACTGTTGGACATAAATAAATACATGCCTGTATTTATTCATTTTGATTTATTCATTTGTCTGTATAATCCAAAAAAGTGTGTTTGCTTCACAGAACAGTGTGCCCTTTCTTGAAGAGCCACTTCCAGAAAAACAGCAGACGTCAGCAGGCCAACTTGGCAGCAAGCGAGGCAGGCAGAAAAATGGACAATTTCTCAGTTTATCTGACAGTCAGAGTTCATCACTGCTGATTCAGCCGCAGCCTGTGGAGCCCTCCGTCACTGCTGAACAACCAGAGGAAAGTCAAGAGACGCCCGAAGAAGAATCAAATGTCCTGCCACTGGAAGAGGCGGAAGAAGCTGCAAGGCGAGGAAGGAAGAGACCAGAGTCAGAGGAGACAAGCGACGATGCCACTTTGACCAAGAGGGTTTGCTTCGATCAAACGGCGCAACTGACCGAGGACGCAATTGCTGAACCAGCTCCCGCAGAGACCGAGAATGTAATCGATGTGGAGACCGTTTCCCTGACCAGCCTGCGAGGTCATTTAGAAAGAGGAGAAAGAAAAGAAGAAACAGCCTGGACTGAAATCAAACGCCAAGAAACCGGATGTGTGATGGATGAGGAGGCGGATGAGATAATCGATGTTGACGGAGATGAGGAGGAGGATGACCGCCACAGAGAGGCAGAAAAGGATGACTGGACAAGCGAGACCCGGGACCCTCCTGTTTCACCTGCTTCACACTCAGGTGAAGAGGTCAGTCCGGGGTCGACGGGAAGCCGCGAAGACGATAGAGACGAGGACGTCGACGTGATCGGAGGCTCCAGTCCCGCCCCGGATCCGGTGATCATCACCTGGACAGAGTCTTCAGAAGGTGAGAGAGAGGAGGGAGAGGAGGATGTTGATATCGACGAAGAACAGACAGACTTCTCTCCATCTCCATCTCCATCCATCCTCTCCGCTGTGAGTAACAGTGAGCCTGTTTGCAGAAAGTATCAGATTGAAGTGCTCTTACAATAGCATGTCATTTTCCTTTCTACTTGTCTTCCTCAGTTTATGTTTTACATTTCCCAGAAAACATCATTGAATTTGTTGGCTGTGAGTTACAGAGCAGGCTGAGAAAGTAGGAATAGAGATCAACACAAACGTAGTTTCATCAAAAATGCCTTCTGTTGTGTGTTGCTGCAAAACACACCAACAATCATATGAGGGAATTTTTGTTTTCCTACTCCAACAGAACTGGGAGCGACATGTTTGCTGTTTGTTTGGATTGAAAGAGAGAAAAGAAAAGATGCATATAAAAGGCACAAAGACGCTGAAGTTAAATCAGCGACAAAAACAAAAAGACTCTTTGAGTTGATTGTAATCTTGACTGTCAAAGGTGATTGGTCAATTTTGGTACTTTTTATATATTGAGACATTGAATTTGTGTAGAGTTTATGTAAAGACTTATCAGGTTGTTACCGCTAAGTTCAGTCGTTTGTGGTTGTAACACAGACGTGTTCAGCAAAGTTTGTTTTAACTGTTAACTGTTTAAAAAGAGCTAATCAGGTTTATGTACTGTCAGTGAGATCAAGAGTTTTATTAGTTAAGTTATGAATATGACGATGACTGTATCAGTTGTAAGTCTGTTCTGCCACCATTTGCAGATGTTCCAGGAAAACTCTTGTCTTCCTTGTTTTACTGTCAAGTTATGTTTGACAATGTTCCTTGTGGCACTTCTGACTCTCAGACTCTGATTTCTACGATTAAAACTCCACCTCTCGTCTGTCTGTGTCGCAGCACTTTTATTCCACATGCATGCTGCTGAAAATGAAGCTCGTTATGTTTTCTGGTTGTCCGACTGTCCCATGAAATCTCAGAAATACCTCAAGGGAATTTCTTCAAATTTGTCACAAACGTCCACTTGCACACAAGGATGAACTGAGCAGAATTTGGTTGTCAAAGGTCACAGTGATTTCCCTCTACTGACCAAAAAGTTGGTAAAAACACCAACAATGGCTCTTTCCTGACCTGAAAATAGGTTCCCAGCCATAATTTCAGAATGAAATGGGCGTTTCCAGATTTCACACAGGTGTTGACACAATGAATGAACAATAATTCGCACAGCACAACATCCTCCATCTCCTCGTCCTTTCTGCCTTTCACTTCCTGCCTCGTTCTGAGTTTCGAGCATCATCGCAGTCATGTGACTGCGAACAGCATGTTGAAGCATGTTAAACTAATTCTGATCCTGTGAATGAGTTTTTGATAGAGTTCATGGAGAGGCACCAGAAAAGTGCCACATTTTGTGTAGCTGTGCTCAATAAGAATCCATCTTTATGTAATAATCCAGTGAATGTGCACCTGGTAAACCAACACATCTGTGATAATCTGTTCACACCATACAGCAGACAATATAATTGGTCAGTCACAGATTAGTGTTATTAAAAAACGTCTAGTAAGTGAAATACAGATCATAAGCACATTTTTAATACCGCTGATGAGTTTGTGTCAATGTGCATATTAGTTAAACATGAAATATATTATTTGCCACATATTTCTATTATTTTTTCAGTAAGTCTGCCTTTGTTTTGAGTGCTGAATATATTTTCTTGATTTTTTTAGTGCTGTCTCTGTCATGTAGTTTTCATGTAAACAGGTTCATCCCTTTAAGCTATTTGTCTCAACACACAAGCAACACATCCAGACAAACAAAGGGCGATCAGACATGCCAAACAGTAAAAATACTAGGTGCTTTTGAGATGAATAAGTCAAGATATTCCTTAAATTAAATCAAATTTACCTCCTGTAAACTTTTAAACACAGATAATCATGTGGCTGCAATAATTAAAACCATCTTTATTCTGTGTTTCTTCTAAACAAGCTACCATGGAATCAGTCATACTTTGAGAATAAAACAAGACAACGTGAAGTGAAAATGAGTTTATTAGTTATCAACCTGTGGATCAACCTCCTACACACAACAACAAAACACATCTGAGCTGCACCACGGCGCCGCCTGCTGCACTGAGGAAGGTGGAGTGCAGCCGGAGAGGCTCTCCCAGCCGACAGCGACACGCTGGAGCCCGATCTTCAGTCTCTTGACTGTCGTCATCGCCCCTCCCCCTCCAGCTCAGGTGAGAGGGTGCAGCGCAGGTGTGTGTGTTTGTGCGTGAGCGTGTAGGGACCTCTAAAACCAAATAAAAAGACACTGTGAGTGTCAGTTACATCAGCGCGTAGGTTGTGCGAGTGTGTGTGTTTGGAGCGTGTGTTTCCCTGTGCTTCAACAGTGCGATATTGTCTCTTATCACACTCTGGCAGCGGCTGTAAATCAGTAGTGGTGTCGGGGCGGCTGTTTGCGGCTCGAGTCAAGGGGAAGGGGAGGATTGAAGAGAGGGGGGGGGGAAAGAAGAGAGGAGGGGAGGTGGTGATGGGTGAAGGGAGCGGCGGGGGTGGTGGGAGAGGAGCTGCTGTCTCAGTCTCAGCCTGTCCTCCTCTCAGTGCTGGATGCGCCTGATGGACTGGATCTGGGGGGTTTGGCAGTGGGAGCCCCAGTTCCTCCAGTGCTGGTAGTCTCCGCTGTGTCTCTCGCACTCCATGATGTACTGCTGGCCCCTGTAGCCAGGGTACTGGTAGCACACGAAGCTGTGGGGTGGGCAGAGAAGGCGGCAGGGGGTTAGTGGGACTGTTTTATGGGCTGCTCTGTGGCATTTACTGCAGAGCTTCCTATCACACTAATGAGGGGTTATATGTGCATTAACTTACGCGCCGCACTGCACGTGCATGGAGCCAACTTCAGGCATCATCCAGCCCATGGCCTGCAGAGAGGGGTAGTCGTCGCAGATCTCCACGCTGCGGCCCATGAAGTTCTCCCTCTCGAAGATGATCATGCGACTACTCTGGTGGGACTGCAGCGGAGAAAGAGAGAGAGAGTTGTTGTTGGGATTTTGCACTCCACAGTGAGTTTGGTGTCGACGTGGACCTGGAGGATGCAACTCACGGCGCAGTAGATGGGGCGCAGAGACATGAGGCGCTCCACGTGGTAGGAGAGGGAGCCGCTGTAGGCATCCCAGTGGGGGTACTCTCCTCTCTCCAGGATGAACTGCTGGCCCTGGAAGTCGTGGTGCTCAAAACCCACCCAGCTGTTCAGAGAGAGATCGAGAAAGAGAGAGAAATGTTAACATCACTTTACCACAAGTCCAGCTGCAGAAGTTTGTCACTGCGCTCTCGACTGATGTCACAGTGTTCTTGCAGGTTCTTTCGCATCTTGAAGACGACAAGTTGGGACGCACAAAGAAGGATTTTGTTTCCACGAGGGAGTATTTTGGGGAAATCAACACCTTTCTTTTTCATCAGGCTTGTAAGAGAAATGTGCAAAATGTCAAAAACATGCTGAGCTGCAGAACCATCTCACTCATTACTGCATAAATGTATAAAGACAAAGAAAGAGCTTCTACTTTTTCAGCTTATCCACAACATCTCCTGTGATTCATTCAGTGCCCCCCCCCCCCTTTACATTTTGTACTTTTCTTTTAACCAGAGGAAGAAGTTTGTGAGACTCACGCTCCGCTCTCCACCCTGATGGAGCGGATGTTGTCCAGTCCGCACTCCTGGATGTTGCAGCACTCGGAGGTGAACTCCAGGCACTTGCCCTGGAAATGCTCCTGCTCGAACACGGTCACCTGGCCGAGGCATCAGAGAGGAGAGGAGCTCAATTGGCAACAAGGCTGCACATATTTTACCTTTCGGTATCAAGCAGAGGTTCACAATCACATAAATCCTCCCTCTCTACTTTTGAATCACATCTGCTGATTTTACCTTGAAGAAAGGAGCCATGCCCATTCCTGAGTTGACCAGCGGCTGCATCATTGGGGACCTTGTAGTTCTGTACATCTTTACTCCTGAGGTGGCAAATGAGCACAGAGAGACGGAGGAGAAGTAACAGAAGGTACAAAAAGTGAAGAAAAAAGTCCTTTAGAGAATCGTTTGACTCAACAATATCATATTCTCGACTTTTTTTTTCTCTGTGATGGTGTCCAGTCTCCTCTTACAAGTAACACCACGAATCGAAATCTGAGCTGACACACCTGGAGCAGATGTTTCCACATGTTTTCTCTGTCTGTCTGTGTGTGTGTGTGTGTGTCAGAGTGTGTCTGTGCGCACTGTGGTGAAAGCACAGATGCAGCCTTACCTAGATTGGCACTTTACTAGCAGAGCTTTGGAGTGGTACGCGCCTACCGCCTGCCTCGCGTGGAGCTTGGGGAGGACCTGGCGCTTCAGTTTTATACCGACGGTCCGTGTGGGGGCGCGCGCCAAACCGAGCGCGTCCACCGTGCGCGCGCTCCGTTTGGCGCAGGCGGGGAGCGCGCGCGCCCGGACCCGGACTGCGTGCCCGCCCGGCCTGTTGTCCCTCTGCTGCGGCCAGCTCAGCAGATCCCATAGTGCTGCAGGAGCTCCCAAACAAAAGCGCTCCGGTATGTTCGGACCCCGGTCAGCAGTCCAGCGCGTGCCCCGGCACAAAGAGCCGGATTAACGGCGGAGCAGAGGTGGGGGGGCCACAGGCGGAGTGGGTCTGTGAGCATGCATTGAAACACTATCTAGCTTTAAGTTTCATTTTAGTCCCGTTCACACAATGGGACGGTCTAGCGCGCGCACCTCGCAGCCGCAGGTACACATGATGAATGTTTGAGATCAAAGATGTTTAAACACATCCACCAGGCTTTCCCTGCCCTTAAACACACAGTTTAATCAGATATCCGATTATTAATCACACCAAACAGACCAGACCAAAAACACACCTATACCCCCCCGCCCCCACACACACACACACAAGCACACACCTGTCTGTGGTCTCTGTATGGGGCTGGACCACATGAAACATCTGAGGAAAACTGAAGTGAGGAAGGTCTTATTCAGGTTAATGGATCATACGTTAATGTTACTAACTGGCATCATCTGGAAAATGTCAACCAGGTCAACCAGAACACTTCTATTAAATCACATTTAACTTTAAACTCACCAGCTTTAATCACCTCGCTGTCAGTGTAAAACAGACATTTGCAGTCACTCATTCACACAATCACATCATTCATGTCATTCATTCCTGTCTGGTTTATACTTTGAATCAGTGTGTCGTTATGTTGACAGGAGAAGAAAGAAATATGTAACTATTTGAGACATTATTTATTAAAAGTTAACATCAGTTACGCCAACTTGTGTTTTATTCATGTTTCTGACAGTAACTGGCGCTCAGTCCGTTCTCTGCCTCTGTCCGTCCCCTCTGTCCGTCCCTCTCTGATGATGTGGGGTTTCTTTTGTCTCGCGCCTCTGACCTCAGCAGGTTTGTTTCTTTCCCCATAATCCCCCTCCCATGGGCGCCAGCGTATAAAAGGGAGAGGCGCACTCCGAGCCGCACACACTCTGAGTGAGGCTCGTCGCAGGCATCGCACACACAGACAGGTAAGGTGCACACACGCACACACACACACTCTCCAGGTGTGTGCAGATACAAAGCAGGTGGAAGCAGGAACACCAAAATACTCAGATCATTTTGTATACTTTTAGATATTTTTTTGCACGTACAATCACTGATGCGTCCTCTGATTTAATCTCTTTCCCTCCAGTAATCATGTCCAGTGGAGATAAGTCCAAGACTTCTTCCCAGACTGATGGGAAGGCTGCTCAAGGCAAGAAGTCTGAGATGGGAATGATGTCCTACAAGGTGGGTGGCTCTCACTTGGGCCTACAGATACAGATGATAGCTGCTCACCTGTAAGCCACAGTGAGATGTGTTCAGTGTATCATATCCAGATAGCACTGCTGTCTCTGGCACTGTTGTTTTACTGACTCTCGTGTGTCCGTCCGCCCCCTCCAGATGTACGTGTTCGACCAGGAGAACTTCCAGGGTCGCATGATCGAGATCAGCAACGAGTGCATGAATGTGTGTGAGATGGGCATGGACCGCGTGCGCTCCCTGCGCGTTGAGTGTGGACCGTAAGTCTGAAAAAAAACAATATACAAGAGTGCATTTTATATTTAAAACACTGACACTTTGCAATGCTGTCTCATCTGCAGCTTCGTGGGCTTTGAGCAGATGAACTTCTGCGGTGAGATGTACATCCTGGAGAAGGGAGAGTATCCTCGCTGGGACTCTTGGAGCAACTGTCAGAAGAACGACTACCTGCTGTCCTTCAGGCCTGTCAGAATGGTAACATACACGTGCTCGTCTTCACACTCTCTCTCTCTCTCTTCACACTGCCTCCTCAAACTGGTGTCACTCCCTCCTCCAGGACCCCGAGAAGCACAAGATCTGCCTGTACGAGGTTGGAGAGTTCAAGGGCCGCAAGATGGAGATCATGGACGATGACGTTCCCAGCCTGTTCTCCTACGGCTTCACAGACAGAGTGGGCAGCATCATTGTCAGCTGTGGAACGTGAGTGGCTGCTCTGCTCAGAGATGGGACTCAAATTATTTTAAAAAAATCTCAATCACACGCTGACACGATCTCTCTTTTTCCTCAAGCTGGGTGGGATACCAGTTCCCTGGATACCGTGGCAGCCAGTACCTGCTGGAGAAGGGCGACTACAGGCACTTCAACGAGTACGGCGCCCGTCATCCTCAGTTCCAGTCCGTGAGGCGTATCCGTGACATGCAGTGGCACCAACAGGGCTGCTACACCATGGCCAGCAAGTGAGGCTCAGGGAAGGAGAGAAAGAGAAAGAGTGGAAGTGAGGGAGAGGGGCGGAGGAAGAGGGAAAGGGGGAGAGACGTCTGAGGCCTTACCTCAGTACCTTAAACGGGATGTGATCTGACGCAGCGAGGGGAAAGGTGAGGATTTAGATCTGCCCCTGATCGGAGACAACACCTCAGTGGAAGGACCAGCCTCCATTCCTCTCTGTCTCTACTTTTCTCTTTCTCCCCTATGGGCTGAGTTTTGCTTTCCCCCCTTTTCTCCCTTTTTTTAGTCCCTCACTTCATTCCCCTCCACAGTCCTCTGAAACACCAAAGAGGGAACGCGACACCTCTGGCTGTTTTACACAATCGATTCTCGGCTCAGGGTTATGGAGCATCATGGGAAACTGAGTCCCTAGAGCCCCCTGTCCCCCGTCTTCTTGCCCCTGTGCCTTGCACACACTCTCTGCTGTACAGAATCCTGGCCAAGTTTTCAATAAAAAGGAAAATCTTGATTTCAAACATGTTGTTGTTGTTACTTATTGCTGAAAAACCACCTGAATGAAAATGAAAAAAAAAAACAAATAAAATAATAAGGTGAATAAAAATGTGATATAATCAGTCTTTGCGTTTTTGAAACACCAAATATTTTATGCAGGAAATATCATGAACTAGTAGTATCTGTAAAATGTGTTCACAGTTTTCCTTGTGATTTTTTTTTCATTTTAAATAAATTAAACAGTTTGCTCATGCTGGATGTTTGGAAAGCTTTGCAAAGTCAGCTAAAAAAAAAAAAACTCCAAGTCAGACAATGCTTTGTTAAAAAATGCAGTGTAGAGAAAAAGAGAAAGTTGCCGAACACTGTTGTTTCAGAGCTCTGGTGCTGATCGTGTGACATTACAGCATATTAGTGTGGAGCTGGACTGTGTAACAGACTCGTACAAGGATGGCAGCAAATTTCTATTTTGAAGTAATCATACACTCCATAAACAAGTGATATGTGACAGCAAAATGAGGCCATAAAAATATTTATATATGGAGAGAGAGACTGATTAAATTAATTAAATTGAAATGTAAAATACATAAAATACAGGGAAAAAATACACAAGATGTATTTTATTCAAAATGCCAGAACTTTAAATATAATTTGATTAGAAAATAAGCTCTTTATTTCTACATTTTATTAAAATGTGAAACTTTATTTTCTTTGTGGTTGAACTTACTATTTGTTCTTTTTTCCAGGGTTGTTTCCTGAACATTGGAGTGAACTGTGTCCCAGTTCAGACGCCAGGATGACGTCTGACCCTCTATTACGAAGTTGGCATCATGTTTGTGGGTCAGGCATCTGCCATGAGCCACAACTGTCACATTTTTTTTACTTTACATTTGGTGATGAAACCTTTTGTTTATGTATGAAGAGGAAAATATGATGTTTATGCATTCTGCGTCTGACTTGTTTAAAGCAGTTGGTCTTAATATTTTCCAACACAGTATGTTTACATCAGCACAAACACTGTGTGGTCTTGTTGAAACCTCTTTTAAACCATGAAGCCTCTCCAGTCCAGTCTCAATTCAACAAACACTGTCAAGGACTGCGTGCTGTTTATGTCTCCATACACATAGCTCTGAATTTATGGACTTTTCGTGTTTGTACATATCTTTAATTACAAAAGTTTTTTACAGTTTTACAAACAGGATTTTACACTCAAAGAACAAACACTGATATATAAAAATACATCTAAAAAAACACAGAGTCATAAATGTTGTCTATGAAGCTTTTGATATGTTTTGCAGCTGTTAAAATACTTTATTATGAGTCGCACCTCAAGTTTACATGTAGAGTAGTTTTTTTTGTTTCTTTTTTCCTTATTCAGTATAAAAATACAATTTTCTAAAGAGCAGATAAATAATGTTCACTACAGTGCAGTGTGTCCTCTAATCCAGGAGTTGCATAATGTCTGTGTGTCTGTCTGACATGTGGGCAGCTGGACGGGTCAGCGAGACATCATTCGCACGAACTCTGAAAAGACAAGAGAGGGAAGAAGGAGATGAGGGTGACTGTTGGTCTTGTGAGAGGTCCCACCGAGGAGAAGAGTATTTCTCTCACCCTCAAAGTCCACCAGGCCGTCTCCGTTCAGGTCCACGTCTCGGAGGATCTCGTTGATCTCTCTGTTGGTCACTTGTTCTCCCATCAGCTTCTTCATGGCCTCACGCAGTTCATTCAGACTGATCTGACCGTCACCGTTAGAGTCAAACTGGATGGAGAGAGATCATTTAATCAGATTTTATTGTTACACAACCCAACTGAACATACATCAGAAAATACTCTAATTTGTCTTGTCTAGTCACTGTTGTTCTTTATGGTACTACTGTATGGTAGTACTGTATGGAAGTAAGATATTTGGGAATCTTTAGATTAGATTAGATTCAACTTTATTGTCATTACACATGTATAAATACAGAGTAACGAAATGCAGTTTAGCAT
>JBAJHX010000053.1:12862506-12875201 GCA_037176925.1 Amniataba percoides
GTCAGAGTAGACAAAGTATTCCTCCACCTTCAGCTTGTAGGCTTGCTTGGCCTTTCTGATGCCCCTCTTCAGGTCTGCCCTGGATGTACAGTAGGCCTGTGCGTCACCCGATCTAAAGGCACTGTTGCGCGCTTTCAGCAGAAGTCGCACTTCCTTGTTCATCCATGGCTTCTGCTTAGGGTATGTGGTGATCTGTCATTCCGTGGTGACATCTTTCATTGTATGGCAAATTTCCTGAACTTTTCCTGGTATCAAATTTCGCTCTCCATCAATATGAATGGTTTATCAGCCAGCAACAGTTAAACTATATAATAATCATATGGTCGCAAGTAAAATGAGATAATATTATCAATTTCACCAACCAAAAGAATTTTGTAAGTTTGAACAGAGGAGCTTTTGACTTTTCAGGACAGGTACAATGCAGGTGTAATCAACAACATTAATGTTTGGCTCAGTTCCAAGTAAGATGGATTTATTAAGATGGTCATTCATTATAGCAGGACCCCAGGAGAGTGGTAGGAGGCAGTAATCACTGTTATTAGTTACACCTGTGTTGAAAAACAAAACAAAAGATACCCCAGTGATTATCTCAATATTTGAATCTGATGAAGATGTACCAAGGAGGAAACAGGTTGGTTTTTTAGTTGTTTCATGAATAGATGAATATAATTTATCAAAACTTCATGTCCTCTTGCTCCTTGAAGGTTTCATCCTGTTGTCCTTTTCACAGGCTTTGTTTTTGTTCGTGATGTGCATCCAGAGGTTTACTCTCTGAGCACACCTCCATCTTTTCATAGGAGACACTTACACCTGTGTTTGGTTGGTTAAGATTTCTGCGGTGAAAAATGGCTCCCAGCGTCATTAAGTGTGGCCTACATCCTGACCTCTTTAAATGCATCTCGTAGCTCTTTGACCCCGATCATGTCTGCCGTCTCTGCCAGCATCTTGGGTCCCATCAGCTCCACAAAGTCCTCAAAGTCCACTTTACCTCCACCTACAACACACAAGGTGCATGAAAATCAGTTGCTGCTCTGTAATCTGATCATTTTGTCTCCATTAAATCATCTGTTCTGCTGTTGTATTCTACTTCATAAAAAAGTATTTATTGCTTTTATTTATTTATTTATTTATTTGCATTTTGTCTTTTTTCACCTGCAAGAACCGTCACCCGACCAAATTGTGGACAGTGCAGCTACGTGGTATGTGACTTTACCTTTGTAAGAATACCATAGTGGTCCTTCCTTATCTCTTTCATTCTACTCTACACTATCCTGACATATTAGTTCATTTTATTTTCCTGTCCTTCTCTCTAGTCTGTGTCTGTGCTTGTTCCTGGTTCACATCTATGGTCATGTTTAATTTCTAATTTACTTCTTTCCTGTTGTATTCCTGCTCCTGTTCTTAAATGTATTCCCATTTCCATTTCTGCTCCAATCTTTTGGGCTCTGTTGTGTTAACCTGTTGACTCACAGATCTGCTGGCTCAGTTCGATGAGCTCCATCTCTGTCGGCATGTATCCCATCGTCCTCATACACTCCCCCAGGTCTTTGTGGCTGATGTAGCCTTTTTTGTTCCTGTCAAACTCCACAAACGCCTCACGGAGCTCTGAGGAAAACGCACAGAAAACACAGGTCAACATTTAAATCAGTCTTAACGAATAAGATGCAAACACAGTGAGGTTTGCTGCAGAGAAACCTCCTCACCTTCAATCTCCTCCGGTCTCAGCTCCCTGTCCTGTTGGACGAAGCAGAGACACACGTTAGTTTCTCGCCTCGTGCACACTTCAATATGAAAATATTTAGAGAACTTGTTTGGCATCGTACAGGGATATAAACACAGAAACGCAACAACACTGCAGCACCCAGACAGCTGCTGAACAGGGAAGAAATGATACACAAAAACATCAAGTGACCACAAATAATGAAAGAATTCATGGAAGATGAAGCCTTTTGTGGTTCAGGGAAGAGATGTCCATTTAGACCGCAACAGAATGCGTGTATTATGGTCTGGATTTTATACTTAAACATAATTTACAAATGTGGAGAAGTAAGCTGCATTACATTACATGTACAAACCTAGTACATCTCAAAATGAAATACATGTTCTAAATCTATATGGATTAGATTGTGTGCCGCATTATGATGTACATGACAATTCATTTATGTACCATAAATCACAAAGAGGAGCCAGATTAATTGTTGGAGGTTGCCAGGCAACAAACATCTGGAGATTATGAGATTTGGGAGGTTTAGTTGGTACAGTGACCCTTAGACAAATGTCCACTGCTTAGACACACATAACAGCACACGTACTGCATATGTCCATATACAATCAGGCACACAGCACTCAAAAGAACTCACACCGTGGAAGTTGTGCCTCAGTCCTGATGTTAGTTTAAGTGCTCAAAAGGGAAAACAATCTGACAAATCCCCCAATGTCACGGCCCTCAGCCTCATTTTATCGCACAACAAATCAAATTTTCAACTCACGACATAGGACGACCTCTAAACTGACAACATGGGGCCTTTCAAGGAGACACTTTGAAAAATGACGATAACTCATTTAAAATATGTCAGTTTCATATTAATATGAACAGAAAAGAGGTGAGATTTACTGGATTGGAAATATCCCATCATGCTCCTCATGGTGTTGCACTTCTCCTTCAATGTGAGATGTTTCTATTCCCGTTGTCTCTATTTGAAACATTTATGACACAAGATACACTTTTGGAAAGGCTTGAGTGACTCACTATGTTGCAAAAATAAATTGTGCACCCGTAACGGTTCCCTTATTTTCATACATTAAGTATACCCAAACACTCAGGAAACAACTGGTGCTCCTGTCATGGTAACACGGTTGTTTTTCTACTAATTGGTTTCTAGTTTCCTGCTGACAGATCCTTTAATATGAGCCTGTCAGACGCAGACACAGATGGAAGAAAGCTGGTGACTCCTTTTGTTAAGATGATGGACAGTGAATACTAAGTCCTAATCCCTGCATCAAACTTCACATCCTCTTGCTCAAGCGTGCCTGAAGATAGAGGATTTCACCCTCTTGTCTGCAGTGATTTTAGTTCCTGTCTGCATTTGTATGTTAACATACATGAACTGAAACAGGGGAGGTGAACACAGCTGGCTCCTCGTTAGTTCTACCTGTGCCGTGAAAATATGACCCTACCTAAGTTTTCTGTACAGCAGCTGACTTGTGCTAGTTTAATTACAAAGACACCTTGTTTGCTTAACAGAACATAAACTATTCTTCACAGTAGATGTTGACATATGGACCCTCCACAAGAGAGGTCATGTTGGTTATATATTGTTCTTCAGTGGTGCATATTGTATTGTGACCAACCAAATTAGAAGATAATTGCTGGCTGGTGAACCTGGGGGCCTTCTCTGGTGCCCCGACACAGTCGGCCTTGACCTCCATTTCACTCTGTACTACACAGTTAAGAGCAAGCTCCGCAAAGTCAGTCAATAATTTTCCATGAACGATCAACCCCTCTGAGCATGTGCTGATCAGATCATCTGACCCGGACCTAAGTGGGATGACACAGCCGTCGTGGCAGGGAGCAGGAGGGTCACAAGGCCACAATGAAGGGTTGAAAATGAATCGAACACGAGTGGAAAAAGTTGCACCAGGGTTGTGTGAGGGCACAGAGCGCACGCTCTGGGTTCTGCTACATACGAGAGTCTGAGAAAAGCCCTGTTTAAGGAAGATGCAGGCCGGGCCCACGATGTTGTGCAGCATGTTGCAGTTCTTCACCAAAGCACCAACGGGATTCTTGTACAGCTTATCCTCCATGTCCTGATCCTCCTCTCCCTCCAGCTGCAGACCCTGTTGGCCCTCTGCCCTCATCTTTGCCCCGAGGGGTGGGATAACAGCCTGGTTTGCCTCTAAAGAGGGTAATGGATGGGCCATTACCTCCTTTAAAGGCAGACATGGCTGTTATTCCACCAGAGTCATACAGTGTCTGCATGACCTATTTCTTCACACATAAAACATCAAATCTTTCAAGGAACAAGTACAAGTCCAACTGTTTTTTAGTCACGCAAACATTCAAATGTAGCTGTAAGCCTGGATTACAAAAGCTGCTTATTATTTCAAGGCAATCCACACAAATCATCTTCCCCTTATGTATCCATCCTGCAGCAGTATCTGCTAATAATTCTGCTCACTGCCTGACGACTGAAATCAAGTCAAGTTACACTGTTACAGAAAGTAACAACTACTGTCCAAAAAACTTTCTATTTCTTAGTTGAAAAGAAACAGATATTTTTTGGTGGTTCCTGCAATTTGCATAATGTAGACACATTAAAGCTATTATTCAGAGATTAAATGATTAAGTCAAGATAAAGTGTAAAATTATATCAAATAAGAATAGATAAGATAGAACTTTAATAATCTTGGACAACAAAGTAGGAAAGATTGCAAAAATATCATAGGATCAGTGAAGGTGGAATAAATGAGCAAGTATAAAAATCTGAATTAAAAACATACACAATGCCAAACATGTATAAATGCAGTACAGTTACTTTTTGATGAGTTGCATAACAAAACAAGCAACTTACTGAAAAGTGTAATTCATATTATACAGTATGTGTGTCCATGATATTTCATGTAATTTTTTAGTTAGTAGTCTTCTGAAGTACTATTTTGTCATAAAAAGAGTGAACTTTCATGATGAAAGCTGCTGGAATATTCTTTATAATCAATCACAGAACGTACAGACAGATGTAGAGAAAGAGAAACTCTGCCTAACAAAGATGACACAAAGCGCTCTTACCTTCTTCATTTCCTCTTTCACAGATGATTTGGTGCAGTTGCCCATTACCCAGCCTCCACTGGTCAACAAGCAGTCTCACCCTGCTGCCCAAATCTTTCCTCCTCTCCTCTCCGATACTTCTCTCTGAACCTATTGCTCAGTTTGTTTGTTTTTTTATCTCTTCCCTCCTTATGATCTTCCCTCTTTGGGGGCGTCTCAGAGGTCCAGCTCAGGCACAAGCTCTGACATTAGTGGAAACCTCTCTGAGTGTCCCATGCTGCTTACCAGTCGTCACATCTGATGCCACAGAGATAAAATCACAGCTCTAATCCATGTAAGAGTGATCCCGAGTGACTCCACCCATCTCTATATGATCCCACGTCATGAGAGTCAGCACAAAAAGCAAACCGCACTCTTTACTGACAGCAGAACGCTCTCTGCAGCAGCAGCAGCAGCAGCATCTCTCCCTCTTGACACCTATGAGCGCTTTTTAATCCCCCTCACTCGCTCTCTTTCCCCCTCTTCCCTTTCCAGTCACTCTCCCTACACCCACCCTCCCTCCCTCCCTCCCTCTCTCTCACTCTCCCCCTCTCTCTCTCTCATTCACATGTTGCATCAGAATTCTAATGACTTCATCTACAGCATGAAGAGTTTTAGAGAATTAAGAGGACATAAACGGGGATTAATCCCCACCATTTGAGATTAAAGAGGAAGATGAGGTGGTGAAGAGAGAGAGAAAAAAAATAAAGGGATACAGTTAAGGGATGGAACGCTGGAAACCAAAAGCTTGAGTACTGTATGCTTAAATTATAGTAAATCCAAAAGAAGTTAAAAGATTAGATTGAATTGAAAATATAAATATTTGGGTAAGCATAAAATCTGGACCAGGCTGGAAGCTCTTAACTGAAATAAAGTCCTGCAGCAGATTTCGGCTTGCCACTAAAAATATCATGTCATTTTCAGTGTCAATGACATTTGAATGGCAGATTTCTCGAAGGTATTAATAGCAGAGAATAGAAACTAATATCAAGAATCAAGAATCTTTATTGTCATCATGTTGTCACATAATGAAATTACAATAGGTAACTTCCAGCTTTAAACATAAATATATGTAAAAAAATATGTAATATCTCCATAAATATCTAAAGATTTAAAGTTGTAGCAGCAATGTACAATGAGAGGAGGGGTGGGGTCATTGGAGTTCGGGGAAAACTGCCTTTAACGCGAAGTGGTTAGCTGAACTCGTACAAAGCATCTGTCAACAAATCTCCCCCAAAGCAGATTTGGCTGCTTATTACAGTGCATCCATATGGAGAGCACAGATTGTGTATGTGTCTGTGTATGAGTGCACACGTGTGTCATTTTACCCATCAGATCTTCATTTTCAGCTTTCAGTGTTTCTTCTGCAAACAAATTCTTGTGGAAACAGTCACACAGGTGAGGGTACTGTTTACTGGCTATGATCATTGTTGAAAGAATAATAAAAGCAGTGGCATGTCATCAATATATCAATAGTTCCACTGACCTGATTTCTCACGGGACGTGCAGCTTTACTACACAATTTGTATTTGAACACAAGTCTTTTTTTGTTTTTTAATCAATCCTACAATAAAACACATTTATTCTTTGATGAGACACACTTTCAATAGGAATGCTGAAGTTGTGTCCTCTTCTTCTGCAATGGTTTAATGCACTAATTTTCACTGCAGAATTATCACTTGCTTGCTGCTTATCTGGATGAACCAACTCCTAATATTACATATGGATACATGAATTCACTTTTTTTCTTTCTCTCTGTTGCAATGAGTGCAGATTTAGGTTGTAATTGTCTGTAGGATCATTTCTATTAGAGACACACTTCACCCCTTCACATGTTTTGACATTGTTATTTGATAATTTGTCATTGCAAAGACATTGACTATAGCTGCTTTAATGATTTTACAACTCCCCAAAACATAAATCATTTTAAAGTTGCACATTAAAACCCAGCAGAGAGAGTAATGGAGACTGTTTGTTGCATTAATCAGCTCTCACCACTAGAGGCCACTTTAGGACAGCACTAATAACTGAGTAATCTGACAGCTGCTGCAGTGAAGACTTCAAACAGTAATGATACAACTACTATTTTTATCTTAACTTCCGGACAGATTGGGTTGTCACTGAATGATGCACAGCTTAAGAACGAACACTGTAAATGAAGTCTTTACTCCGAAAAAGTTCTTAAGTAGAAACAGATTGTTTGTATTTAAAAGCTCTTGGTGTCTGGATGCATGCAGATATGAGCGCATTTTATGGGTATAATATGACGACAGTATTGTTCAGATCTGATCCTCTTGTAAGAGATCAGAATGACATTTGCTTCCTCCTACTACAATAGGTCTTATCGATAGTAATAAAAAATCAGCTTTCTGTCCATAATAACAGCCCACAAAGTCTCTCAGAGAGTCTGTAGAGTCTGAACTGTCTTTTAGAATTTGATTCGATGGAAACAACTTTTCTGCATTCTTAAATGATGTAATGGTGTATGAAATAGAGCACATATTTTGGCACCAAGTAAATCATATTGAGTGTATTTTGTTATTGTTTGCACACGCACACCTTCACACCCATCCAGGAAACTCAGATTTTAGAAAAGTCACACGAATGTACAGCACAAGTTGGTTTGCATAACACAGGTGAACATTTGCTATACAGAAGTCCTGTTTTCACCTGTGAGCTGTATGCATAAATCATTGATGTGAAAAACAGAAACACTGTCTTATGTAATGGAGGCGTCACATCTGAATTTAAAATGTGACATCTGAGAGGTATAAGATAACACATGACGTCAGACTGAATTGACTTTAGTGGAGGTTGTAGTGAAGTTTAGTGAACATTTACCATCTTTGTAGTTCAATTAACTTATTTACATCTATACTTTTTTTTATAAACCGCATCGTTTTTTGTACTGCATCGTCACATCTTTGACACTAAGCCTCAAAAGTCAAAACGTTTTAGTCCAACAACAAACAAAGCTTATTCTGTCCATTATCAACATTTCACATCCCACAGCCGTCATGATCTGCATTGTGCCTTGTTTAGTTTTCTTGCTTGTGCCCTGTTTTCTGTATTTTCTTGTGCCTTGTGCTCTTTGTGTTATTCCGCCTGTGTTTCTTGAACCCCATGTGTTTTCTCGGCCTGGTGTTATCCTGTCTTGTGGTTTTTGTGTTCGGTGTGTTCTTTTTTTAGTTTGTCAGTTTTCTCTATGACTGTGCAAACTTCTTATTTTATTCTGTATTCTTGCCTCTCCTCACTTATTAAGCACTTTACTTCCTGCCCTTTTGTGTTTGTCTCCCAGTTGATTACCTGCTCTGCCCCAATTAGTTTCACCTTTCCCCTGTTAGTCTCTTCACCTGTTTCCACTCCCCCGTCCCTCACAGTGTATATATATACCGGTCGTTTTTCTTTGTTCTCTGTCGATAACCCCTGCATATCTACCTGTCCTGTGTTCCTGTGCTCCATTTGTTCCTGCCTCTGTTCCTTGTGTTACCCAATTAAAGACTCACTACATCTACTCTGCCTACCTCATCTGCATTCCTGGGTCCCACCTTCATTTTGACTTGCACCTACCCCTTTCTATTAGTATGAATGCAGATTGTCAGAATAACTCTCAGCTCTACGCAACAACAATTTCACTCAAACTTCATCAACAGCAACAACTCTGTCTTCCTTCATGTTTCACTGTGACGTTTGTTTGTTCAATTAAACTAATGCCAGCAGCTAAATAACTAAAGACAAACCAATATCATTAAGCCTGATTAATTACCAGGCTGATTCTTCCTTACTGATAGTTTGAATTAATCATGCAAATGAGACTGTGTTGGACTGTGTGTGTGTGCGTGCACTCAGGCTTTATGTTACTTGGTTTCGGTTTTGATTACTTTTCAATTTCTTCTCTTCTGGCATCAAGACCAAATGACCTTCACACTTGCAGTTCATCTAATCACTACACACGCTTGTGATACTAGCATGCACTGTGTGTGTGGATGTGTGTGTGTGTAAGCAAGAGAGAGATGAGCAGTTCTCAGGTAATGTGACTCTGTCTTTTGTTTTGAACTCTTGTGCCCCTGTCACGAGCTTGTGTGTGTGTGTGTGTGTGTGTGTGTGTGTGTGTGTGTGTGTGTGTGTGTGCGCGCAGGTAAACCAGTAGACATATCATGTACTGATCTGGTGTCAGATACAGATCAGTGGTGTCCAGTAACGAGAACTGTCAGCCAGAGAAAGACTAGAGGAGAAAGAAGATGGGCTGAAGGGGCAAAAGTGGAAGAAGTATACATCTGCTATTCAAGTAAAAGCAGGAGTCACAAAGTAAATTGATATTAATCAATAGAAATGTGTCATTTAAATATTGATCATATGTTTTAAACTTAAATAATAGAATGATAATCTTGAAAGTAAAGAGTAAATCTGGCAAACAAATGAAGTGGACTTAAAAGTACAATATGTACTTAGTTACTTTCCACCTCTGCAGATAAGAAGAGATCCTCAAAGCTTTGGATTGTGTTTTTTTGTGATAATGACTTATATGATAATGACATAGAAAGCTATGGAAGACAAAATGGAGCAAAATTTTCACACGCTTACTATCAAGAGTCAGCAGGATTATACTCCTCTCCTCAGTTTGCCTCTAATGTGTGTTTTATGGAATATCACTTTAAGGAGATGATCGTTTTGTGCAAACCTCTCCAAGCTCCGTCTGTTTGATGTCAGTTCAGCGTGTGGGGGCTGAGGGACTCATGCTCATGCTGCCTGTGACTTTCCTGTTGCACAAGAGTTTCACACCATGAAACAAGTGGTCATCAAAGTGAGGTTCAGGTACCCCTCGTGGGACCCCACAGTGGGGACAAGACGTCTCCTCTTTAAAGTCTGCCGACACAGTCCTCCCCTCCCACTCACTCAGCCGCGCTCTCTCTCATTTTGGATCACTTGCATCACCAGTGACATCACATTTTCTGTCCTTTTATGCTGACTTCCTGTTTCTAACCTCGGCCGTGCTCATCACCATCACCCACTTTCGGAGTCTGCTGACGCGATCAGGTGGACTTTCTTTCTTCATGTCAGGAAAAAAAAAAATCCATGCAGTGACTCATGAGCTGTGCCGAGGTCCGCAGCAGGAAGCGAACGGGGGCTTTGACTTGTAATCTCTTCTGATTTTATTTGCCCACACAGAGCCATCACTTTCCCTCACACACACCGCACGGCGCCACATGGCTGACCTCAGGGTGACAGATGCTGTAACGGTGAGGCCTACCGTGCCGTGTCGTGTATCACTGCTTACCATAAGAGCGATGGGATGCGATGCGGTACTGAGAGGCAGAGATAGGGTGTTTGCCAGACCTCTGGCTGACCATGACCATATCTGTTACGGATTACACTCTCATAATGTTTCCCAAAGTAAAGGAGTTTAAATCCTCTCAAACACACGCCATCTCCATCCTTAGCTTTAGATCTGCAGAGGGATTTGGGGTGAAGTGAGAAGGTCAAATGGTAAACATTTGTGTTGAAAGCATTGGACGTGACATTGTGCCCTTTTGCCATGTGAGATCAAAGAGATCGGAGGAGAGTGTCAGCGTGATGGCTATTGATACAAACTGGAGCACAGCCAGGCTTTAAATTTGAATCGGAGGCTTAGGGTTTCAATCAAGCTGCTGGCGAGACATTCAATCAGGCGGAGAACTTGATGCAGCAGCACATGAAACACACACACACATAAAACACAGACACACACAGTGGCAGAAGTGTCATACACAAACACACGGATACACACACGCATATACACGTTTGCTGCGCACACACACGCACAGATGAATGCTCCTACCTGCCCAAACACAGAGTCCACGATGGGCAGCAGGTCGACAGGCTCCGCCTCCTCCTGCTCCCTCTCTTGCTTCTGTGGTCCCATCATCATCTCCTCCAGCACCTCCTCCAGCACCTCCTTGCTCTCAGCTCCCTCCGCTGGTGTCTGGGGGCCCTGGCCAGGTTTCTGCTGGCAAGACTGCTGAGGTGTGACCGTCTGAATGTCGGCGGTGCTCCCTCCCTGCTCGTTGGTTCGTTTCTTCTGCTTCTCCAGCTTCTTCTTGATGGCGGCCTGCACCTGAAGGAGATGATGGGGGGGCAGAGGGGTCGAGGTTCAGATCACTGAAATCTGCAGTCAGACTCACACACAATCGCTGCCACTGTAACATCAATACCAACGCAAACACCTGATTATTGACAAGTTTAGTGTTAAGAGATGGTGATGAGTAATTCAAATGTCTCGGTTATAGGGAATTCATCTTTTTCTATCATCAGGTGCCCGGTTAGAAAGATGCTACATGTATATACTTAAATTATTTACTTAACATTTCAACTTTTCATTAAATACAGTGCAGAGATACAACATTGTTTTGAGCTTCGTATACTTAAACTCTTTTTACTTTTTAAATACTTTTTGAGCCACAGAAGAATTTCTTTGACCACTAAAGCACACTAATTCCCTTACTTTACTTAAAAACTTCTAATTGACCAGACATGGAAGCACATATTTTTCATCAGTTACATCCATTACTATTCAATCTTGGTTCAGTATCATCTTATCAGGAGGATCTAGTGGCACACACTCATGAATTCATGCAAAACTAAATGAATGTAAATGCATCTTTGTGTCCTGACAGTTGCATACATGCACACAGAAAAGCTGCTATACATAGATCCATATTCACCCACCTGTTTTGCACTCCTCTCCTGTGGCGCGCTCATCGCTCCTGCACCGCCTCCTGCGGCGGACGACTCACGAATGATCATGAACATCTCGGCGTCACAGGCTCACACACTCTCTCTCTCTCCCTCGCTCACTCGCCCTCCCCCTCCCTCACTCCCTTGTCTTCCCTGCTCTCCTCTCGTCAGCAGTGGCTTTCGTTTTTTTAGTTTTTTTGGGGTTTTTTTTGTCTCTTTTGTCTTTTTGTCTTTTCTACTTTTATTCTGTGATAAGATTCACCAAAAAGTCAGCTGAAGAACTTGTAAAATGAGTCAGTTTTCCTCAAAAAGGGCTTAAAAATTCAGCTTTGTTGAGAGAGTGGAATTATTTTCTTTGTTCCAGGTAATGAAAACAAAACAGGAGATGACCGAAGTGTTTCCAGGAAAAATAATATCACATATTCTTCTGCCTCCCCATCTCTGTCCAAGGCGTTTTCCTCAGCCTTGCCCCGCACTTCCGTCCATATCTCTGTCTTGGTGTGTGAAGGCAAGGAGGTTTTTATCATTAGCTGTTGTCTTGAGTCTGGGGTTGAATTCCTGCACCTCTGCCCCGGCTCACTATCTCTTGGTCCTTTATGTGACACTCTATACCTCCTGATCTTTACCTCTCTCTCACGTTATCTACCTGTAACATGCTGACCTCTCTCTCTCCTTCTCTTAGAAGGAGAGAGAGAGGTCTTTCTTGTCTTCCTCCCCTTCTTCCTCCTTTTCTCTTTCATCACAGGTAAACACTCCTCCTGTTGCTTGCTTTGCCGCAGCTACCCCTTCCTGCCTCCAGTGTGTGTGTGTGTGTGTGTGTGCTTTGTGAAACGTGCTTATGCTCATCAGAATTGTGTAATTTGTCCTCTTTCGCTCATCTTCTTGTCTTGTTTTTTTTCTCCCTCCCCCCCATCCTTGTGTCTTTCTTGTCACCATCATTTCCCTCTGACAGTAATCCTCGTTGCTCTCCTCGCTTCTCCTTCTCGCTCAGTCTATCCGCCCTCAATCCCCTGTCCTCCCTCCTGTCATATTTGGAGCCTTTGTTGTAACACAAATTGGATTCTTTCAGAGGTGCCCAGGTCAGCTTTTCATTAAGTGACAGGGATAGATAGATAGATAGATAGATAGATAGATAGATAGATAGATAGATAGATAGATAGATAGATAGATAGATAGA
>JBAJHX010000053.1:12894533-12929324 GCA_037176925.1 Amniataba percoides
AGATCAGTGACAATTTCTCCCAGTGCTCTAAATTCTTCTATGAACACACTCCACCAAAGGATATTGATGGAGAAGAACACCAGCCAATATGTCAGTGCTACAGAAACCAGTACCGCTTTGCCAGCCTGTATAACCATCAGCATCGCACACCATTGTACTCTGCCTACATACTCAGTCCTGCAGATGGCAAACGTCCAAAACAGGTTTGGATGTATGAACCACAGGTAAGAAAAATCTACTGATCAACTGTCTTTTCAGATCATTGATGAAACTCCTGCATTTGCATGTTGATCTAATGGAATTTGTTTTGGTTGACAACACTAGAGAGCATTAGCACTTCCTGTTCAGTGCTCTTTTAACCCTGTGGAGTTCAGGGTATAATTGGTTATTTTGGACTACTTATGATTTGATCTTTATTAGAAAGAAAGAATTAGTTTACCATGCCATTGTTTGGTATAATTTTTTTTTCAGCACAACTTCACGTGTCATTTTACAGTTATTTTTTTCATTTTTGACATACTGTATTAACACCTAAAATTACGCAAAAAACATAAAATCCAAACAGGAAAAATGTTGTTTTTTTTCCTGAAGAACCACAAACATATCTAAAGAACCATTTTATAACTTAGAATACAGATATAAATTGTAAATTTCAAATAGTTATGAACAAATGTATTAAAATACTACATTGTTTTTTTTTTTTGTTTGTTTGTTTTACAACTATTTACATTTACATGGTGTTTTGAACAGTATGTACAGCAGCATGGGTTGAGTTTATTTGTATTTATATGGTAAAAACTGTGCAATAGAATCCATTTAAATATATATTATACCGTATATATGAATGTAATCCTGATTAGGTCAATAGGTGTTGAGCACTTTCTTACAGTAACATTTGTTTACTGTTTCCTCCTGCAAAACCACGACAACGTTCAGGAAAAAGCATGACGTGACTGAATTACCACAAATCTGTTTCACTCTTAGTATCAACACGATGAAAAAAATAACTACTATTTAGTTTGAAGTCCGCACTTTCGACACGGGTTGAAACAGAGACTCAGTGATTCAGTGTGTGTGTGCTGATGCGGATATTTAGGGGAAAGAAAAACGTAAATTATTTATCTTACCTCTGTTTTTACCTGCCTATCAACACGATTTAAAAACTGGTATGCAGTTTGAAATCCGCACTTTCGACACAACTTGAAAGGACGTCTTTTTGCAACAATTCACGACGAGGGTTCATGCAGAAGCAGCCTCTCTCAAATTCAGCATAGAAAAAACACTTTATCTGTTCTTCCTATTTGTTTTACACAACAGAGCAGAAACACACATATATATCAAACTCAAACTATCAGCAGCAAAACATTTTTATGTAGTTTCAAAAAATTGAAATCTCTTATCTTTTTGTCTTTAAGCTGGTGTCTGACACAGGTGGCCCTGAAATGACATCTTTCCCAAAACCAATCCCTGAAGAAGTAAGAAACAGCCAGGCCGTGCCTCAGGACTACAAAAACTCTGGCTACACCAAAGACCATCTCAATCCCAGCATGCACCAGCTGATGGAAGAGGACCGCGAGGCCACCTTCACCCTGACAAACGTGGTCCCTCAGCACGAGGCCTCTAACACAAACACCTGGAACAAACTGGAGCAGGAGGTGTTAAAAAGATTCAAATTATGCAGGGGTCCAATGTACATGATCACCGGAGTCATGCCGTATCAGACTAAACCCCACTGGATCAATAACAGGGTGTCTGTCCCCGAGTACATGTGGTCTGCTTATTGCTGCCCATATTATAGTAGCCAGCTTCCTGAATCTATGAGGCCCTTTTTCCCCACATATGCTGCAGTGGGAAGAAATGACCCAAAGAGTGGAGAGGAGATTGTGCCGGTCAATGTCAAGGCAAGGCCTTGATGAGGGGCTATGATGTGAAGCAGATGCCCTTAGAGATGCTGGAGGACGTCTTAGGAAACAGGTTGCGAAGGAGAATTAGACTTTTTGACAAGCAGTGCCATAATTACAAGAGTAAGACAAAGCTTTGTTACTACGATATGTGAAGACAGAGAGACGGCTACTGTGTGAGGCACCCGGTCCTGGAAGACATCTTGAAAAAGTGCTTGGAAATAGAAGACAGCCAGTTTGTAAGGCAGGCACAGAAACCAAAAGCAAAGTCTAGTTGGAAGAATAGAGAGAAGAGAAAGCTACAGTGCGAGGCAGATGCCCATAGTGATCCTGAAGGACAACTTGAAAAAGAGGCTGTGGATAGACTGATTACAAAGCTGCGTCAGCATGAATCTATTGTGGCACCGCCCCCCATTCGTCCCCCCAAAAAAAGTACTTCCCTTAGTCAGATTCGAAGTGTCTGAATACATTCAAATCACAATGTCTTGACTAAAGATGGTTGGAATTTTTTTTTTATGAATGTGTGTGCAAAATTCATATTTTCCCTCTTATGAATATCACCTTGTAACCTGTTCATCAACCATGATTTGTCAATAAAACAAAACTGAAATGGGCAAAGAGCCGTCTGATGAATTGGAAGTATTTATTTCTCAATGATATGACCAAAACACAAACATACAAAATACCAAGCTGTCAATTATATTGTGAGAAAAACACAAGGCCAATTATTGATAAAAAGACAAAAATGCACATTATTGATCGTTATAAATAAGTACAGGCTTTGCACATTCAAATGAGAACACCTCAAAATTAAATGGCTGAAAGTCTGAGATTGATTTAATTTCTCCTCCTACAGAGAAACACCGCGTCCAACCGACTTCCTGTCAACTCTGGAAATTTGCCCTCTGTGTTTACTTATTTATGGGTGAGGAAGACAGGTAACTCCAAAATCACTGAGAATAAAGTGAGCTCCTACCGGTCACATTCATCACCTAAATTCTACCACATTCAATGAAAAAAACCTGCTTTTTTCCTTTTCAGTTCTGTCAGTGATTTGAAGGAGATGCTCTAAAAACACTGGTGGTTTTTCATTTGTTCCATATCACTGAAGCCACTTCCGCAGTTGGAGCACTGGAGTGTCGCCTTTTCACTGTTGTGTATGAGCTGGTGTCTCTTTAAGTACTCCACGCGACTGAACCGCTTTCCGCACGCTTCGCACCCGTACGGACGTTCGCCCGTGTGGATCCGCTGGTGCCGCTCCAAATTACCCAGGCGACTGAAGCTGCGTCCGCACTGAGGGCACCGGTGCGGCCTCTCGCCCGTGTGCACCAGGTGATGCCGTTCCAGGGAGCGCGAGTGCGTGAAGCGCTTGCCGCAGATCTCGCAGCAGTGCGGGCGCTCAGCGGCGCAGGCACACTCATGGTTCTTGAGCGCCCAGGCGTGGCTGAACGTGTTGCCACAGTGGGCGCAAGGGAAAAGACTGTCCTCTGCTCCGCTGCTCGGTAACTGAGAGCCTCCTAGTGGACAGGGGTGGTCCTCCAGCTCAGCCTCGGAGGTGAACCCTCCTCCGCACTGTGGGCAGAAGTGGAGCAGATCCCCGCCGCCTTCCTCTTCCCCTCCACTGTCCCCGATGCTCCCTGGGGCAGAGAGGTGGGGCAGGTGTTCGTTTTCTCCCAGCTCCGAGACGTCGTCTGGGGCAGAGTCTCCCTCTCTCAGCTTCTTCGACCAGCCTAGCCTCAGCTCCGCTCCGGCCCTCACGCTGTCCTTCAACCTGCCTTGCCCCACCTGCTCCTCTCTCTGCAGGGTGGGTGGCTCCAGCTCTCCGTCCTGCTCCATACCGTCGAGGCCGATGTACTTGGGGGCCAGGCGGACCTCGCTGCCTCGCACCGCCTCAGAGTCTGGGCTGATGGGCGGGGAAGCCGTCATGGCAGCCTGCTCGCGGCCCTTTTCGGCCCTAAGTGCCGACTCCAGACCCCTCAGCTCATCCATGGTCATGCCCCCCTCCGATGGCTGCGCTGAGCCCGCCTCCCAGTCTTCCTGCTCTCTTTCTCCTGGATGAAGGGTCGGAGGACAATCTGAGAGGTCTCCTGAGTAAAGAGAGGGGAGAGAGCTGGTGTGAGCGATCATTTCCACTTTCTGTCAAACTACTCCGCTCTGAACATTTCACCAACTTCCCCTCCCTCAATCAGTGCGTCCTGGGCTCATTACCTTCACTCTTAGTTCTGGAGACTGTGTGAAGGTTCTTGGTGGACGGCTCCATCTTCAAAGCCTCCTTGATTAGCCGGATAGAGGCGGGTTGATAGCCCTCTGATTGAGAAAACTGCATTGAGAAAGACAGACAGTTATTGGACAAACATCTCAAACCAGGTAGAATAATTCAATCCATTGTTAAATTAAGTTTCATCTTTCATGCAAAACTCATCATGACCATAAATTACGACCCTACCAATTCACATATTTATGATCGGTTACATGGCTGAAAGACTGATAACACACTGTTTGCTTTGAATATTCAAATACAGAAGAGGGGTGAAAAGTGGATGTGTGCCCTGCCACTTGGTCATGCCGTGGAATAGCAAACAGCTTTTCACCTCCAGCAGCAGCATTTCTATGTGAAAGCCTGCTGCACTTGAGATGTGGAGAGCCCTACTCAACGGGCTCCACTGGAAGCTAAATATCAAATCAATAGCCTTCCCTTTATCCACTACATCTCTGCGGTGATTTGATGGCTGAAAAACACGAGCGAAAACTCTCCCCGTCTCTCTGTATCACCGCTCTCTTCGTCTGTCTGTGTTCTTTTTCATTCTATATGAAGCTGCTGAGCGGTGCAGAGACGCTGTGCCACTTTCTCCTCCTACTCCTCCTCCTCTGAGAAAGCCTGTCTCCCTCACCTCCTCTTTGATGTTGGCCGTCTCCTCCCCCTCACCGCTGAGGCTGCCCTCCCCTTCCTCGTCCTCCGCCATCCCTCCTTCATCCTCTTCATCCCCAGGGAACTGGATGAGGTACATCTCCCTGGCCTCCTTTTCCCCTCTTCCTCCTGCTGGCATCCCCGCAGCTCCTCCACTTCCTCCTCCTCCTCCACCACCACCATCTCCGCCGCCGCCACCTCCTCCTCCTCCTTCCTCCCACACATCTCCAGGCCAGCCTTTGCCATAGGCTGCTGCCGGGCCCTTCTTTGACTTGCCTCCTGTGGAGAAGAGAGGAAGATCAAGGGAAGGTGGGAGGGAGGTGAGAGAGGAAGGAGAAAGTGATGAGGGGTGTAGGAGAGAGGGGGGGCATGGGGAGGCAGGAAGGAGAGAGAATTAAATATGAAGGGGAGAGAGAGAAGTGGGAGGTGATGATTGGCGAGGCCAAGAGAGAGAGACGAAGGAGAGAATAGGGTGGAGAAGTGGGAGATGAGGAGGAAGGGATTGGAGATTTTTTTCCAGACAAGGACAGGAGTAAAGGGGAGTTTGCGGGGGGAGAGCAGGAGGAGGAGTGAGCATGATGAACGAGTGAAGAGAGAGGGGGCGTAGAAGGACAGACAAGAGAGCGGGAAGGAGAGAGAAACACGTGAAAGGGAGGAGAAAGGACAGAGAGGCAGAGAAGAGAGGGAGAGTTGGAGTCGGCAGGGGCCACGTGGGAGAGGAGGAGGAGGAGGAGGAGAGGGAGGACATGTTGACGGAGTGATGGGGCAAAAAGAGGAGAGAGGGAGAGAGAGAGGTGGAAGTGGAGAGGAAGTGTGTAATTATGGTGGCGGTGGAGAGGAGCGGGAGAGGAGTGGAGAGTGGAGGAGGTGGGGGAGGGAAGCGGAGGGGGGGTGGGAGGAGTGTGTGCGCAACGTGATGAAGGAGAAAGCAGAGCAGGAGGAGGTGGGGGCAGGGAGAGAGAGGAAGGAGGCGAGGGCGTGAAGGAGAGGAGAGGAGCGGGAAGGGGAGGAGGAAGAGTTGGAGAGAGACACACACACACACACAGAGACAGAGAGAGAGAAGTGAAGGAGGTGGGGGGAGGGAGAGGAGCAAGGCAGGAAGGGAGGGAAGGAGATTGTGTGAGTGTGCAAAGAAGCACAGAGGAGTGGGAGGGACAGAAAGCAGCGGAGAGAGAGAGAGAGAGGGGGAGGTGAAGGACAGAGGGAGCGAACATGAAGAGGAGGCGGAGGAGGAAGGGAGGAGGGAGGGAAGGAGGGAGGGAGGGAGGGAGGGAGGAAGAGAGGGAGGGAGAGATCAGCTCTTGCCAGATGGTTTCCAACAAAACAAGTGCGTCTTCACATAAGCCCTGACTGCACAGCCTGAGCTCGGTTTCTCGCATTAAAACCACAATCGTGCCGAAATGTGTCTGATGATTCGAGCCAACAGCCTCACGCGTGACACGGCACACACGCTCGAGCCCCTGTGTCATGTTTAGGAGGGGGAAATAAAAATGGACAAACACTTACGGGCCACTTCAACTTTTCTCTTCTGCCTGCCTCCTCCTCCTCCTCCTCCCTGCTGCTGCTGCTGCTGCTCCGCCGACAGCCCGGCATTGCGGCGGTTGGCGGCCCAGCCCATCCCGTACTTGCGCTCGGTCCTCAGCTTGTTCTCGGTGAGCCTCAGCCGCAGCTTGAGCGCCTCGTTCTCCCTCCTGTTGAGGGTCAGCTCCACCAGGTAGTCGTTCACCGTCTCCTGGAAGAGCTTGGTGATCTCGCACACCGAGGCTCTGATCAGGCTGTCCATCACTGCCGTCAGATGAGTCTCAAACGTGGACACGGACTCCTCCATCATCGTGGCCCCTGATGGGAGAGAGAGAGAGAGAGAGAGAGAGAGGGATGTTGTCATGGGTTAACACAAAAGTTTGCACACTCAAAATCCATCATCTGCAGCCAGTTTCTGCACATAAATAGGAATAATCTGATCCATATCCTCAATGTGGGGGTGAAACTTTATGTTTTTTTTACCAGGTGGGGTCTTAATAACGTCGACAGTAAAGTGTGACAGCAACATTTTGTGTTATTACTCCTCTGTTAACATTTAATTAAAGACTATGCAGCCGGGGTGTCCGAGGAGGACAACAGCTGTATTGTAGTTTCACACCAAACACACGCAGCCTGCGTCAGGTCAGCTGCTTGTAATAACTTACTGAGCCCGATCGACATTAAAGCTAAAGTAAAGAAAGAAGCAGAAAAGAAAAAAAGTGGAAAGTGGTCGAGTTAGCAGCCTGGCTAATTTAGCTTTGTGTACGCACCGCTTGGATGAGATCCGGAGGAGGGAAGAGAGAGAGAGAGAGAGAGACTCCCGGGCACGAAACGGCGACGGTCGGTGTGATTTCACGGATCGCGGATGAGCTGAGTCGATAAAGACGGAGACACGGCGACAAAGGAAGGCGCCATCCAACTTCTCCCCTCTCTCCCTCTCCCTCTCTCTCTCTGTTTTCCTCCTCGCCTCCTTCAGCTCTGCTTAACGATGCTTGACTACACTGCGCATGCTCAGTACCGTAATTACCCGACACTTGAGAGAAGCCGCACCCTAAAAAACACAAAAACAAACATGAATGTAATTTTACACATACGTTTTTACGTCTTGTGATATCATCAGCGGCTTTATTATTTTTAAAAAGGGAAAAATACACAAAAATACTTCCACTTGTTTTATTTAGTGTCGCTCACAGCGTCTTCCAGGACGCATGGGGGCGCTGTGGGGCACATCACGCTGCAGCCTCCCTGTCAGGAAGAAGAGCAATTTGTTTTCTTCTATTACGTCTTGTCTTCCGGACAGAGTGCAGCATTCACAGCTTTTCTGAAGGGAGGCTCTGAGAAGAAAAGTAGGAATCATGCCGATGTTCATTGTAAACACCAACGTGGCTAAAAGCGACGTGCCGGCGGGGCTGCTCACCGAGGCCACCGAGGAGCTGGCCAGGGCGATGGAGAAACCTGCACAGGTAGGAGGGCCGGGACTTAAATCCTGCAGGGTCCTGTCTTACTGAGAAAATGAATCATTTGTCCTGAATGGGTCCACTTCATATATTTAACAAGTAGCCTCATTTCCATTAGCTGCATTTTAAAAGTTTAAATTATGTGACGCCTCTGTGCTGAAGGAATAAGGTTATTGTGCAACTAAGCAAACACAGCTTGACTGTTTGTACTTAGTCAGTGTGGGTGGATGATTGACCAGCAGTCATTTCACTAAAGCCCACAAGTTTAAAGCAAATCATATTTATTATACAGTACTTATTGCCATCAAAATCATTTTAACATTTCATAACATTAATAGGCCATAGTATTATTTTAAATATGGGGTTTATTTGTGGCAGCGTCGTTGCCAGGTTTGTTTCTTAGAATGGGATGTTCATTGGCCACCATTTTAATCTAAATATCTTTAAATTTCAATATTGTATCAGGCAGAAAATGGTGATATAAATGGAAATATATTAAATGTTCTCTATATTTCTACACCACAATGATACCATGAAACCATTATATAGGGAAGATATACTGTTAACATACAAGTAAACTAATATAATCAAGAAGGAAATCATGAAATCATAACAACTGGAGTATTTAACTTTTTTTTGCTGAAGGGAATTTGGATTCACTAATTGAAAAATCCACAGTGCAACCTTCACTCTAGTGCTTAGCAATTAGCTAGCTATAACTACATTTGCCCATCTTTAAAATGTTAAAACTATGAAGTCAAATTTAGATCTAATTAGGCCAAGATCCTCCAGTAGTGACACCAACCACAGCTAATCCACCCAGTGTGGGCTGATCTCATCTCTGTGTCTCTGTCTTGCATTTACCAGTACATCGCCGTGCACATCAACCCTGACCAAATGATGATGTTTGGAGGGAAGGGAGACCCCTGCGCACTCTGCTCCCTCCACAGCATTGGCAAGATCGGCAGCGCTTACAACAAACAGTACTCCAAACTCCTGTGTGGGCTGCTCAGCAAACACCTGGGCATCTCCCCTGACAGGTAGCAAACACACACATGCACACAAGCACACACACACACTAACCAGTATATTTAACTGGATGTAGTTTGATAAGTGATGCTAACATGGATGACAGAAAGACACAGACAATCTCATTCACCTTGCTCAGTGTTAATATCCAGTCTCATTAACCTATTTCTCTCTGTGTCTATTTCAGGATTTATATTAACTTTGTAGACATGAGTGCATCCAATGTGGCCTGGAACAACACTACTTTTGGCTGAGATGGAAGTCAACCCACTGAAATAAGAGATCGTTCCAGTATTTCCCTGTAAGGTTAAAACTAACTGAATGAATTAAGCAAAATGCACCTGGTTGTTTCCTGCCAAATAGCAAGTATGACCATCTTTGAAGCACTTAGCTGGACCCTTTAGCTTTGCACTGATCCTTTTTGAATTCAAATGCAATAAAGCAAACCCTGTAGACCATAAATGAGTTTCTCTTATCCTTTACTATCTTTACCGGCAAAGATACACAACAGCCTTTAAACTTTGTTTTCTTCATTAGATACTTCATTAGTACTGTGAAAACCATTTCCAAAACAGCTGAGTTAATTTTACAGTTTGAAATAGTTAGCAGTGAGACAGTGACAGCCCAGTGAGTTGATCAAAATGTGGTGAGAGCCGACTTGAAACTGAAATCTGTCCCCGCTGGATACCTGTTGACCTTTGCTTGACCACAATGAGTCAAATGCATGCTGACATTGCAAAACCTTTGCCTGTAATTTATTGACTTAGTGGGAGATGTTAATTTTGATTTGTTTGCATTAGTGATTTCATACTATCAGAAGGGAGGCTACAACTATTATTTCAGGAAGCTGCACCAATATTAATACACATCCCCAAGTTTGCCAAGAGATTTTATGCTTCCGTCTTTTTGATACTCTTTTTGATATTTCAGATAATATTCATATGCAGCTTGTTGTAAAAAAATCTGTCTTTATATACACATTAATATCACTGTATGATGTAAAAATGACATCTTGACAATCAATCGTGATAAAAACTATTTTATTTCAGTTTTTGCTAAACAATGAGCATAATTTCATACACCATGCTTACTACTTATATATCATGGCTGAGGACAAAGAAAGTGATTTTAATGTTTGAAAAGACAAAAACTGGATGTGACATTGATCTATATTGGGCATTCTCTCTGTAAATACAATTTGAATAGTTTACCACATGATGTCTACATGTAAGCCTGAAGAGGAAGCAAATGCATTGACGTATGTTCAGATTCATACAAAAATGCCATAAAGGCACCAGTGTCCTGTCTATCCTGGTTGTTCCCTGGCCTTTTACATAAGACCCCTGTCTATTAACCCTCTATGTGACATGCATGTATGTATACCAGCATATTTGTATGTGCAGGTCTGTGTCCACCTTATGTCCATAAAATTAAGGATAAAATGATGTAGAGCCACAAGTCCATCAATTTGTTCAAGCGATGAGGGAGTAGTTACATGTGTTATAAGGAAGGTATTAAATAATCCAAATCCAAACCCATGCAAAACTAGATTTTCAAGCTTTTACAGTGGGACACATATTGTAGTACCTCTTTCAGGTGCTAGTCCACAGTTCTGACTGCTCATTTCTAAAGTTACAAACAGTGAACAGTTACAAAGACCCAGGGCGGCTCAAAACCATATTTTTGTTGTGTCTGTTTGAATTTAACAGTCGCTGGTAGCATGAGTTTTGTGCCAGACTGGTCGCTATGGCAACCGTCATGTCTGGGTGTAAGCAAACTGTCAACTGTTTGTTTACTCTACTTACTATTTTCAAGCATGATCAAATTTTAATGACTTTATTGATCTGAACGACGAAGATAAGATGCCCGGAGTGATTTATGGTTTCCTCTTGCAGTGCCCTAAAACATGACGTAGAAATGACGTAACTTCTCCTCGCTTCCTGGGAAAGGAGAGTGAAAATGGCGGACGGACATCATGCAGGTTTGCTGCTGCACACCTCCAGACTCACAAGACACAGACACTTATTGGTTTAACATTTGGATGTCAGCTGTGGACAGGACGGTTATATTGTTCGCGTAGCAAAGTTTCCGTGGCCCAGGCGAAGTTTGGGACTGTTAACCTTTTGGAGAATTACAGCGGTGAGTTTCGCTCCCCACATAGACCGGCTGCCCGCCATATACACTCAGTTATTCCTCTTGTAAACTTTATTTCTCAGTATAACTTCTGACGTTTAATATAACCACATGTGTAGTCGGAGGACAAACAAAATGGCTATCGTGAGATAACATTAATGGCATGTCGTTTAATTCTTTTCTTTTCTCAATCATTCAGTAATTAGTTAGCTAGCACCCTGGTTTTGTTATGTACACACATTTTAACACACCTCCCAAAGTTAATGGTCCTCCGTGTGTGTATGTGTGTTACTGATGGTTTCTCCTTTATCTGAAATACAAACAGTCTTATATTCGTAACAACACCCCCTCTAGCTGCTGCCCTGTATACTTAAAGGCTATGGGGCAGTTTCAAATGGGGATCATAAAAATCTCTCAGAGGCACTATTTTGTTGTTGTGAGTGTTATGGACACTTGACAACACATTCCTGTGTTCAGATACCATCCTTTATCCATATTATTACAGTTTAGAGATATTTCAATCAGTACATGTCCTGCTAAAAGAGCTCTATTTAAATACAATCAGTCAACCAAGGTCCTGTTAGCGGACTCTAACCTGACTATCACCAACTAACCTGACCTCTTATCTCTTTTTACAGGGGACAAGTCACAGCGTTAAGCTAAAAGACCAGCACAGCATCAAGCGACACTTTTTCGATCAATGACATCTGTAAGCCGCTGCAAGCTGCGGTCAAACATGTCCAACTACTTGATGAGAGAGCTCAGGACCCAGCTCGTCTCAACCATGGACTCAGTCTTAAAGAGCGCTGTGTTTGAAATCATGACGATTTTTGAGAACAGCCTACGTGACCATCAGATGGAGCTGGCGCAGAAGGGAGAGGAGGTTCTCCAGCTCAAAATCAAGTTACAGGAAGCGGAGGTCAAGCAGAGAGGTGCTGAGAGTGGAGGCGGCAGAGGAGCCGAGGTGGGCAGCACGCACGTGAATGAAACGCAGAGAGAGCCTGAAGATGTTCTGAATGCCTCTGGACAACCGTCTGATGTCCCTGAAATTGATTTTGAAGGTATTTGAAGGTGTTTAAATGAGTTGACTAACTAAACAATAATGCTTTAATCTGTACACACATGCTGCAACAGTGGGGTGCCAGATCACCTGCATGTTAATCAAGGTGTGAGAAGTCATTTTACAAAAATTCTTTGTCTCGGAGGTGCAACATGATGTTCAGTGCCACCATCATTCACAAGCTTCTGTGAGGACAGTAAATAGAAAACATTTTCAGCTGTGTAAATTTCAATGTAACATAATTGCACTAAAATTAAACACATTATTATATTTCAATACGTATGTGACTTGATTGATCATGTGCGCATCTTTGTGCAGTACCCGATGATTGGTGTGCCCCCCTGAGCTGCGAGACCACCAAAAAACAAGAAGAGGGCACATGTCCCAGTGTAAGACTGCGCTCGCTCTACATTCCTCTGTGGCCTCTTCCGGTCATCAAGCAGGAGGTGCGTTACTGAGGGGTGAACATCAGGATGTGGTGGAATTACAATTTAGTCTCATAAGCCAACATCCTGATTATATATGTTGCCAGCACACACCGTTGTTCAGTGTTGTGACTGCAGCACCCCACCTCTATCAAATAGGTTTGTGTGTCCAAATCTTAAGATGACGACGGCTTTCCACTGAAGCCACAATGACACAAGAAAAAATTACTTTTGGTATTGTGCTTTAAAAAACAGTCTACAAGGAAGGCTGAGACACTCTGTTCACACACTTTTCACTCTGTACTGACTGTGACACATTATTATGATGTATTTCCTCTGTGCCTTCCAATTCATAATGATTGAAGTTTTCAAGTTTACCTCATTCGCTACTGCATAAATCTTGACACACAACTGTTATCTTTATATTTACATTTTATAATCATTGGAGATATAACTAATAAAATCTATACTTTAGGTGGATAAACAAGACATTGACCAGCAAACAAAGGTTCGTAGAAGAGCCAAGAGAGGTGAGTTTCATTCTTAATTAATTCTTTTATACATTACCTTGTGCTGCAAATTAATTGTATTGTTATCTGGAAAAGGATTGCGCTTGCCTTCTCACACATATGCTTGCATATTTGTATTTGCAGAAACTATTTTATGATTTCCAACATACCCCTTGTAAAAAAGAACTATTTTTTCCGCCACAATGTGAAGGACTGGTTCACTGAAATTAAACATACATTGTCTAACTCACCTGTAATGGTTGGTCTCCATTATGATGATTTTGATTTTATTCATCCTGGTTTTAAGATGTCTCAGAGATTACTTCCTCTACCTTCAGTGGAGCAGAATTGAATTTGTAGAGCTCACAACAGTTAAAAAAAAAGTTGGAATATTCATCAGCATCCTCTCTTTCTAGAGAGTGTCCCCTACTCTGGTCACTTCTGTGACAAGATTTTTTAAATGCACTATTTTTCACTCTAACTTTGCTCTAGTCCTAACTGCTCAGGGTGTGGCAATGTTGTCCACATACTGGCCTGCATACATTAATACCTGGAGGATTACAAGGGAAAATACACTAGGGGTCAGACCTTGACTGGCTGGCAGCACAATACCTTCTTTGAGTACTTTCAGTTTTGCAAAATGATAACAGAGCTAAATGGGTACTACATTATTAATGCAACAAGCTCATAATAGCATTGTTATCCCTCCTTTTTCAGTGAATTTCAGTTTGATTGATTTTAAATAATATTAATGTTTTTTTTTCTTTTATAGGTTCCTCATTAAATGAGAAACACAACAGCATGACAAATGTACTCCGAGACATAAAACACGAACATTCTGCCCCGAAGAGCAATAGACGTCTCAGAAGAAGAGGTAGAAATTTAAGAGAAATCAAACAAGAAAATCAACTGAAGAGCAAAAGAGAGGAGAGGAAAATCACATCAGTGAGGCGTAAGTCTCTGGAACGGGGGTTAGCGCAAAATGACAGTGGAAAATCATTCCCCTGCAAGTTTTGTAAAAAGGTATTTGATACAGCGTTTGGCCGAGCTGTGCACGTTCGATCACACAAGAGGTGCAAAGGTTGCAAAAAAGAATTTCCTTTTCCAAGTATCCTTAGATCTCATAAACCATCTTGTTTAAAACTCAAGAAATTGTTGGCAAAAGAAGCACAGTCCACAAACCCTACAAAACCTCCATTGAGTGATGACGAAACCACACCAAGCAAAAAACTGCCCATTACTAAAGAGGAAATTACACCTTTCCTTATTACATCTGGAAATGAGAGTGAACCACCTTACCAGAAAGATAAATCCACCAAAAAGCACTTCTGTGCACACTGCAACAAGAAGTTCTGGTCACGCTCCCAGCTCCAAGATCACGTACGTGTGCACACTGGTGAAAAACCATTTTCTTGCAGCTTTTGTCCAAAGAAATTCCGCATCAGGCAGTTGTGTAAAAATCACACCTTTAGAATGCACTCAGAAAAAGTGAACTCCAGTTTGCCAAATGGAGACCTTGCATGGACCAAACCTTTAGAGGTGAGTGAAGATAATCGAGACGCTTTGATTTCTCCCAGTAAAGACGCAGATCGAGCAATTGCTCCCAACAATGTTCAGAAAGAAGGCTGTCCAGACATGAGGTCGGGGGAAAGATGGCAGACAATGGGCATGGAGTGCTCTGATGGGTTCAAGTGTTCATTGTGTCAGAAGGTCTTGAGAAAAAAAGGCTTTCTGATTGAACACTTTCGCACCCACACAGGAGAGATGCCCATTAAATGTCAGACGTGCCCTGCAAAGTTTCGTTTTCGCGGGCAGCTTTCCGTGCACAGAAAACAGGGCTGTTCTCTCACAAAAAAGACACGATAAACATATTTTGAGGGAACACAGGGACTGCCCTCATTTCTGCGCAGTTTGTTTAAGGGGCTTTGTCATTAAAGGACGCCTCAAGAACCATATTGAACTTTGCCAAAAGAAGGCGACTATACAATAAACCTGCCCACAGACATAAAAACACTGGATGTTGTCATTTGTGCTGGTTGATGGTGGGGTTTCCCCACAGTTTCTGGTGGCTTAAGTTAAGTTGCTGTGTTTCTTTTGTTTCAAGATAATAAGATCATTCAGTCATATGGGCATTCCCCTTTTCTGTCTACTATTAAAACAGTACTTTAAAGCCAGTAATGAAAACAGCTGGTAATACAGAGGGTTTCTAAACAACAGCAAGTCAGTGAGATTTCATTTTGACACCAAATAAAAATGTAGTACTTGCCAAATACTTCTAGCATGAATGGAAGAGGAGAACTGCCAACTTAACCTGCAGGTCTTTTTAACTCTGGTTTTGGTTAACATCACACTTTTGTTAGTTAAATATAAAGCAAGAGCCCAGAAGAAAAACATCAGTGTCCATGTACACAGCTGTCTGGTCCTTGTTTTAAAATTTTTATAGTGAAATATTTCATAATATTTCAAATGTCTTTACCAGTAACGTGAAAAAAAAGGGTGGGTGATTGATACACATGTAATTTCTACATTGTGATAGATACACATAAAATTCTCAAAGGAAATCAAATAAAGAAACGAGTTGCAAAAGAAAAAAAAACAATGGAAATGCTTTTGGCAACTTCATTAAGGTAATTCATCACATTGATGCAAAAGTGATGTGAACCCAGTGTTGCCTTAAAGCAGACCTGCTCTTTAATGACAGTATTGGCCATAATGGTCTGATGTATTAAAAGAAGTGCTACCTCGGTAGAAACTATTTCATAACATCCTTCAACCTTTTTCCATTTACTGTAAGTGAATAATTAGTGATCTGTACACATTTGTTTACTGTTTGCTTTCATTACTCTTTCAACAAAATTTCGACTGCAGTTCTCAAAGAATCAATTGTCTGGTGATGTCTTTGATCAGACCACAGACTATCAATTTTGTTGTTTGAAATGTGATTTGTTTTCCAGTGGAATTTCTCATTACTTGACAGAAAATATGCTGTTGTTGAGAACTTCTCACATTCAGAGTTACAGGATTATTTAATCTGATGCTTGAATACTGATAAAATCCAAAACTGCAAACATGTTCTAGTTTTATTTCACATTGTATGGGTTGTATTGTTTTTCACTGGACGAAATAAGCTTAGTGATTGTTTCATGAATAAAAGTGTCACAAAAGTGTTGCTTGATTGAGACATGTGGCATGTTATTCCAATAAAATCCATATTTTATACTTTGTCTTGTGAATTTACATCAATATCTTTTAGTTTAACTTGAGATTTTGTGCTGTTTTCACCTAAATTTGCCCTCAGTAGATCAATAAACAGTGATCTCATTTATAATTTTTTTATTTCATGAGCAGCATGACTGAGTGACCTTAAATTCAAGCAAATGTGCAATTTACATGAAATAAAGTTGTAGTAACACCTTGTTACTGAAAATTCAGTTTTTTTGGAACACATCTCCTTCCACACAAAATGTTCAGCTCAATTAGGACATGAGTGCTAATACTTTTCTCAATATTAACATTCAAACTTTTGAATTCGATGCTTTTCAGGATTTTTTTTCTCATTAAAATGCATGGATGGAATGTTCAGAATTTTCACACTTTTTCACACATTTTCATCTCTTCACCGTTCATTCGTACTCTAAGACCATTCAGACATCAAAATGTTCCACATCTTTCAGGGATTCAGGATATCATTCAACATTTCAAACAAAATTTAATCAAAGAAAACGAAATAAAAAATAAAATAAATGAAATGATATGACAAAAAAAAGTAAAAATCACACCTTTAGAATGCACTCAGAAAAAGTAAATTCCTGTTTGCCAAATGGAGACCTTGCATGGACCAAACCTTTAGAGGTGAGTGACGATAATCGAGACACTTTGATTTCTCCCAGCAAAGACGCAGATCGAGCAATTGCTCCCAACAATGTTCAGAAAGAAGGCGGTCCAGGCATGAGGTCGGGGGAAAGATGGCAGACAATGGGCATGGAGCGCTCTGATGGGTTCTTCAAAGACAAAAAAATTGAATCACATAAAAAATGACAAAAAATTGAATTACAAAAAATTAAATAAATAAATTTCAACAACTTTCACACAATTTCCAAGTTCAGTTTATTCACTCATTTGTAACATTGAAACAAGACTAATCCTAACACACACACCGATAATAATTTAAAACAACTTTAAACATTCCACATTTTCAGTTAATTACAGGCATAATTCAACTTCAGCTTCAATAAATCTTTCATATATTTTGTCATGAAAATAATAATAAAAAAAAACTAAATATAAAATAATCATTTCAACATTTCACTCAGCTATCCAGTTTGGCGTAAGCCTTTCATTCAACACAACTTCAAATATTCCACATACTTCATACATTTTAGGCATCATTCACTTTCATTACTCAGCAATCCAGTTTGGATTCCTGCAGTATTTTGACTCTTCAACTATCGCGAGACTTGAGGTGCTTCTCCCGTCACAGACCTACCTGCTAGCTGGGCGACGGGTCTCCATCATCATCTCTAAATGTGCCTTCACTGTTTGCAATGGACGTAATGTGAGCTATGTGAAGATACCTGACCCTCCCCGACGGCGAGGAGCTGCTGATGTTGATTTGTGTTTTCGCTCGTCTGTTTTTAATTCACACTGTTAGCTCGAGTGCTAGCTGGTGCGGGCTCCGCTTCGTTGGCTCCAGTTGTTTACGTTAGCTCGGGCTAATGCTAACCATCGTAACACAGTGACTGTTTTGCCTGTTTACAGCTTGATTTAATAAACCTAGCTGCGCTTTAATTAGGTTTACGTCGCTGTACTATGAATACAGCCTTCCAGCAATACACCGCATTGCTTGTCATCGCTGTGTGTGACAACAGCAGCGCTAATATCTCACTAAATTAAAACAGCTGTCGGCTAGTGGACATGTCGGAGCTGCGGAGCATGGCAGCATCTCATGGCTGCTCGTAGATGCATCAGAGGAGTGAACAGCTGTAGCCGCATCATTTTCCCTCAGTTGCCTCTGGCCGAGCACAGAGGAAAACGGAGGTGTCAGTCCCTCTTTGGCGTGAAAACATCGCTGAATCGGAGCAGGATGGAGGCGGTGAGGAGCGCTTTCCACGCCCAGCTGGCCACCGTCATGGACTCTCTGCTGGCTGCGGCCGTCTGCGAGATCGCCAAGATCTTCGAGGGCAGCCTGTGCGAGCAGCAGGCGGAGCTGGCGCAGAAAACCGAGGAGATCTCTGTCCTCAGGAGCAAGCTGGAGAAAGCCGAGAGGAGGCCGAAGGCGAAGGGCGGAGTGGGAGAGGAAGGGGAGATGTCACCAGAAGACAGAGAGGGCAGCTTGAGGCAGCAGACCCTCACAGGATCAGGTAATACGGCTCAGTTAAGTTTAAGACTGTTTTCTGCTGCTGAACTGCACTGACTGACTGCACTTCTCCCACACAGGACTCAATGTGGGAAAGGATGTGCCTGCTCATTCAGATCCAGCAGAAGAACTTGGTCAGAGCCTTGGCGGGCTGAAAGAGGAGGTCACGGGCCAGGACGGAGCTTCAATAAAACACGAGGTCAGATCCAGTCGCACCCCTGCACGAGCTAGTAGTTGGTAATCTGGTAAACTAAATTGATTAAGCCTAAAATGATTTCTGAAGAGCCATCATAGAGGAACATTTGCTCCGTGCCTCACTGTTGGCTCTTCTGCATCTTACAGACATTGTTTCACTTGTTATCCACAGCGTGCTGGATCGCGACCTACCCTGGGGTCTGTAGCAGTCCAAACCTCAGAAGGAAGCCTTGCTGCTGTGGATCAGAGACAGATAGACAACCTGTCTGCCACACAAGCAAAGGCCAAATGTAAGATGTCACTGTATTTTTCATCAGTCTTTTCAATGAGTGTATTTTACTGTAAGTGTTGAGATGGAAGTCCCATCAATTTTCCTTCTTCCTTTTAATTTCTCTGAAGTGTCACATTGGGATCAGGGCAGTCGCAGTGCAGACCACAGACCCCTCCAGGATCAAGCCTCCAGCCCGTTTCTATCTATCTCCCAGAGCGGACGTTGCTCCCCCAGGCCTGATCCAAGCCTAGCGCAACCAGGTGAGTGGTTACCGGGGTTGGACACCACCCGAGGTGGGGCGTCCAGTTTGGAGAACCTACGGGCAGATGGTACCAGCTGCTCTGGTCCAGCTAGCAGCAGCGCTGGCACAGACGCGGCTTGCTTCCGACCTGGTTTTGGATCTGACGAGACCAGCAATGAGGATGACGATAGCTCTTTTCCTTTTCTGGACCAGGAGCCTGAGAACCAGAACTCCAATCAGAACTCAGTTCAGGGTCAGGCTGCAGCGCAGAGGGGGGCTCGGCAAGTTCAACCCCAAGCTCTATCTGGCGAATCACCGTGGCGACCAAGAGACGACAGGAGTGGAAGAGGCCCCATTAATCACACACGGCGTGTCACAACGTTCGGCAACAGAGACCCTCTTCGGCCACAGTCTAACTCGCAGTCACTTACACTACGACACACAAACACTCTCAGCCACCCCGCAGCTCCTGGTGGGGGCAACGGACGACCGTACACCTGCCCATACTGCACAAAGTGTTTCACCTACCCCTCCCATCAGCGCAGGCACCTTTTACGCCACACAGGAGTCAGACTGCATCCCTGTCAGTTTTGTGACAAGAGCTTCCTCACCCCCTCTGAGCTCACTGTGCACACTCGCACACACACAGGGGAGCGACCTTTTGGCTGCGCTCAGTGCGGTAAGCGCTTTGCCCGCAGCGGGAACTTGAGAGCCCACCAAAGGGACGTTCACATGGGGAAGAGGCCCTTTGCTTGCACAGAGTGCGGGAAGAGATTTGCCCACAGGGGGAACCTGAGAGTGCACAATCACAGGGTTCATCAAGGGGACCCCTACTACATGGATGATCAGCAAGAGCCTGACATGGGCCCTAATCCCATTTAAGAAAAAAAAAAGATGATTGTTCTGCACTTTAATTTTGTTTGCAAAATAAACCAGATGGGTTTGTTTCAGGATTGCCTATAGTGTCCCACCTGAACTTACCACTGAACATTAAAAAGTAAGGTTTTTTTTTTGCTGTTTTTTTCTTGGTTGGTGCAGGGCAACCATAGTATTAACCACCACCAATTTTATGGGCAAAGTGAATTTTCTTTGTGTCTTAATCTTATTTAATATCATGATTCAGTGTCAAAATTATGGGTCACTCTTAAAGGGAGAACTTAGTTTTAACTGTATTGTAAATGACTGAATATAATCATCCGTTAATAAGAGAAATTGGCTACTGTTGTAAAGAAAAGCATCTTTCTCTAGTGTGGCCCCATCTACTAATGGTGTTATTCCTCCTAAGTTAAAAGTCACTGAACAGATCTGAGCACGTTTTGATTACTTTTGAAGTCTTGAAGTAAAAGACCTCCAAATTCCTCTTCTTAATGAAAAAAGGTAAAGTCTAGTTGGTATTAGATTTAGACATGTGCCATGCAGAGGTAGGATAGCACGTCTCTTCCTTTGCAGTTGTGCTTATGTGCTGCCCATCTTATGAGATTTTTTTATTTTGACTGTGTTGTAAAATGGAAATGTGTTACTGAAACAAGTACATAACTGTGTTGTTATAGAAGAACTGTGCTCTTATTTTCCATCCTGTTTTTGCAAAGTGAAATAAAATAATCGACTCACGTTCAAAGCGTTCAGGCATTTACGCTTTGTACAACACAAACTCATACTGTTGCACCATCCTTTGCCAGACTCTAGGGGGCAGTGTCCATACACAAAAGATTTAAATTTGCTTTGGGCAGCATTGCTAATAGATTGTTGATAGATGTGTTGCTCTCAGCATCTGTTTGCCACGTGCCCTATATTTTCTCATTTTTCCCTGATGTATGCACTTGTGTCATCAAGTCATGTCTCTCGTGGTCTGTTAGCTTGTGCTTATAAGGCAAAATCAAAATGTGTCACTGTGTTTATGTGCACCAGTGTCTCGCTTGGAGCTTGTCTCTTGTGTGAGTAACAGTGCGAGCGGCTTTGTTATAGCAATCGCCTTGAACAGAAGCATGACATTTCTGAATTGAGTCTGAGTCTGAATCTATCCTTTCGTAAAGGATAGATTCAGACTCATAAAATTCAATTCATGTGCCTTCATGTAGGTTGAGTCATTTGTCCTCTTCTCTACATCAGCACTGAAAACATTCCCTCCAAATCTGGAGACAAAATCCATTGTTGCTCCACTTCTGCAGTTGGCCAAACCAAGCAATAATCTACCAAAATAGTCTCTTAAATATGAAGCATATCTTTGTCTTATGTCTTTGTTTTTCTTTTCCTCCTCTGCAGCTCAGCAAGGACACTCATAAACATAATAATAGGAATTTTATTTTAATAAGACTAATTGTCTCTGACTGCTGAAGGTTCAGTTTAGCTGTACGATGTATTTTTACACAACGGAAATTATGTTTTTCGTGTTGCATCACTTACACAAAGGCCCACAGAAAAAGCCTTGAGCATGTGGGATGTGTGGAGGTTGACAAGACATTTGTCCCCGTCTCTCACTCACTCTCACTTTCACACAGAGCCTCAACTGCTGAGCGAGGCTTGGCCAAGCTGTGCCTGCGTATTCCCCAGGCTGCTGAGTCCTCGCTTTGCTCACTGAAAGATTACATCCAGTGACCCACCCCCCGCCAGTGACCTCCCCTCCCCCGTGGGTCACCTGTGTGTGTCTCTCCCTCTGGGTTTTTACGCTCGCAGTTATAAAAATGTTTTATAAAGAGAGCACAACCAAAGGCCAACCCGACATGGGCTCTAATCGAGGAGGGAGAGAAAGCAAACATTAGCAGAAATGGGCGCATGTCTCGCTTAAAGACTTTCATATTTATGGATTTATGAGTTCAGATCAGGGCTGCTGTTAATGTGAGAGGAGCGAATCCCTGTCTAAGTAAGCTGCAGGCTCTTACAGAACATTTAGAAGAATGTAAGTACTGTATTTAGGTGTGGATGAAAGCCTCTGGTCAGATAAAAACCCAAATCTAGATGCAGATTTGGGTCTCGGAATAGGTGTGTGTATGTTTGTGTGTGTGTGTGTGTGTGTGTGTGTGTGTGTGTGTGTGTGTGTGTGTGTGTGTGTGTGTGTACGCACAGGCAGGAGTCACATAAGCTCTGCAATGTTTTCTGTTTGTATATTTGGTTATGTGTAATCTCCTTTCTGCTTTAAGCAGCTTTACCCCGGGGGAGGGAATGGCAACAAATGAACAGTTGACCACGCTGGTAGGACTGCACACAATGGGTGCTTTGAATTTATGCGATAAAAGCATAGCTTAAAGGTATGTTCTGTGTAGATATTTTATCAATACACCTACTAAAATGATAATATTTACTCATGTTTTGCCCTCTGGCACTGGCTAAAACCAGATAAAATGATTTGACCCACAAGTAATGGATCTACAGTCCATTCCTCCAGTGATCTGGAATAAATCAGACCTTTCCGTTTGTTATCACAGTCCACATGTAATAGTAACTATATCCATGTCAGGTAACCATGTCCCAGTTGGAGTTTATCGCCAGGCCACAGTGTTATCATTCAGTTTGCCAGCAGGGATCAGGCTGTAATGCTCCCTCCACCTTTTATGTCACCAGTTTATTTCTCCTGGCCCCGAGGCTGCTGCTTTAATTTGCCAGAGAAAAAAAAAACACACACTCAACCTGCTGCCATCTCTTTGCCCTCGGCCCTTCCAGCCATTCCATCACCATCCTCTAATCCTCCAGGAGTAAAATTATCCCCCTGAGACCAAGTAATAGTACACACCTCCCCAAAGATGTCATACAGATGTAAAAAGAGAGAAAGTATTTCCCCCGACTCATCTGGAGATGTGAGGAAACAGCTGAATTACACTCCTGGATATTGTGTATGTGTGTGTGTGTGTGCGCCTACACCTCTCTGGTCTCTCTCTATCTTTTACATTTTCAATCATGCTCAAGTGTGTGTTTTCATGCATGTTATGGTTGTGTTTATGTGTGTACTTCTTTCCACGTCTATGTGTATGTGTGTGTGTTTGTATGTTGGGGCTGTAAGGGATTTTACGCTGCCCCAAGGCTGCTCATAATCTATCCAGTCCCACTGCTCCCCAGGGGTTGCAGTTTCATGTGGGTTGCCATTACTGTAGTGAAACCCCCCTTTAGGGGATTACAGTGCTGTCTCCCGCTCAAGGCACTGAGTTGATCCATCGTCTGCTGACTGTATTTAAGCACTCACTTAATGTGCTAATAGTGTTAGACTGGGGAGACGCTGCAGAGCTTTTAACTTTCATCTTCTTAAGCTCTTTGTCTGTTAGAAATGTTGATTTCATGGCCGCCGGCTTAAATCCATCGGTAATCAGTCACAATCACAAAATATTAAGTGAGGTTGTGGATGCAGTGGACTTTGTGTGTGTGTGTGTGTCTGAGGCACTGAGGAGCGGTCACTGGGCCACGGTTACTGGGCTGAATCTCCTCCAGGCAGTGGGGTTGACTGTTTCTCTTCACATTTTGGGGGTCACGGAGCATGATGGAGAGCTAGAGGAGTGGGAGTGCATTATCTTCCTCTTTCAAGTGTGTGTCTGTGTGTGTGTGTATGTGTCTGCACGAATGAGTGTGTGTTCTCCATAGGCTGCTCTTGGGTTGCTAAGCAACGCTTGTGTCTGCACATTGGAGTGGGGGTGGGAAGGGAGAGAAGCAGCAGGTCAACAGAGACAGACACTCACAAGCATCGCTGCGTCTGATTGGACACATCGGCGCTCCTGATGAATGATGCTGATCATTTTCATGTTGACTGGCTGCAGGGCTGAATTGTGTTTGGGGTCTCAGAGTCGACCCCCCTCCCTCTACTGCAGGTAAAGTCCATAAATCTGTATCACAAACTGTGGCTGAGATTCTTTTTTTATACACCAGTCCTGGGTTTGATTTATTCTGGTCCAGGATTTTTTCCTTGTTTTCCAGTGTATTCTTCCCCAAAGAGACACTTATTCACTTTCCTTTCACAGACAACCAGTTTTGATATCTCTGATTCTCAAAGACAGAAGAGAACGGTGCTTTCTTTCTTGAGAAGGTTTCAAGAACTGATTTTGTCATACATTGAGAACATTTAAAAGACAAAACAATCAGACAAAATCAGACAGGATGACCTTTTGTTACCTGATTTTGTTTATCACTAAATCATTAAAAGAAGTATTCTGTTTTTCATTATATTCATATCAAGTTATTTTTTGGAAAATATGCCTCAGATTATGTTCCACCTGTGCTGAGATCAATTATTTATTTAATTTTTTATTTGTTTTGTTCTGCGATAAACAGTCAGTAGAAAATCACAATCCTGTTGTTTACATTCAAGGTCAGCGCCTCTTGATATTTACAGCTGATCTGAGAACTAAACATGACTCATCTGTGATTCAACAGATCAGTCATAACTCACCACTTTTTTTTAGTCATTTTTAGCCTTTTTCTAGAAAATCCACACCAGGACAGCGCATCATCTCCTCTTCTCAGCACTGTGTCTTCTCCCAGCCTAAATAAAATTAAGTGTAGCAGACAAAATGGAGAATCTCCAAAATTCTTCATCATCTCCACTGAAGGAGATGATGTGAGGACAGTGCAGGTCAGATTCGCTCCAGGACAACAGGACCAAATGACACTGGGGATGGTGGGCACACTCCACCGTCACCAAGGTAACAGGACCGGTCCGAGGCCAAGCCTTCACGGCTGAATGGCGCGGTCTCCACGGGAGACGGGCCCGAGACGTCTGTCACACAAGGCCCAGGGTCAGGCATGGGAGGTTAACAAGGACAAGCTGAACTCGATTTACTGCACCTGGACAAACGTGCCTCATGCAGGGTGTGATCACTGTGTTAAAGCGGTTGCTGTGATGATGAGGAACTTACTGAGTTTTTTTTCAGGCATCAAGTTGGGATTTTTAGATTGAAATAAATGTCAAATGGATTTTTAAATTGAGAGTGGAACAGCTGCTGATCAGTTAATGTATTTGTTGGCTTATCTCGGTTGTGCAAACACTTGTGAGAGCATTTCCTTATTTTTTACAGTCAGAAATAAAAAAAATCATAAAGGGATATTTCAATTAAACCACAGTTTACGCCTTATCACTGTGGCAGAGAGTTTGCTCTTTTTTTGGACCATGCTTTGGATGATCACCAACATAAAATGGGATGAACTGAATTTTGTTTGCAAAAAATAAATAATAATAGCCATCACCTGTTCCCAGAATCACAGAGTCATGACCCAGCTCTGCTCCTTTTTCAACCTGGTCCAGCTTATTGATTGTTTCTTGGATCAGTCTCTCATCAGGCTCACAGCAGTGCACACTGGGTCACCTGTCAGCACAGGACACACACTCACAGTAGCTCCTGGCTGGTGAGGAAAGGTGAACATCCAGCTTTGTCTCCTTCTGGTGGGTTAGTGGAGGGCAGCAGAGTTAAAGGTCAGTGAATACTGGATTAAAGTCATAGCCATAATTTCGCCAGAGGCACTGTGTCTGCTGTAACTAGGCAACTGTTGCTAACACGTTAGCCTTAGCAGTGCTGTAGCTAAAACATGTCAACGCTGTTTTAGTAGATTTTTTCTTTCTGTACCGCAGGTTTGGCTTTATTTATGAATTATTTCCTTTAGTTAGTGTTTTATAAACTGTCTCTGTGGCTCTCTGGGTTGAATATTTTTTCCAGCATGTGGTACTTTTCGCTAAATGCTAATCACTAGTAACACAACAGGTGTTTACTGCAACAAAAAAGGGGCTCGTTAATGACTGAATATTGAGTAATTGTGTCTCATACTGAATTATGTTTATTTCCTATTTATGTGGTAAGTGAAAACTCATAGCTCCAGGGATTTTTTTTGTTGTTGTTATTTATTCAACTCAGTTAAATTCAAAGGGCTTTATTGGCATGAAAGTCTTAAAACAATGTTCTCCAAGTGTCAAAAGAAATTATAATCATCCTAGTCATAATATATTAATCACACATACACCTTTATTATTAATCTATTCTCTCTGGTTAATGATTCGTTTTTTTCTTTACAAGTGTACACAGTGGAAATATCATCACAAGTGTTAGAGAGCCCAGTGTGAGGTCTTAAACTGCTTGTTTTGTTTGAACAACAGTACAAATAAAACCTAAAAACATTCAGAAAATACAGAAAATGAGACTACATTGGAAAGTGGAGGTTTAAAGTTTAGGTATAAGGTGTGTGGTTAACTGGCAAAACCTTGATTTTATTACTGTTTGTACTGTTAACAAAATAATAATGCTTTTGATCATGGATGAACCCCTTCGCCATTACAAATCTATATTCTTAATTGAGTGAAATCAACAAATGGAAAAGAGACACTTGCAAATTTGAACTGAAAGGGAACACCTTTATTTTATTCAGGACTATAACATTGTTGATCGCAAATATGGAATATTCAAATATGCTTCTTTATACCTTCAGCCAATCTGCATAGCTTTACTAGTGGATATAACAGCATGAAAGAATCCTGAAAACAGTAAAAAACATTGGTGGTATTACCCACCGCTCCCTCTCTGCTTTGGGTTTGGCACAGCACTGGAGTAAGAGCCAAACACCAAACCGTATGGGTTTATAGATTTAACCAGAGGGGGATTTTGGTGGCATATGGTTGAGGTGAATAGGTGGAGACGTGCAGGTAGAACAGTAGCTATATATGGGAAACAGTGGGTGGGCTTAGACGAGCTTTGTGGTGGATGTTAGGCTGGTGGGGGGCAGTTAGAAGGGCAGATATGGCAGCGGTGTGTGGAGCGTTGCCCATCATTGGTAAGTAGTGGGGTGGGGGAGGGCGATGCTGGCAGTCTTGGAGTAAGTCTGATAAACAGCTCTTCTTGTTCCCTGCTGTGGGGGGGTTTAAAGCCTGGTGGCAGACAGCCAACACCAGTGATGGCACCAACTGTCACTGGCAGCCCCTCACTCTCTGCTGTCACCCTGACTGAATCCTCTGTGAGTGTGGTAGTGTGTGAATTTAAGTACTTCTCTTATAGTCCTCTCTGGTCCCTTCTAGTCAGGGCTGAGCGATATTTACCTTAATATTAACAATGATTGAAATACCAGAAGTGTTTATACTACTGATACTTAGTCTTGTTTGGAGCATGGATGCCATCAGTTACAGCAGAAATTACTTGATTGTTTGATTGACTGATAGAATATTTTTGGTAATTGGTCAGTTGTTTAAGTCACAAGCAAATCTGACTGATTTCATGTCTCAAATGGGAATATTTGATCGTTTTTCTTGGTCCTTTGTGTAAATTGTAAACATCTTTGAGTGTTGGTAAGACAAAACAAGCTCACCATTGGAACTGTGAAATTATGATGATGACATTGATGATGACATTTTTCAATATTATTTCACATAATTAAGATTGACTGATAAATCAACTAAATTGATGAAAGTAATCATTTTGGTGCACTCGTACTATCAATAAGACTGATTTAAAAATGAAACACTTTGATACCTGAAGGAACCAAATGACAGCACAGGTCAGACTGGAAACAGCTCAGCTGGTTCAAACCAGACCCTCTCAAGTGTAGTAATTAACATGTGATACATTATTTGTTTAATCTATGTGGACACTGAAGTTGTGGTGTCACAGAGGTTATGTGCCGATCTTTGCCATCCCAAGTGCAGTGACTTCCTGGAGTCTCTGCTGGTTGCCTGGCGACATCTCAGTGGCAACAAAACTCCAGACAATTGTAATCTGTGATTTGTTTGCTAGTATGGATTAAGCAAACAAGATATCACATGTTAATTACAGAACTTTACAGTTTGTTGTTACCTTTGGACAGAGCCAGACTGGCTTTGTCTGCTTGTTTTCAGTCTTTATGGTAAGCTAAGCTAAACTGCTTGTTATAGCTTTATGTTTAACAGGCAGATGGGAGAGTTTTTTTTAACTTCATGTGGATAAACAGTGATTGAATTATGGCCCAGCCATACAACACTTTTTACGTAAACTGTAGCAGAGATTCTGCTGTGTGTCAAACTATGTGTGTATGTATGTGTGTGTGTCAGCTGTGTCTCTGTGCTAATTTACAAATGTCTCCAGGTGAGTCCTCTAGTAGTCACTGTTCTGTGATTCATATTCAGCACTCAGTCGAGTGAAACAGTCCTGCTCTCCTGCTCTCTCTCCCATTAGTCACAACCTTATAAGATGCTCAGCCACTTCCGCCTGCCTCCCACTCCTCCATCCCTCCCCGTCATATTTAATCACCTGCAGTCAGTGGTTCGGCAGATCTCAGCTCTGCGATGATTGGCTGCTCTGAGGTGTGGGCGGGGCCTGCTCTGATGCATCACACACGTAGAAGCACAGCAGGACAGATCCTCTCTCTCTCTCTCTCTCTCTCTCTCTCTCTCTCTCTCTCTCTCTCTCTCTCTCTCTCTCCATCCCCCTCTCTCTACCTCTCACTCTGCCTTTCATACATACGCCAGAGCGCAGACTGCAGCAGAACGCAGGGCCGGTAGGATTTTACACCCAGTACCGGAACAGCCGGCAAACCAGAGAGACAGTTACCGAGGAGGAGAGGGATGTCATTCATGGAGGATCCACCAAGGAGCACCTGACCCACAAGCTGCAGAGTGTGTAGGTGAGTGTGTGTTTGTCCAACTCTGTGTGTGTCCATGCGTGTGAGTTCACTGCAGAAGCAGCAGCACTGCAGATACACCGACCGGGGGCTCTGCTCATCTCTCTCTCCCCTCCCCCACTCTCCTCCTCCTCCTCCTCTTCATCTCTTCTCCTTTCTTGGAGTATCCATCAACAATTGGGGTCTTTATCCATATATGAGAGCACCAGGCTGTGTGTTTTGTGCTTGTTTGTGAGAGAGGAAGAATTGGTCTGACCACACCTGGACTCAGCAGCTGCAGGGTAGACTCGAGGTGCGCTGGGTTTTCTCATGCCTCACGAGTGATGCGCTCACATGAGGCACAAATCAAGCGCACCCCTGGTAGTTTTTGAACTGTTTTCAAATAATCCCCCCTGCCTGCAGGTTTGCATCTGGCTCTCAGTTGTGCGGACTCCTACACACCGTCCATCCCTCTTTCGGGACCGGCCCACTCCCTCCCTACCGGCCCCTCATCCACATTTCAGGATAGGATGCCCGGCTCTGCGCCCCTGTGCTGAGGAGGCGTCGGCGGGCAGCAGTATGGGCGCTGTGCTGGCCGGCATCCCCACCACCCCCTCCACCACCGATCTGCCACCACCACACTGCCCCACTGAGACGGGCGACCCCCCCAGCCCCGCTGATGGGCGAAGACACTGACGCCACCCCGACGCTCAACCACCGCGGCTTCCTCCCCGACCACAACTATGTGACTGAAGGTAAGAAGAGTAAGCTCCAGGTGTCTATATGTGGAAAAAAAGTGTGGGTTTAAGTGTGCCTCCACTGTGAGTCTGTGTGTCTGTGTATCGGACTTCTGGAGTGCATGTGTGTGAGTTTGTGTGTTGTGCTCACAACTGCACACTAATCTTCTGTAAGATTTGTGTAGATCAGTGTTTAGAGAAAGTTGCAGACAGGGAAACAAGAACTAGGGAGCGAAACACTCAGAAAAATAAAACCTCCACCTTCACTCCTCTCCCACTTTTTTCTTTTGTCTCAGTCTCTATGTGTCTTGCGCCTTTTGTTTCTTTTGTTATGTATTTATTTATGCTTTTATAACCACTTTCTTACCCTGTGTAACTCCTGTTTTGTTACATTGCAAGGAAGAATTGATCTGGCCTGTGTCTGATTGTTTGTGTCTGTATATCAGAAACAGGGAGAATTTTCTTTTTTCAGAACAGAAGACCTGTCATTTCAGCATTCCTGCATTCAACTTTATCCTCCTGAATATAACAGGTGCAGCTATCATTTTAGAGTATCACATCTTAGACAAGGGGATATTAAAAAGTCCAGTTGCAGACAAGCCATGCAGAAACAATGAATTCCTTTGGTTTATGTCATGAAACAGATGGATTATGACCCTGGATAAACCCCCCCGCCCCTTTCTGCTAATCTCAGTTACAACACTAATCTCACCTGCACACCAGCTTCCCTTTTCCGCCCTCCCTGCCTGTCTGTCTCTCCCCAATCTGTTTTCTTACACTCAGCTCATTGTTCGCCACGCCTCTCAGACCAGAACAGCGGATTATCATTTGGGGGTCACGAACGTGTTGTGAGCTCATTTGTGATCTTCATATCACTGCAGAAAGGGAATTATGCTTCCTGTGTCTGTGCTGTAATATAATTTCCCTCACACAGAAGCACATACAGTAGTCAGGGGAGACTTGTAGTGCTGCCTGTTGATTTTGTTGTGTGTGTTCAAGATATTTTATAGCTGAGATTGAAGAGCATCTGTTTGTGCGTCTTTGTTTGTGTCTCTGAGTGTCTTTTCTTATACACATAGTATCTCCATGACCAACATGTGTCTTTCTCCATTCCAGAGAAGGCTTTTGATGAAATAGTGGCAGAAAATCAGTCCAAACATCCTTCACCGACTATCCATTATTGCCATAGCAACAGTCCATGATGATAAACATGCTGCTTTTCATGCTTGGCCAATGTGATTGACAGGTCATCTCCACCCACCAATAATGGCAGTATTAATTATTCCACACATCTCAGGCAGACACAGAGATTATTCAGGGTGAATTGCTGATGAGCTCATACTAAGGTGAACTCACCACTGAACGCCATTTGTCCGACAGCGCTGTGCAACGCATGGATCCCCAGAAAAGGGGTAGATGTAGGAGAATAAATAAATATTATAAATATTGTGGGAATGAAATAAACCTCGCAAGAATTCCCCTTAATCACCAAAGACAATAATCATTTTCTGTCACAAATAGATAAAATGAATCATTACCTGCCTCTTCTGCCACATCCACTCCAACCCCCCCTTCACCTTTCCTCCACGCTCACCCCATCCCCCGTTCTCCTCCCCATTTCCATCCCCCACTGCCTCCCCCTACCTCCCTCCCTCCCCATCAGTCCTCTAATGCAACTCGCAGCATTGCCCGGTGCTGAAGTGGCGCGTCTGCCAAACAATTATCCAACAGTGCTCTGAAGGCTGCTCAAACACAATGTGTCTCTGTATGTGTGTGTGTGTTAAAGAGAAAGGCCAAGATGGCTGGTGCATGTGATTTTATGCTTGGGTGTATTTTGTAACCTCCCTGTTTCCATCTTTCTTTATTTTTTGTCTGTGTTGCATTGATATTCATGTCTGTATCTTTCAGTGTGTGTTGTGTACTTGGGCATGTATGGGTTTGTGTCTGCAAGGGTTTTGTGTGTGTGTGTGCATACATAACCGTGTGTCTGTAGATCTTCCCGTGGGGATTCCCCTGCCCTTTAACTCCTACAAGCGAAGGGATGCTTAACCTCCCTCTGCCTTAACGTCCCTTCCCTCCATCTCTTACTCCCGTCCTTTCACTCCTTTCAAACCCCTCAATGTCTCCCTCTGCACCAACCTCACCTCCTGACTGGAGTGGCATTAGGTTCAAGGATGGATGAGGAAATAATACAATGCATCAAAATTCCGAATTTTGACAGTTTTGTAAGTCAATTATTTATTTTATAAATAATGTAAGCACACTAACTCCCATTTTCATTGTACACCATGCACAAAAGTATCAATGCTATGAGGTGAAAACTGCAAAATGGTAAAAAAAATTGTAAGCAGCTAAAAAAAAAATTCCTCCATTACATGTGGGGAGGGGCAATACTGTTATTGGAGGTGGAACTCTAAAAACCATAAACCCAAACTTGGAAACACCAGACTGCAAAAACAAAAGAATAAGACAGATATTAATAACAGATATTATGCCTGTTGTAAACACAGGAATTATTTATAAATCTAAATGATATATGTATAACTCTAGAGGTAAAAATACCAAACATTTGGTGATCCCAGCATCTTAGACATGAATATATCCTTGTTTGTCTTCATTTCATTCAGCTCAAACTTTATTCCTTTATGTTTTTTTACTGGTGCTCACACAAACCTAACAGTTAAAATAAAATTTTCCAGGCTTGGGAAACCTGTGATGAACAGGTGTCGTTATGTTTTGACAGTTTAATCAATAAAAAGAAAAAAATCCTAGTCACCATTACCTGTTGAAAGTTGTTGCTGTTGGAAGTGAGCTTTCACCAGCTCTCCCTGCTCGTTTCTAATTGTCAATCAACGTCACCTCTGGGGAAACCCGTGAACTTAATTTCAGAAAACCTATTAAGACATATTAAGACTCTGTCCCACAAGCTGTCTTTCTCTGTCCATCCTGCATGTCTTCTTGGCCTTCCTGACGAACCCAACATGCGAAAACATCATGTTGTATAGATACAAACTGATCATTAGTACACCCATTAGTATTTTCTTTTTCTCTGGTGAGTACTCATGGCCAAATGTGGTGATGCAGTAACTCAGTCCCTACCCTTAACCCCACTCACCCTCCCCAATACTTCCCTCCTTGCTTCCTTCCCCTCTGCTCCTCCCTGTTACCCTCCTCCCTCCCCTTCCCTCCATCCTTGCTCCTCTTGCAGGGCTGCTCCTGGCTATAGCCTGAAGAGCTCCGCCCATCCTGTCCACCCCTCTCCACCCTGGAGTCCTCCCCCAGGATGTTGAGCCCCATCCAGGTCCTGTGCTCCGACATCACTACCCTTTCTCTGGAGCCCGAGCCGTTTGCCTCTTACACTGAAGGTGTGTGCTCTATCCTCTTCTATCCCGAAGGTCATATCTGTGTCGCACAGTTGTGCCACGCAACCCCTGTGTGAGATATGAGAGTGTGTGTGTGTGTGTGTGTGTGCCTGTGTGTGGGTGGCTGGATGTGAGTATGTGTGTATGTGTCATTAAGTGTGTGTGACTGTGAGTCAGGTGAATTCTCACGTGAGTCTGAGTGTTATAAATATCTTAAACATCACTTTGTCTCTGTCTGTCTGCCTCATCCTTTTTGTGTGTGTCTCTATTTTTGTACCCACTGCTTTATTTTTGTCTTAGTCTGCCTACTTCTGTGCGGATCGTGTGCGTGATTGATTTCTTTAAATAGTTTGACCAGACGACACCCCGTCTCCTTCAAAGCGCTGTTATCTTACCTCTACTTCTATCTGAAAGAGAGGAAGACACACATAGACAGTTACATCTATGCACAGTCTTTAAACACATTTGCACTGTACATGAAATGTTCAGACAATCCTATGCAGACACATATACTCCAACAAATGATGTTTTTCATTATCAGTTCATCCTCCAATTAATTTATCAATTTATTGTATTGTAAAGGCTATTGAATGTATGAAAAATAGTAAAAAATGTCTCCCAGTTTCCCAGAACCTTCAAACCTTTTGTTTGACAAACGGTTTGAAACCCAAAGGTACTTTGTTTTTTATCATAGCAGTCAAAGTAAACTGGCAAAGATTCACATCTAGGAATTGGAACCAATGTATTTCAGGAATTTTTGCTTAATTGAAGACAACAGTTCATCAAATATCGAAGTAGTTTGCAGAATAATGTTCTGTCGACTTATCATTTCAGCTGCACACACATTTGCGCACAAAGATTAGAGTGGCAGCATGAAAAAAGGGTGAGAGTTTTTGGAAAACTGGATTACATTTCAGTATTTAAGAGGTGTCGACACATAATCTCAGTTTTCAGTATCACCGGGGCTACGTTGGGTGTAAGCCAGCTAAGCTGCTAGTCTTTTTTTTTATATTACAGTCTAACAAATCAGTTGGGAAAATCAATACATTTTTATCCAGAATGAATAACATGTTGCAGCTTTCATGCAGCTGGAATATGTCTTTGCAGCAAAGCAGAGTGGGATTACAGGTGTAATACAGACTGGCTCGGTTTGCGATTCTAATTGTTTGTGTCTATAACCATTAGGCTCACACCAGCACTGCTCCATTGTGCCGATGTGTGTTTGGAGAAATGGCAGATTCCCTGCTGTGCTGGGCTTAAATCACTCCTCTCCACACATGTGCACCTCTAACACAAACACATGCACCATTTTTTTTTTCTGGGATAACTCTGAAACTGCAGGACAGGGATCAATTTAACGTCTCCCTCCGGCAGTCTCTCCCCTCGTCTCCTTTCTCCCTGCAACCAGTTTATTTCTCTACAGGGTAATTGAGTACACATACTTGTGCACACGTACACAGGAAATGCGGGGTGCTTGAGCTGCAGCACACACACACACTCGCCAACACACACACACACACACATCTCCTGCTGAGTGGTGGCTTGTCCTCGCCTTTAAGGAGTGTGTGTTTTTGGCTCGGCTTTAATGGTCCATGTTTACCCAGACCAAAGATATCTATAATTGGGATTGTAGGACGTCTGCTCCTGTCTCTGTGCCTGTTGTGGCCTTAACAAAAAAAGAAAAGGAAAAGTACCCCCCATGTCCTACACCACAGTAAATCTATCCCAAAAAGCTCCTGTCCTCTGAAGAATATTTGCTTTGTCTTCATTTTATATTCATCCTGATTAATTGATCTGCCTGTTTTCTGTTTAATGGATTGATTTTTTATATAAAATGTCTAAACTATTAATTGAAACAGGGAGAACTATTAATGCTGTGTGTTTTCCTTTTTGTTAAAAAAATCATTTGAAATCTGTGAGATGTTCAGTTGTTTAGTGTTACTAAAGACAAAGAAAACCAACGCACAACTGAGATTCTGGAAACTGTCTGTTATCAAATCTGTAACCAAACTGGTTGCAGGTTAATTTCCCAGTACTTTCAACAGTAAGCTGAAACAGTAATCTAATCAATTAATTGCTTCTCTGTCTTTGAGTTATTTTAACGATTACTAGTGTAATTTTATTTAACCAACATCCCCATTTTAATATATACACAAGA
>JBAJHX010000053.1:12935814-12954608 GCA_037176925.1 Amniataba percoides
ATCTATCTATCTATCTATCTATCTATCTATCTATCTATCTATCTATCTATCTATCTATCTATCTATCTATCTGTCCATCTGTCTATCTATCTGTGCACACATAACATTCATAAGTGCAGTAGGTTGTGCAACATAACTGGGTCACTGGGTACAGATGTGTGTGCATGTGCAAAAATGGGTCAGTGGCACAATCGTACATGTGTGTATGCATGAGTGTGCGGGGGCGGAGAAAACCTCGATCTCCAGCTGCACAGAACAGCAACCCAACATCTGCACTGGATCTAAATTGGTCAAAGCATCATTGTTTGTATATGTGGCGAATTTTTGTTAATCTGGACGCAGGTTATGTTTGCCCTTGTGTGTGTGGATGTCTATGTACAGGATGTACTTCTTTGTAAAGGTCTGAGAACATGTGTGTACAGTGATGGTGCCCCGACTGTCATGTATGCAAATAAGGACACTCATTTAAGCTGTGTATAAAAATGTAAATCATGCATCGACAAAAAGAAGTTTAATGCAAATGTCGCTGTATGAAAATGCAGCTGAATGTGCAATAAGTCATGCATTGAAGCGGCTCTCGATCTTGCTATTAAGTGAGCAATTTAGGGTTCGAGCAATGTATTATTGATGTGAGAGGAAGCGTTGGATTAAATATTTATTCAAAATACAATACAATTATTTTGATTTAATCCACTCTATGTATCTCAACCCTCTTTAATCTCTGAATCAGTTTAACATGTTAAACTGCTCTTTTCAAGGTGCCGGTGTTGAAGCCGATGGACCTGATGGTGGAGGTGAGCCCGCGGCGCGTCTTTGCAAACGCCCACACTTACCACGTCAACTCCATCTCCGTTAACTCAGACTATGAGACCTACATGTCAGCTGACGACCTGAGGATTAACCTCTGGCATCTGGACATCACCGACCGCAGCTTCAGTATCCTTTGTGTGTGTATGTGTGGTGGTGTGTTCGATGAGTGTGGAGAGGAGAAGACAAACACACACGCAGTTGTGTATCAGCGCACATAAAAGCAAGAACAGATTTATTAAAGCTCAAGGACACAGATAATGAATGGACACATTAACACATAGATGCTTATGCATCAATAACCAAAACCTACCCACACACACACACAAAACACATTCCCACATTGCAAATCCCACTTTGTTATATGAAGAAATGCACAGACACACAGTGTTGGGGGAGGGGAATATTATTCCTGAGGAGTGAAAGTGTAGCTTAATGAATAATTCAAATGCTGCATAAATATTTCAGCCTCTTTCTGAGTTCTAATCCAGCTCAATAGGACATAGTAGAGTCACACCCCTGACCCAGACAGGATTTATAATATTACAATTTATCTGAATATGGAATTACTTTCCTCCCAACAATCCCCCCAAGATACATTTATATTGCCTTGCTTTATTTCTTCTATAAATTATTTGCATTGTGTTGTGTATGTATATATTTACATACACTTAGGTGGATTATGTGTGGGTTTCCACGTGAACTAACAGAGTAAGTGAATGAAAAAAACAAATGAATGAATACATGATGTATGGTGGACTGAAGCAGGTGAAAACAGTTCAGGCTGAAACAAACTGGGAAGTTGACACTGCTTTGTTTTTCCTGAGCGTTGCTTTCTCTCAGACATTGTAGACATCAAACCAGCCAACATGGAGGATTTGACAGAGGTGATCACAGCAGCGGAGTTTCACCCCCACCACTGTAACTTGTTTGTCTATAGCAGCAGCAAAGGCACCCTGCGCCTCTGTGACATGAGGGAAGCAGCGCTGTGCGACAAACACTCTAAATGTGAGTAAAAAAACTGCAAGACCGTCACAGCATGTTCATCTCCAGATGGGTGCTTCAGAGGTTGAAATGTCTATAAAGGCATGTTTCAGCCTATGAAAGCGTTTCAGTAAACGCAGTTCATGATTTTAGTTTGTACGGCATAGTTTGTTTACATGCTGCCTGTGGGCCAATGGCGGCCCTGAGAGTCATTTTGTGTGGACCCTGAATCTGACATTTTGTCATCTGTGGGCCATTTCATTACTTTCACTTACTCTACATTTAATACACTATTTAACTACGGCATCAAACTACATCCCGAACAAATGTCAGGTTATGAAAGCTGCTGGTTGTGTAGCATCTACTGGTTGGACAATGGTTTATTGTGCTAGTGAGATGGAAAAAAGCCACCACAGAAAACAATATACCTCCCTAACTTGGCATACAGTCATCAAAAGCTTTTGATCCTCTGATGTACAGACATTCATGGTTCCCACATGATGAATCTTAACACTAGTGACACTGTGAGGCTCTCATTTGTGGTTCTGAGTGAAATATCTCTGCAAGTCTTTGAATTGATAGACATAAAATTTGCCACATATGTTCATGCCGGCAACACGATGAATTGTAATGACTCTGGGGATCCCCAGACCAGCAGAGATATGCTTAAGCTGCCTAATCCATCACAGTGGATCGTTATAATTAGTTTGCTTTAGTTATTTGTAGTTGTGTAGTTAAGAGAGAGAAATCTGTAAAACCTCAGGTGTGTTTATTTCTCTCAAAGTAAGTGATGTAAAATAAAAAAAATGTATGAAGTTAGATTGCCTTACAGTTTAGAAGAATACTGCGTCTTTTTTGGAGCATTTTTCAACATTTGATAATATTTCTCTCCACTGCAGGTCAATTATTTTGTCAATATTGAACATGGCTACTTTCCCCATAAATCTGATGTCCTTAACACTTTTTCACTTATGCCTCAGATTTATGGTGTTCTTTTTTCACGTTATTTGTTCCTCTTTACTTCCTGTTGAAATGGCCAGTTTCCCATGTGTTTTGCAGCTCTGAGTCTCTAGTGCAGAAACACTGTAAATTGCGTTCAGTGGAGCGCCCCAACAAGTGACAAGAGGTTTCATTTTTGTTAGTTACATTTAATAATAAATGCCTGTGTTTACCAGGTTTCGGTATTTGTATTGTTATTTATAGAAGACCTTTGTCCAAACATACAGAAGTCCCCTGTATGGTCTGTCTGCCTCATAGACTGCGGTCGACGCGTGAGATAAAGACACACGTACCCAGCTGTGTTTCAATGTAGCATCTGGTTAACATCACTCACCCTCCTCTCCCTCTCTCCAGTGTTTGAGGAGCCAGAGGACCCCAGCGCCCGCTCCTTCTTCTCTGAGATCATCTCCTCCGTGTCGGATGTCAAGTTCAGCCACAGCGGTCGCTACCTGCTCACCAGAGACTACCTGACTGCCAAAGTCTGGGACCTCAATATGGAGAGCAAGCCCCTGGAGACGTACCAGGTGTGTGACCGACCGCATGTGAAAAGCATGTTAGAATATACAAAGAATGAATATTTTCTGGCTGATGTTGAATGATCATCAGGATAAACTGGAAACACTGTACACGAATATTTCACTGACCACTCCTGCTTCACCACAGATAAACATCAGTGTGCTCAAGCAGGACATTATGTTGTGGTTGCCTCTGTTGAATGTCTGTTTAATATTTGCTTCATCAGCTGACTGTTAACATTCAATTATAGCTGATAGCCTTCGTGACTCGGCAGTTCTTATTATTTCTCTTCTCATCTCCTCATGCCAACACCAAAAGCTGCTGCCAACGTTTATTTTAATGCAGTTTTTAATATGATTTTATTTAAATAGATAAACCAAGATCACAGACCACAATTACATAAGAGTATACCCATGTTAAGATAAACAAATCAATACACACACACACACGCTGTTGCTGAAACAAGCAATAACATTTATTTCTGTGCTCACCTGAAAATAATGTTTTACATTATAGACATTACAGTTTTTCATTTTTTCTATGATATACCTTCATTACTTCTTTTGTCCACTTCTGTTATATTTATATTCAATCCAAAAGCCATATTCCACATTCCTTCATAAATCCCATCTTTTCTCACATGATGTGTTCTTATGAATGAACCTGACAAGTTTGGGAATGACTCAGTCTGGTCATTGACACAACAACAGAACACAATATATTTGCCTGTATTTGATTCAATTCAGGTAGAAATTCAGAATTCAATTCAGAAATCCCACAATAGTTGTAACCTAGAACAGTTTGGAAAACAAGTCCCTTATTGCTCTTTCATGTAGTTCTGCTTTTTTTCTCATTAAAGTTGTATCACAGAGTGCTGCCTCCAACACCTGCTGTTATCAGTTTTGGTAGAAGTGTTTTAGTATCTTTAAGAAGTCAAAACACAACATGAGTGAAAGTCTTTTTTGATTAAGTCTCTTCTTTATGTTGGCTTCTCTTTTGATGTCACACATTTGCTGCTCTTAACTCCATAAAACATGGTTTAGATATTTGTTTGAGCGAAGCTCCCTCTAACAGCAGAACCTTTTGTATTAAATGTTCACTTGACGTGACGTAAGTGTTAAAATCACTGTTGTGTTGTCTGAACTGCTACAGCAGGTGACTAACTGTGCCTTTACTGAAAGAGGGCTTTGTCATACTGGAAATATTCATGATTGGATACAGAAATGAATCAGGGGAGGATGGCTATCTCTCAGAATCAAAGTACTTACTGATGATTAGATTTTTCCAAAACCTTTTAAGGATAATTGGATTGATTACGTGCCAGAGAATGCGCTTCTTCTCGTCAGTGTAGAATCACCAAAAACTCTCACTTTGGCCAAAGTTTTATAATCTAGAGATGCATCTCAGTGTGTTTGTCAGATTAATACACACTTGAGACAAACACAAACAGTGAATGATCACCATGCTGTGTGTGTGGTATAGAGATTAAGTGAGCTTGACATGCTGTTGAAAATCCATCCAAACATCCAAAACTTAATACGAGGCTGATTAAAAGAGTTTTTTCTTATTCTGCATGCTATGTTTGTTGTCCACACTCGGTCTTTTGTGTCACTTCTGGGTGTTTACAATAGGCCACTCCAGCTTCTGTTCGTGTGTTTATGCGCAGTAGAAGTATTTATCAACTCTTTTTTTTCAGCGTGTGTTTAGTATTCCTGCCGTGGCCGTGTGGGTGAACATGTGTGTGTGTCTGCTTGACGTGTGAGGGCCCATGAGGCAGCCAGGAGTGGGAGGCTAAGACGCACTGGAGCTATTTATAGGCCACCGAGCCTCCACTCATGAAGTGAAACGGGAAGGAGAGATACCTTACACAGCGACCCAACACCTAGATCTGCAATGCAGCATGGGGAAGGAGGGAGGGATGGAGGAGAAGAGGGGTGAGGGTTTGGGAGGGAGTGTGAGGATGGTGCGATGAGAGGAGAGGGGAGACGAGTGAGGGGAGAATTTGTAAACAAGAGGGTGAGAAAGAGAGAGGGCAGAGGGTGAATGGGGTAACAATGAGATAAACGGAGGGGAGGAAAAAGATTTCAGAGTTATTTTGGTAGACTTACACTCTTTCTCCTTCTGGAGCATAAAAAAAAGCACAAATCCATGAGGGATGAGCCTCTGTGCTCTAAATCAGACATAATGCTTACTGGAAGAAACAACAGAAAAAGAGATGGTATATTCCACTTCAGCTGTATCATTCGCCGAGCAGAAAAACCTATACGGGAAAACCAAAATGTCACGGGGTTTGATGTATAACCATGAGCCGACCTCAGCTTGACCATTTATCGATTGCAAGGCGACTCTTGACTGCTGACTTTATGCAGAATGTGAAAGTGGGGAGGCTTAATGCAGAGCGCGGCGGCTGGAGGAAGGTGTAGATTTCAAGCCCTTGCATCACCGAGCGGACACAGTGCTGACACAGGCAGGTCGGAGGAAAGCACGAGGGAAAAGAGTTATTAGTCAGTGAATATGTGTGTGTGTGTGTGTATGTGTGTGTTCATGTGTGTGTCTCTATTATAATGCCCTTGGTGGGTTTGAATGTTAATGGATTTACTGATATGGAAAAGGAGTTTAGATTAAAATGTACTCCTGGCCCTCGTATTGCTGAGGGCTGGTGTTGTGTCTTATTAGAGTTTCCTTCGGGGAGGTTTATGTTACAACTTGCCCACATTTAATGTGTTTTGTCTGTGCTGAGCTGTGTGTGCGTGTGTGTGTGTGTATGTGTCTTCTGCTCCCTCTTCTATTTATAGTTCATATAGAGACTCAGTGTGTGCAAGAGAAGCAAGTGTACGGTGTACATTTTATCATATCTATGTTTGTGTGTGTGTGTGTGTGTGTTCCTCCAGGTTCACGATTACCTCCGCAGCAAGTTGTGTTCCCTTTATGAGAACGACTGCATCTTTGACAAGTTTGAGTGTGCCTGGAACGGCTCGGACAGGTACCTGAAGTGTTTGTGTGTTTCTACACCAAATGTCCTAACATGAGAACATTTTACTCAGGCACAAGGCAATAGTACCTTTGTAACAGTTTAAAGTGAGATTTCCAGATGTCCCTGTATGCTAAATGTTAAAACTGAAAGGTTGCAAAATCTCCCGGCTGCCCCAGATAATCTCCAGATATTTCAGTTTTATTCTAAAAAGTAGTTCTAGTAAAAACTGTTGGCTTCTAAAATATGTAGCATTTTTACAGATTAAATTACTCAATAGTACATGAAGGTGGGGCACATTCTGCATGAGTGCTTTTACTTTTACTTCGTATGCACTGTGGATACATTTTATTGATAATGCTTTTGTACTTTAACTGAACTCAGAGTTTGAATGCAGCATATACAACATGTCCTTGTGTCTCATTTCTGCTTTTAGGTGAGGTGGAAGAAGTACTTGCATCTTGCACTTAAGTAAAAGTTGTAAAGACAGTGTAGAAATACTGTGCTACAAGAAAAAGTTTTGCATTCAAATTTTCACTGAAAGAAAGATACAAAATAAATGCAGTGGAGTAAAAAGTACTACCTTCCCTCCTTAAATGTAGTTAAGTACAAATGTGCAGTAATGGAAAAGGGAAATCTGGAAATATTTTAGTACCTGTAAACTGTACTTCTGTAAAGTACTTGAGTAAATGTACTTAATTACTTTCCATCACTGTTTTTAAATGATCTGAACACTTGTTATGAGTGCCAAAAAATGTAACCAAATATAACTGAACTTTTTTTTCTAATTTGGTCAAAGTTTTGGACTATGTGGAGGGCTAAAGTGAGTTTCAGTGAAGCTCCTCGCCAACACTCAATGAACGAAAGTCTCCATAATGCGCGAACTTATCCTCTCTTTCCTCTCCTCTCTTCAGCGTGATCATGACCGGTGCCTATAACAACTTCTTCCGCATGTTCGACCGGAACACCAAACGCGACGTGACCCTGGAGGCGTCGAGGGAGAGCAGCAAACCCCGGGCCGTCCTGAAGCCGCGGAGGGTCTGCGCCGCCGGGGGGAAGCGTCGAAAGGACGACATAAGCGTGGACAGCCTGGACTTCACGAAGAAGATCCTCCACACGGCCTGGCACCCGAGCGAGAACATCATCGCCATCGCCGCCACCAACAACCTGTACATCTTCCAAGACAAACTCAACTCTGAGATGCATTAATGAACGGGAAGTCAGCCGTGGATACAAATGTGTTTACACCTGAACACACAACTATGCCAGAATGTACACACTTATGGACATACACACACAGGAATATGCCTAACACACTCACACAGTATCAGAAAACATATACACATCTAGGTCTACTCTTTGACACGCTCCCTCACCTCCTCCCCCAGCCTCCCAGAACTGAAAGGACCTAGAAAGGGCTAGAAAGGGAACAGGCTCGATTACACAGTGGATCATGCGTTGCAGAATTGTCTGAACTGTGGATCTCTTGATTGTTAACCTCCTGGATTGTGCTCGATGGTGTGTTGATTGCTACAGCTCGGCTTCTGAGAGGGATAAACCCTCCCAGACATGAGAGACGTTTACATGTTTGTCTTCTTTTTTTTTTTCTTCAGGGTCTTTTGCTTTCTCCACCTCCTCCTCCTCCTCTACTTTCTGAATTTCTGTGCTCGAGCAAAGCCTATTCTTATCCCTTGCCCACTGTTTTGTGTAACAAAAACCCTTCGTGGTTGTCTACCAGTGGCATTGATGAGAAACTGGGGCATTTATGTAACTGGCTGTTTATTTGATTTCAGATTAGCTACCCCTCTTCTGTTTTTGTCACGTCTTGTTAAATGATGTTAATGATGGTACTTATGATGACAGTGACAATTTTGAAATGATATGTGTGACATGCTGGGATGAACTCGGGACCCTCCCCTCAAACCAAGTGCACCCAGACGCCTGTGAACTCCACTGGACTGTGTTCAGTGAGATAAAACATTTACGGCCCCACAGATAGAAGCAGAGGTAAGTAAGGTTAAAACGCCGCGGCCTAATATGAAGAGACACTCTCATATCTGCTCCACACACTGTGTTTCAGTCATTAATGTTTTCTGTGCTGAAACGGGCCTGTCACCTTCTCAGATTGTGGAGCCTGCTTCAGGTCCGGAGCCGTGTCGTGTGCTACCTTGCCGTTAAATACAACTCAAATCAAGCAAAAAAAAAACAAAACAAAAAAAAACAAAAAACAAATTAAATATGAACAAAATAATTTCAACAATCAAGCAAAAATATGCTGCATGTAAAACCAATTTAGCCTAGGTGTTTATAAATTGACTGACTGACTGACTTGGCTGCCTTCTTAACCATTTAGACCCAGCTGTACAAAGGCTTCAGGGGCCCCGGGGGCCCCATGCAGCACGAGTAACCATAGATGACCGAGCTCTCCTACCTTTATTTGTGTCTTCGGACACTGAAGCATGTTTACCAGTGTTCGGTTCATACACTTACATGTACATTTTGAATGAAGCCGTCCAAGAATCAGTTTCTATTTGATTGAAACTGAGAACCAAGAAGAATGGGGAATGTTTTCATTAATGTTGTTCTCGAAAAGAAAAAACAAACAAAAAAAAAGTCAAAGGGCCTAAATGGTGTCTGTATATATTAACTCTGTTTTTGACATGTCTGAGGTTTATTTTTTATTTTTCACACCCACAAACGGACTGCAGACTTTATCATCTGTATCAACGATTGCCTCCAAAGCTGCAGCAGAGAGATGGTACTTTAATCTCTTCAGCCTTCCTCACTGATTACTTTGCTGACGTGCAGAAGCTTTTATTTTTAGAGAACAATTTATTCTTTTAAGTATCCTTTAACTTTGGAAACATCTTTCACTTTTACTCCATGTCCCGACCAAACTATTGTCGATTCACATATTTTTGTGTTAATGTACGTTGATGACAAACTTGTCAAATGGACAGTTATAAATAATGTTAATATGTTTTTTTCTGAATAAAGATTTCAACGAAATTGCATCCAACGAGCGTACATCTGTGATTTTTATTGCAGCGTAATTACATAAAACTGATAATAATTGCCAGTGCCATTATGGAAATGTGCACGCTTTATAGCCTCAATTTATATGAGCCTATAAGGAGGCATCACTGCTGTGTGTGGTGGTGGTGAAGTCATTTAGTCTGAGGCACCACCTAGTGTTGCCTTAAACCTACTACGTCTGTAAACTACAGAACTGCACACTGATGACTTTAGACTGATGACCTTTAGAAGCTGAAATAGTTACGTCCCTTTTTTTTCAGCTGCAGCAGTTTGTCCATCTTGTACTTTAAAGACAAACAGTTTATGAATAAATCTTTGAAAGCTGAACTTTGAGACCATTTAGCTTTTGTCAGAGCTTCTTGTCGTGAATGTGATTCACTCAGACTTCATTCACAGCAGACATTTTGACTCGTCACAGCAGAGGAAGTACAGGTGGGACCAATCACATTAAATCACATTAGTTAACTCCTTGCACATCCAGCAGGCATGGCGCAATGTTATCATTCATTTGGAGTCGATTTTCTCTCTGCGTGATGAATGTAAGTCCTATCTTCACTCTGTTTTTTTGGTCTCCACCTGCTCTTGCAGGAATTAACTGGCTCTTTAGCTGCTAAATGCTCCACCAACCAAAACAATAAAGGTTTTGGCCGCACGGTGAGCTGTGACCTGCTATCAAACCCTGAAAAGTCAGGATATTATATCTGCATATTCAGGTGATAATCCTCCATGGATTCATCACTCTGAGCCATCCCTTTCTCATTAATGTTTGTATGTTCTTATAAAAAATATACATTATAGCTGCTTTAACTATGCCTCTGCACCATCGGTTATTGCAGTTCAGTGCACAAATGTGTGTTTCAATTACCGTCCCTCTCCACATTTTGCATGCCCCTTTCAATGATCCTGCCATCTTCAGTTTGGGAACCACAGTTCTGTCTCACAGGAGGCTGCTTGACTGTGTTACAAATAACATTAATGATGGCTATGTTGTATTGTGTGACAGCGTGCTGACAGGACCAACACCAAGACCATGAAACTGGATAAGCTAAATGGAATTAAGTCATTGGTTTGATCATTTATAATGATTTTCTTGCCGTGAGGTGTCAAAATGTCCTTTGTGAACAGTTTGATAAAAAAAATACTTTGCACTTCTACAAATGGAGGTTTAAGCTTCTTCAATCTCTACATGTGTTATCCAACATTAGCTGCATTATATTACCTTTAAATAAAAACAGCAACAAGTAAACATTTTCATTATGTTTATGGATCACAGTACAGAAAACAGTAGTGGCATCCTAATTTAAAACACATCACCACTCGGGGGCTGCAAATATTGATTGCATTAAGTCTCTGCACAGCAGAGAATGAGACAAACCAGGGAGGAGAAAAAGAACAGCGTGAGGAGAAAGCAAAAGATGTGAGAACAGAGAATGAGAGGACAAACATAGATAACTGGGTTAGAGATTAAAGACATGATTTTAACTATTCTCTTCCATGTTTTACAAGGCACTTGTAATTTCTTTCCAATACCAACCATTTCAAAATGGCATACTGGAAATACTCTGAAAATGTTAAATGATTAAAGCTCAATGGCAGAGGAATCCCATGAGTTATCGTCATTGTGTAAAAAGAAAAAAGAAGAAAAAAAGTGTCTTCTACATTTGTCAGCCATGACAATGACAGTACAGTTCAGCAAGGAAACTGTAAAATGTAAATACTGATGATTTTTGGACACATATTTGATAAACAGACATAAAAATGGGTGTAGCAGTCACAGTGTTTATACAACCAACAAACTAAATTAAAATGACTTCGTTAACAGACTGAAGTGCAGCTTAAGTTTCGATGAAATGCACAACTGACCACAGCTGAAGAGGCATAGTTTTTTTTTACTTTAGTGTTAGGCAGGAAATTAATTATTCTAAAAACCTTTGCATTTCTCCCACTTTGTAAATTACGTTTATCATTACAACATAATCTGTATTGTCACACATTTTGGCTCAAAAGCTATAAGAATGCAAACACACACTTGCTCAAGTTCAAACTGAAAACACAAAGGTCTCAGCATCTGTCCAACCTCTAAAAGTGCCAAGTAACTCGGCAGTATTGCAAATGTGCCATAATTAATGTTCTCTAACTGAACATAGTAGTATCATTATCATACATCTTAATCCTCCCAGAGATGCGTTTGCCAGGTCTCTCCTCCTCTCGTCTACCCCCCCGCCTGTTCTACCACCTCTGTTCCGGCCTCTGTCTCCGCGTGCTGTTCTAGCTGAGCGGTCAGGAAAGGGTTGAAGAAGAAGTCAAAACCAAACTGCAGAGCACTCTGAGCTGTGCGCCTCCAGTCGTGCTCGATCTTGTACTGTCGGCGGCTGGGCACGTGGGCGTCGCCGCACGAAATGCAGTGAATGGCCTTCAGTTCAAACACGGGCCACTTGGAGCCCAAACGCCCCTCCAGGATGGTGCTGAACTCCACCAGGCTTCCCGTGTTTAAGTGCAGCAGCACAGACTTGAACTCGTTACTAGCCCGCAGAACGATGTCCTTACCGGCATCTTCGTCTTCTATGATCGTCCCATTCTTGGTCTTCCTCTCCAGCGGCATACCCATCGTGACTTCAAATTTATATCGATCAAAGCGCTTGATGTGGCATTCGTGCTTGGCCAGTTTTTTCAGTTTACAAAGGGGATCTACGGGCGGAGGAGCCGGGGCAGGCAGAGGCTGAGGCTCGGCTGTGGCGTTTTTCTCCTCCTCACACAAAGGATACGGTTCGCCATACAGGCACCGCATCCAGTTGCCCACAAACACCGGCAGCAGGTTGATGACCGAATGTGGCCCGTTCTCAATGTCGGTCACGCGGACGTATTTGAAGCGCCCGGTCCAGGTGACGCGGTGCCCTTCGAGATGAGAGCAGAGAATCTGAGTCTGAGCCATGTTGGACTCTTTCCACGCCAGAGGGCCGCAGAGGTTGCTGTACTCCGGCCACGTCAGGGTGGAGTTGTAAACCTTCATGCCCTCAGATCTGTAGACGTACATCCAGCAGAAGAGCACCACCGCACTGAGCCACACCAGGATTAGCTTGACGATGCTGCTCCGCGACAAAGAACGAAAAACTGCGACGGGGTTGAGGCTGAAGCGGGTCCAGAGTCTCAACACTACTGGCACGAAGCAAATCGTTAGCGTGACCACCATCTTGGTCACCTCCAGAGCGAGAAACCACTGCAGCAACTGGATGATGAGCATTGCAGCCAGGCCCAGTGAGAGTACAGGGAGAGCGAACAGGAAGAGGAAGTAGCCAACGCTGGTGCGGATGAGTCCTATGGCGGTGGCGTTATTAAGGAACACCAAGCAGAGCTCACACCAGGTGAAGCAAACCAGATATGGCACGAGGCACAGGTAGGTGCCCTTGAAGCCTCTCAGCTGGGCCATGCGGAAAAGGAGATAGAAAAGGTGTCCGTACAGAAGACACGGCATACCCAAGTTCAACGCCACTATGTCCCCTAAAGGCACGGTGATGAACGTCATTCCAAAGACCCTGAGGAACCGGAGGGAGTCTGGCAGGAGGTGAGTGAGGGAGCACGCTCCGGAGAGGACCTCTGTGAGGAGGGCTTTGCGAGCGAAGAGCTGAGCAGAGGCGTGAAGGCTGAGGAAGGCGGTGACGGTGAAGAAGAGAGCGACAGCAGCCAGCTCTGAGCAGGGGATCCAGGATTTATCAGCAACAGGGAAGGAGAAGACCACAAAGACCACCGAGAGCAGGAAGTACCTGGAAACACAAAGACAGGATGAGCTGCATAATAATTTATTTGTCATTTTGATTTCATTCACTTTCTTTATTTGTATGTTTATTTTGAGAAAAATGCTTCACCTTTACTCTGTTTCTATATTTCTATGTTTTTTGTTTGATTTTGTTTGCTTCTTAAGTACAGCAACATTAAAACCATTTAAAAATACTGCTTGATTGTATCTTTATGACAATGCTAAAGAGAAAAGTCAAACCAGAAAAACCAGAACAAAACCTTTTGCATTTGCAAACAAAACGGGAGAATGACTCTGTCAACTCAGCAGGGGAGTGAGTAAGTACCCACATGGATTCATATAAATGTACTTACAGGTAAGGCTCCAAGTGTGTCCATCCAAAGTTGGTCTCAGCCTGCTCCAAATCTAGTCCAGGTTCAAAGTGAGTCAGCAGGTCTGTCAGGGCTCGGAAATTTTCCCACGCTTTTGAATTCTGTTGAAAAAAACAGAGGGAGAGAGAGAGCACATTAACATTGCTAAAATCAACAACACTCAGAAGTAAGCTGAGCTCTGTACGAAGTGATGCTCACTAACCTGAAACACCCGCAGTGTGCAGATGACCATGGAGAAGAACGAGAGGTAGAAAACCAGCAGAGGGATGAGGAAGATAAAGAACTCTATTGTGAGGTTGGAGATAATGAAGAAGAAGATCAGCGCGTTGACGTGGTGCGTGGGGATCAGCGCGCTGAGCCACTGCATGCCGGCGCGTGACGCCCAGTCGATGAGGTGCTCCTTGATCTCCAGCAGAGCATACAGAGGGAACTTAAGCAGCTGGAGGAAGCACAAGAGCGGAGGTGAGGTCTATCTGTATATAACCAAGGTCCCAAAATGCGAATAACTGTCTTAAACTACAGTTTAAGGTGACACAGAAGCACAGAGAAAGTTTCCCTCTTTATCAGATGAATGTGAAAACAGCCATCGATCTGCACACCAGACACCAGTCACATCCTTACAAAGTCTAATCGCTTCCTACCTTTTGGTGTAAAGGCAGTTCATCTGGATTCTTCACTACTACATCATCATCGTCATCTTCGTCACCTCCTGCCGCAGCCATGACGGGTGAAGGGGCGACACCCTGAGCGTACTTCTTTGTCATCTCAACAAAGTCGTCAAGACCCACGTGGGAGCTGGCTACAAAGACACACAGAGGTGATGTGTTGTTAGAAACACAGTTAGGTCTGAAGGTTACTTATAACATGACTAAATAAAATTAATATAGTTACTCCCCTTGAATAATCTGAGGCAAGAGGAATACATTACAATAGTATATTTACGATTACATTAGAAGACACTTTCTTCAGGTTTGTTAAGGACACCCTGCTGTGCAAGCTGGGGCCATATTTCACAGCACACATACCCTCACTGGTGACCATAGTCTCCAGCACTCTCCTCTGTTTCTTGGCAGAGCTGTTTAGTGGACCCGGAGAAACAGGTTTGCCTGTGAATACAAGAGGATAAAAATATTTCAATAACACGGAGTTAGTCTTGCATCTGTAAATAATGTGTAGTATGTTAAGGACACTACTACGACTACGTCTTTGATATAATAAGCCACATAGCATCTGTGTTCATTTATAAAATATTCCCTCCCATACCCGGCTCTGCATGGACGTGTTCAACGTTCTCTAACATCTCAGAAACGGCCACTGACTTCTTCCTCTCCGGGTTCAGCTTCCAGTACATTAGCAGAGCTGCTTTCCTCACTCCTCTCTCGAAGCGCGTCTCTGTACACAACTTCTTCACCTCCTCAAAGTTCTCCAGAGTGATGCCTGAAACACAAGAAAGAAAACGTGCACACTGCTGATGGACCAGTCTAATCAACTCATAACGTTTAACCACAGATTTTCCTGCCGTTTCGCTAACATCCATGGACAGGAAGAGCGTTTGGTACCTTTTCTGGACGCCAAGCACTGCTGCAGTAGTTTGACGGCATCCTTGCGTCCTTGTTTAGCAGCCTGTATGAGCCAGGTGACCGCTGTGCAGTTGTTCAGCTCCTCATCTCGTTCTTCTGCCAATGCCAGGAAGTAACGGCCCATCTGGACACAAACAGACTCTAAGACTTGCAAGGGAAGCATTATTATGACTTATGCCCCGTCCTTCCCTCGTCTGTTCTGTGCCCACCATATGGTCATAAATGTCAATAATATTTGCACTATATCCAGTAACACTGACCTTGGTCTGTGCTTTAGCATCTCCTGCCTTCGCTCTCTCCTCCAGATCCTCGAAACTGACCTCCTCCTCTGGCTCTTCTGAAGGAAATAGAAATTCATTAAACACTCTCAGTAGATTTCATGGGTCTATAAAAGAAGGCTGTCTAATCATGACACAGTGCAGTGAAAGTAGAGCATCCAAGTTACTTTGATTTCTAGGACCTGAAACTGCAGTTTCCATTTAAAGTGAATGTTGACGTGACAAAATATGAATGTGGAAATATATTAACTTAACCTGAATATTTAATTTGTCATGCCCATCACCTTCAGTTAGTTCTATTTGTTGTCTTTGGTTTTAAAATACTGGAAACAGTCCAATTCAGCCTGCCAGTCAGTGACATGAGCGATCATAGAGCGTCAGTCCGATCCTTCCAGAAACAGTTTCTGTCCTGATAAGAATGTCTCTCTTCGCCCTTCTCATCTACCAATCATCTTCTTTTGGCTGAAGAGTTCTCCTGCTCTCTAATCCCAGTGCCTGACCAATGCATTTGCTTCCTGTAAAGTAAGATGTCGCATTTGACACGCCCACAAACAAATTATGGGAAATCTATCTCATCATATGCACTGGAGAAAAAAACAGATGGAGGTGGCATCAAATGTGGAAACACTTTTGAAGATTCAAAACATCCACAGGCTGTAAGAGATACTGGTGAGCGATGTGGTGGGCTGTCTGTTCCTGCCGGTTTCGGGCAGCTAAACAGAACTAAATGGGATCCAGTAACTTTGGTCAGATGCCCGTGAATGGTTCTGGTGTGCTCCTCACACCCCGACCCTCGGTCAGAGCCCTAAAATAACAGTTTATTTAGCACAGTCAACGGCAGCTGCTAACTTCCCTGAACACACGCTTACAGAGTGATGCAGTTACTTTCATTAGCTGCATTATGATTATCTGTTCAAAATTAGACAGCTACATGGTTCAAGGTGTGTGTTTTTCAGGGAACAGGAGTCTAATGGAAAAAAAAAACTGTGGTCAAAATCAAATGACTAAGGTGTCCGGTTTCACACTTTCCACACAAGTTTTTCTCCACAAGTCAGCAGAATGGGAGAGGCTGCTTTGCATGTTGAGGTAAATGCGTATGGTTGTTGTGGAGACACTGCAGTACACACGGTAAACACTGAATGTTGGCTGCACTGATTGGAGGAGAGGAGTAAAGTAAAACGTGGTTAGGGTTTTGTAAATAAAAGCATGAAAAAAAATCAAAAGTTCAGCATATTATACTCACCTGGTTCAGGTGTGGGAGGAGGTTGGGGATCCCTGGCAGCAGCTCCAGCAGCTGTGGATCCTGTTGGGGGATTTCCTGTAGAGGCCGCCGCGTTCAGCTGAGATCTGCCCACCAGAGACGGGCTCCTGATGGGCTGGCGGAGAGGGGAGGCAGGTGGTGTAGAGAGAGAAGAAGAGCGGGAGGAGAGACCCGGAGAAGACCGGGGGGAGGATGAAGACGAGGGCGTGGTTGGAGGTATCGGCATGGTGAGTTTCGGCTTCGGGCGCTCTGAGGTTGATTCGGTTGTGGTAGAAGACGAGCTGGAAGGTGAAGGACCTGGCCTCAGGGTGGAGGGAGATGAGGGGCCAGGTGTTGGGGTGGCTGAATTGTCAGTCAGCGACCGCTCCATGGCTGAAAAAAAAAATCACACCAGACAATGAATCAATCAAAAAGAAATCTCCCTGTTTCAATCACAGTGATGGTTAAGAGCATCTGAAGACAGCGTTATGATAATGTCTGTGTGTGTAGCAGTGAGAGTAAGGAGGCACGTGCTCTTGGTCGCACCAGCTGTCAGGAAGTCTCTCTGCTGACAGCTGTTGCAAAAGACACCTTTCATTTCAAAATGCCCCCTCCGCTCACTCTGAAAAATAGATCACTGAATCTCCTCCTGAATATGCACAAACTATTATGATATTTTGTGGGAGAGCACTGTAGAGCAGCAACGAACAATCAATTAGTTGTCAATGATTAAATGTATCACCAAATGTTCAGATAATTCTTTAATCCTTTTGATTTTTTTTCAGGAAAAACTTTCCAAATCCTTTGATTTCAGATTCTAAAAGGTGAATATTTTCTGGCTGCTTTCCTCCTCTAAGACAGTAAACTGATTATATTTTGGAATGAAATGTAATGAAACATTCATTACTCCACTTGATGCACTTATACCAAGAATTTCATCAACTAACTTCACAAGTACTTGTGTGGCAGATAGTCCAGCTTACTGCCTAATCGTGCTGTAAATATAATAAAATCAAACATAACCTACAAAAACAAAGATGTCTGATGGAAAATAAGACTTCCCATACAGAAGATAATAAACCCTTACACTTATCTCAGTGTTGGAGCTGGACCTCAGCTGTCAAACATGTGCCACTAAAACAGATATAGACTGAGAGTTGTGACAGACTGGAGCTGAACAGTGGAAACACAGTTTGACTAAAACTAATTAATAATAATAATTCATAATGGTTATAATAATAATTCATAATGGTTAATATCTCAGCTGCAGTTAGTCCTGGCACGTGGTCTGCTGTCTATTTCAGGCTTCATCAAGTGAGCAGCTACATTGAGAAAGAGACAGACATCCTTGAAGTGCCCTGAAGGGAAATCTGATGTGTCCTGTTGCAGTTTAGGGGAAGTCCCCCCTCTTTTTTGCCCCCCTCCCCTGCAAGAAGCGGCTCCAATGGCAGTGATGTAAGCTGTGCAGAGGACATGCAGATAGTCCAAATAGCGATCCAAACTTAGCTTCAGGTAGTCGAAGTGTGTGGTTTTTCTGGCAGTGATAAGTCAGTGACAGTGAGGCAGATAGCTGATGTCACCATTGTTTTTGTGGCTAGGCTAAAATCAGACACGTCGCTGCTGCTGACCGCTCACCTTCAACGCGGGTTTATTTTAAATCCCTCCGACTGAGAAATTACTCAAGAATGGTCTCTGTTTCTTCTCTACTCCGTGTCCCGAGTCATTATTCCCTTTCGTTTAGTAAAGTCAGCCCGTCCGTTCCCTCTCGCTCTCTTTCAGTGGTCAAGCACACTCGTTGTGAGAGGAAAGTCTGTCAGCTGTTGCGCATAAGGTCCACGCCCACTTTCTGTTCTGCGTGTCATGATTGGACAAAGTCGAGGACTTCCTTTTGATAAACAGGATTTGATTGGCTAGAAAAGCTGGCAGTTAAAAAGAGTCCTCTCAGACAAAAACAATCAACCACCGATTGATTTTATGTTATCGTTAAATTGCTGAATTTTAAACTTGATATTAAGGACAGCTATTAAACTTTATAACCCTCAAGTACGTGGCTTAAATTCCAAGACAGGTTTATATAATATCGGTGAAAGCATTTTTAGACTATTCTTTTTTTATTAATCATTCATTATTCGGTTTCTTTTTGCAACAACGTAATACAAGTTTTCTACCAGGAGATGGCAGAACACCACATGTTGTTGACATTTACAGACGCGTGTTTTCAACTACTTTCCCTCAATACAGTTTTAACCTTATATATA
>JBAJHX010000053.1:12963303-13000672 GCA_037176925.1 Amniataba percoides
TGGCAGCGGATGACGTCGCGCCTGCACTCGACCGTGGGCGCGCGGGCTTGGAGGAGAGTGTCCGCGTGCGGCGCGCGAGGAGCAGAAGCCCGGAGCTGAGCGCGGCGCGCGGCCGGAGGATGAAACCAGAGGTGGAAACACAACTTCAGCCCGCGTGTTAGCGGCCGGAAAACGCGCCTGACAGCTGGGGGAGGAAAGTCCGGAGGAGCTCGGCGGAGGTGAGCGAACGAGCGAGGAGGAGCAACCTGCATGCGAAGCGGCGACGACCCGTCAACGACAGCAGCAGCACCGCTCGTGACCGCCGGACCTCCATTTCAGGTGAGTTTGCTCGGAGCGTGATGGCAGGACAACTTCCAGACTCCCGGGCTGACGGTGCGTTAAAGCACCGCATCTCGTATCGTTAGCGTGGCGTGAGCACCGAGCCTTCTCGCGCTACTCTCTGACTGTCTGTCTGTCTGTCTGTCTGTCAGCTCGAGGAGGAAGTATGAAGCGCGGAGATAACACTCCCCCGACACGAGCGACTAACACTCCCTCACTGTCTGTCAGCGTTTAGACGGTCTCTGTGTGTGTGGATGCAACACGACGGTGGGTCAGTGCTTGAGGACCGCCGACCTGCGTGTCTGGATGCTGCTGCTGCTGCTGCTGCTGCGGCGGAGCCACGCATGTCGCCGCGGGGTGTGGTTGGCACGCCAGGCAGCGAGAGCGCTCCTCCGGCCTCCTCTCGACCCTCTAATCTCTCATTTGACAGCTCATTTACAGAGCCGGCCGCTTCGCATTAAACCCTCCCGACGTCCCTCCAGCAAAACCGGCCTGTGTGTGCCATGCATGTGCATCGCCCCATCCGCTGTGTTTAGTGTGTGGGGTTGGGGGGGGGGGTGTTGCACACTGACTTCTGTTTGATCAGCCTGCTCAAAAAAAAAAAAAACAGAAAACACTACACTGCATGCTGAGCTCACCATGTGTGTTGTATCGATGGCACTCATGCAGGGAGATTATTATTGTAGCAGCAAAAACAGGGTCACTGCGTATTAGGGAGTGTTCAGTGTTGTTTTGCACCCTGACCTCAACCTGTCAATATGCGACGTGTTGATATAAGGTTGATTTATGTCAACGCTCCTGCTTGCATGCTCTTGTTCTACCCCTAACTTTTGCCTTTATCCGCTCTCCTCTTCCAGACTTTAATTCATCCCTTGTATTCCTCATTCAGAATCCCTCTCCCCATACCTCTGCCTTCCTCAGTGTAATGCTTTGAGTCATCGGGATAATCCCCGTGGACTACACTCCACACGTGCATGTAGCTCTCATCCTGTCAGTGCCTTCATTATAACCATTTCCCTGAAGACATTGAAGTGTGGTTCAAACTCAATTCTTTTAATTCAAAGAGCTCGACAGATGTATACATGTCTGTACTGTGTGTTCATGTTTATATGCAAGTCAGGGGTTACAGCAACCAGCCGGCACCGACCAAAGTGCTGTGTAGTCTGAGAGAGAGGGAGAGACAAGGTTAATCACATTACTGACTGCACTGTCATGTCTTTCTGAAGCAGGGGGTGGGAGGAATGATAACATACACACAGATGCACCCATGCATGCAAAAGAAACATAAACATCGATGTGCATGCACAGGCCAGAGACACACAGCAATGAATGAAAATTGACTCATTAGTGGGGACTATAGATTTAAACCCTCGGCAATAAAACTACCAATAGCATGACTGAGAAGGGTGTGTGTGTGTGTGTGTGTGTGTGTGTGAGAGAGAGAGACAGAGACCTCTTGTGTATCTGTTTGGGTTGACTAGTCATCAGGGTCAGTAACTTGTAGTCATTCTGTTGGCACTGTAGTTTTTAGGTCATATGCTCCACTAGCACCGCACTTGGCTGGGTTACTCAGACCTTCAGTGGGATCTTTAAAGTGTCTTTGGAGTATCACCAGACTGCTGAGTGTGTGTGTGTGTGTTTGTGAAGGTATGTCTGGAGTGTGGCCAGACCTCCTCTGACAGTCTGCGCTTAGCTGTTGCTGATGTAACTACAAAGAGGTTGAGAGTATGTCCATATATAAGCCTATGAGACATAATACGTGTGTAGTATAAACAGCCTCCCTAATTTTTTTGTGTAAATTGAGATGATGAAAAAAAGGAAGGAGGCTTTTTTGATCTTTTTTTATTTATTGGGCCTTTATGTTTCACTGAAGTCTAGTTAATGTTTAACACTTTGAGTGTGTGCGTGTGGTCTGTCTAGCTTTGAGGAGGTCCATCTGTAAGAGTGTAATGTGACCACTGCAAAGACATTTTGGACTTGGATTTACAACTTTCAGTAGTTCCTCTGTTAAAGAACAAAGGTGGCCTTTTAAAGTATAATATTATATTTTCTATGACAGAATGAATATGAATATGACATACGTAAAGTAGTATTGAAAGGTACATTTTTCTTAAAGATTTCAGGTCTATTTATTTGTATTTATTTTTTGTAGCCAGTGCTAGTATATCTCTCTCTCTGAGCCTTTTGAAATGTCCACCAAGCCCATGTTTATTGCACCAATGCCATTACTTATTCCACCACGTAACTTTTCTGAGATAGTTGATTAGATTAATATAGCTGTAATAGGAAATTTAAAATGAACTGAATTGGTTATTTGATTAGGGGCTCAATGATGAATACATCAGAGAACAGGGGTGCCAAAAAATGTTACAGCTTCTTCATGTGAGACTTTGCTGCTTTTTCCCAGTTATAAATGATTGAATATCTTTTAGCTTTTGATAAATGGTTGAACAAAAGGAAATCTGAGAAGTTACCACTATTGTCTTTTGTGTTATAGAGCAAGCGACACATTCATTAATCTAGACAATCATAGGTACGTTGATTAATAAAAAAAAAAAAATCATTGCTTGCAGTCTGAGATGCAAGAACATTGGTGTAAGTGGAGAAAGTTTTTTGGTACACACCACCACATGGATTTGAAATTGGAATAGAAAAGTTAATGTTTTTATTGCCAACTGGTAGGCGGACATTTTTTTCCTCCACAATGGTTTCTCATTTCAAATGATGAAAACAGTCTCCAGCTGTTAAAGTTACGTTAGGCACCTGTTCTGTAAATCCTGCCTCACTGCTGTCCACTCCAATGAGCAATTTACTTTTTACATTTATTACAAAAAATTTTTTTCAATATCATAACATCCAAAAATAAATCTGTCAACTAAAAGGTGAGACGCAACAATACCCACTAACCAGTGTTGTGTTGTAACCCAGCACAGGCCCGCCATTTCACAGCGAGAGGAGGGATTTCCTGAAGCAATTATGAAACTACATATATGTTTGTCACAGTTTGTTCAGCCGCTTTAGAAAGGATCAAGGTTTCGACACCAGCTAATGGCAGCCACTCACCAACCTAAAGCCATGATTATGCTATGCCCCAGCTAATATTCTTATGTCGTGCTGATGCTGATGGACACATTTTGATGCTGACATTTTCAGGGTGGCCCAAAGTCCCATTTCTCAAGTGGCAATTAGCTTAATTGCGAAACAGCAGCTACAGAATTTCTTCATTACTTCTTTCTCACAGTCACTGTGAAGTGATTTAGCGCCATTGTTTTGTTGAAGCTCATGCTGCGCAAATAGGCCTTGAATGTGCATTTTGTGCAGCTGCATTATTCAGTTTAAACAATTCTTTGCGAAATGTGGCTTGTGATTGATTTTATGAGTCAGTGATTTTGTTCAGTTAAGGGATTAACTCAGCTATATGTGGGTGATAGGAAGGACAGGATGACTTGATCTTGGACACCAGATTTGTCTGTGGAAAGTTTTTGTTCAAACATTTAGGCTTTCTGGTGCACTACAACTGTTTATACGCTGAGTGGATGAGGTAACGTGAGGTCTATGACCTGTTCTGGCTTTTGTTTGCTTCTGTGAACATTAAAGGTGCTTGTTAGCTTCTTTGAGCCCCTATAAAATGATCCGGTTTCCCCCTATAAACTCTGAGTTAGGTTCTGGCCGCCAGCTTGGGAACACGTGGCTCTGTGAGGCTTTGTGGGAACTGTGTGTGTGGCTGAGGAAATATATGTATTCTTGTCCATACAGATATTTTTCTTTGGGAAAAAGTGTACCATGCATTATTAAACACATGTTCTGTTGCAACACAAGCAGTAGACTACCTCTGACTCAAGATATGCAAAGACAAATGTCTATGAAAATGACTGACATACATCAAACCACTTCAGTTATAACTCTTTACCTGCACTTAGGAAGAGCGGTACATCTAGACGATGGCAGGATGAGCATCCTCCCTTCTATATGAAGAAAAACTAGTCATCCCTCAGCCATTTGAGTGTGGGAACACCTGGTTTGTGATAATGGCACAGACATGCATAAACATGTTTAACAGTGGCAGGGTGGGACATGCTCCTCTTGTTCTTGTAAATTATGTGTAGTACACGTGGTTAAGAGCCAAGTCTATTGACCCACTGAACATAAATACACATTTGTTACTAATGTGAGCAAATGCAGAGAGCTTCTTGTGCCCTCTTGAATAGACGTCAGCTGTATCTGTCCATGATTGTTCTGTTTTAAGGCCCTGCGAGTGTGTGTGCTTGTGTGAGAGCTTACTGTGTGTGTTTGAATGATCTCCCTCTCCCTCTCTCTCTTTCTGTGTCTGTGAATGAGAGTGAGATCACCGATTGCCTCTGCTTGGAAATATCAGCATGCCAGCTAGTGAGAGTGGAGGGATGAGAGAGGTCAGAGAATATAAGAGGAGGTGGTTGAATGTTGGTTTCTCTGGAAGAGCTCTGCTTTTTCCCCCCCACTTTGCCCCTGCACTTTCCTCCTCTCTTCCTTCTTCTTACAGGCTTACTCCTCCTCCATCCTTTCTTCTCATTCTTTCCCTCTCCCATCCCCACTGATTCCCGACGTTCGACTGCGCGCGCTGTGTAGAAATCCATGTGGAAGTAAGCTTCCTCGCCCTCCAGCGCCAAAGCATTTCTGTCTCTCATTCAACCTCAGCTTAGAGATGGGACCAGATAACGAAATTGTGTGTGTGTGTGTGTGTTTTTTTTTAATTTGCTGCATTTATATGACGGTGTGTATTTCTCTGTGTGCACCACGTCTGTGTGCGTGTGTGTATATGTTTCGAATCCAACATGAGACTCCTCCTTCCCATCATCCCTTGCTATGCGAGGAATTGAGTATTTGAGAGCAAAGGGTTGCCTTGGTAACTATTGCTGCCATCTGTGTATGTTGTATGACTGTTTGGTGTGTGTAGAAAAAAAATGGAGGCGCCTGCTGTCTTAATGCTTCAGCTCCCTCGTCGTTGCATTATTTATTTAATAGTTAGCAGAAAGACTGGAAGGTTACTGGGTTACAATTCATTCCAGGAAGAGATTAGAGGAGTCCACTTTCACCTCAGTGAATGCGCATCAGTGTACATACATAACTGTAATAAAATATGCCCAAAATACACATGCTAACATAACTGTAGTCTGGCTTCAGTGGGGGAAGAGGATTAGAGAGTATACTAATCATGAATTTAAATCTTTTTGCATTTGCTTTGTTTTCTGCAGCTCAGATGGATGATGCTCCTTTTTTCCAGCTTAGATGATGCATGTGAATGATATCTGTTGGTTTTACATTAATGCTGAAAACTGATTAGCCAATCAACATAAACAATATCGCCAAGTATTTTGATAATTGGGCAAAGTAATTTTACAAGCACAAATACCAAATGTTCCCTTGTTTCAGCTTCTCAAGTTGTTATATACCATGGCTTTTATAACCAGAAAAATAATGCTTATGCTGGCCACTGCTCCTTTCAGTGTCTGGTTGGTTTGAAAGGAGACAGAACTTGCACTTGTATTGCACTGATGGATTAAGTGGAGGGATCGAATGGCAGCAATTGAGGCATCTGCCACCCTGCATTTTCCTGCACTGAAGACAAAATCAATCAGATATTTGTCAGCCATTTATTTCACATTGAGCATTTATGATTACAAACAGAAGGTGATAGAAAAATGAACAAGAAAAATTGGATGAAGCACAGATTTGATCAAATTTTCCAAGACAACTCCTCTTGAACTCCATTAGTAAAGACCGTCAATGTTCAGCAAATTTGGAATGATAAAGGAGTGTTGAGATGTGATGATTAGTCTGTTCTTCAGGGGCCAAGTGGACTATAATGATGCCAGGGCTGCTCCTTTTTTCTGTGTGTAGTCCAGAGCAGATTATAGGATCCTTGGACAAAGAAATTATTAAAGTAAAGGATGGATTTATTAGTCTGCCAAAAGAGTGAAATGTTGAAGGAGATGCGAGTGGCCAGGGACTATAAGACTATAACTATGGTGGTCAGACACACATTTTCATGCACTATAGAGCTTCTAAGTGCAGCCCAGGGACTGGAGAAGGATGATGATAAATGACCCACGTGTATATATTAGAGAGAAGAGGGCGACAGAGGAGAGTGTAAATGTTAGTCCCAAAAATAGTCTGTTTTCCCCTGGCTGTAATGCGTCATGTGGCTCGGGCTCAGAGTATTGTGTCGTGTAACCCAGTTTTCAACACTGACTCAACCTTTTTCCATCCTTTATTTTTCTCTCTGTTTGTCTGTCTCAAATAGAAACCCTCAGCGTCCTCCAGCAATGATGTAGACTTGACAACGAAACGATGATGATGATGCTCGCAGGGAGGAGGAGTAGCCACTGACTCTCTCCTCCTTTTCGCCACCCCTGGCACTCTGCGTCCGTCCTGACTGGGCGGCCAGAGTGCTATGTCATCAGCCACACCTCCTGCGGCCCCGCCCTCTAAGAAGGGAAGGAAGCCGGAGAAATCGGAGGCGATGGCTGACTCGGTGCCGGCCACCAACGAGGAGCTGAGGAGCAAACTCCTGGACACCCAGATTGAGCTGCAGCAGGAGCGGGGGAAGGTGAAGTGGGGGGAGAAGTGGAGGCCTTGTGTAGAGACATGACAGTGACAGATGTCAGGGAGTCTCCTTTAACCATCATGACAGAATCCAATTTTAAAGAATTATTTATACATAATTAACTTATTTTTACAGGCTGACAGTGATAAAGTTGAAAATGCTTTGTTGCTGCAGAAAACTTTCAACACAAGCAATGAAAATTAATGAAATAGTGTTTTTACTCAGACTACCTCTACCTTTATCACTTCTCTATGGTTGGACTTGGACATTGGAGGTACCTGAACTGAGATTTAGCTCCCAAGCTTTGCTTACTGGGTGCAAGTAGTAAACCAGTTCAAAGAGTAAAATAAAAATAGAATTCACCTTTTTTTGGTCATTGAAACTATGATGAAGAAATTCACCTGAGCAGACAAAAATACACCTAATTTATACAGCACAATATGACAAATCACAACTTTGCCTTAAGGGGCTTTACAGTCTGTACTGCACACACCCTGTGCCTCATTTCAAAAGGAAAAACTCCCCAAAAACTTGACTAGGCCAGAAATGGAACTCAGGCCAACATGCAATAGATGTCGAAGTGTGTATCTTATATGAATGAAAACATAACGTATAGGTGTATATGACTGAAAACACAATATTTAGGATATGATTGAAAACATAATACGTAATATAATAAAGGGATGACTGAACATTCATTTAAGTCAGCACAGAACCCGAACTGTCTCTATTTGATGATCTACAGCTCCCTGCTGGGGATGAATAACCACTCAATAGCTATTTATCTGTTTTATTTCAGATTGGCAGCACAAACATGAAAATACAGTTACAGTCTGGGACAAATGGATGGGCACTTTATGTAATATGTATGATCATGGTCACTGATAATGATGTGGCTCCCCCAGGTGTGCAAGCTCCGTGAGCGGCTCCAGGAGCAGCGGCAGGCTCGGGAGCTTGAGCAGCACAAACATGCTGTGGTGGTCACTGACCTGCGTGCCAAACTCCATGAAGAAAAGCTACGTGAGACGGCGGCTGTCCGTGAGGCCCTGGCACGGCAGCACGAAGTCGAGCTGGCCCGAGCCATCAAGATCCGGGATGCTGAGGTGCAAAGGCTCCAGGGCCTAGTTAATGCACTGAGAGACGGAGCTGCTGACAAGCTCAAAAATGCTCTTCTTGGAGAGGCCCGGGAGGAGGCCAGGAGGGCCTTTGATGGGGAGAGACTAAAACTGCAGCAAGAGGTATGTTGGAGCATGTATGTAGGAGATGATAGTGAAATATTTATTGTATTGTCATTATAAATTGTGGAAAAAGTCCTAATGCTACTTTTACACCATATCTGGTATACTCTGCTTGTAGCTAAGCCTAACATGCCTAATGTGGAAGTTTTCTATGGGCACTATATGATATTAGTTAAAGATAAATGTTTCGTGTTTCATACTATGAAACTGTAACACATCGTTACACATCGTGTGTGTATTTACGTTGGGTGGGACTGTGTAAACCTTTTGTAAATTTACTGCTGAAAAACAGGATGCAGGGTGGAAAAGCCTGTTGCCAAGCTATTGTTCCACTCTAGCCTCCCAGACAAACAGGGCATCTGTCATTACAACTACTGATAGAATGGGATAGGACATGTGTTTATACATGAGTATCACTGTCTTTGTTGTTTCTGATTTTAACATTATTATGTGTGTGGGGGGGGGTCTTTTAGATCCAGGAGCAGAAGATAGCCAGGAAGCAGGCTGAGGAGGCGCTTGCAAACGCTCTGCAGGCAGATAAAGCCAAAGCAGCAGATCTCCGCACGGCCTACCAACAGCACCAGGATGAAGTGCATCGCATCAAACGGGACTGTGAGAAAGACATTCGTCGACTGGTGAGACCAGATGCTGATGGCTTAACATACGCTACAGACAGTACATATGTCGTATCGTAAACTGACATGGCCACTAGCTAAGTCTTTAGATACATGCTGATAAAGTAAAATAACACCTGACATGTCTGACAGTGTACTTTCTTGTGAGTCCACAATATTTCCAATATATTACACATCAGAAACACAAAACATATATTATTATTCCTGTGATAGGTAAGCTTGACAAACCCAGCAGATGTTATTTTTATGGTCCTTGTCTGTCCCAACCACATTTGAATATCACCGAAAAGTCCTCACACACACTCATTGTCTGTTTTCCAGCTTAGGGTTTATCTCACTGACGTCATATAAAGGTTACAGGTTAATTGCTGCCCTGTCTGTCTTTGCCTGTCTCACAGTGTGGTGCTTATCTGCAAAATAAAAGTCTGTATACCTGCTGCAGTTACTCATTAACTCCATTACGCACAGGAGGGTTACAATAACAGGCATTGTTGTTAGTAAAAGAATGTTTGAGCAAGAAGACTTCATAACATTTGCAACCAGAGTGGTAAAAACATAAAGTGTGGTTGAATGATGGAGAGCAGGAAATACCAGTGTTAAAGAACAAAACACGGAGGGAAGCAGAGGTAGGGAACATTTGTCAGAAGAAGAAGTTGTGTGATGGCAGAGCAAGAACAAAGCTTCATAAATAAATCAGAGCAGAAGTGCAGTTTTTTAAAAGCTTAAAACCACTGTCACTCTCTCATTCTGTTCTTTGGCATTGGAGCATACCGCTCCTTAGACTAAATGTCTGGACACTGGGGGACTTTAATTAACATAAAAAACAGAATATATTTCATAAAAACTCACACATAAATGGATCAAACTACATTTATACACATTTCAGATAAGTCAAAAATATCTGCACAACATTATCATTCATCAGTGATATTAATGTGGGCTGTAACTGGGATTTAATGGAAGACTGTCTCACTCACTCACTATTTCTGCCACCCACCACCAATTTTCTCCTCCATCGCTCTTATAGATGGATGAGCTGAAGGCGAAGGACCGGGTGGTGTGTGCATTGGAGAGGGAGCTGGGGCTGCAGGCCGGCTACACCCAGAAGCTTCAGCTTCAAAAGGAGGCATTGGACGAGCAGCTGGGTCAGGTACGAGAGGCTGAGAGGCACAACCATGGCAGCCCCAAAAGAGAGGTGGTGCCTGGGCTTGGGGACAACCAAGACCTGCTCAACAACCAGGTACACACAGAACCAAATCCCAATGTATGTGTATATTGTATATACAAGCATCCATACTTCTACATGAATGAATTAATAACACAGGAACTCTGAAATGAACACATACTCTGTATGCATAAGACCAAAACACAAACAACAAAAGTACGTGACAAGGTTGTTTGTTTTTTGTACTGGTGATGTAAATAGCATATCTTGTTATGATATTTACTATCTTAAGATGTTATCATTTCCATGCACAGACTGCTAAGTATAGTGTTTTAATATGATTGTTGTAAGGGTCACAAAGTATCTAAAACAACGTTAAAATTGAAGGTTGGCTTCTGATTGGTTCTTGGTCTCACAATTTTAAAATAACTCTGGGAAAATATGTACATGTGCTTGTACATGTGCATATTTTCCCTGAGTTTCTTTGTGACAAGGAAAGACATCAACAATATAGTATATATGTGTGTTTAGTCAAACCCGAACATGCAGCTCATACATTTATGAGAAGCATATCGATATAGTGTGTATACTTCACACACAGGCTCACAGTTAAACTGTGGAATGGTGTCTCATCCTTCGTCCTGCCACCTCCTTTGCCCCGTCCACTTCCATTGCTTTGCCTTGCCTGCCTGCCTGCATGAACTCCCTTTTATTAGATTTTGTCTTCGTCCTCCTCTCCTCTCCCCCTTGCTCCACAGGAGATGGAGGAGCGCGACATGAGGAGGTTCCAGCTGAAGATTGCGGAGCTCCACTCCATCATTAGAAAGTTGGAGGACAGAAATGCGCTGCTGGCCGATGAGAGGAATGAACTAGTGAGAAACACACATGCAGAAGTACATACATGCAATGATTATAGGCATGAAAATACGCACATGCATGTTGTTACACTTACACATATACATACATTAAAGAAACACACCTCTATGAAAGGTCAACAGGTTTTACTTTTTTTTTACTTTACCCACTGCCTTGATATTGCGTCTTTTTCCTGTTCAAAGTGGAAACTCTGTCAGTGGAGGACTTAAGATTATAGCGGATCCCCTCCCTGTTTCCTTCCTCTGTCTAGTTAAAGCGGGTGCGAGAGGCAGAGAGCCAAATGAAGCCCATGTTTGAGAAAAACAAGAGGCTGTCCAAGAAGAATGACGACCTCCTGCAGACACTGCAGCGCATGGAGGAGAAACTGAAGAACCTGAGCCGAGAGAATGCTGAGATGGTGAGATACACGCAGCCCATTTTTACATATACCACTGTAGTTTCCTTTTTCTCTTTAGTTAAGATTAAGAAATTTATGTACAAATAGAAAACAGTGGATACTTTAAGTTTTCTGTAGAGGAAAAGGGATTGTGTTACTGTGCTTTGGGTGGTGCTGAGAAGCTCATGAATTAGGAAGTGGGACCTCTACTGGCCATTTGAGGAAAAAGACTGAAATGACACAAACAATCATTTCTAAAATCTCTCTCTGTCTCCTACGCTCAGAAGGAAAAAGCCTCCTCCTCTCGTCCCCCATCACAGCAACAATCCATTCAGACCCAGTTGAAGCGGCCAAGCTCACTGACGGACCTGAGCCATGCCCACGAGGAACAGGAAGTGGAGTTCCTCAAGCTGCAGGTTGCTGAGCAACGTGGCATCATTGACGAGCTCACGCAGGTCAGGACTTTATTTAAACCAAAAAGGACATGTATTTTTTATATTTTCTGATTTAATCAGTCACTAATTAGATTTTTTAGGATTTTACCTCATTGGATTGGCAAATGCTTTGGTTATTTATTCGACACGTTTTTATTTGATTTGTCAGAATATGCAGTTTATTGCAACGTATATCTCTATTGTTACATGGACAATTAAAAACTCTAACCTTACAGTGATAATAGGATTTCATCATGTAGCCCACCCCTAAATGGGAGCATCACATTGTGAGCACACTAACCCTTTAATTTCTGCTCCTCTCTGCTTTTTGGATCTCTCTGGATATTTTTTATAAGTTGCTGTAGATGGTGGAATGTATTGTTATTCCACACAATGTGTTATTCAGCAGAGACTGTCTCATTAATTCATTTTTCAACAGTTCTCTCCTCCCACACTATTTTCTTTACCGTCCCATCGCAGCCTGACGCATCACAGGCTGCTAATTCCCTCATTATATAGAACGTTAACCCACATGCTTTATTCTTGTGATTATATTGTTTGTACTCCATCACAACATCACTTTATCTCAATTATCAGTGCAGTTTGGTTTTTGAATTTTATCGTTAAAAGTAGTAATTGGACATTGCAACGTGAAATATTATATTCAGGTGACAATTCATGTTTCAGTCGAACTGCGTGAAGCCTTTGCGGCTTTTGGAGTCATGATCACTCATATGTGAGACTGATGCTGTCTCGGGAAAATGTTTGAGATGTTTATCTGCTGTGTGGTTGTCTTTAGGAACGTGACCGGTTGGTGATTAACAAAAAGAACAGGAGGAAACCTCTCAAACTGTCTAAAGTAAGTAAGTCAGTGATCATTTGAAAAACCCAGTTAACTCAGTGTAACTAAGCAACTACCATATCTGTGGTTGACTGATCTTTAAGCAGTGTTTTCAGTTGTGTGTGTGTGTGTGTGTGTGTGTGTCTGTGTGTTTGTGTTTTAATTGGACTCAGGAGACATTAATGACAGTGTCCCTCACAGTTGGGAGCATCACGCTGAGCACACACGCAACTCCTGCACGAATCATTCCCGCAGCTAGTGGAAAATGTTTTGCTGTCCTTGTTTAATTTTAATTTATTGTATTTAGTGTTATTAACAGACCATCAACATCAACACTTACAACAGAAATAGTAAGCTCTATTTGTGTGCAGAAGTTTGTCTCTTTGCTTATCTGTGCTTCCTTCCTTGTGTATGAATAACAGGGGAGGGATGATCATATCTAATTGGTGAAAAGTAATTGCTGTGATATGTTTGAGCGTGTGCATGTTTGGGCTTATACACCAGAGGAATAGTTCAGAGATTAGATGTAGCTCGGAGGAGGAGTTTGTAGATGTGTGTCAGATATTTTCTCCCACCTCCTCCTCCTGCTGTTTGTCACCTTGGCGAAGTGGATGCTGTGTTGGGCACAGTGGCTTGGCTCTTGGACTTGCACCTGGAAGTCTGTCCTCTATTTTTGGGAATTTAAAGCAGAAGCTGAATATATGAGCGCGGAGGCGAAAAACAGAAGCTGGCCTCTTGGTTTTCCTGTAGGAGTACTTTGATTGTAACCAGCGGCTTTATTGTCTGCTTTTCTCTTTTGTGTGGGAGTGCAACGGAAAGCAATTGTGCTTTTTGGACATTACTGAAGGCCTGTGGAGTGCTGTATAGATCAGCTATTGTAGTCCAAGATATGATAGATGTATTTTGGGGAGATTCTTTATAGTTTAGTGTCTGCTTTTTCTATTTTAGTAGCAACATGACAGAGTACCTCCTCCTTATCCTCTACTTCTCTGCCTTCATTTGCCTCTGTGCCCTAGTCTGCCTCTACTTCTCTGGTTGCCAAGAGATGACTTATAAACATGATGGTAAGGACTCTGTGGGGTTCCGGAAAAGTTAATAGCAAAAAGAAGTAAACAAACATGCAGAGACCTGATGATCTGATTCAGGTTACTTGAGATAAACAACAGAATGACCCTAGCTTTGAAAGATTTTACACAAAAGTTGGGTGAATAAACAGCAAAAGCTGAATGTAGTTATTTAATCTGAAGTCAGGTGTGATATAATCTGGGTTAATGTTGGATTTCTTCACTTTCTATAAATCAGGCAACAAAATGTATGACAAGTTCTGGTTTTATCTGACAACGTGCATATAATCTTTTCTTGGCAGAGGCATGTTGTGGAGACGTATTTTGGATTTGATGAGGAGTCGATAGACTCTGAGACCTCCTCGCTGACCTCCTATAACACTGACCTCACTGACCGAACACCTGCAACTCCAGAGGAGGATTTGGAAGAGGTGAGAAAATACTTTTTCTGAAATCATTTTAACTGTGTTTTGAAGTTATAGTTAATATAGTTAAAAGATGCATAAATATAGAGATCATTGAGAAAGACTTGAGACCACTCACACAAAAAAGACCATCAAGAATCATTTACATAAAAAGAGACAAAATACAAATTAAAAAGGCAAAGTGTTGTGAAGACGTTTAAAAAGTGTTTAATATGTGTCATTTTTATTTTTCCTTAACAAAGACGATTTCCCGTGAGGAGTCAGAGCTTCGTTTCCGTCAGTTGACCAGAGAGTACCAGGCTCTCCAGCGGGCTTACGCCCTTCTCCAAGAGCAGACTGGGGGCTCTCTGGATGCTGAGAGGGAGGCCAGGGTTTGTATGACTTTTAAACAGTTTAACCACCCTCCATCAGTTCTCAAACATTTCTACAACAAAAATACTACACATACTTTGGACACAAGAAGTGAATGTACTACTAATTATTGGAATTATTACTTTGTAGTAATATCATCTAAAGTTTTATACCGTATTTTACGGACTATAAGGCACATTTAAAATCCTTGAATTTCCTCAAAAATTGACCGTGCACCTTATAATCCGGTGTGCCTTATGTATGAATTCTGGTAGTGCTTACTGACCTTGAACCAATTTTATGTGGTACACGGCGCTCAAAAATCTGTCAAAATGTTTTAGTACGACTTTGGTAAGCCACGAAGCCGCACTGCTTGATGGATTGTCGGAGCATTACATCCACCGTAGTCATAATATGTACTGACTGTTTTGATTCGCTTAATGCGCCTTATAATCTGGTAAGCCTTATGTATGAAAATAGACCCTTTCATTGATATTGCATTGATATTGTGCCTTATAATCAGGTGCGGCTTATAGTCCTGAAAATTCGGTAATCGAACTTTCTGTTGATCTTTTCCTCCCACAGACACGTGAGCAACTGCAAACAGAGCTCAGCAGCTGCCAGGCCAAGATCGTGGACCTGGAGAAGGCCCTGGCCGAGCGGGGGCAGGTAACAAAGACGAGGGATGGTGACAGGAGCTCACGGGTCCTGCTCTCACTGGCCCTCCTGCATGTCTGTCTGGCTGCTCTGCTCCTGGGCTGGCGCTATGCCGACCAGGTCTGCCGCAGAATCCTGTGACGTCACTTCCTGCATGTGTGATGTCACAGCTCTGTGCCTGCATGCTCTGCCTCACCCTCTGTCCTTCCTGTTGTTGGCTCTGTTTTTTATTGGGCCTTTCATTGCCCTGAGGCTTAAACCAGCTACTAACAGATAGATTTAGACATAAGATTTTGATCTACAGTAGCGATGTCTCATCACTATGAAAATACACAGTTTATGTTGATTTTAGTTTATTTAATATGTATAAAAGTCATCATACAACATTTTGGTCTGAAAAGCTTTGGCTATATTGTCAAAAACTAAGATAAAAAGAAGTGCAAACATTGAGCACCTTAATTAAACCATATACTGGTTATCATGAGGAACACTGGAATTATTACAATGATTTCATTTCTCTACTCTAAGTTTCTTTATTTGTTGTTATTTTTTTTCCGTTTGTCACTGCATGTTGCCTGTTCCACTGTGGCTGCTCTGCTGTTTTCCACCTCAGATTGCCTCCTGTTCCTCCTATGAACTGTGAACTCTTGATGACTGTGAACGTAGCTCTTTTGCATGTTACCTCAGGAGTCGTCTTTATTTTCTCTTGATCAATAAACTTGTCCCACTGCCACTCTGTTCCTGTCTGTTTGTGTCTATGGTGCACTTGCATGTGTCATTTGGAGATACAGTAGATGGTCGCCGTGTGCTGAGATGGCTGATTGTTCTTCTCACAGATTTTTCCTCGTTGCACCCTGTCGTCGAGGGTCCTTTCCTTCCTTTCCTGCTCCTGCCAATGTCATTTCTTGCTGATGATGTGTTTGGTTGTTGTGGCAGGATTCAAAGTGGGTGGAGGAGAAGCAGTTCTTGCTCAGGACCAACCAGGAACTTCATGAGAAGGTACATTGCAGTAGCCTATACTTAAGATTAACCCATCACTTCACAGGCAACATAGATACTGCGTCAAGACACTATTATGTGTTTCAGCATAGTTACTGACATGATAAAAACGAAGGCTGTCCAAGATTCCAGTGCTGATACCGTACCACACCAAATCATACATTTTCAGTGCCCAACTTTCAGTAATGTGGAACATTACATTGCTGAAAAACCTCTTTTTTTTAATCTTTTTAAAAGAAGCTAAACAAGTAAAACTGTGGTTTAAATCAGAAACTTTGTGATCAGAGCAAGACAAGTTTATTTGCATTAGACTGCAGATTTCATACTGAAAGGCAATTCAAAATATTTGATATACTCTTAATGAAAATGTAGCATTGAACATTCAAATGAGTGCTCAGAGTTGGGATTGAGTTTTATGTCCTCTGGAAGTTTGTTCCATTCCTGTTGAACAGAGAGATCAAAGAGCTAAGGAATATGAATTTGAGCATTTATTCAGTCACTGCTGCTGAGGATGGGAACCCAGCACAAGTGCTAATCTTTATTACACAAGTTAGCAAACAAATAACATAATCATGCTAAAAATGAGGGGATGAAGCCTTTATTTGAAAGTATGCATTTGGGGTACATAGCTATCAGGTAAAACAATATAAAACCCATTGTTTTTATTATTATTGTTAACCCATAACAACTTTAGGACATTAGTTATTCAAAGTATTCATAACACATTGTAAAACAGGCCAAAACACTGAACTTGAATAACGTATATGTATGTGTGTGTATAGATGTGTGCGTTGCAGCAGGCAGAGTCGCGGCTGCAGGCCGAGGTTCAGGATGCCCGTGATCAGAACGAGCTGCTGGAGTTCAGGGTGCTGGAACTGGAAGTAAGAGACTGCACCAACGTTATACTGTCACCAGGAGGCGACAACAACAATCTCAGTTCGAGACGCAAGACCTACATACAGTGACCCACCAGACAGACAAACAGACATCACTTACACACACTTGAGTCCTCCTGTATGCATCTGTGTTTTGCATGGCAGCTGTGTGCATAACCCCTTCCTCTGAACTGGATTTTTTTTAATGAAAGAATGTTCTGTTAAGATGAATATAATTTTTAATTGAATAAAAATGTATTTAAGTTCACCATCCAATCCCATATTTGCTCATTTTGTCTCATTTTTGCATGAACCTCCTGTGTTTTGTTTACATTTTCCCAAAGAAAGAAGCCTATGTCCATGAACAACTAGGGAAAAGTGAACATTTATTGGTTATCTTTTATCTGGTGTTTTTTAAAATATCTATCTATATATATATGTATATGTATACACACACACACACACACACACACACACAAACACACACACAAACAAGTTAGCCTGCTGACCTAGAGGCTGAAAGGAACGTACTCATTGAATATTTATGTCATCATGCATCACTTAGATCAATTTATATTTCATTCATTTATCTAACAGTTGTGTCTGTGTGTAGACAGAATAGCATCTATTTGAGTTTCAGCATGTGTTTTCAAACTCCCTGTTGGTTTGGTTTGGCGTGTCGTGGTTTCGTTTGGTTCCCCATTTAAACCTATGGGTTTCCACCTCCCTCATTTTGGCAGATCCTGACCATGTTTTCACTGTCATGTAAGTAAATCCCTCATTCACTCCCTTTTCACCCAGTTTCTGTCCACATTGTGTGTCACACTGCACCACCACCACTGTTATGATGATGTATTACATTACTGTAGAACCACTGTAATGTTAGTTTGGCTGTCGCGGATTGTCATGATGTGTTTAGGTGTGTGTGTATATGAATGTTAACACGATGTGTACTCTCTGTAGGAGAGGGAGCGCAGATCTCCTGCACTCAATCTCCACATGTCTGCGTTCCCTGAGAACAGCAGCAGTGCCCTGCAGCTCTACTGCCACCAAGAGGGAGTCAAGGTGATGGTACACTCACACAGACCAAGGCTATTTTCCTTTAAGATGACATGCTGTCACTGCAATGTCTGGTTTTGACTTCTGTGCAGGATGTAATCATTCCTGAGCTGATGAAGAAACTTGATATCCTGGGCGATAATGGGGTGAGTTTAAACACAGTGTTGGGTTGAATAAAAATGTTGTATCCTTTTTAAATCTGAGTTTATTCTTGTGATTTCTGTCTTCCTTTTTTTCCTTTTGTAGAATCTCAGAAATGAGGAGCAGGTAGCAGTGATCCAGGCAGGGACAGTGATATCACTCTGTGAAAAGGTGAGTGAGAGGTCTTATAAGCATGTACCGTTTTTACTGACACACAGTGGACACAAATTGCCATAACATGCTCATTAGTCCCAAAGGAACCAATGCATTTGAGTTACTTTTGTGAAATTAGATATGGATGAAAATAACAGTTTTTTTACCTTCTGAGGGAGTTAATCCCTTGCTTTTCCTCTTTCGTCACTGTACAGTGGTTGAAGCAGATAGATACTACAGAGGTTGCCCTCACACAGAAGATGATCGACCTGGAGAATGACAAGGTAAAAAAATCTATTTGCCATCAGAGAATACAGTCTTCAAATGATTGAGGGTATCCGAAGCAAAAAGACCTGACCTTTCACTCCTGATTCTACAATACGGACTGTACTTTACAAAATTAAGACTCTCTCCTGTACCATATATTGTCACATGTTGTTGCAGGAGCTGTTCAGTAAGCAGAAGGGGTTCCTTGAGGAAGAGCTGGACTACAGGAAACAGGCGTTGGACCAGGCCTACATGGTACGAAGCCTGAGGCAGTGTGACCTCTCCTTTTTATACAAAAGTTGGCCAAATCCTGTCAAATAGAAGAAATGCACTATTTTATATTAATTACAGCATTAACCAAGGTTGTGTTAAAGGCATAATGGTTTGTGATAAAGTGATTCAGGAATGCAGGGGTACATTGTCATTCCAGCATGACACATTAACATTTGGACCCCCCATTAAACATCATGAATGCGATATGCTCCATGAAGGTAAAATTGTCACATTGTGTTGGGATACTGCATCTTTTACTGCTGAAGTCTAAATTCTGTCAACTATTTGAGCCACTGAATTGGCCGGGGTATAGTTTCTTGTTTATTGGTCTACTGCTCTTTTGTCCTCTGAGAAGGCCAATCCAAACAAAACTTGAAGATATATTGCTTTCATTAATATCCTGTTAGTTGGATAAAATGGACAACTCATGAAGTTGAAGAAAAAATAAATGGATTCAACAAGATTTAGTGATTACATTTTGTTAGTACGAATTATCTTAAAACATTCTCCCCTACCACTGACTTAAATAGGCTGTACCCAGAAAACAGAAGTTAACACTTAGGTCACTCTTCATGTAAATCTAACCATTTTATTTGGTCAGTTTTGGTGTTGGTTTGTGTTTATGGTCCCACTTTCTATTGTGTTGGTAAAAGCTTTGTTTTTGCATGGTAACTTCAACAGGTAACTGTGGAAATCATCTGTAAGAGACTGAGAATAAAAACACAGGTTGTGTTATTAATATAATGGAGTTACCATGTGAAAGTCAAGCTTAAATACCCCCCAATATAAAGTGGAACAGTGTTCCCCATATCTGCCATGGTCACAGTGGTGTGTGTATGTGTCTGTGTGTTTGTGTGCATATGTCTATCTGTTTGTGTGCGTGCCTCCATGTGTGTGCTTGTGCATGCCTGTGTGTGTTTCTGCATGCGCATGTGCACGTCCATGTGTGCCTGTGTGTGTGTGTGTGTGTGTGTGTACCTGTATGTGTGTGTATGTGGCTGGCTGTGCAGAGGATCGAGGAGCTGGAGGCAACGCTGTATAGCGCTCTGCAGCAGGAGCAGCCGGCATGCCGGGCGGTGGCCGAGTCGCTGACAGACAGGCAGAGGGAGGAGCTGAGGCTAGCCGTGGACAAGCTGCGGCGTCAGATTCTCCGGCAGAGCCGGCAGTTTGACAGTCAGATCTTACAGGAGCGCATGGAGCTCCTACAGCAGGCCCAGCAGGTAAGGCTTAAAACAAATCGAGTCAGGTTACCGAGTCCTGCCGTCCCTCAATCTGACCCCAGGTCCCTGTCTGAAACGTCTGACCCCACCAGACCTCTGGTGCCATGAAAAAGATGCAGTATCCCTGTGTGTGCGACCTGTAACTCTCTCCGTAAGTGCATATATAGTGGAGTGAAAGATGAGACAGAATGACTTGTATGTGTGAAAGTGTGTGTTTATATCATTGTGATTTGAATACTCCCCCTCCCCCCCACTCTTTCAGTATCCCTCCACTCCGCAGCCCTCACGGTAGTTTTACACCTATGAGTTGTACACTATCTGTTATTCATTGAGTACATCAACACCACCAGCACGTTCAGCTTCATTTGTATTGAAACTTACTAACATGGTCTTTCTAAAACCCTAACCCTAACCATAGAACACTTTAATACACATTTTTAAACAACTTCTCATTAAATATACTAATTATATGCAATTATGGAAATTACTGATCGATATAGACTGTTTCTTGTGGACTTGTGGACAGAAAAAACTTTTTTCCATTTTATGCACAAATAGAAATCTCAATTCTTTTCTCACCAGTAAATTAAATTTCTCATCCTCCAAAAGGGATTTAGTTAAAACACTCTCTCAGTGGTCTAGCATTTTTCACATAAACATTTTTTTTACCTTAATGAATGATTAAGCAGTGTTTTGATGAGGCATTCAGCATCAGATCCACTCATGATTAATTTGGCAGATGTTACATAATAAAGTTTGTATTTTAGTTTTAAAGTTGCATGTCTATCCTCCTCCTTTTTTAACCTTAAACACACTTTGTGATACGAGACTCAAGGCAAGAACACTAATATGTTATTCCACAGTCAATGAATGAGCTGCTCACATGTAAATTCTTAAAGATGGAGGCGCTGTTAAATCTGCTCTTTGGTTACCATGGCAGCCAGTTCTTACCCAACACAGCTTCCATGGAGACAGAGGGCATGACAGGAAGGAGGCAGAGCATTTGGAGTATATACAGGAACAGTTGGATCTCAGTCTTATTAACTGTTTAACATCTGTTCGTTTTTGCACAAATAAAATGCACAAATGGATGATTGTGATCTGGCCAAAGGATTTCTATTCAAATGTCTTTCGACCCCCTAACCACATCTGTCTTTGCTTTGCAGAGAATTAGAGAGCTGGAAGACAGGATCGATTTGCAAAAGAGACAAATAAAGGAAATAGAGGAGAAGGTACATGTTCCCATTTTATTTGTTTCTTTAGAAGATGAAGTGTTAACTGTCACGAGGCACAAATTAGCAAGAGAGAATGTGAAGGAGTTTACATCTGCTGCATTCATGCTGTTTTATTTTATTAATGTCTTGACACTCTCTTTCTTCTCTCTCCTTTTACACCTGTTGCTTAAACCCCTTGTGTTCCTTTAGTTTCTGTTCCTCTTTTTGTTTTTCTCTTTAGCATTTATTCTTTGGCCTTAATAAAAGCGACCATGGACCCACATCAGGTAGCACCTTTACCCACAGTCACATCAGTATTTAACATAATTATGTCGCTGTTAATGATGGGATTCATTTAAAAAGGTTTCCTTTTTCATAGGTGTTAAGGTGCTGTGGAGGCAAGCGAGGACAAGACAAAACCTAATTGTTTTTTATGCATTTGTAGACAGTTCACAAAAAACCTATGGCCTTTTTGATAAATGTGCACTTTTGCAGAAGACCCTACTTGGAATGCAAGCATATTTGAAAACATAATAAATAACCAGATATACATCAGATTAAAGTGAAATTTATTTATAAATGACATTTACTATAGCGGTTCTTGGACCTGGAACATAAAACTCCTCTGTGAGAAGCAAACACTTGGATTTACTGAGAGAAAACTCTGAATCAGAGGATTTATTAAAGGGACAAGGGACCTCAGCTGAAGGAATGCCGAGTCTGACCATAGAAAAAGGAGAGACGGAGGGAGGAGAAGAAAAGTGAAAAGTGCAAGGCTGAGTGGGAGGATGTGAACAAGCTGAGTCCAATCCAATTGGATATGGAGGATTCTGGCAAAGTCCAACGATGGTGGCGTTTCCAAGGAAACGGTGCAACAAAGTTCACAGAGCAGAAGCTGAACTTACTGGATAATCATTGCTGATTTGAGAAGATGGAGCTTCAGTCAGGGGAACGAAAAGACCAGGTTGTTATTTGTATTTACTATGTACATTTAACAGCAGCTAATCTAATGTAGCATGAGCTTTACTATTTTAAGAATACTAGAATACTTCTTAGAGTCTCCAAATTAATGATTTTCCAATGATACCGATGTGAATTGGTTATCCATTGACTTATGTATTCTTGCCTGTGTTTAGGTACGCATTAGCCAGACTTGAGTTAAAGTATAAGTCTAAAAGTCTAACACTGCCAGTATGAATAAGGGCAATGTTTCAGTGAATATAAAGGCAAATGACTATTGCATTAAGACCTGAAAATGTGATCTCATCCTTTTGGCTTTTGGGATTGAAGGATTTGTGACATGTGGTTGGAGCTGCAGTAGGGGTGGGATGATTAGGAGGCGGGGTAACCTGAGAGACACCTGTGCTAGACAACTTGCTACCAAGCTGTTGACATGTTGAATAATAGATGACTATATCTATTGTCATCTATGTTTTATGTGTTAATGTTTACTGATGTCTGTGTTTATGATGGAAAAAAATAAGTGTAGTGCAAATGTTCCTGTTGTGCCTAAACTGAGTTCAGTTCAAAAGTCTGACACCATCGGTTCATGTGCCTCAGGTAAAACTCACCTTGTGAGTGCAGGACAACCAGTGTAGGATCACATGACCTCATCAGTGACGATGGGCACCGGAAGCAGGTCTGTCACCATGGTAACAGACTCAGAGGGTACAGATCCATCCCTGGATGTGGACCTGCGGGCAAGTTGCAACAGAGTGAAGGTCCTGGAGCAGAATGAAGTTTCTACCCTGCAGTCTGGCAGCTACCTGAGGAACAGGTGAGAGACTGGGGGGAGAGGAGATCCAGTGACACACACACACACACACCTGCTACTATATACTCACTTTTGGCCAAGGTGATATCACGTATCACACATACCTGACTGCACTGCACACTTGCATGCGAGCACACTGCTGCTAACATCTCCTTTGGAATTACTACCTGCGGGAGGTTTTATTTGCATGTTTTCGTCTTTTCTCGTATTTGAAGGTAAAAATGAAATCTGATTTTTTTTAAATAATCAAATTAAGGAAAGACATTAACCTTTCCTTCTTCATGTTAATGTGCGCATTTGTATTAAATTGGTAAAATGATATAATGTTAGTTTGTCCATGTTGTGTTGTTAGGATCAGAGAGTTGGAGAAGTCAGAGAGGAGCCTGTTGCTACAGCTCTACCAGCTAGCCTCTGCCTCTCACCTACCCAGCATGCAACACTCCCAGAGGCTGGACCAGAGACTCCACATGCTCAGAGAGGAGGTCAGGACCATGGTGAGTGTTCAGGATCTCTGAGTGCATCATCGGGCTTACTTTGACATGTAATATTAAAGAAACATGACAAATAACAGCTCCAAAGAGGATCTTTATCTGTTCATCATTAGTCACAAACCTGCAGTTTTTAATATGTAAGAAAAATAGTCCTGGAAGTTTAATCTAACTGACAGACAGACATTTCTTAGATAATTAAATAATTTCCATTCCTCAGACTGATGGTAAATTGGAGGATACATCTTCATCAAATTTCTTCTACTTCTACTGCAGTAATTACACTGTGGTGATTCAGTAATTAGAAAACTTCAGTAATATGCAGTGAGGAAACTAGTTTGTTTGCATAGCACAAAGCAAAAGAGACACACCTCAGACCAATACTACAACAATACTTGCACTAATACGAACTCTGAAACTGTTAAAACTCTCATACAAAATCTTCTCATTAGTGTATCTCAGGAGATCATTTAGCAACTTGGTTTAAGTAGGCTTTGAATAATGGTGTTGGGATCACTGAGATAACTTAAGAGTTTGTTTTCCAGGCTTTCTCTCTTTCTCTTTCTTTAATGATAATTTCTGTCTGTCTCCATATTTTTCCCTCCTCCTCCAGACCCAGGAGAAAGAGAAAGGTGAGCGGGTTTGGAGGGAGCGACTGCAGCGCTGTCAGAGGCAGCTTAAGGCCAAAGAGGAGGAGATGTGTCGCCAGTCACAGTACTTTGAGAACTTTAAAACACAACTCCAACACAAGCTCAGCCTGGCCCGAGACAGAGAGCAGAGCCTACAGAGCCGAATCTATGCTTTAGAAAAACAGCTACTCGACATGAGCGTGAGTGCTGCCACCGGCATGGCAACAATCAGCACAGTCAGGATCACTGCTAGGAATGTAACGTGCTGGGAGGAACAAGAGAGGCTACCTCCCATGAGAGGAGAGGGCGAAGGAGAAGAGGAGAGAAAGGAGGAGAGGAAGAAGCAATGGCAGCCAAGTGTGGCAAATGAGAGAGAGGGAGGACAAGTGGTTGATGAAGGAAAGACAGATAAAGAGATACAAGGGGAAACAGTTAAGGTTACAAAACAGAACTCAAATGAAGCCAGGCTGCAAGGCTTCATCCTGAGCCTTCAGGAGGATCTCAGGGTGCTGCTGGAGAGAGAGGAGGATGGCATGACAGAGCGGAGGGGACTTGCGGAGCAGCTCCAAGAGGCCCAGGAGAACAGCCACTTCCTGGGCTGCAGGGTGGAGGAGATGAAGGCCGAGGTGCAGCAGCTGAAGCTGTCTGAAAGCTCCTTGATGGAGGAAGTCGAAGAGCTGAGAGAGGAGAACAACAGACTCCAACAGATCCTTCAGGATGCAGCTAACCAAACAACCAGTCAGTCATCCACAGTCCCTGAATCTGCAGTGGGACATTCCTCAGCGGGGTGCTCTGGAGAGGTTTGTAAGAAATTATTCTGGCTTTCTCACGTTCAGTATTTACTTCTGGAATTAGAAGAGATATCCCACAAGAGAGCACAGGAGACAGAGATATTTGTTAATAAAGATGATGGCTTGTAGCTGTCTGGTAATGAGGACTGGTCTACTATTTCATCCAGTACACGGTGATGACTATTTATCTCCTCTAATGAAATGCAGGGCGCAGAGGTAAACTGCATAGCATGGGAGAACAGTCCTCAAGAGAAAACCGTTATATTCAGATTCAGAATAGCTCCACTTGTGGATCCAAAGTAAACTTTTAAAGTATCCAACCCACCTCCTGGATATTTGTAAAATTGAACACATTATTGAACACATTGTTGAGGATCATTACTCTCTGTTGCATTCCTATTTTAAAACTCTGATAACATGCAATTAAGATAAACTCCTTAACTCCTTTGAATATAGTCAGCTATTTTCTGTGAGTCATTTTCAGCAGTTTGTCATTGTAGACAGGCCAATATGTTGGGTAAAAATAAATAAAGGATCAGAAATATTCAATACGGCATTACTATTGGCTTAATGTTGTAAATACCTTCTTATTTCAAGAGTATTACAGCAAAAAAAGGTGAATGCTCCTGAAGAGTGAAAGCACTGCTGCTGGGATTGTTGTGTTACATAACCACCTCCCACATTGTAAAAGCTTATATAAGTGTATCTAAACATCAACAAAGATAGTGATGATTTGGATTAAGATATATTTTATCATGTTTTGTCATTTTCATATTTATATAAGTGACTTTTGTCCCACAACCTCTGTTTAGGTCCTTCTGGCCTCAGATGAGGGAATCCACCCTCATTCATGTGCAGCTCCGCCTGCACACCACCAGGTGACAGCAGAGAGCGCACACAGCATCAAAGAGGATCATTCTCTGTCTGCTAAATCAGAAAGTCCATCTAAAAATGACCCTCTCGACCTCTTGTGCAACCTTGACTCCCGAACCAGTCCCAGCGTCCTGTCCCTTTCTTTGACTACAGAGACACTAGGTGAGTTTACACCGGGGACGTGGTGCTCCAGAGGGATCCTAAACCTGGAGGAAAGCCCCAGTGAGGAATCTGATGCCCTGAGGGAAGCCTACAGGAGCTTGGGGCTGGGGGAGGATCTTGAAGCACTTCAAAAGCAACGTGACCGCCTGGAGGTCGCCCTGCAGCACTCGCAGGAGCAGCTGCAGGTGATGGCTCAAGAGAATACTCGACTGAAGTTACAACTCAGGAAAGAGGTCGAGGAACGGGACGTAGAGACAGAGCAAGAATCTTCAAGGGAACAGGTATGTCACAGAGGTTGCAGTATTCCCAGATGTTATATATATACAGCTGAAATTACAATGTAACTTTTCCAGTGTATCACTTTTTACCTCTTCGTATACTCAGAATAGCACACTGCCCACTAGCGATGGAGATGACGCCATTCTCGCCCTCTCTCAGGATGACCTTGTCCAGGCCCTGAATCAGGAGAATCGGGCCTTGGCAGACCGGATCCAGGAGCTTCTGGCTCACATTGAGCTCAGAGAAGAGGAGATGAAGAGGGTAGAAACACAGCTGAGGGAGCATATCTCTAAAATAGAGACAGAGAGAGTCGGACTGGAGCAGGAGAACCAGGAACAAGTGTGTCTGATTACAGAACTCACCAAGAAGACTGAGGATGATCTCAATACCATCATGGAGCTGCAGCAAAGGTTCGAGGAGAGCAAACAGCATATGGAGGAATCGCAGGTTAACAAAGAATCATGTGGGTCTCAAATGCAGAGTGAATGTGCAGCTGTAATGTCAGGAAGCTTTCCACAGAACAGTCTAGCAAAGTGTGTGGACAGTTTGGTAGAAAGTGTGCTAAAGGGGGAAGAACCACAGTTGACTTCCAGTCAACCACCAGACATACAGACTACAGTTTCAGAAGCCGGTTCTCAATGTGATTTGCAGAACAGCCTACAAAACAGTCTGCATGTGAGTTCACTCACAGATCAAGTTGCCCAGCTGACCAAGTCGGTCCAAAGCCTCAAAACAGAGCAAGAAGAACAGTCTGTCTGCATACGTTCCCTCAGAGAGCAGCAGAGAGAAGTAACACTGTCAGTCCAAACACAGACAGAAGTGAAGCAGCAGTTGACTCGGACAGTTTGGGGACTGAAGGAGGAGAAAGACGCCGTCTCTCGCTCTCTGGCTGACCTCAGGCAAGAGAGAGAGCAGCTTACCAGGACAGTCTGTGGGCTCAAAGATGAGAGAGACCAGTTTATAAGGTCTATGAGTGGCCTGAAGGAGGAGAAAGATCAGCTAACTAAGTCTGTATCTAGTCTGGAAAGAGAAACAGAGAAACTGTTAGAAACTCTCTCAAGCGGAAAAGAAGAGAGTGATCAAATCAAGAGGTCACTGCAAAGTTTAAAGACAGACAGTGACCAGTTAAACCAGGCAGTGCTCTCCTTGAAACAGGAGAGAGACGAACTCACCAAAACCCTTAAGAGTCTGAAGGAGCAGAGAGACGAGGAACAATCATCTCGTGCTTTACAGGAAGGCCAGTTAATAAAATCAGTTAGCAGTTTGAGAGAAGAAAAACATTCAATCAGGTGTTTGAAACAGGAAGAAAAGCAGATAAAGGTATTAATCCAGGGCCAAAGAGAGCAAAGAGACAGCCTCCGAACAGACGGGAGGAATCAGGACCTGCTGAATCCAAACACTGCTGTTACAACAGAGACAGCTGAGAATCTTGTTGGGATTCAAGAAAAAGAAAGATGTCAGACTAGTGACCACAGAGGACTCTGTGCACAGGTATTAAAAGTTAGGTTATTCATGTCTTTGGCTTAATGGTGGAGTCAATTTAAATGTAATGCAACTCATTATTTCTTATTAATATGTAATTATACAGCAAGGTGATCTGATAAGGGACATTGAAGCTTTGTCAGCAGAACTAAAGAGGTCTAAAGAGGAACTGGACAAGAGCCATGTAGATGTGAGTTTACACAACTTTGCCTGTTTTCTTGTGAACTTTAACTTGTAAATTTAAGATTAACTTCAGACTCTCTGTTCATTAACTAAATGACGGTATTTGAAAAAAGCAATTCGCTTACTAGCTCAAGGTGGCAGAAAACTCAACTTGACTTTAGGTATGAAATCTGGTGTCATTTAGGGACAGGATTTTAATTTTAGTGCTTCACTGGAGATTTCTCTTACTTGCTGTGCTGATTGATGTTTATGTCTGTGTCACATTTAGGCCAAGAGGCTGCTCAGTGAGTTGTGTCAATCAGAAGCCAGGAAGGAGGAAGCAGAGGCGAAGGTGGTGAGGCTGACAGATGAAGCTAATCAGATGGAAGAAACCAGGAGAGACAATGCCAGTCTCATAACCCAGGTATTCAAAAAAAAAGTTCTAATGATATAATGTTATGAAGAATTGTGCAATAATCTGGTCTACTTATTAATAACAAATAAAATTCAGAAAAACTGTCTGCCCTAAAGATCCTATTTATCCTTAAATATGCACAATAGTGTACCTGTTACCTCTCTGTCTGCTATTTATTTGTCAGACCTCACCAATGTTTGTGCCCGCTGCAGGTGAAAGAATTGCAAATGAAGCTGACCGGCCTGGTCAGGGAGAAGACTGATGCTCTTTCACTGAAGGCACAACTAGAGGAGCAACACAACATCCTCAAAGCTCAGCTCAATGCAAAGGTAAAAATCTTTCTTTTTCATTTATTATGTACAAAAACTCAGCTCTAAATGTCTGCAGATGCCTGAGTGAATCATTGTATTATATTGTTTGGATAATTTGAAACTGAGAAGTAACAGATAAATGTAAATACTTACTTGTCTCTGTGTGTGTGTTTATATGTGTATGGATGTGTGTATGAATCCTCACAGACGGTGGCTCTACAGGAGTTAAACTCGGAGTATATTGCTCTAAAACAAGAGCGGGGCAGTGCTGATGATCTGAGCACCGTTGTCATCTCACTCAGGACTCGTTACAACGACATCAGAGCTAAGGTGGGCAATCAGTCAGCTTAGGCTTTGCAGCCCATGACGGCCAAAGTCATTATTTCATTAGCTGATAAGCAGATTTCAGGTATTTAATTTTTTTTTTTTTTTTGTATTTTAGTATGATGCACTCCTGAAAAGGAAGAGCCAGAATGATCTGGATATCACTCCTTTAAAGGTGTGAAAATCTTTATTATTAAATGTGCATGTATTTACCCTGTTTGACTGTCAGGTAAACTATTGTTATGTGACAGGAGCAGATGAGTTTGACTGACAGATGACTTGTCCAATAACAGGCTAAGGTCTCTTGTCTGGTGGTGAAGTGCCAGGAGAGGAACAGCTTGTTGGTTCAGATGATGAAGGCCATGAACAGACGAGGCGGCGCCGACTCCACGCTGATGCAGCAGGTCGAGCAGCTGCTCAGTGATCCTGCGCTCCAGGATTACACTGCAACATTCACACCAGGGAGCAACGTAAAGACCAGCCATTTCAGAACTGGATTTACACCAGAGTTTATGTCAACATTTCAAGACTACACCAACGGATTCACACCCGATCAGACCTGCTGTGTTACACCTTCACTTATAAATCAGCAGTGCCAAAATGAATTCACACCAATTGTCGAAAAAGGCGGAAAACTCACATCCTCAGTCACCACTGAACCCAGATCAGATTATAAAGACTGCAGCAGCGATGTCACACCTGCACCAACTGGAACATTAAAGAAAAATGCCATTTCACCTGTGCCAGACTCACCTGTGCAAGAGCATGGCGTTGTCCAGGCGACTCCATCACCTGTTGTTCCTGCATTGACAGAGACCTTGATCACCGATGCAGTAAAGGTGAAATAATACACAGTATACAGACATGTAGTCTTTTTAAGTGTTTTTATATCAAGTTAGAGAAAAAATGAAATGATTCACAGACATAAACAAGATCGGCATAATGACTTCCACCGCATACTTTCTGTTTGTGTTACAGATGAGATGCATTGTGCTACAACAAAAATGTGAATTTATATTTTTGTCTTTCATATTTTCACAAGACAAACATTTCCTATTTTCAGCAGAGCAAAATATCAGATACACAAGCTCACACACTGTTTGGAAATGGGTTTATGAAAAATGCAGTCTAAATAGGACTTTTAAGCATTTAAGGGAATGTTCATGATTTTTCAGGTCTTTCTTCACACAATAGACAAGTGCTCATATGATTACTGAAACAGTATTGGTGTCATCCACCTCATCAACCTGTTCACGAAGTGATGTACTGTGTGACATTCCCACTGTCTCAGACACAATATTTTTTTTACACTAATCTCAAGTTATGCCAGTTAATTTGATTTTAAAAAATGTATTTTTTTAAATTCCTTTCATTTTCTGTACTTTAAATAATAGATGAAATCTTCTCAATCCCACCACAGCTCTATCCCTCTGCCTGTGAACCAGAGAAATCTGGATTTCATCATCCAGACAAGAAAGGAAAGTTTTCCCCAGACCTAAGCAGGTTAACTGGATCCTCACCAAGTCCTCCTCATCCTTCCTCCGCTGGTACACGAGTCAGTCCGAGCAGGAGACTGAGTAGTCCTGAGAAGATTATCAACCTGCATGAGCAACTGCAGAAGACACTAATGAGCAGCTATCAGGTACAGTGAGGCTTCTTGAACATTTAACATTGCAAAGATTCTGGTCAGTGTAGTATGAAGTATGAAAAGGACTGGAACTGGGAAGTAAATCATAATTGCACATATAAGTTTATATTTTATTCTGGCTGTTCAAGTTCAGAAATCTGACCAGACTTTGACATTTTTGCCATCACAAGAATAAAATATAAAAGAACAAATTGTTTTAGAATATGTCTCATAAATGTGTTTTTCTTTCTTTTAAGACTCCAGTGAGCAGAGGAAGAGGACAGCAACCCAAGAAAAGTCTCTCATTTCCAGCTCCTGCAGACGTTGCATCGTCGGCCTTCCAGACAAAGAGTTTCAGTAAACCACTTTCAGCCTCCCTCCCGGTCAGCACTGCTTCAAGCCAAGCTAAGCATACTCCAGCGGTGACGACCACACCTGTCGCCACTAATAAGTCAAAAGCGCTTTTTAATGCAGTCACCTCCAGATCTGCTAATGTTACATTCAGTCCCAACAAGCTTACTCACCATCACTCGAAAGCAGACATGTTTACAACAACATCTGCCCTTTCCGGCTCTTCTAACTTTCCCTTTGCGGCTACTAGCAAATCCACCTGCAGCAGTGGCACTAATTCCACAATATCCCCCGAACTGACAGAGAAAATCACAGCTATCCACGACACATCTGATGCTAAACATACTGCTCCTTTGACCCTGAGGACCAATACCTTTGACTCTGACGTCTTAATATACTCTGACACGAATCCAAGAACCACTGCCTCAGACACAACTGCCCCCAGCATATCAGCTGCCCCCACGGCTAATCATTTTAACACGCCTTCTAATACCAATGGTGCTGCGCCTACATACGACGGGCTTATATTTGCTGCATCGCATACTCAATCTGTTTGTCGCTCTCCGGAGAGATCCAGTAAGTCCGCCACAAAGACCGCTGCTGCTCTGGAAAAGACCAAGACGGCACGACCTAAACCAGGTAATACACATATTCACTGTTTTAGATTATTTACAGGAAGAACACAGATTATTGACTTGACAATGAAACAGCATTTATCGAAAATGTGTTACACTTTTTGTGCATAATGTTGCTGTTAACTATTATAAGATATTACCTTTTAGTTGAATGCAGCTACAATCTGATAAACGCAGCGTAGATAAAGGCCATTGTCTGCGTTTGTCTCTTGAATTGGAAAAGTGTCATATAAAATTGCTGCACAAGTTCTGGCAGTTTAATGTTGCCCTGCTAATTGCCCACACAGACTACAGTGTTAAAGTGCTTGGATTTATTAGTAAGTTCACTATGCAGCGAGTCATGTTATGTCCATTTATTGTGTACAGAATTTTAAAGTTAAAGCATAAACTGTAAAACTAACCTGCCCTATGACAAAAAAAAAAATTCAAAAGTCTATATTTAGACTGCAATGTACTTTGTTTACAGCATTACAAGTGAGACAGGGTGCTGCGATTGACCTTTATTTTTCCTCTGATCACCTCCAGAGGCTCCAGCTGAGGTTCGCTCTGTTGACGTCATCAAAACAGTGGGTCAGAGCAACCTCCTGATAGGCTGGGAGAGGCCACCGCTTGATGAGCTGGGCTGCAGTAACGGCACATTTGTGTACGGATACAGGGTAGGAAAAACAAACTACAGTACCTGGCAGACTGAGACGTGGATTTGGATTTTGAAGGATTTATTCGTACTTATTATTTCTTGTCACGTCTCAGGTGTTTGTCGACGGCGACTTCCACAAATCCGTTATGAGCTCAGCGTGCACCAAGGTATCAGTCTCTCTGCAGCCTCCCAACAACTTTGCGTTATTGCATCCTGTTTAACTTGATAACAGATACTCAGAGTGCTGCGTATTTTGTTTCTGACAACAGTGTGTTCTGGAGAACATCGACTTGAGTGTCCCAGTCCACATCAGTGTCCAAACGCTGGGCTCCAATGGACTCAGTTCACACAGTGTCCACACCACCTACAGGAACTCAGTCAGGACAGACCACCGCTGACTGACAGTGTCCTGAATGCAGATGTATTGGTGGTATAAGGCAAGTAAGTAAACTATTAGGCATGTCTGTTTCTTGCATGCTGAATTAAAAATCTTTAACATCAACATTATTTGTTGCTGCAGGATTACTTCCTGGTTTGCCAGTGGCCAAAGTTTGAATGGTAAGTTGTAACCTTGTTTGGATCCTTCTGTTCATATTTATGTATCAAGTTAGAAAGTATTATTACATATTTTCATTTCAAAGATTTCAGATAAAAACAACAAAGTGAAATCTCAGATAACCTATTTGGTCTTAAAGATATTTTTCATACCAACACTGGTGTGACAAACTGTTTTTCCTTTCGTCCTGTGTGTCCTTTGTGTCCTCTGTGTGGCCGCCTTTCAGTGCACAGCCATCTATAGCTGCAGCCCTCTGAGGGACCGTCCTAACCTCCACCTCAGCAGGCTGTGAGGGAGGCACCGTCACACTGCTGGGATACCCTCAGGATCAGGTCAACCAATCAGAAAAACTCACCCCACGTTGTCATTACCAGCCTATGAACACAAAGTGACATTTTGTCGGCTGCTTAACCTCAAAACTGATTAACTGATGATGTCAAACAAAACAAGAGACCCGTCTCTGCGCTGAGAGCTGCATCTAAAAAGCAGGTGAAGGTCCTCGTTTGAAGGATTTCCCTCCTCCTCACGAGATTCACCTCATGAATGGATAGGATGTATTTTCCAGAGTGGCTGCCGTTTAAACAAATCCTGATGAACTGATTTTTTAAAAAAACATTGAACTTTATGAAGCCAAGATCAATCCCATTGTCAAACGCTGCCTGTTGTGACGTCAACATTTACTAACTTTGTTCAACTGAGACAGAAAGTGTCGGCAGGTCGTCTGCTGCACATTTTAACACTGTGTTAAATGCTGAGAGATCACTCTGCTCCATCTGCCTGTCTGGACTCGACATGAGCAGCTGGCCGAAGGGACATTCACTGTACGGAAAAGCCTTTTTATTTATTTATTTTTTCCAGCAGAACATACTCTGTAATGTGCTGATGCAACATGGTACCCGAAGCTCATCTTACTTGATTTCTCCACATGAAGCCAAATATGAGAAAGGTGATTCACTCCAAAGACTTATTTGTTTCCTTCTCCTCACAGGTCTATGGGGTTACTTTAAACACAGAAGCCAGGTGTCATTTAAGTTCTGAAATTTGCACACATTATATCGTTATTAATATCTAGAAGATGAAATAAAAAAAAGAGACTATCACTGATATTTTTTTGTAGAGAATATTCTAAAAATATGCCAATGTACCACATACTGTACGTGTCTTTGTATGAGTGACACTTTGTTTTTCATACCTAATAGATGTCATGTTTCACGCTCACATAGTTTTTTTTTTTTTTGGCTGTATGCAATGTTCACAACACACACACAAGTTTCTTTTGCTACTCACTGTATGTTTGGGTGTTGAGTGGTCATGGTGCAGCAAAGGTATTTTTCTATCAGTAAGTAAAAATATTGATTTCTCATTGATTCCTTACAAATGTACAGAGAATAAATGTTTATATGACGTTAACTGTCTTTCAAGTATCTGTCTTTGTGTGTGTGTGAGAGAGAGAGAGAGAGACAAAGGTTAAAACAGTTACAGACCAAGAGTTTAGATTTGGTAATATGGATTATATATTGCAGTTCAGCAAAAGCCTCCAAAACTCTGGAAATCTTTACTCAATTTCCAGTCAATTTAAAAAAACAAAAACAAACAAAGAAAGGAACAAAAAAACCTGAATGATTTAAATTAGTGTGATTAAATTAAAGATACATCATGCTCATGTAAAATAAGATGAGGTAACATAAGTCTGTATTGATCCGTGTTGCTGCAGATGTGCAGATGAAGAGAGTAAATAATTAATACACATTTATAAAATGTACATTTCTAAAATAAAAACAACAACATAATGATACAACAGTAATTAAAGACAAAATGATTAGATAATAATAATAGAATGTAGCATATTCTATTGGGAATGTAGCATATAATGTGATGCGACAGTGTAAAATTAATATGATCATCACTATATGTACAGTACTTTATATGCATGTACTTTAGGTACATTTTAGTGCAATTTAATACAACATCTTGACTGTGTGGTGTATAAATTCAATGTACACACACTTGCATGCATTTTAGCAATGCGGTCACAGTTAAAGCTGGTATTTTACTGGCCTGCATTATACGATGAGGAATTTCTCTTTTTGTCCCGATTAAACTTGCTGTGCAGATAATAAGCTGTAAATGTTATTTCTTTTTATTAAACTCAAATACTTTTCCTCTAAAGGACACTAGATGGCAGCCATTCATGGATGACTTTGTTGGTACAGAGGTATGTGTGTGCATGTGCGAGATTGTGAGTGAAACTTAGTCACCTCATCTGACATGTGCTTCCAGCAGAGATTTAGTGGAGTGGATGATGCTGATGTGCTCAAGTAGCTGAAAACAACATAGTGTCTGTTCTCCCATTCATTACAGGCCAGACAACACTAAAAACTGAAGAGAGAGAAGAAGATGAAGAAGCGTCAGCACCTTTTAAAAAAGGAGCTTAATAATCACCTGCAGTGCTCAGCAGCTCTGGGAGCTCCACTGAGAACGTCATTGCCCCTGTTCAGCAGAAAGAATACCAGGTGGAGGTGGAAATGTGTGTGTGTGTGTGTGTGTGTGTGTGTATGTGTGCTGGGATAATGAAAAGTTACACACCTCAGTATGTCATGTATGTACACAAAGTGATGTGCTGTTTACTTAGCATAGATTTTAAGATACCTGGGTATTTCTATTTCATGTTACATTACACTACTGCTCCACTCTGTGCTTGTAACTCCATGTCATATTTCTCTGGGAGTTTTCATTTAAGAATTTCCATACATGTACACTTAATATGATCAGAAAATATGATTCACTGTAATGGATCTCATTAGTACATGCTAACAGTATATAAAGTATTCACCAAGTTAGCTATACTGGCAACAACACTAACATGTATTTCTAAAGCAATCAAACTCTACATCAGCAAATATTTGCTTAGTAAAGTTTCTCTCCAGCCTTATTAATAGTGCACAAGAGGCCTCAGTGCACAGTGCATGTACTGGTTTTATAGGTATCATGTTCATTTTGCAGCATTGCATGTTGCATCTGAATTGGACTAAAGTTTTAGAAGAGGTGGTCTGTCATAGTCACCTTCACTGCACCGACTGAGGAAGCCTCAATAAAAACTGAAGCAACCTAAAGAAGCTTAGCTGGACCCACCAGACTCTGATTACACCCTCCAGGGAGACTCACCTTCATTATTAACACACACTCGACACATACGATGCGCAGCCCTCAGTGCAGAAGTGTGTGCGCTCGGCGTCTTGTTTACATGAGTTAATGACCCTGGTGTTAATTAATTTTCCGAGCTGGATGTTAATGAAGCTCAGCCCTGATTCTTCACATGTAGGCCAATATGGGAGAGTGATCGAGGGGAGAGAAAGAGAGAAAAAAAGAGAGAGACAGAGGGAAAACAGGAGCTGTGGATAAAAGGAAGTGTGTATGCATGACATGTGTCAATGACGACAGCTGGGCTCAAACTTCCTGCAAGAATATTCTGGTGTGACGTTCAAAGACACTTCTGGAGCTTTTTCTCCGTGTGTGTGTATGTGTTCTGAGCGTGTATCAGCACTGCAGGGGATATCTCCTCTTTGCAGGAGTGTGTGTGTGTGTGTGTGTGTGTGTGTGTACAGACAGTTGTCATCGGCAGGGAGTCTTAAGGGGGGTTTGCTGGAAAAGGAGCGGCAGATGAGAAAGAGGAGAGGATGGATGGTGTGTTGAGGGTTTTAATTTCACCCAGAGGGGACGTTGTCACTCTGCTGCTGACATCTCGAGCGTCCAGGGCCTAGAGCAGGGTGGCAGTCTGGAGTCGACTTCCAGGGCCCAAAGGCGACGCTTGCTGCTTGCACCCAGAGATGAGCTCTAAAAGTGGGTTTCTCCCGCTGCTGTGTCTGGGCAGATGGGTCTTGATGCTGGAAGGTGGTTTTGATATGTTGAGTTGTCAAATAGCAGCATTGTGGTTGTGATCCCTGCTGAGGATGTGTGTGTGTGTGTGTGTGTGTGTGTGTGTGTGTGTGTGTGTGTGTTTGTGACTACAGTAGCGTGTGTAAGTGTGTGTGCTAAGTTCTGGATCCTGCATGGATATTGTGGTATTATGCAAAACATTCATATGTGCTAAAAATGTCATCACAGGAAAAAAATTGCCAACTGCTGAACGCTTATCCTCCCCGCGCGCGTACAGATTTGGCATTTTGTATCCCGTCTTTCTCTTCCCGGTGTTGTCATGCCTCTTTTATTCTCACCTTCCCTGCGTCTGTTGTTGTGGCCGTATCAGTCCATCTCATGCCTGTTATATTTAGAGCCAAAGCACTATCAGAGCTTACAGCTGGCCGCCTGTGATTCAATTCTGACAGATCTACAGCTCTCAAAGCAATCTCCCCTCTTCTTGTTTCCACACCCCTCTCTTTTTCTCTCGCCTCCCTCACCTAGCTTTATGTTTCCTCCATTCCATCTCTTCTTTTTTTTTTATATCACGCTCACCTTTTTCCCTCACCCCTTTTTTCTCCTTCTTCATGGTCTGCATTATTTGTTCAAACTCCTTAACCCCTGTATTTCAACTTTTTCATGCAAATCTCATTTTCTCCTTTCATCTTCGCCATTTTCACAGCCAAGTAGTTCATAGTACTGCATTTTTCTCCCTATTTTCTTGTAGCTTCTTCTTTGCGTGGGGGGGGGGGGGGGGGGGGGGGGGGGGGGGGGGGGGGGGGGGGGGGGGGGGGGGGGGGGGGGGGGGGGGG
>JBAJHX010000053.1:13017334-13035838 GCA_037176925.1 Amniataba percoides
GACCCACCCGCCAGCAGAATAATTACACACACACACACACACACATGCAGACACACACACACACACACACACACACACACACACAGAAACACACCACCTGTCAGACCCCTCCATGTAGAGATAAAGCAGCAAATACACTCTCCACAGTCAGAGCGTTTGCCTTCTGAATAGCAAAGGGGGGCGGATCAGTCTAGCCCTCCCTTATCTCCCCTCACCTCCTGCACTCTTCATCTCTTTCTATCTCTTTTTTTTCTACCCCTTCCCTCCCTTGTCTCCCCCTCCATTTGCCTCTCCTGCCGTTTGTGAATCCTACTAATTTGTCTCTGTCTCTTCTCCCCCTCTCCTCCCCTTTTTGTCCTCCTCTTTCTTTTTGTCATTTTCTCATTCCCTTTTCCTCCCGACTCTCCCTACCTCTCCCTTGAGTTTTATCCCCCTCTCCTCTCCTTCTTCCTCTCCTCTCGTCTCTCCCTCACCCCTCTCCCTCTCTCTATCTCTTCCTGTGCAACAGTGTGCAATCCCTCTTTCCCCACCAGACAGACAAAGAGAGCGACTGAGACGAATAGGAGGGGAAAAGGGAGCAGAAAGAAGCAGAGACAGAGAGGCAGATACATAAAGAGGCACAGAGGAATTGATGGAATGACAGTCTGGTGGCAGGGGACATACTGAGAGAGAGAGAGAGAGAGAGAGAGAGAGGGAGAGGGAAGAAAGAGAGAAGGGGAAGGAGCAGGGAGGGAGTGCATGGTAAAGAGAGATACAGACGAGATGTAAAATAGGCAGCTTCAGTGACAGAGTAGACAAAGGTAGCTTCAGAGTGGATGTGCACCCTCTATTTCATTCACACTCTCTCTCTCTCTCTCTCTCTCTCACACACACACACACACACACATCCTCTCTCTCTCTTTCTCACTCGCTCACTCACTCACGCACACACCCTCGAGCAGAAGCAGGAGAGCTGTGTGGGTGCGAGGCAGCATGAGAAGTGATATCTGTACTTCCACACATACAGCTGGCTGATGGACTAACTTAATTACAACACACACACACACACCTCCTCTACCGTAAACACGTTCACTAGTACACCTTGATTATAGGCGGGCAGAAACACAAACACACGCAAGCACTCACAACCTGTCTGCATCCAGAAGTCAACATGGGTCTGGTGATGGGAACCTTTTCCATGCAATCCAAGCAGGTTAGCTACCACAAAGGTAAGATTTTTTTTTTAATGATTATATTTTTGTTTTCCCTCAGACACACTCAAGATGTGCGTGCCTGTTTTTTAAATGTGAGCACATGTCATATGAGAGGAGCACCTGTCATGTTGCGTGTTTGTGCCATAATGACGAAGTCTCGTATGTTTGCTCTCAGAGTCATGAATATTGCACAAGAAGTGCATTATGGGAATGAGCTGGACATATACTGAGCAGCTATGTAAAGTTGGCAAAATAAAAGCCATTCATTATTGGTTTATGATGCAATCTTCAGGCCATCTGTCCTATGGATTTAGGAATAGAAAAAGGAAATGTGTGTGTCCTTGTATGTGTATGTGTGTGTGTGCATGCGTGTGTGTGTGTGTGTGTGTGTGCAACTGTGCCATTGGGCATGTCTATAAAAGGTGATGGTATTTACCTCTGCTTTGGTCTGCTCTCCAAAGCAACCTGCTTCCTGTCTGCCCTGCTACTGTTTGACAGGAGGAAACTGGCACAGACACTTGACGCATGCATGCTAATGTGTTTGTGTGTTCACAGACATGAATAACTGTGTGCAGCTTTGTTCATGCAAACATTTATGCACATAATTCCCTTCTAAAAGTAGGCACATGCAAGGGGTGGTGGGGGGGTGTGTGTGTACATTTTATGCGTGGCTGTGTGCTTGTATGTGTGTGTGTGTCTGCGTGTTTGTATGTGTGTGTATGCGCAGTAAATCAGTGTGGTGTAATCCGTCAGCCTTTGGCCATGGTCTGTCCTGCATCTGTTGACCTCAAACCTGATGGTTATCACCGGCCGACAGAGAGCTGCTTCACACAGGCTGGAGAGACAGAAAACAGGCAGGAGTCAGATCATGTTTCACCACACTGTCACATGAAGAAGGATAGAGCATAAAAAAATGCTGAAATTCCTTATTGGACCATTAACCTGTCAGTTAGTCAGGGAGATCATGTAAAACAGGCTGTGTGTCACATATGCTGTGGCAGAAACTGTGGAGGCGATGCAAGTGATGCAAATGAAGTGCTGTGAATGTTGTGTAAGGAAAATGTCTTTCAGCTGTCTATATTCTCTGTTTTACCTGTCAAACACTACAGTCAGACCACACAGCGTATTTCAAATAGCTGTAAAAACACTTTAGAGACCCTATAAATGGTTTTCCGAAATACATATATAGCATCCTGCGTGGGTTGTTTATTTTAATACCCAACCTGCGCCTCATTTCACTGCATGGCAACAGCTCTGAGCTGATACTTAAGATCTGTGCTGAACAGATACTTGAGACACATTTTCAAGGGGAATTTTTTCTGCAGCCATACATATGAAACCTATAGACAGATTACTGTGACAACAGAGAAAAGACGTGCCCGTCCGTGTTATCCTCCTTCATTTCTGAGCGCAACCCATTTACTAGTTGAGGACAGCAACAATGCTTACAAAGCAACAGAGATGTATTTTTAGCCAATTTTGTGCGGGAGAAGCTCTACTCTAGTTAGGGTATCCTCTAAATAGCAGCCACTTTGAAGTTTGCACCGATAGAGTGTGAGGAAGAGGGCGATGGATGAGTAAAAGTGGGGGAGAAAAATTGAGAAAAGTTGAGAGAGGAGGCGAGGTTGCTCCTCAGGGGGCTGCAGAGTGAGTGTCAGTGAATGTGTGTGTGTGTGTGTTTCACCATCTGCTGCTGCGTTATAAAAAAAATTGCCTAATGGAAGCAGGGCAGGATTCATTTTGCATGGAAGGTTGGCCCATCCTTGATCACAGCCCAACGTGAGGCAATGACCTGCTGAGATGGAGCCAAAGTTAACAGAACTTTTTGGGATAAAATATATTTTCCAAGATGCAATCTGGCTGTTTAAGAGCCCTGATAAATCTGATGTGACTGGACAAAAAAGATTTGCAACTTGATTATGATGACTTGTGACTTCACTTGGGCTTTATCCTTAGCAGTCCTGACTCGGAATGAGTCAATGAGATTTAAAGTAAAAGTGAGCAGTCTGTCAGTGGTTGTGGATCACTTCTAATGCAATGCAAGAGGTCACAGCAGACAGCAAACACTATTTTTGCAACAATAATGGTATTTATTTTGTTGATGGTTCATAATGATGATAATAATAATGATAAATATATTAATTTTATCATTTATAATAAATTTATATTTTTTTGTCTGCATATCATGCAGTACAGTTTTAGAGAATAAAGATCTGACTATTCATTGCATATAAAATTAGGTATAGAGGGCCCTGGGTCTTTCTTTGTGTGACCTACAGCTGACTTCTATCTAGATACCGTGGAGCTTATGCTTTCAAGCCTGTTGGAAGGTGAGTTCTGCGACATAAGATGACCTGATAAATGCAGGGAGCAAACCAGCATTATAATTTGAAAGACAAGCAGAGCAGTGGGTCTTAACCTGCAGGTTGGCAGCCTTCAAAGATACATTTTTCAGATGATGATTAATGGTTTAGAAAAGAATCACAAAGCTATTTCATTAGATAATTTGTATCTTTGACAGTTTGTGTATGAAAGTTGATATCAGCATGTTTGATCGTTGTTTGGGCATTTTTAGCCTTTCTTGATCAAGGAGACAGACAGAAGACATGGAAAGAGAGATGACATACAATAGAGGTATGTGAATGTTGCAGTTATACAATATATTGTATTACCTTTATTTCACTCACTTCCTTATCGAAAGTGACTTCCATTAAGTGTTTTCAGTTATGTGGATTCAGACCAGAAATGGGAAGGATCACAGAAGTACATCAGTGTCATTTAGAGAGACAACAAAAAGAAAAATTATCTTGTCAGTCCTTGGTTGTTGCAGCAAAGTTGGCAGTGAAGGACAGCTGGTCACTCCCAGGTTTCATGCAGTTTGAGCCGGAGACACCACAGAGTTCTCAATGAGAACGGAGAGGTCAAGAAGGGCAGACTCTTTCCCTGAAAGCAGGAGGAACTCTGTCTTTTTAAGGTTCATCTTCGGGCAGTGTGCAGACATCCACTGAGAGATGTCAGTCTAACGCACACAGATTCGTTCTGCCACCTGGGTTTCTGACAGGGGAAAGGACAGACTTCATTAAGTTGATGCGTATGGTATGCATCTGAGTCACTAAACCACCAGCATACCTCATAGTCTTTTTTAGACTTTTGAGATGGTAGGTAGTTTTATCCTCTAGCTTTCAAAGAATATTCAAATGTTGAAATTTTGAGATGGAAAAAATGAATTGAGTACATTGCGCTTTATTTAACAGGGACAGCATATACTTATATCATATACAGGGACAACATGTATGCAGTGTACAAAGCCTGGAGGATCTAGAGGCAGAGCAGGTCAGGTGTTGGAAAGGTTGGTGGTTTGATTCTCAGCTTCTGCTGTTCACATTTCAAAGTATCCTTGAACTAGAGTCTAAACCCCAGTTGTTCTCCCCGGGCAGGCCTGTGCGTAGTGTACACAGCACAGTGCTTTGGTGTAAAAGCTCTAAACAAATGCAGTCCATTTGCAGCCCTATCCAGAGCATTTTATAGTGATGAATCCAAGCTGTACAAACTGAAGCAGGTGTTCTTGTTTTTAGCGTGGCTTACTAAATGAAGCTGAACTGATGCGCCAGCCTACATAAACTCATAGCTTCTCCACGAGGGAAACTAGAGAGCAGAGATATTAGCCAGCGTCCTGACCAGCTCATATGGCCATAGGTTGGTTAAGGAATTTATCTGTATGTATCTGTTGTCACCTGGGGCAAAAAAATAAATTTATCCACTGTCACTGTGCACAAACTACTCTGCTCCCATGAAATATTTCCCAGCGGGTATGTTATAAACTACAAAACCTGCAGCATGCCGACACATTCATCTCCCTGTCCGTTCGCTCCATTTGTTTTTGCCTCTACCTTCATTTCTCTGTACTATCTCGCTCTGTCAAGTGAATTTTTGCTCTCTCCCTTTCTTTGTCTTGCTTGCTCTCACCTCATTTTGCCTCCTCATTTAGTCTTTTATGTGTTTTTCCCTTCAAGTTTTTTCTCTTCTATTCCTCACATCGCGCTCTCCTTGATCTATGGCCATTCGTCTGCCTTTGCTGTTTATCTCCGGGTTTCTGTCTTCCCCCCTCCGCCTGTCTCTTTTGCTCTCTCGAACCCTCACATCTCTTTTTGTGTTCTGAGTTTTGCACAGGAGATAGCCTTGGTCTACTCTTAAGATCACTCCAACTGCTTGAAGCTTTTATGTAGAGTTTTAGTTTGGGGAGAAGGGTGTACGTAAATAAATGTGTGTTTGTGCATGCGTGAGTGTGTGTGGGTCTTCCTGAGAACAAGGGCGTTCGGCTCGATGTTTCCATCTGCTGCAGGGCTAAGGAGCTGAGAGGAGAGGAGCCCTGTTTCTTTAATAGGCTTTACAGTTTCCACCCCTCTCTCTCATCCCCGTACATCAAAAGAAGTGCACCAAAAGGGCCAATTAGGACAGCAAAAGAGCTTTATTAGGCACATGGCAACATGAAAACGGGTTCCTGATTAATCCTATGCCTGAAGCATGTGTGTGTTTGCGTGTGACTGAGTATGAGCGTGTAATGATGAAATTCTGATATTACGACCTCAGATCTCATATTTCATTACACTTTAGTCTACACTCTGTAGATTTTCACAGGAAGCATCACTTCCATTTAAAAAGATCTGTCCGTCATTTAAGATCAGCGTTTGATCTTTCAGTTCTGCAAATTAAGCCCACGTTTGAGCATTTTATTTAATAGAAAAAATCAATATACTATATAAATAAAGATACTTTATTTGCATAATATTTGCAAGCAAATGCTTTGCTCAGTTCTTCAAAGATAAACAACATTTTCCATGCAATTTATCTCCGTAGACAGCTCAGCCCTGTGCTCGCCTTCAGGCTTTTGTGTTACTGAAGCCAATGAGAGAAATGCAGATGATGAATATAGATAGCTACTTAGACTTTGACTATATGGTCCGGCTTGTATGCACAGTTATGACAGCAGTGACGCATTTCACTTGCACTAAATTAATGTGACAGCTGAAATGAGACGAACGTAAATAGCGCTGTAAATGTATTTTATTCCACATGCACTACAATGAACTGAAACATGTGGTAATATGAATTCAAATCTCTCTTCAAAAATCTCTCTCCAGCACTTACTGGACATAAAGGTCACATGTTACATAAAGGGCGACATATTACACGAAAAAACTGAATAACTGAGTGGAGAAATTCTTACACACAGGTGCGTTGCCTAGTACAATTGAGTATTCAATCATTTGCTCTGTGATATGTATAAAAATGCCAAGCAGGCCCAGTTGATTGTGATTCTGTGTAAAGTTTGGAAGAGGAAAAGACATAAGTTACTTTTTACTCGTTAGCTGAAGGAGGGTTCATCGCTGGGGCACAGATGACAGGAGCTTCAGTCACAAAGACTGCTCAACTAGCTCGTATTTGAATTGGAACAGTGACTAAAGTGACACTGGGAAAGACAGAGTAAATAGCTCTGGAAACTGTGGTTGACAGTGCATTTGATGAGTGTGATGCTTGGGCATTAATGCAATATGTAAGGAAAAACGGATACACAAGTCTTTCTCAGGTGACTGAGGGCGTGAATCCGTGACTTGATTAGACTCTCAGAAGATGAATGCACATTTCAGTGTTCAGTGGTGCAAAACTCATCCAGGCACTAGTCGATTTTTGTGCCACAAAAAAAGTGACATGGTCACATGAGTCATCCTATTTTTATAAGACAATGGAAAAGGCGTGAATGGCGTGAAAGGATCCAGACTTGGAGAATCAACACTAAAGAGCCTTTTATTAGAAACTTCATGATGGTTTTTCCTCTAATTTGTCATCTGTCAGTGGTTAGTTTAGGTCTAGCAATCCACTGAGTAAAGCAGAAGAATTATGTTTTAATTTCATTCGGTTTGCATACCACCCTGTTCAGTACCTCTGTGATATAAACGTAAGGGGGTAGATGTTATGCAAACACAACGAATTAGTCATCCCTATTTCCATATCCAATACACTAATTAAGCCCCACAGGAATGTTTTCATGCTCTGTTTTTTAACTTTTAAATGAGGTAGCAGAATAATATAGAATAACTAATCCAGTAATGTCAATCCTTTTCTATTCTTTTTGTCTTAAATATTTACGTACAAGCTGTTACTGAGGGGAAATAAACATCTGGACAGAGGAAAGATGGACAGCTTCAATTATCTGCTAAGTAAAAAAAAGCTCAAGTGAATCTGTGAGAAGAAAAAATAAATTAGGGGGACATTCATCATGACTTTCACTGACATTCAAACACTTGACAGTCCTGAAGTGTTTCTGTTTCCCAATTGTTTGTGTTACTGAGCAAATGGAAATAACGCACTGACCGTTCAGCTGTTAGAAAACCGCGTCATCCGTCTCTAAGGATATGTGTGTGTGTGTGTGTGTATGTGTGTGTGTGTGTGTGTGTGTTTGTACTTTTGCTGTGAATAATGCAGGCTGTATCAGGTCAGTGACTCATGGTTCACAGTTGTTTCATGCACTTTGACAGCGATCTTCATCTCAAGAATGAGGCAGCAATGAAATACAACATGGCGATTTCCAGCTTCTTGCAATGCTTCACTTATTGCCCTGCTGGGTTGCAGCTAACGATTATTTTCATTATCAGTTTATTGGGTACTTTTTATTTTGTTTTACACATCCCTAATTGTTTTTGTACTGTGCACATTTTTCACTGTGCTCAATAGGAAGGTTCTAATAATAATTTCGTAGAGGTCAAGTTGTCACGCTCAAATGGTTTTTCCCCTTCATGCTGCACAGAAATGCTTCAAATCCTCATTTGGGAAGCTGGAACCAGTAAGATATTTGGAACTTTGGCCTAAAGATATGTTAATCAGCTTATCACTTAACCAACATCTTTGCCAAAGAATTTTCTTTTAGTCAACTAATGGAGTAATTAGCTATTGAACTATGGATGCTCCTTTGTAGCAGTGGGCCAGTCTCTGTATCTGTGTCACTGACTGAAAGTGCTTCACAATTTGGAAACTTAACTCCTCTCAGGCCTTTCATGAACTGACTGACTCTTTCAAAGAGGAAAGAGGGAAAAACCTCTTTAACAACCTTTCGAATCCAGAGGATATTCTCCTGCCGCTCCCTCCCTCTGACGATGTGTGTGTGTGTGTGTGTGTGTGTGTGTTTACTAAGCCATCTCTTGTCAAACTAGTTAGCTTTGAGAATAACGGCGGAGCAGGGACCGTGTCGAAGAGGAGGACGACTCTGTTCCCTTTGCCTCGTCGTACTCGCTCTGTCTCTGTCTTTCTTTGGCTTTTCACATCGATCCCCTCTTTAATCACTCTCTATCTCCCATTCGAACTTCATTCCCTGCTTTCTCTTTTCTACAGCCCTCTTTTTTCCCCATGTCCATCGTATCTTCTTTCCATCACTATTTCTCACTCTCTCCATTAATCCATGTCCCTACTTACCCCGACCATCCCTCTTTTTCTCCCCCCCCCGCCCACCACCCCTTCTCCCTGGATGATGGTAGATCAATAGCGGAGGCTCCTTTAATTATTCCCTTTTTTCATAATGTGATGAGAGTCTGCAAGAGGCTCAGCGTGCGTCAACTAATAAAGATACAGAGTCTGTGTGAGAAGTCGTTTGGACAGCGGCAGATATTGGTATTGATTTTCCTAATAGACATGTTCTTTCCTGTCCAAAGCCACGCGGCCCCTGATGAATACTTGCTAAAGCCTTGTGCACCGGTAAGACAGTATCACACAGCAACACGAGGAACCTTTAGGGAGGAAAATGGTTTGTTTTTGTGTTGCAGGGCTGCAGATTAGCACTGAGGTTGGTCTGAATATGCTGCTTTGAAGAGCTGAGCTGATTTTCTGAAGCTTCCGCCAGTTGGTTTAATCTTAATCAAGATCTTTAGAGTTTCATTTTCTCCCGTGGTAGCTCCCCCATGTTTTTTTCCCTCATTCTCTTTGTGCTTCCATCTTCTTCTCTGGAAATTTAGTGTTTGCATGTCCCACTCTCTCTCCTCTGCCTTTTCTTTCTTGCGATACCACTCGCCCACTCTCCTGGCTCTTGTTACCCACTTCTTTCTCTTTCTTTCGCTCCCTGCATCGCACTCTAATCTCCAGCTGGAAGCTTTCCTGGTGCGTTTCCTCCTTCGTCTTCTTCATCTGTCATTGCCAAATATGTTTCCATCTCCGCCTTCGCTGCTTTTTTTTTTTTCCCTTCCTCCTCGTGCGCTGCTGTCCTACCTCTGCCCACTCCCGTTATTTTCTCCTCTCCTCCATCTCTTATCCTCTCTTTCCTTAAAAGTGTGACGGGATCTTGTAAAACAGCCTGCCAGCCGTTCCCTCACACTCCTGCAGGGAAACACCAGGCAATTCGGCGGCAGTGTCGCACGTGCGAACACAAAAACAAACGCACTTGCACACACATGCGGCCCTCTCTCGAAACTCTCGCGCTTTCTCTCGGCTCTACAGACAGACTTTGAAATGATTACTTCAAGCAGAAACGTTTCTGTCAGCGTATGGAAACGGGCTTGTCAGAGACCGGTGGGAGATAGAGAAGGATGGAGACTTGAGATTGGAACAAGCCGCGAACAGCGTTTGGGGCGACAAGAACACTGGGCTCATACGTTTGCAGAGATTTATAGGGAGAGATCGCCTGATAAAGGTGTATTGGCGTGGGCCATAAGCTCTGAGACAAATTCGTAGATAAGAGGGGAGATGGATAGATATGGTTTAAGGCTAAAGATGAAGTAGAGTGCTGGGGATAGGGAGAAATCACTTTGATGGCCTGTGAATTCCTATAGGCACAATACAGGCAGTGTGTCATATAGGAAGAGCTGTGTGTGTGTGTGTGTAGCAGAAAATGGTCATGCTCCACAGTGCTGCATGTTGTTTGGATGCCACTAGTTTTCCACAGAGACCTCATCCTATGATCAACCATTCTTTTTGCCTACGATTTGTGCATGCGTAAAATGCATGTGTGCATGTATTTGTGCTTCTCTATGTGTGCAGGCAGGTTTATGTGTGAGTGAGTGTGCGCGTGTGTGTGTCTGTGTGTGTGTGTAGGCAGGGTGAAAGCTTTACTCCCCACTGCTGTCCATTCTGTCTCTCTCGCTGTTGTGTAAAAAAAAAAAAAAAAACCCACAACAAACCACACATCCGAGCATTCATGAACACATTTTCAGAGAAGCAGATTGCAGATTCTTTACTCACCAAACTAAATCTTTCCAGCTAAATCTTCCCATATGGCTTCCCTAACAATCACGCCTCGTTCATTATTCACTATCGGCAGACAAAAAGTGCCCCATATTTGGAGCAGTTGCCACATTTGCAGGAGCATTATTACGGATGGCTGCCTTGATAGAGGAGGACAATGTGTCTATTCTCCAAATGGACCACTGAAAACTTGGCTGTAAAACCCGACATATGCATCATTTGCAGAAGCAGTTGCAACTCTATTAAACATTATGTTTTGCTCATTTAGCGGCAACAAGACGATTTGAAATGTTTTCGCCCCCCGAAGGCAGCTGTAACCTTGATCATAGCTGACAGTGACATTTTCTTCACGTTGCATCCTCAGGCTAGTGGCTTTCATGTCTGGGAGCTCGGGCCATCAGCCAGGCCAGCGACGAGTGGATGAGAGCCGAGCATCCAGCGAGCTGAATGTCGATATTATTATCTGACACTGACTCGGCTCTCTCTGCTGCATTTATTTGACAGCTGTAATTACTGCTCACTTTGCACACTCACACGTATGATCAGTTTATAGAATAGGACCCAACAGTATATAAAGAAGTTCAAATATCTCAACCAACAACATCACTGAAATCCTTTTCTTCCACTCATGCATTATTCATTATAATCCTCTAGTATAACTACCACTTTATTAGGTACACCTGTATTAAATTCAACACAGCAGCTCAGCCATTAATTCTACCTTCACAATGTTCATATTTGTTGACAGTTTTGGAGAGTTTACGGTGGCATTGCATTATATTCAGAGGTCTCTCTGTTTTATTTGTTCTGCCTATTTACATACGTGAGAGGGGAAGAAAACTAGAAACACTTCACACACACACACAGTCCAGCACAACCCGAGTATGACCTCAGTGCTAAAATATGTAAGTAAATTAACACCATGGTGTCAGCAAAAACAGCAATACTGGATTACATAAGACTGCAGTTGTGTACATAATAAAGTAGCCACAGAAAGTATATGGCAATATAACATTCTCCGCTACGAGCAGAGATCTTGCTATTCATATGTTTGTATTTTTTGCCCAATGCATGACATGCAATGTATTCACACAGTGTGATATTGCCAGTTTTGCTTCTTCCACCACTGGATCGTTGATATACATGTTTTGTGTGTTCCTGTTGTACAAGCGCAGCACATTGTTGTTTGTCATCTGTAACCTTCTTCCAATTTGTCTCTTTGTACTTTCATCATGTTGGACCGTATACCTTGTTTGTATTGATCGGGCCGTGATTAAAATGTGATTTCATCTGGTGTGTGCGCACAGCTCTCACAAGCAGGAGCACACACTCCTGCAGCATTATCTGACACTTGTCTCGATCCCTCTACTTCTCCCCTATTAAATATCTCATTCTTCTCACCCTGTGCCTTTTCGTGCTTTTAATCTCTCTCTCTTCGTATATCCTCGACTTTAAGCCTTTCTACTCCTTTCTGCTCGGTTGCTGCCAGCCCGTCTCTCTTCCATCCTTTCTTCCTGCCCTGGGAGCCAATCTGCCACCACACACACACACATGCACTCTGTCCCTTTATCCATCCCATGTATGCCTGTATGTGTATGTGGGGGTATTATGGATGGATGAACAGGAATGATGGATGGAGTGAATGAAGGTGCTGATGGATTGAAGTGGCCTTTTCATGAACAAACCCTGATGTTGAGGAAAAACAGAAATGATGCACAGGGTTCTTACTAATCTTTGTCACATACACGTGTTTTCCTTTATATTGCCTCCATAATTCATGTTTACCCCTCGAGTCCATATTTCAGCCTGTATCCATTTGCATATTCGTCCTCCATCAGAGGAAAGCAGATGCATTTAGGTGTGAAATGTATCAGGGCATGTTTGTTGTTTTTCTCCCAGAGTGATTCATGGAGTATTATCATTTACAAATCAATGGGTACACTCATATTAATTCATAATTTAGTGAATCAACATCCTGGTGATTTCACACTGAATCACTGATGCTCCGCTCAGGTCTTGGCTCGTGGGTAAAGGTGGGAGGGAGAGTGGGAGGGAGGCTACAACCCCTCATGAAAAACAAGGAAATGGGAGGGAGGGAGACTGAGAGTGGGAGAGAGCGTGGGGAGAAAAAGGGAAGTGAGAGAGACAGAGAAGGAGAGGAGGAGCGCTGTGAGATGAAGTGAGGAAGCATGAAAGGAGGGATGATGGGACGAGGGTTTCTGCCGAGTGAGGGAGAGAGAGGAGGATGAGAAGAGGAAAGAGGGCGAGGGAGTGTGTGTGTGCGTTCTAGCCGTCCACACACGTGACAAAGAGATACAGACTTCAGCACACAGACGCACTTGTTTCCACGACGACGACGGCAAACATGGGGGCTGTGGTGGGTACGCTGACCATGCAGACCAAGCAGAGGAGGCTGTCCAGGGGTGAGGGAGCACACACACAAACATAAACACACACTCTACACTCACATATGCATGCGCATACCCTCATACACATTTATAAACATGGATGCAATGTGATCTTTATTTGCAATAGTCTCTTTTTAATGGACATGTTAGACATGCACGTGGACAAAGAAACTTTTAGCAGTTTCTTATTGCCCCCTCCAACACACACACTCACTCCTGTACAAATATACAGCGCACGTACACGAGCTGCAGACCAAAGATTAATAACTGCTGGTATTTCTGTTCTGATGCAGTGAAAGAAAGAGGGCATATGGCTTGTAGTGTGTGTGTATAAAAAAGAGAGAAAAAAGAAAGAGAGAAAATGAGAGAGTGACCAACAGGTGCTCCCGGAGGAAATAGAGTATCTTTTTATTCTGCAACAAAGTTGTAGTGCGACAGTGTGTGTGCGTGTGTGTGTGTGCACACCCATGTAACTGTTGTTGAGCTCATCTTTTCTGACAGAACAAACTGAGGGAGGAGCGTAAGAGACAGCATCTTTCACTATGTTTGAGTGTGTGTGTGTGCGTATGTGTGTGTCTGGCAGTCTGTGTGCGTGCAGATGTGGACATCAACGGAGGTAAACACACACATGTCGAAGGTATTTGTCACTCTGCTCACACACTGCTTTTCCATCTTGCTGTTACCTTGGAAGCACGGTAGCCATGGCAACAAAAGATGTCAGTTTTGGGGCGGGAGGGGGTTTGGGAGTTGGGGGGAGGTTGGGCGAGGGGGGGTTTGATGAGACTGGGGTATTCCTAAGTAAGTCAAGGCCATGTGAAAGAGACCGAGATAGTGAGCAATGCAAATATGCAGATGAGATGAGGAGGCAGATTTTTTCTTTTTTTTTTTTTTTACGAAGACCTGTTGCTGTGAGAGATGGGTTTTTTTTTGCCTTTTACGCTCTCGTTACTCATTTGAATAAAAGCCTAAATCTCATTTAGAGTGTGGTCATTTAAACTTATTTGTTGAGGCAGGCTATTATCAGCTTTTCAGTGCAAATTAGGCCATACAGGACATTTTCCAAGTGAGTGCATATGGCTCGTTTCATCCTTTGAATCTTTGAAAAAGCATTTTTTTTCTCTCTCCCACTCTCTCTCCGCAAGCTCAAACAAACACCTTTCCCCAGGAGTGTTAAAAAAGCAAGGCGTAAATTTGTTCCTATTTTTGAATAATGAGCTGGTTGTAGATGCACTCACACTGTGCAAATGTGAAAAAATCAGAGTCCTTCCCTGCAAAATGAAAGCAAGCCTCTTCACCTCCACAAATACCCTTACACAAACATGAAATAATGGGATGTAGAGCTGCAGCGATTTGGAGGTTGTTTGTAATTCTGGTGTTGTGGTGCTCCTCTCCCTCTCCTCCTCCAACATGTTAGCTGCATGCAGGATTAGTGCAGCGGGGCTCGAGTGTGTGCAGCCGTCTATTTTGTACCGTTGCAGATAACTTGTTATCCGGGATCGTGACACGAACAGCGACACTGAGAGGAAGACGGCTGTAATATTGTGAGATTAGATTCCCTACATGATTGATCCTCTGTGCATGAACTCATCACTGTGCTGTAAAGAAAAGCAAAAAAAATAAAGCAGCCCCCCCCCTCCTTGTTTGCGTCTCGTGCCTTCCTGAATATTTGCATGCCTGCTTGTCTGGACTGTCTGTTTTCATCAAGGCTGCTTGTTGTTCTCTCAACTTGCTTGTTTCCTGTCAAGTGCTCTTGTCTCCTTTCCTGACAGCCTCTCTTTGGCGGTACTTTCTTCCTACCTGTTGTCTTGTCTGCCTGTTTTTTCTCTGGCAGGCTGGCTGCCGTTTTCCTCCTTATCTGTTGCCGTGGCCTTTGACAACTCATCTCTCTAGAAAAAAAAAATTCACCTGGCATTTTTCTCCCCTCCCCGGCGAATTTTTCATTTCTCCTAAGCCCCTATATCTATGTCTTCCTCGCTTACTCCCTGCAGCAGTGTTGTCTCAATCTTCTCCCGCTCTTCTTGCTTTTCTGTCACTCCCCTGCTCCTCCTCTTATCTTGCTTTCTCTTTGCTTCCTGCCGCCTCCCTTCCCACCCCTCTCAACCCCGTCTTCTACTTGTTTTTTCCCACCGTTTCACATCTTTCTCTCGCACATTTTACCCTGCTGCTTTCTCCTCTCCCTGTTGTTTCCCCTCTTTTCTCCCTCCCACTCCTTTTCCACGCTTGTTCCTCTTTATCTTACTTCTAATTTCCCCCACCATGCTCTCACATCGCACTGCCACAATCTGCTCCTGGCAGCCTCATCTCCATACCTCTCTCCCTCTCCATTCTCTCTTTCATGCCTCCATTCTTTCTCTCATTTGCTCCCTTTCTCCATCACCCACGCTCCCATTAGCTGGTGTGAGTGCTTATTAAGTCATCTCGTCATTCTCCTCTCTTGGCATCCAGCAGTGTGTGTGTGTGTGTGTGTGTGTGTGTGCGTGCGTGCGTGCGTGCGTGCGGGTGTGCCTTTTGTGTGTATGTGCGTTTGTTTGTGTATTTCTGCAGATTCTGAGTCTAGACATGTATTTACTCAAAAATCAATATTGGCATGCTGCTATGTGTGTGTAAATGAGCTCTATTTGACTCACTCTTTCCAAACATAATCAACAGCGGCACACTAATATGTGAGGATGTGACATTAGGTGGCTTTCTGTGCGTGTGTGTCTCCACCTCACATGCTCACACCCACAAAACAGTACAAATACCCTCCGGCGCTCCGGTCCTCCTTTGCAAGCTGAGGATTAGGAAGCAAACAGATGTGTGTGAGCATGCAAGCATGGGAGTGTGTATTATTTTCTGCACATGGGTGCTTGATATTTTATCTGTGACCCTTGAAATAATGTCCATGTTTGTCTTATGAGGGCGTACGCGGGTGTGCGACCAGATGCATGTGGCATAGAGTGTTTGTGTGTGTTTTCAAGCAGAGCGAGTCATTGGACTCTCAGTGAACCACCCAAAGGCCGGTCAGGGATTGGCCCCGCATCCACTGGCTCGGATGTCGACTGTAGAAAAAACAATGAGAATGACGGGTTGAATTCATGTCGTGGAACATGATTATGTTGTGCAGCTTTTGCGCTGTGTAAATAGGACTGTTGCAGCTGAAATCTATTTTTAAGATACTTCCTCCTTACCTCCAGGGAACCCAGGGCCAGTGGAGCTGCCGCTTTCTTGGAGAGCGCTCTCCGCCGCTAAAGAGGCCGGTGAGAGCGAGCCCTCTCCGTCACCGCCTGGACGGCAGATTAGGCTAATTCAGATTATGCAAATGACACGCTCTCTGGCAAGGATTACAGGACACTGTATGAGAAGGAAAGAGAGAGAGCATGGGAAAGATGGAGTGGCAGAGTGAGAGAGATAAGAAACGGAGGAGAAATGAGGTTTCAGTGGGCAACAGAACAAAGGAAGAGATGGAGGAAAAGCGGGAACTAACATTAAATATCAGTGCCAGGAGTGGTTAGAAGAAAGCTGGGAGTTAAATCCTGTTTCTGAGCTGGAGGGAGTGTGTATGTGTGTTGATGTAAGAGGTATTTTTTGTGACAGAGTGCTGGCTGGGGAGAGTGACAGGCAGTCTTTCTTTGCTGACAGTTCAGGCCACCGCTTAATACTCCAAACAAGCTCCGAAAGAAAAGGGTTCAGGCTTTTGGTCACTGTCAAACTCCAGGGCTTATAAAAGCTTGTGTAACAGAAGAGGCTTTCTAGGTTGAGTTTATCTGGGTTTTTCTAACCTGCTACGCTTGCAGATTCAGTACTAGGAGATGAATCATGCAGGTTTCTAGATCTCACCTGTTAATGCAATAAAAACTCTCTAATAGTCCGCTGCTGCGTTCATATATGTGGTAATCCTATGCTTTAACAGGACGTTTCCTGGATCATAATCTTAAAGTCTGACTGTTGCTTGCATCTCAAAGAGTTACTTAGAAAAAACAGAATGCTTCCTGTGAACTTGGACTCTCAGGGGATAGCAGCAGCAAATCATCCACTCCCTAATATCCATGGATGGATTACTGAACAGGCATACCAGGCACAGGCCCAGTGGGTCAGAGAGTCCCTAAGAAGGAGCCTCACTTTGAAGTGACTGTTAATAACATTTTGTGTTGTAAAGTCTCGGTCAGAAGTGGGAATGACCCGATCCACAACCGGCAGACCTCAGTGTTCAGTGACTTCCGCTACCATGTCGATAATGAAACAAAAATACCCTTTTGTTTCCACTCTGGAAAGCTGGAAACAATCTGCTTATATATGTAAATTCATCACGTGCACTCTCTACGTTTTTATTTCTTACATCTGCCTTTAATTTCGTTTTATCATTGCACACTGTATGGAGTTGTTCGAAGTATGCTAATTAGATGGATTCATTTTGTTCTTTTAACTATGCATTTATTATTAATGCTACCAAGGCCACACTAAATAATTTTAATTCATCTGAACAGTCCACTTTAAAAAAATATGACAGGTGTCACAGTTTGCCTTCAATGGTTTCCCTTAATAATACATAACTTGTATTAAATGTTTGGAAAGTGGCATCAATGTAGATTTGTGTATTATACCGTGAAAGAAATGTGGCTGATGGGTCACAGTGAGAAACAGCTGAAGGTTGATGACTTGAATGAACACAATATACCTTCAATCATCCTTATCAAGTGATGTTTACACTACCAGGTATCTTTTAAATGTCTGGCAAATTAAATTAAATGCTACTCCTGCCACTAAATTTAATTTTGCCCAGCGCTGCTGCAACAGTAAACAGAACAGTAAATAAAGCAAACCTTCAATTGACAACGCTGTGGGAAACCTCTTGATACAGCAGAGCCCCCTGCAGTCTGCAAGTCAGCCACTACACTTCAGCTCGTCGGGCGATCACGGCCCCTTTTTTATATCCACATCAAGACTATAAATGAGAGCCAGATGGTCACAGCACAGATATACTACATGGTGTATTCATTTTGTTTTATTTCACAATGTGTTTTATCATTCTTATATTTTCAGAATCAGATTTCAAAATCTATTGGCAAGTGACTTTACACATGCATTTGTTCTGGTGTTTTGGTGCATAACAATAAACATGTAATTCAGTGAAATAAGCAAGAGAATGAAAATAGATAAAAAGGATGAAAAACAGGTACTGTCACATTCAATAAAATGAAAGAGAAAAAGAAACTTTAGAAATATGGAAAAATGTATAATATAATGTATGTACCATATATCTGTTTTTAAAATATAATTAAATGTATATTTTTAAATATATACATGTAAATACATGTATACATATACATGTAATACATATATTTTGAGAAAAAATCAGATTTTTGGTGACAAAATTTTCTGATTTTTTCATTTCTGAGCGTTATCATAGCATGACTATCAGCTAAATCTGAACACATGTAATGAAATGTTCAGCACGTCTTACGTCTTACCTCTGTGTTAGTTTCTGCTGACCCCTGCTGGTACATACAAGTTATAGCTGGTTATTTCGTTCCCTGTACTCTGAAACATTACAGTTTTAGATAGTCCACAGATTTAGATGATGATAATTATAATAATGATAATAATAATAATAGTAATAATAACAATAATAATGATAATAATAATAATAATAATAATAATAATAATAATAATAATAATAATAATAATAATAATAATAA
>JBAJHX010000053.1:13036582-13047071 GCA_037176925.1 Amniataba percoides
CACACACACACACACACACACACACACACACACATACATGCAGGCACACATGAGCCCACGGTCACAAAACAAGCCAACGCGGTCACACAGCAGAAGGTGAGCTCAGGTTGGACCCCCGAGTTGAAGCCTGGTTCCCAAAGAATGAAGGACACAGTGACTGTAACAGAGGGGTGATGTGGGGTAGGGGGAATAGAGAGAGAGAGAGAGAGAAAGAGAGAGAGTAGGATGGAGCGAAGGTCAGGATAAGAGAGGGAGATGCCCTGGGGAGAAGAGAGACGGGGGGATAAAAAGACAGAGATAGAGAGAGGCAGGTGAGAGCCGATCCCACTGTAGGAGGAAGCAGGATGGACTGAAAGTTTACATTCACGGGGGGAGATGCAGAAACAACCGTCAGCTGTAGTTAGAAGTGATGGTGAAAAGATTTCAGCAAGTCCAAGTTTAAAAGTTTAGAATATTTCTGGTAAAAGTTTAGTGATTTAAAAAAAAATATCCGTGGACAAGTGGAGGAGTAAGACGTCAGTGGGAGACACAAAGCATCTAGAGGAAAAAAAAAGTTGAAAGAAAGAAGTAATCAAAATGGAGCGAGAGCAGCAGAGTGAGAACAGCTTACACACCATAGCCATCATCCTTCTGTGCTGTGGGGCCGTCAAAATGCTGCACCTCATGGGAGTCATCACTGTGGAGGGTGAGTCAGGATCTACTATCCGTGTAATCCAGCACCAGCCCAACCAGCAAAGTGGTTTGGGAAAAGGTTATGTTTTCACCGCTGTCTGTCTGAGCAAGCTGTTGAAAAAGGATCTCTATTATTCATGTGTGAAAGTTAGATATGTGGGACAGAGATTCTCAGAAAATCAAAGGAATACAATTCCATAAATAAACAAATGGCGAGTAAATGTTAGAAGCTGTTGAGTTGTTCAGGGTCGGTGGAGATTTGCCCTTGAATACTGAATTCTTAACTATTGCGTTAACAACTTATGGTGTAAATCTGTGCTCTTGAGAGTCTGTGTATTTTTTTTCTCTGCCAGTTTTGTTTTTTTTAAATCTGCTATTCTGCTACTCATACATTTGGTTTGTCTACTGATTCTGCTGCAGTACTCAGCTAACATTGATATCACCACAATTAAGTCTAGAACAGCTGCAGCCAACTGAAAGCCAAGATTAGAAAGAAACTCAGCCAGTTAATCGTGATAATGGATAATTACTTTAATAATAAAGGACTTATGTCTTATCACAGCATTACCTTTCCTGTCTGGTTTGACTATATTCACATCTTGTAATTAAAAATTTTAAGTTGTGAATGTTATGTGTGAATACTTCATTGGCTATATAATATATATGTAGGTCCAATAGTTTTCATCTTATTCATATACATCGCATATATTGCGTAATTTCACTTATTTGCATGCGTATATATCCTATCTTTGTAAATGAGGTCATATCTTTTCCTGCTTACATTGGTTTTTACAATAGTTTTAATACCAGAGGAAGAAATTGGCTGCCATTCAGAGGAAATAATTGCTTTCTGCCCACAAAGACAGCTGCTTGTGAACACTTTTCTTCTCTGGTCTTAAGTTCGGCGTTTACTCTTTGAGATAAATTCTACCTGATCCTGACTCTCACCCTTGTGTTATTAATTAACTCTAGTCAGTTTTGTTTATACAGCTCAGGGGGCTTTTAAATCTCTGCAGCATACAACACCTTCTCTCCTCAGACCCAGAGTACACAGTAGTCGTTCGGCAGGTCTGTCCATCCCAAGGTATCGTAATAGATCCAAATAAACACACATTTATATATGTACTGATTGGTGCTGCTTTTTCTTGCTTCTTTAAGAGGTGTAACTGTACGTCCCACTCTGAGATGGGACGTCCTGTGCTGTGGCAGTTTTTAGTATTAGCATGTAGTGTGACGGTGACTGTGCAGGTGACAATGGAGTCTCAGTGAAGCCTGTCAGAGGAGTGTATGTACTTTAACCCTCTAATTGCATGAATGATGCCCTGCGTGGGTTTAACAGTGATTAAAGCGCGGTGCGACGTTGATTTAATTGAGCTGGATCTGTGGTTTGGATGTGTTTACAAGAAGGTGCGCATGACACTTCTCTGATTTGTGTTAGCTGAGTGTGTATACATGTGTCTGTGTACGTGTGTCATTATGCAGTATACAGTGAACTATACCTGAAGACCACTGGGAATTGGGTGTGAATAATCTCACCTTGGGCATGAGTGTGAACCTCCACTCTAATGTGACACTGAAAAAAGACTGAACTGCCTGAGTGATGAAACGATTGGCCCTCGAGGGCTGTGTGCGTGTGCATGAGTGTGCGTGCATGTCTGTGTGTGTGTGTGTTTGTGTGTGTGTAAGCCAGGGAAAGGAGCTATATAAAGAGAGACTGCTTAGCAACTCAACAGAAGTTATACAAAGTCATAATGTAATAATGCACCCCCGTAATGTAGAAAATTAGTCGGCACAGTGTAATAAACTCTTGCTGGATAACATAATATATTATTGTTTTTTATGTTGACTATTAGAGTTTAAAATTGGTTGTTTTAGTTTTGCAATCTCTCTCTTTAGCAGCTTCATCGTTTTAGAGTATCATCAGTGTCACATTTGTGGGAAATCGGCCGATGTATTAAATGGAAAACGCTGGATACTGAGAATAAAAAGGTTAGACTGTTGACTGAGGTTTAATTCAGCGCTGAGATGAAGTTGTCTTTGCCTGGGACAATAAAAAAGCCGACCCGGTGCCCTTGATTCACCGAGAGGCCAGAACTGAAGGGGTGTTGGTGTAATGAAGCTTTACAGAGCGCTAATGGTCTCGCCACACAGATAAAGATGTTTCTATTTCAAGACTGTTGATGTTTCAGAATCTGGATTGCCAAGGACAGTGTGAACGCTGCACTCTGTGACGCCTCATTAAAACAGAACAAGAGCTCTAAAAATGCTGTGACTGTTCCAGCACCCATTCAGACCACTATCTGCTGAAATTCTCTGATAACAATGATTAGTTTACGGACAGATTTTGGATTAAGCGGTGGTAAATGAGTCGCTTAGAGTTGAGTAGACTGTTGTGATGACTGTACTTTGCATGTAAACACTGAAAAGACGGCGTAAATTGTGCTTAATGACCGTGCAGTCCTTCGGATGGGAAGCCAGCTCTTGCAGATAATTAGAGGTCCACGCTGGCAACAATCGAGATGGACACGCTAATCTCTAAATGTGCGCAGATGCTTCCGACTGAATCAGAGCACTTCTCCATCACTCTGCATGATTATTTAACAAACTATAATGAAGCAGGAGAAGATTGTAACGTATTTTTAATGCTCCTCCCGAACATACCACGTGGTAAACACACCCGGACAGGTGAAGGCCGCTCAGTGATGGATTCTGAAACGGCTTTTAGAACTTACCATCTTATTACTTAACTATCAGTGCACTTTCTTTTTTTTTAATCTAACATTTTACTACTGCACATTACGATCACTTTATCATATTCAGATTTTTTTATTACTGTCTCTATTAAATTATGCACAGTTATAACAGTATGCATAATTATTACATTGTAGATTGCCTCGGGGAGTACTGCATGTGTGCGCTGTCTCAGAGAGTGAGAGAGAGGGGAAGGTGTCTTGTTTTTACGCTGTCTTGTTCACCTATAGGCACCATGAGCCTCTGTGTGTGTGTGTGTGTGTGTGTGTGTGTGTGTGTGTGTGTGTGTGTGTGTGTGTGTGTGTGTGTGTTGTCTCAGAGTCAGCGGTTCGTCCTCTCTCCCCTCCCCTCCAGCGAGGAGAGTAATGAGCTGTTAATCAAAGGGCCAGTGAGAGGAGGAACATGGAGCTGTTAGACTGACCTCTACCTCTCATCCTCTCCTCTTCTTCTGTTCTAAAAAAAAAAAAAGAGTCTCCGTAGAATAAATAGAAAATATTTCAAACTTGACGTGACATTTTTTCCCGGTCATAAATCCTGTTTCTTTTTTACTTTTACTTTGATAATCTTTCCTGTCTTGTGCTTTTTCGCTCTTTAATCACATGCTGTGTTTGAGCGGTGTTAGAGGGATGTTGAATGGGCTTCTGTGTGTGTTTCTTCAGACAAAGCTGACGATGACTTGGAGATGACGATGGTGTGCCATCGACCGGAGGGCCTCGACCAGCTCGAAGCTCAAACCAACTTCAGCAAAAGAGAGCTGCAAGTGCTCTATCGGGGCTTTAAGAATGTGAGTGCCTGTACAGGTGCACCTAAAAGAAATATACCATGCTTTTGTTTTTCATATATCAGAGATTTGTCCTCGTCATAGTTTAATGCATCTTGTAGTAGAATTAACCTCATGTCAAGGTCGCTAAATTCTTATCTCCTCTGATGATTCACTCCTTTGTACAGGAGCAAGGTGTGCGAAATGTAATTTGTAAATAAAAAGATTTAGTAATCCTTCATTCTCGCTTGTGCAGTAAACCATCTTAGACCTGCAACAGCTCCAACATACTGTAATGATTAATGTCCAGAGAGACATCAAACACGATCCATGTGATGAAGTGTGCAATAAAAAACACTTTTGTAGTGATGAGTGCCTATTTAAGTACATAAGCCCTTTTGGTCTCTTTCAGTTAAATGATGCTTTAACGTGCACTTTTATTTACTGTAAATGAAGTCGTTTTGTTGTCAGCAGGAGCTGGACACATGGGACCCATTAACAGTGAGAATGGGGCTCAGTATTTGCATTGTGAATGACCTCTTTTATATTTGTATTTCTGTTCTGCAGTAGATTTATTAACACATTCTAGAGAAAGTTTCCCAAAAAGAAAAACCAAACAAACTCTCTCATCTCATTGGGAGACCAAACCACTTCGGTGGCCTTGGGGCTGCAATTCACTTTCCACATTTTTCGTTACTTCTACATTACAAATACACATTAAGTATTTGTATTGAATCAGGTGTAACAAAGATATACATGGATGATTTAGGTGTCTGTTTTGCCAATTTACAGCTAAATTAAAGCAGCATGTAAAAAACTCAATAGGCTCAGTAGTGACACCCTGGACAGGAGGTCAGAATTAGAAACTGCAGTCTGTTGTACTTTTGCTGATGTTAGACGAAAATACTTTGTACTTCAAACTGGTACAGTTTTAAACTACATTTTATTATTAAAAAAACAAATAGAGGTTTAACCGATCATTAATCTACTTTCTGTATTCTTTTAATCTATTCCTTTAATCTATTCCTCAAACACTCCAGCTGTCTCTGTTCAGCTCTATTGGAGCCGTACCTCGGTTTGGTACGTGCAGTATCCCACCTCTTCACTGTCTTTCTGTCTCTCTCTCTGTCTTTTTCAGGAGTGTCCAAGTGGCATCGTAAATGAGGAAACTTTCAAGCAAATATACTCCCAGTTCTTCCCACATGGAGGTAAAGAGAGCTCATGTTATCCATTTATGTGGTTTGTTTCCGCCTGGTGTAACGACAAGCGTTTTCTTTTCCTCCTGCAGACGCCAGCACCTACGCACACTTCCTGTTCAACGCGTTTGACTCGGCGCACACCGGCTCCATAAAGTTTGAGGTTTGCTTGACTATTGCTATTCAAAGAGCATTGTTGTTTTTATTATGAAACTGTTCCAAACATTTCTAACGTTTGCACTGTGTTATTTTCTCCATCTGTCAGGACTTTGTAACAGCTCTGTCCATCCTGCTGAGGGGCTCCATCACTGAGAAGCTGCAGTGGACCTTCAACCTTTATGATATCAACAGAGACGGATACATTAATAAAGAGGTGCGTGTTTGTCTCTGCCTGTACGTGTGTGTGCATGCCTGAAGCATTACTGACTGCTCATCTGTACTCTCTTGTGTTCTGTCGTACAGGAGATGACTGACATTGTCAGAGCGATATATGACATGATGGGGAAATACACTTACCCTGTTCTGAAAACCGATGCACCCAAACAGCATGTGGATGCCTTCTTTCAGGTTAGGATTAACACCACACACTAACCACACATACACACACAAACGAAAAACAATTAAGACACAGTCATCACAGACCAAGTAAAAGCCCATAATTAGAGATTACTTTAGTGAACGTATGCCAGTATTATCAGTATCAAAGTATCCAAAAGTATCCTGTCAGTGTTTTAGCTTTTTATGTTGTAGTAATTTAACTACATACATACATCCTGTTGGGTATTTTTACCTAAAACAAAGCATGCTGGTCTATAAGGTCACCATATGTTTGTAACATCTGTTGTCCTTTGAGAACCACATAATCTCTGAAAAAGAAACTTTTAATGAACTCAGAAAAAAGAGCCTGTTTTCAGCTTTGTTACGAATTGTAGAACAGTAGAATGAAATTAGTAAAATCAATTTATCAGAAAAATTCAAAATCCAATTTTGGAGATACATTGTCTGTCTCTGTCGGACGAATGTCGTGGAGTAAAAATATTTTGCCTTTAAGATGTAGTGGAGTAGAAATGAGAGGCTTCATAAAAAGGAATAACTAAAGTTAAGTACAAGTATCATCAAACTGTGCAGTGCTTGACTAATGTTTTACCACTGGATTTTATCAAGGTGTATATTTATTTACAAAATGCATTTATATCTCAGTATCTTCTCTGACACACCTCGCACAAATGGCTTAACGGTGTATGTGTGTGTGTGTGTGTTCTCTACAGAAAATGGACAAAAACAGGGACGGTGTCGTCACCCTGGATGAATTCATCCTTTCATGTCAAGAGGTACTCATCTTTTCCTCCTCTCTCTTGCATAGCCCAGAAGATCCCTTAAACTTTGCCGCAGGCTCATATCACTGGCTCCTCATATTGGTTACTTATTGTTCTCCTTTACAAGTCTCACTGTACTGGCTATTAATTATGCTCTTTGCTCCCATCTACATCGAAGTGTTTGTCTGCAGAGATTGCTCACCAACATTTTACAGTCTTTTACTGCCCCCTAGTGGCCAGTAAGCTGAATTAAATGATGATTGTTGGAGGACTTTCTCCTGGCAGCCAGGTTCTTAATTTCCCACCTTCTTTGCGCAGGATGAAAACATCATGAGGTCTCTACAGCTCTTTGAAAATGTCATCTAGACGACGAAGAAGAGGGAGACGGTGCAACAGACGAAAGCACAGAGCGAGAGGGGAGGAAAAAGAACAAAGAAGGAAGGGAAGGAGGGATGAACGTGCAAGGGGAAAGGAACAGCGTAGCTTGGGATTGAAACAAGGATGCTGTCACTCTGTGTGGGACGGTTGCCGCAGACCTTCATGGGAGGCGTCTTGCTGTAATGAATCTGTGGCGACAAACCACCGCTGGTTCTGGAAAAATGCCCTAAAGACTTAAAACCCTTCATTTGACCTTCCTGTGGCCATTTACCTCGTCTCCGTCGCCCTCGTTTGTTGCTGTCGTTACAGTCACTGTTGCCCTGGACGCTGTGTAAATACCGATCCTCTCACATTTGGTCAAATTCTTTTATGACATATGTAAATTGAACCACATTTACAAGCAGGACTGGAATTCCCAAAAGCAGCAGCTCAGAAGTGAACAAATACTCAAAAGAGGCTTAAATAATGGCTCTTCTCATCATGAATTTCTGTTTCAGTACAACAAATGTGAGCAATATCTTGAAGCATGCAAAACAAAGGCCTACGCCATATTTAGTATAGAAGTGCCATCAAAAAACTTGGCGGCAGCATACTCCTGCTACGTGCATACATTTGGGAAGCCAAGATCTGTGTGTAGCATCTCGCAGAGCCACCTCATGCGTCAGCCAGCTTGCGGCAGTCTTGCGTCTCGTGGCAGCTTGCAAAAGCCCTCTCTGCTCCTCCCATGTGTGTTCCAGTGGTGTCAGTCAGTGTTTCAGTGTCGTAGAGACTCGACTGTAGATATTTAACCGTCATGTCTGTGGCTTCTTCTCGCTGTGCGGAATCATTCGTGTGCGTCTCTCTGTCCGTCTGTGTGTTTCTGACTCTGACTATCTGTATATCTTTCTGTCAAACTGGATAATAACTGTAATTCTTCCACCTGACACTCGCTGTTAAATAAAGAGTCTGCTAAGAGGTTTCCCGCCGTACAGATGCAGAGTGGTGCAGGACCGTGCATGTGTTCGTGTGTGTGTGCTGTCCTGATGTAAAAGTTTCCGTTTGCCTGGATAAAAATTCTTTTGTAATTTTTCTAGCATGTGGCTTTGTCTTGTGGACACTGCCATCAGTCCAGCTGAGAGGGTTGTTTCTGTCTGTTAAAAAAAAAAAAATAGCCGACTCAGAGCGACCAACCTTTCACTGTGAGGGAGAGATAGAAGAGGGTGAGCTCAGACGGAGGGATTGTGGAAAAAGAGTGGAGGTAGAAAAACGATGAGAGAATAAGACAGAAGACGAGAGACCTTTTCACTGATCCTGAAGGAGCGGAAGCCATGTTTCAAACAAGAGCCATCGTTTTGAAGATTGAGCAGGACAAAAAATAAAAAAATTTAAAAAAACATTTATCGTTGATTTACTGTCATGCCCACTCACTGTGCTACCAATGGTGTAATAAATATCTTTGCTGAGATGTGTTGCGGCTCAAATATACCCAGACATACTTCCAGACAGACTGACAGACAGGAAGACAAACAGATAGACAGCTCAAAACTGTCAAATGAAGTCGTGTGTGTATTGAAATATTGTATAAAATCATTATATTTATCAATAAACTTTTCAAGAAACAAATTCATATCTGCTATTTTTGTCACCTTGTCACTCCATAACTTTTTCTTTTTTTATATATAGCTTATAATTATTATATATTAAAACCTTAAAATCATTTTTCATGATGCACCATAAAGAGCATGAACAAAACTGATGAAAAAAAAGAGTCACAAGAAGGGTTTATACTGTTATTTACACATATACAATGAAAGTACAAAAAGAGTTGTACATTTGTGCCCACAAATAAAGCATGATAATGTGCATATGAAAAAACGTCACCACCATCACTGAACATGCATCACTCCCTTTATTACCCAACTTACAGCCTCTTTCATATTTTCTTCACTTCTCTCCCCTCTAATCCTGACATCTATTTCCCTTTTATTACTCCTCACAACAGCATTTCCCCCCATAATGTAACATTTTAGGCATCATTTTCTCCGGCTGAGGTGCTACACCACACCTGTGTATGTACAGGTGATTGTGGCGGTGTACTGTAGTCGGTTTGGGTACATAAATAAGACTGGAGGAAAGTTTAAGCACCAGAACAATTAAAAAGAAATTTTCTGAACCAGCTTTTATCTGTTTTTTTATGTGAAGACATTTTGCTGATTTATTTAAAACCAAGAAACACATTTTTATGCAAGTATTTTATCGAGTGCAGGCCTTGCCTTTATTTGGCTGCTGTTCTTTACCTAAGAAAACCCCCAAAAAACAGTGCCAACCATTTCAAGGTGTAGCAAAATCTGAGGAGATGTTTGCACTGAGAGAAAAAAAAAACCTTCACGAAACACTCAGTCATGTTCTGTCTCACTGTGGAGAATTAATCACCACTTTTCCATCAGGGCTATGGGCTAAATTTCTTTCTCCCTCTTATTCTAATAAAAAGAATAAGCACAAGCATAACAAGGACAATCACAGGGTGACAAGAGATTTTAATGACAAGTTCTGTTTCCTTTTTGGATCTGGAAAAAAAGTCTCACCGTTCCCAAGCACAGAGCTGCAAGATTTATTCCAAGAAAGTTCTGCTGCAAGACAGGCATCACTCACCATCACTCCAGGTCCATGTTCACAACCATCCACTCAAACGCCTGGGACCAGTTCTCCAGCTTCACCGGTCCAACATTTTTTTTCTTCCATTGCATGGATCAAAGTAAGTCCCACTGTCCTCAAGCAGGCCTAATTTAATTTATCTATCCTCCCAGGGATAATAGATGGGGCTTATTGATTACAGCGTGGTGTCAGGTCTCTATTCCCTGTCCTCGGCCCAGGGTTGGAGGTTCTGCAGGGCGTACAGGGAGGAGTTGTGGGCGCACAGTGGATCCGACACCGCTGATTCGCTGAGGGACTTCTGGAGGGCGGACTGCTGCAGCTGCAGGATGAGCCGATTGGCCTGCTGACGCTCCGCCTCCCGCTCCTCGGCTGTCTGTCTCCTGGAGAAACACAGGAGAGAAGAGAGAGAAAAAAAACATTTAAACATTAATAAAGGGATGGAGAAATAAAACAAAAGGGTGGTTGTGCAAGATTAAATGACCGCAAGTGAGAGTTTAGAAGTGTTAAAAATCCCATCAGGCGCACAAAACAGCAGAAGTTCTTTGAATAAAAATAAATTGAGGTGTAGGGCGAAGCAACATTGAAGATTTATTTCAAGCAAATTAACAATTTAGAAAATTATATATCCCTTATTTTCTGTAACAATTAGTTGAATTTACATTTTGGAAATATTGTAAAAAAAAAAAAGATTTTAGACTACTCTATGTCATTTGATAATTTATAGAAGACGAAAAAAACAGCAACACCAGGAGATAAAATGATGATTAAAACGAGATGATAAC
>JBAJHX010000053.1:13051644-13081633 GCA_037176925.1 Amniataba percoides
CCCCCCCCCCCCCCCCCCCCCCCCCCCCCCCCCCCCCCCCCCCCCCCCCCCCCCCCCCCCCCCCCCCCCCCCCATATATATTTTAAAAAGCATCCTCATCTCGCCCTTTCACAATAAAGTCTTATGAAGCAATATGAGATTGGACAAGGCCCGAGGTGTTTGTTTGGCAATATGGACAGACTGAGTGTTGGCTGCTTCACCTCGCCATATGCGAGCTCACCGGTGGCTTTTGATGGGGGAGAATTGGTCTGTTATAGCTGTCATCTTTGTGGACATTTTTATGTTTCTCTCGGAGACATTTGCGATAAATAATTTCCTCGACACTAATCGCAGTTTGAACGGGAGCACGCGTTTCACTGACTTTTGATTGATGTTTTACGCAGTTTGGCACATACATGCACAGAGTAAGTGCTCCGTGAAAGTTCATAATTTCATTATTTTTTTTCTTCCTTTGCAGATGAAGACAGTCCCTCCACGGAGCAGACTGGGGGTCCCACTGGTTGCAGATGTTGGGTGCTGGTAATCCGGTGTAATCCAATGATTATGAGTGATTATAGTGCATAATCTGTGACCTACCGGGACATCACCGTGACACCGGTCACCCCAAACACACTAAGCCCGCCTCCTGCAGGCCTCCCTGAGCTCAGTGATGCTCTGAACGTGGAAGGCGGATCATTTCATTGCATCATGATTAAAACAGAAAAGGTAAAAAAACACACACACACACACACCTTTAAAAAAAATCAGCCTTGAGGTTATCTCGTTGAGGCCAAAATATTTGGATAGTGCGTCTGGAAAGCCTGCAGCCCCACACGCGCAATTAAGATGCGCATCAATCCTCTTTTTTTTTTTTTTTCTTTTTTCCTCCACAGGCAATATAAATGCTGACACCCTGATTCCAAAAGTCCAAAAAGAAACGACAACAAAAGAGTGAAAGAGTGCGATTTGTTTGAGAAATTACCACTTGATCTGCATAATCGGGGGTCTGGGCTGCAGCTCGGTACCCGGGGGCTGCGTTTTTATTGCGCGTCTCCTCGCCGTTATCAATTTCAGCAGCGCGCCTGACTTTTTAAAAGGGGGACGAGGCCGGCTGCTTCTGAATAATGAATGACACGCTTTTATATTGTCGCTAAAGTGCCCGTGATGTTACAATATGAAAAGGCAGCGGTAAGTAATAGTGCATTTAAAGGGGATGTAGTGTATTATTATGATGTAAAAGAGAAGGAGAGAGGCGGCGGAGGGAGTGAGAGAGGGAGAGAGAGAGAGAGAGAGAGGGAGATGAGTGGATAGCAGCACCCAGAGAGAGAGAGATTGTTTTATTACAATAAGAGGAGATGAGTTTGCCTCGCAGCGAAATGGGGACCAGTTAATGAAACTTTACCGCAGCTAACGATTTCCCCTCCCTCGCTCTAAAAACCGCCCTTATGAAATATTTAAACTATTTAATATAGGTAGTATTAAGCTGAAAGACACTGGCATCGGCCATCTGACAACATTTACAAGGCTGCGGATCCTTTAAAGTTGGGTAAACAAAGCTTTACGGCCCGCGCTCCCTCAGCCCACATACAACAAAAGTCGTGTAGTAAATCACGCTCACATTGAGTGCAATATAGTGAAAATGTGTTTTACTGTTGGGGGGACTTGATTTGCTCTAATTTACACTTCTCTGCACACCACGCCATGCATCTTGTCACGCGCAGATGCTTACAGGCTCATCCTATCAATATAAGCCTGTCTTGTCTATAATGGGAGGGATAGCCTAGTGTGGCCCCAGTGTGTGTGTGTGTGTGTGTGTAAGGGAGGATAGTGTTTCATATTGACATGCTCAGTGGGATTGTTGGATGAGAAGAGAGGAATGGGATCCCCCATCAGGGACCCGGTCAGGGCCATCATCATCCCTGGGCTGTCACTGGGCCACTGCTCCGTGCTCTGTGTGGACACAATCTATCTGCCAGACCCTTAAAAAGCAGATGAACCACATAAAAATGTCACAGTAAATGTCAAATACACGGCTCGGTAGATATTAAAAGAATTTAATTACCAAAAGATGAAGGCTGTCATCCCAAAAGGTCCCTGTTACCAGAGGAGGGAGAAGCGGTGGAAGCAGAAACGTTGCTTTTTGAAACCGTTGTAGCAGCCGATGGCTGTGGATTATTTGATGTGTTCTTCACATTGAGTCAAACAGCAACCAATAGGAGGTCTCTGTGTGATTTTCTTGCATATAAATCAGTCATGTAACCCCCCCCCCCTCACCCTCCACTCCCTCCTGCAAGTATCAGGATGCACATTTAACCACATAAAGATGCCCTGATATCGTGGATATTTGTTTCAGTGAACATCGCATTCTTGTTTCACTTGAAGGACAATATGCTTTGACTCTGTGTGTGCGTGTGTGAGGGTAGACCATGTAAGCCTGTCTGATGGTTGAATGCATGGCTGCCTCTTCACGCTGGTTAAAAGTCAGGGAGGGAGGGAGGGAGGGGAGAGGAAGAGAGTGAGATAGGGAAGTAAGTAACCGCACAGACGTGAATTATAGGGATGGACGGAGAGCAGAGAGCAAAAACAGGATGGATGGCCGGCTGAGTCTGAGATGTGAGAGAAAGAGTTAAAGCATTAATGGGGATCATTTGGGGATGATGATAATTGAACACATGGTTTGAGTTTGGACAGGAGGATTCCCATAGCTTTGTCTCGTCTTTATGTGTATGTGTATGTATGTGTGTGTGGTTGGGCTTTCAAGAGTTAATCTCCGTCTTATCTATTCTGAGTGCTAAGTAAAAGTTTCTGTTTTCGTGGAGACATTGTCAGTCTCTGATCACACTCAATGGCTTTCAGAGGGATCTGCCATCGACAAAATGACTGATGTAATTAATAAGCGAGTGTGTTTGCTGTTGCTTTAATGACTTATGACTGATTTATGCGCGTGTGTGAGTGTGAGGGAGGGAGCGTGCCAGTGTGGGTTTGCGTTTTAAGAGCAGCTGAGTGCTCCCGAACGCCCCTGGTTGTGGCGCTAATGTGTTAATTCATTACTGCTTGTAGTCGGCTGCATTGTGTCAGGGCTGTGTTTCCCGTCTCTCTCCCTGTCTGTGTCCTCTCCGCTTCATAAAAGCCGATTACCCCGCATGTCGCCGCCGTTCCACCCAGCCTCTCCTGCCTCTTGACCTCCTCACCCCTCCTGTTGCCTGCCCGCGGGGCGCTCACGCCGGGGAGGGAGGGGAGGGGAGGGAGGGACAGAGGACCAGCTGCCACCAGCCATAGTGCTCTGGTGCCTGGCAGAGGGAGCTACTCCAGCCCCCTGCTTTGCTGGGCCTTCTGGCCCCTCAGGGTGGAGGGGGGGGGGGCGCTCCAGCCTCATGCCACCAGCCCCACCTGTCTGGCCCCAGGCGCAAGAGTGTGGCCGATTAGACACAGGCGCTCAGATATACACGGCCACACTTGCACATTACTGCCGGATGACCCCAAAAATGTCAACTCTGCACTAACTTTGATTTTATCCAGTGTGCTTCGGTGTGTGAGTGTTTCACATGCAGCAGAATTTTCAGCCCGTAGACGTAAAAGTTGCTCTTCATTTCAATAAAAATAATAATTTAAAATAATTAAAACAAAATGTTTATGTCTTGTACACCCCCTACATGCACCAGGCCTGTATTTAAATCCTACTCTACACCTACAGATTTCCTTGATATAGTCCCACACACACACACACACACACGGACAGACTGCGCCCCTCCTTTCACACACACACACACAAATGCACAGAGGCACTTTGCTGTGAGGCGTGAAAGAGCGAGAGCTAAGTGAGGCCACTCTGGAGCGCTATTCTCTATATTGATTTCCCATTATCAGACCCCAGTCCCTGTGGAGTCATTAGTGCCGGGATCAAACAGACAGACAGAGAAGGAGACTAATACCAGTCACTTACACCAGCACAGGGAGATCACCTTACCTCCCCGAGGGTACGAAGGCCAGAGAGGAGCAGTGGAGGAGAGGAAACGAGGGAGGGGAGGGCTGGGGAGTGGACGGACGAGTGCAACGGGCTAACAGATGGAGACGGCAATGTGCAGAGAGGAAGAGGAAAGAGGTGGGGTTTCGCAGTGGAACGTTCACGGGCAAATGGTAGACGCTCTTTGATCACTTTATTTGGCTGTTCGGTTTTGTCTGCCGTGGAGGAAATGTCTCGTCTCCCTTCTCCGCTCTCGATGTTGGCTCAGCATCTGCACCATCCTCCACCAAAAAAACAAGTTTTTATCATGATTTAATTCAAGTTTTCATGTTTACACCCTTGCATGACTTTTTCTCTTTTTGTCCAACCTTGTAAAAGACAGCCAATAAAGCTCCTCGCCCTCCTCTCTGTCAATAATTTTATGGTAAAGATGCAATGATGAATGGTTTTCATGTAGCCAGCAGCTGTCCCCCACACCAGAGAGAGACAGACACAGAGAGAGAGAGAGAGAGAGATGGAGAGAGGAAGAGTGGAAGAGGAATATAAAATGTGAGATGCTCATTTTGGTCCCTTCCTTCATAATTTCTGTGGATGTATTTATTCTCTGTGGATTCAAGGGGGAGCAATGAATTCGTAGTATGAATCAACACCATCCATCTTATTCACTTCAGCCTGCCAGTGAGCCCTGGAAGTGGTGGTCAGGCTTAAACTGCACTACCACACACACACAAACACACACACACACCCATAGAGACACACATACACACACACACACATACACACATACACACATCTCAGATGGGGGTGACCCTGGCCTGACCCCCCTGCTGACCCCCAATCTGTTCCCCAACCTCACACCATGAGAGACCGGGGCACACCGGGATGGGGACACATACACACACGCTCAGAGACACACACACATTGGCATATCGCGCAATGTGTGATGTGATGGATATCTCCTCAGACAGTACCATGTGTGTGGGCAGTGTGCGTGCGGACAGCGTGTGTGTGTGTCTAAGTGTGTGTGGTGCCGTACCCTCTGCCCCCTCCCACTGGTGTTAATTGATTCTTGGTGCGCTTTGCTGATTGGTGTGAGGACCCCTAGAGGCGGGCCAAGTCTCCACCGATGGCCCCCTCCCCATTTGTGTAGCACCTCTCTTCCCCTCTCTCTCTCTCTCTCTTTCTCTCTCTCTCATACACACAAACAAACAAACAAACAAACAAACAAACATGCAGTACACACCAGATGCAGAGTTTATGGTATATCTTTATATACTGCATGTGTCCACAAATCCACGGTCTGTACACAGCAAATGTGGTGATTGTACATGCACTGGTGAGAAAATACACTCTCACACACACACACACACACACACACACACACACAAACACACACATGTCTTTCAGGGGGTTTTCACACCCCGGTAAAGAGGAAGCTGGCTAGCTGACATGAGCAGATTGCGGATCATATGAGACGATCCACATAGAAAAAATCACTGTCTTAGAGGAGATTCATGAACAATATAGGTGGGCAAAGGTGTGTGCGTGTGTGTGTGCGTGTGTGTGTGTGTGTGTAGGAGGGAGAGAGCCAGAAAGACAGTAAGAGAGATGAATCTCCGGTTATTAATTTCCAGCCGCGGCCCCTGGGTGAGATGTTAATATAGGGCTGATTGTGACTAATTTCTTATTAATTGCCATCAGCGATTACACAGTGGCCAGTAATGTGGCTAATTTGTTGAAATGAATTTGGTTTTCTGAGGCATTTTAATTGCTGCAGGTGGGCAGCGTCCTCTGCACGCTGTCGCTTTTGTTTTTCAGCAGGAAACTTTTTTGTAGTTCTGCTGCGGTCTGACTACTATTATTAATACTACATGAATTATAGCACATTAGTGTTAACAGCACTGTGTGTGTGATATACATGTCTGTGTGTGTGGTCTTTGGTCATGTGCTCTGCCTCTCCGTCGGAGGGCATGTGCACAAACAAATCTTTGCAGCATCACTGTAAAGGCCCTGATATCTTATTCATCAGGTTTATGCATCCCCCTACTTCTATATATCTCTACACGTTCATGATCATTACAGTGGGGACAGAGGGACATTTAAGTTGTTGCCTTTGTTTGTTGAATGTTTATAGCTTCCGTTAGCACAGCCTCAACGACCACTGAGAAACCAGTAGATACAAAATCCAAATCCCCCTATAAAAGAGGAGATGCCCTCTGGGCAGCCATAGCTCATAGTTGGCCTGATTTAGTGGCAGCCAGGAATCTGGGCTTGAATAAAGACAGAGAGAGCGAGGGCAGAGTGGGAGAGAGAGAGAGAGAGGAAAAGATAGCTCCCCGTGTGATAAATAGCCCCGGCTCTCTCTATTGCATTAGCCGTCCGGGCCGATAGATTGCGAGCCCAATAGACCCAGACGTATGCGATTGGTTTCTCATATAAAAGTTGCATATTAAATTCCTTCACAGGACTGTGCCCCCCAAGCATGAAGGAGGGAAGGAAGAAATGGGAGTGAAAAAGCAGAAAGTGGAGAAAGGAAGGGAAGAGCAAGAAAAAGGCTTTTTATGAGAGGCGAAACGAAGGCAGAGTTGGGGGACGCCGGAGAAGACGGGGGGAAAGATGATGGCAGGAGAAAAGTAGCTTGATGGTAGAAAAGACAAATGGTGATGTCATGTATTTAATAGGTCCGTGGATATTGGGCGATGAGTGCGACCGTGCGTCCATTTAATCAGTATTGCTTCCCAATGAAGATTTCTCTCTTGTTTTGTGCTCACTCCCCCCTTCCGCTGTTCTCAGCCGTTCTCCACACGCTAACGACCCCTCTAATTGTTTCCAAGCTCATTAAGATGCTGATGTTTTAATAGTAATTAATCCGTCATTTGCCTACATGCAAACACGGGCCACTGAGGTTTGTTCATCGCTGTTAAAATACACTGATAATGCAGTAGCCTAGTCAAAGGAGACAATATCCTGCTAATTTAGCTCATCACTGTTAATTGGTTGTTAAGTGCCTTTAATTACCAAGCAGGCTTTGGGATTTAGGTCGGCGGTAGGGAGGGGGGGATCGCTATGATTGTCCCTGCCGCTGTAATGGATCTTGTGTGAACTTTGAAAACTGGAATAAATGACCAAAGGGTGAAAAGAGACACACATTGACCCTGCTCTGTTTTCTATCTCCGCCGGTTTCCCTCTCATTTACTTCCTCCCCTTCCTTCCTCTCCTCCGTCCTCCTGTCCCTTCCTCCATCTCTGTCTCACTCCCTATCTCTTTCTCCATGATATTATTAACTCATTAAGTTTTTTTCATTATTTTTAATAAAAGATGAGTTATGGCTTTAGCCTCACTGTGGCAGCATCCCCCCCCACACCCTCCTCATGCACCTCCTCCTTCCTCCCTCCTCTCTCCCTTCCCCTTCAACCATTTGCTCCATCCCTCCCCCCTCCCCCAGTTTTCTCCTTCCTTGGCCATATTGCGCCTCCTCCGATACGTTTGACCCTTGAACCGCAGCTTCTGACCTCGGTGTTGCTGGTTACAACCTTCTGTCCATCGTCTTTGCTTTCGCCACAGTCACTCACATCTATCAATCATCTCTCTTTCTCATAGCGCTGAGCAGTCTTTAGATGGCATTCATAAGATTTATGATTCATGATTCTCACTTCCGAGTGTGTGTGCGCGAGTGTGTGTGAGGGAGAGGGAGAGAGAAGGAAAGAGGGAGAAAGGGAAAGAGACACAAAAACAGACTAGAAAGAGAGAGAGAGAGAGAGAGAGGGAGGAGAGGGGCTTGTCGATGACACAGTTGAATAATGACAATATCTATGATTGATAGCTTAAACAGAGCTAGTCGGGTGTGTGTACTGTATTTGTGAGTGTGTGTGCGTATTAGAGTGACAGAAAGGGAGAAAAAGAGTCTATAGGTTCTGTTTTTCCCCACATTAATCTGATGTTTAAGACGCAATGATGAATGGTTTTCATGTAGTTTGAGCTGTCAATGGTCACTCTGAAAAAGAGAGAGAGAGACGGAGAGATGGAGAAGGGTAGCAAGTGTCCAGAATTGCCAAGAGATGCGTGATGTTTATGTAGGAACAGAGGGACTCAAGGAGATGAAAGCATAATAAATGTCTTTCAGTTAGAGAGGACAGATAAGTTATGAACCCCACTAAATGAAGTATTTACCGCATCTGCTCGTCATTTCCTTCTTTTTTCTTTTTTTTTAAAAGCCTTTTTAAAGTCTCTTGAATTACACATCTGGCTCTCTTATTGTTTCTTATTATGTTAATGAAATACTTACATGCCACACACATAAATAGTACATGGAAAGAGTTGTTCACCGTAATCATTCCTCGAAGCGTTCCCCCGTTGGAGCTACACTGTCAGCGATGGCGGACAAAATGCTGTTCCTGTTCGGCGCAAAAATGCATTCTTACGTTCAGCCGAGCCTAATAAGAGCCTTCAGCAGTCAAGTCAAGTCAAGTCAAGTCTCATTAATATTATACCTACTTCATGGTAGTGCTGCATCGTTTTTCCACCAACACTGGCAACAAAGCTATAAAATTAAAGAAATAAGAAATGGTCAAGTTACCCTTACCTTACCTTCCCATTTCAGATTTCTTGGTAATACTTAATTATTGCTATGGAGCAATCACAGACTGTTAATTGTGTTGGAAAACAGAGTTACAGTTTGTTGTCTTGTAGTGTGATAATGTACATTAAATTTCTAAGTTGCACATCTACTCACGCAAAGCAGACCAAAGGTGATCCGCTTGAGCCGGCCAGAGATTACACTGGAACAGGAAACGCACATTTGCATTTGTCTGTTGTGTGGGCTTTAGTGGAGGGGAACGTAAGACCGAGCGAATATTCAGAGTGAAATGTAGAGATACTTTTACTCAGACTGCGGATGCCTCATATTAGCTTTAGCACAATAATTAAGCATTGTGGTAGTTTAGCTGAAGAACTTAATTGCTCTGCTCAGTATCACTGGCTCATTGTTACTTGTTAGCTACCAGCTGACTAGTAACATAGAGTCACATCCATATGGGAGTATTAAGTGACTTTCATAAATTGCAAGTTCTCACTTTTGCTGATGCCTCATGCCAACACTGCTCTCTGCAAAAACTTCCACCCTCCTCTTCATCTGATTTAGGGTTTGGTATTGTTGTTTCGCAAAGCACTAATGCTGATTTATGGTTAAATCTATCCTTGATTGCCTGCCATTACTGTAGATGTTTGGGGGAAATCCTTGCTCAGATCCTTTGCAAGTACCCACAAGAAGCAAAGAGTGTATTATTTCTATTATATTTTACAGTGTAGTCATAGCAGAAAGGGATTAATTCCAAGCCGAGAGTATGGGTGGTTATAGTACATATGGCATCTCAGTACTGATTAAGGTTAAAAGAAAAAACCCTGAAACTATTCTTAAACCCCAAAATGCTCCGGTGGATTTACTCATTTGTCAACAGGTATAGTTGCTTGTGTGATTCTTTCTCAGCTGATTGATCTTGGATAAATAAAAGTAACAAAAAAAAGGGAGTCTGGAGTTGAACTGAAGAAATGACTTGTCTGGTTGTTTTAAATACCAGATAAGTGTTTCCAACTGGTACCTGACATGCAGATGGATATGATGTGTGCTTCTGTGTCAGTCCTCAAAGGAAATAGCTTGAAGTGTGGAGAAGGTTAAGTGTTAATGTGCAATAGTTTGAGGCAATGTGTGCTGACAGCTGTGATGAATTGTTTCCATTGTACTTGTATTCCTTACCACTCATATGGTGGTTTCAGTATCATCCCACATGGTAATCCCTATTCATACCAAACTACATCTCATCTGTATTGCCTCCAAAATAGTAGTATATATTATATACTTTATTTAAGCTGCACTTTATTGGTACAGTGTGGTTATTATTTTCTATTTTGGAGGAACAGTGCATGCCATTTTTCAGTCCTCAGTTACTTTTACAGTGTGATACAATACATATATTTGCCATATTTATGCCACTGAACGAGCAACAGCAAAGAAAAAAAGTGTGGAGGCGGCTGCATTCTTCAAAATAGACACAACATTAGTCTGCGCGCTACACATTAAAACGTCACACATTTCAATGCACTCCACATAAAGTGACGAACATAATAAAAGTCCATTTTATCACTTTCATTACATTTGGTGAAACACTGATTTCCATTTACTTGAAGGTCCAGGTTGAAGTTGTGATACTTTGTGTTTCCACTGGAGTGCACTCTTGAGTCAGCATAAAAAAATGTAGTTCATGAAATTGATGACCAGCAAGTTAATTAGCTGGTCTCATTTAGTCCTTGAGATCTTCAGTACTATTCACAGGTAGTTCAAGAGCAATGTTAGGGCCACACATAGGCCTGCGTGATGGTTAAATGTGGTGGGCAGATTCCGTTAAGAAAACTAGACTTTTAGCCCCAACCATTTTGAAGCGTCATCATTTGTTTGGTCCTGGACGAATGGAGGCCGGCTGCGAGCGTATGAGTGGTTCTTGCTGATGAGGAGTGGAGTTGTTGTGGTCCCATTTTCAGTTGTTGGATTATGGATAGATTGGTCACTAAGATGTGGAAGAAGCACACAAGTGAAGACAGTCACTTTGGATGTATGCAGAGAAGAAAGAAATCATTGACTTCATCACAGTGTTGAAGTGTGGACCAGCTTCTACTATCAAGATTATTTAACAGTCACACACTGCAGGGTTGTGGAGGACAGGTGCTAAAGTGGTCAAAGGTTGTGTGTACATTCACATACAAGATATGATATCACCCAAAAACTGCTTTTTAAAGAATTCCATTAATATGCATTTGAAGTTTTATGAACTCTTAAAAACAAAAACAATATGACAAAAGAAGGTGTTTTTTCATTTTATTTTGCCAGTAAATCCATTAGAAAAGATCAACAAACTCCAATGTTTGCTGCATAGAAATCCTTCGACAGTTCAAGACAGTAGTTGTAATCCCGGCTTTCTCTCTGTACTGTGAGGATTTCTCCTTTTTCAAAGACACAACTCGGTGTCATTTGTTTTTAACCACATCTGCCTATATCAGATATGCTTTTTCCTAGTTTATTAGACATTGCTTATGTTGGCTGACGTGCATTTTGGGAATTGGTGTTTAATGTTTCTGTTTTAATGTGTGTGTGTACTATCAATACTGTCAAGATATACAGCCTTTACAATGTCTTGGTAATCATGAAGAAGAAAAATATTTTTGTTGGAATTTTTTTTTTTGCCTTAACCAATAAACAGTCACACACACACACACACACACATATATAGAAAGAGCACTTAGTTGACACTGTTCACAAAGTGCAAACAAAAAAATGAGAGCAGGATGTGAAACTGGATAATGCGTCTCGTCTGTGCTGAAGGTAAATTTCTTGGCCTAGTAAGCATGTTGCCATATGGCCTGATGCACCGTGGATGACACCGCTAGGATCTGTGTGTCACAGTTCACTTGTTCTGGGCCTGACGTGGTCTGTGGGACGTCGTGCATGTCTACTTACATGGACTATTATAGGGCTTCTGCTGTGGCAAATGAAGGATTCTGAATAGAGGGGCTGTAAATCTCTGTTGGTCTTTTTGTCTGTCTGTCGCTCTGTCTCCTTAGGCTGATGCATTCTGGTTTGTGGTTGCAACCACAGTATGGTGAACACAACATCCATCCACCTCACCAGTGCAGGCTCAGCACGACCTGGATTCACAGAGACGGATGAAAGATGAGAGAAGTGCAAGACATTTGTGTGTTTGTGTGACTGATTGGATTTTGTGTTTTAAAATAAGGAACAGACAAAATATAATGGAGTGCACTTGTAGAGTGAGAGAAGTGTTTCGTGACAAATTATTTGTCTCAGTATGAATGGATCTGAGTGTTGCTGCATTTCTACCACCCTTTGGATGCTAAGTATCACTCTTTTTATATAACATTTGATGCATTTTCAGTCTCCACATTACATACTAGAACTTGCTGAAATGAACTTGTCTGTCTGATTGTGTGATTTTGTATACACGCTCATGTAGAATATGAGGAGTATATCCTGGACAATAAATTACCTTTCATTGCCGTTGACATCTGTAGCAGCAGTGCCATTTGCAAACTGGATAGTTGCTGTGGTTGTCTCGCAGTCCATTTCTTGAAGCATGAAGTTTTGATCTGTTAAACCTGCCCTGCAGGTGGCCGGGGTGTGGCCACACAGCAGTGTCACCTCTGTGAGTTGGTCTCTGGCTGACAGGGGGGACAAAGAAAGGAGGAATAAAAAAACTGGAGCAACTAGGGATACAAACATGTGGTATATTCACATTCGCTTTTGCTTGAAAGACGTTTTGAAACTGAAGAGCCTGAAAATGAACAGATTTTTCTGCACGCTTTTGGCTCTTTCTTCAGCTTTACCTGCTGTTACTGTGGGAGATGGCTGTCGGCTCCTCCACCCGCTGTAAGAAGGGCATCGACACCTCAGTAGATGATTGTACGCTGACCTGAAGTCCCTGTTTAGAGCTCCATAGAGAATAGGGTTGAGGGCTGAGTTGGCATAACCCAGCCACAATACAATAGGAAATGCTGGTTCAGTGCCAGGGTCTGGATGCTCCTTTAGACCCAACACTGTGAACAGGATGAAGTACGGCAGCCAGCAGATGACAAAAGCCCCAATCACAGCTGCCAGTGTCACCGTGGCTTTGTGCTCCCTCAGAGCCACTGCTGTAACACTGGAAACAACAGTGGTGCTGGTGGAGGGATTGTTCCTGCAGTTGTAGGTAGTGATGCAGGTGGGTCGGGCACTGACGATGCGTTTGGCTTGCGACCGAGCGATGCGCAGTATTTGGAGGTAGGTCCAGCACATAGCCACCAGAGGCAGGTAGAATGTAAGCAGAGAGTCGGTCAGCACGTAGGGTCTGTTCAGCTCAAAACGGCATTTCCGCTCTGGAGCCCAAGGCCCCTGGTTCTGCACTGTCCCGTTTACAGTGTTCCACCCCATTTGGATGGGCAAGAAAGACACGGCCACGGACACTGTCCAGACGCTCGCCATGGCCACGGCGACTCTCCATGGCAACACCAGTGAGGCATATCTCAGAGGCATGGTCACTGCTAGGTAGCGGTCCACACTGATGGCCAGCAGGGTGAGGATGGAGGCGGTGCACAGCATGACATCCATGGAGATGTAGAAGTTGCAGAAGACCGGGCCAAGAGGCCATTCCTCGTTGAGCTGGAGGAGGGCGGAGAAGGGGAGAACCAAGATGCCGAGCAGCAAGTCTGTCACAGCCAGCGACACGATGAAGCAGTTAGTAAGGCAGCGGAGGCGTCGAGAGGCGCAGACAGCCAGGCACACCAGCACATTACCAATGACAGTCAGAAGGATGAGGAGGGCCAAGAAGACACCCAGCATGACGTTTGACAACATTATCGCTGGTGCTTCACTGGAGACAAACTGATGACATCATTGCTGGAGCTTTATGTGAACCATTATCACGTTTTTGTTTCAGTTTTAAACTAAATAAGAGGCTTTTTTTTTTGCAAAGAAGCCATCCACATCATAAGCCCTAGGCTCTCATATAATGTTAGTGAATATTTCCACTTAGGTTGTTTGGGTGCTTCCATTTATTAAGGTGCATACAATCTAATCTCAGTGTCTCCGTGGTCAAATTTGACTTATGTGACCCCGCTGCCTCCCTCTCTCTCCCAATATTTTCTTTGTCTCTGTTGCTAATTTTCTTGACTGTTTGCTGTTCCTACTGGGCCTGAACTGTACTAACCTTAGCTTTCACTGTGACATGCAGCACACCAACATTCCCATTTGCAACGACATTCATCAAAAAAAGTCTCACAAGAAACTGGTTGAACAACATCTTGACAAACGCTGCAGCTGAGAATTGCAAATCAGCACTATGCTCGGCTGTTGAAATGTCTGTGATGGGTGTTGAGCAGCTCTCTGTCTGCGTGGTTGAGTCCATGGCATCACTGTGGCCTCAACACCATCCTCAATGGCAGTGGTGACACCTAGTGGACACAGATTAGAAACACAGTAATCAGTGCATTATTTCCTATAGTTTCAAGTATTGCACAGCTATGCAGTACAGACCAGTTACTTACTTGTTGTTTCAACTTTAAGAATAAAGTAATCAAGTAAAATAAAATCAGCCTAATTTATTCCCCATCCTCTTACCCAAGTCATAACCGTCACACCATCACAACCAAATTCCTTACTCCAGCTCTCCCTCACCTGAATCTCAATGCCTACCACAAAATCCTGCTTCCTAACACATGGGACCAGTGGCTAAAAAAGCTAAAGAGTATTGATCACAACCTGCTGGTGTTTTAGTAAATGCAGAAATGTCCTCACTCTGATGGTTTAAAACTGAAGTTGGCCCCCACAGGGTTACCAATACAAGCATAAACACACACACTTTCACACACACACTAAATTTAGTTTCGGCTTGAATGATTGTGGAACTGTGAAAAAAATTCGACATAGTTGATGTCTCATTCGAAACTTAAAGCCTCAAGCCTTGCATGCACGATTAATGATAGTAAAGAATTCAGTACGGGACCACCGTAGTGATGATTAATCCAGCCACAACATCATGTATCATTGCACAGACTGTGGTGCTTCTTAAAAAATGCATGTGAATGTCAAATGTAAAGGTATTTGTCACTTATAATGTTGAGTTATTTCATGGCGATCATTTTCTTGGTAAAACAAGCCAAAGTAAAGCTGCCATTTTAAACAGTCAGCTAATGGGAATTCCAGTCTATCTACAATAAAACCATAAACCAAGACAGATGAGCGTGCTGCCTATTATGGGCACAGTATTTGTTCAGCTAAGATGTGTAACCGTGTAAATAACCAGCATGGCGAAGTGTCTCTGAGCAATCTGCTGCAGCTGAGATAATGTTAAGACTTGTTTGAGTTTGAATATTTTCGGTGTTTAAAAAAAAATATGATGCAGCAATGTGGAGGTATCTTAGATGAATGCACTGTTCGATTCCACAAAGTCTGAAATAATAATCTTGAGTAGGGTTTCAGAGGGTTTGGTCTGACATCATTTCTATTTTGTAAAACAATATGTACATTTAACAACAGTCCTGCACTTACAGATTGCAAACTGTTTTTTTAAATAGACCTTTTCGAGAGAGTTGCACAGTGTTATTTGTCCTCTGTGAACTCATTCATTAATGGCATGTGGGCATGAGTTTTTAATGTGCGCTCGGTGGAATGAGGGTAACCTCTTGATAAGTGTGAGAGTGTGTGAGTGAGTGCGCATGCGCATGTGTGGATAATACACGTGTTTGCGTCAGTGGGTAGTGGGTAATGTTTGCTCGTCTATTTTCCAACGCTGTAATGGGTATTGGGACATTTGCCAAAGTTCTCCACTTGCTCCAGAGTTGCTCACTTATCACCTCCAAAGAGAGAGTGATGTTGAGAGGTGGACGCACAGGTTTTGCATGAAAATGAGAGGAAAGAGCATTAGACTATAGAGCACAGAAAGGAAGGTTTTAATTAAATCTGGGTCTGCGGAAACCAGGACATCATCCCCAATCTTGGAACTCTTCTAATCTTCAACTCTTTGTTCCATGGACACATTTCTGTCTCTGCGAATCGCTGCTTTGAACTTCATCCAGAGCAAACACTGATAACACAGCCACTAAAGTATGAAGTACAGCTCTCAAATGCACATGACATCTCAGCCTCTCTCTCTATCAGAGAGAGCCACAGACTGGCTCCCTGTGACCACACATTTCATCTGTTTTCATCATCAGAATCTGTCTCTCACACTGTCTCTTACTTTCTTTCTTTGTCTTTCACACACACACAGAAACACATTTTATCACACGAGCTGCTGTAACAAGTTTTGGCCTGAATCCAACGTGGGCCTGTGAGGAATGTCTGCATGGACATGTATTACGGTCACACGAAGCTTTTCATTAACCTTGTCTCAACCCTGAGACATAATATATATGAGTGTGTGTGTGTGTTTGTGTTCATGCAGGCATGCTGCCCTCAGCTAAATGCATTAGTTCCTTTTCCCATGTTACAGTGCATGTGTGTGAGAGCATACCCATATTCGTTTCCTGTGTTTACTTCTGCATAAACATTTGTGTTTTAATAAAACCATATTAATATACAACCCTACCCACTCACTCATCAAGAACCACCAGTAAGCAGACTTATTTAGAAATGCAGAGGCAGCTGACTTTCATGCATTTTTATTTCATCAATGCCATATCTGTGCAGACTACAGTTTCAGTTGAAAGTCACAGTCATTCACCTTCATGTTGACCAGTATGATCTCCTCTTATAGTAAATAAAGAATTGCTCATTCAGACAGCGTGCTGATTTATTACTGACCGTCTGTTCTCTATCACAAGCTTCTCATTAGTTCTCCCTAATGGAAAACGATGGTGAGTGTTACTACATCTGTATATAATCACAGACGCTCAGGCGCACACACACACACCCACACACACACCCTGCTTGTATGTAGGAGTACATGCACGCACTAAGACACAACCCAAAACATATGTCTTAGTAAAGGATTTTGAGGACTATAATGGATTGTAATGACTGCCGAGTAAGATGTTTTCCACAGGATGCAAAGGCTGCACTACTTTGTGAGGTTTTCTGCAGGAGAATGCTGTTTCGTGTTTGCGAGCGACAACAAAGGGTTGCACAGGGTTTGCAGTTTTCAGAACAGTGCTTGAAGGGTTCATCCCAGGCAAGGTCTATCTGTGTAACTGAGGTGATACAGCTGGTGGACGTTACAAAGTAATTAACTTTTAGGAGCGCTTAGGCAGATTTCTTTCCTTGTCTCCTATCTTCTAGTACGAGAAAGATGCAAACGAGCTGGAAAGGCTTCATTTTACCAAATCAAGACCTTCCGTTACTCAGTAAGTGGTCTGGTGAAAAGAGCCCAATTTGGGTATTGAGATGAAAGGCAGGCAGAAAAGAACTTGGAACAGTGGCTCTCTACCAGACATGGTCTGAGTTCAGAGAGGAGTAATGAGGTTATTTACCTCTTAGCTGGGACTCGCTGCCTGATTTTTGAGCTTCTTCAAAAGTCATTCTGTGAATGTTTTTCTCTTTTTTTTAACAGCCAGATGTGTCTTTGTATTGTCACAAATGCAATGTAATGTGTTTGAATATGTTTACACGGAGACAGGAATCATTTTGCCCTCTCAAATCACTGCAATATTGAGATAAGCTCTGAATCGTCAGCAGGGTGTGAAATGAATTTTTTTATAGATACAGGAAATAACTAATTCATTCCATTCACTCATTCATTTAATCAGCCCATTAAAACTGTTAAAAGTGTATCTGCTACCTAATGGTCTCACCAAATCACTTGACTTGTCTGCAGCATGTGAAGGGCTTTGTGTCAGCAGCACTTCATGGTACAAATGCATGTAGTGACTCCGTTTTACCTTTCAGCGACATGATTTTCTGGTAATGGTTGGTCATCTGCAGAGCAGTCCAAAGACGAGTGAAACCAGCACCAGCTGTTGTTGATTCTGCAATCTTTCTGAATGTTTTTTTTAAGTATCAAAGCTGTAGATTGTTTCTTCTACATTCATCATACTTACAAGAAAAGTAAGAAACTGCTACGGGGTCAATAAACATTTAATTAATGAAGGCTGCAACACCAAAAAGGCCTACAGATGTTGAAAGCAACTTTTGTCCCTGCACGCAGCGTCCATAAGAGCATCATAATGCAATCAGATGTCTGAATCCTTCATTTATCCAAATATAATTCAATTGAGCACCAAATACTTGGCTCACTCACTTCCTCTGTTTTTGCAAAGCAATCTATAGCTGTCTGCCTTTTTGTGAATGTGCCAGCGCCTCTGTGTGTGTGTGTGTCAGTAAATGTGGGCGTGTGTGTCTGTCTTCCTGTTTGTCTTTCTTTTTGTCCTTGACCGAGAGACCCAGAGTGAGACCGGGGAGGGAGAGGGAAGTGGTCTGGGATGGTGGGTTGCTTGGTAACAGTTGTGTGTCCTGACCAGTGGAGGGAAGCTGTGGAATCTTCACAAGGCGTGAAAACGAAACAGAGTCAGACACAGTCGCAGACAGGTACCCAGACGGGGGGATTAAATGCATAAAATATGCATATATTCTAACAGCATGCATCGCTGTGGCACAGACAAACAAGCCCAGGTCACATGGGGATAATGGATTGCTCATAATGTGTCAGTCTTGACCTTACCACACCTCTCTTATGTCAACATTACAGCTTCTGCTCATAAAGCTTCAACTTGATGAATGCTTAAATCAGTAGAAAAGCACACACTTGGCCTGGTCCAGAAACAACAAATCTCCTGTCTATCTTACAGTGACAGCTACTTAAACAAGGAACTTGCTTCTGAACTACTCAGCGCTGAATATAGTTCCCTGACCAAGTCGTGACACTTAACCACATCCTCTCTCTCTTCCTGAGTCTACTTTATTGGTACAGACACTGCAGAACTGCAGATCCACTCTTTCAATCTACAGAAACTCAAACGGTATCAACATAAAAGCTAATCAAAAGGATGTCACAATATGTGAGATATCACAGTAAGTGACAGTTTGAAGCAGAAATCACAGTAAAGGTTTTTTATATTTGTGTATTTATATGTGGCTAATATGAAACAGAAATTAAAGACAAAATTAGGTCTTTTTTAAATTACTACAGCGGGTCATTCAGCTTTTTTATTTTTGTGTGGAGTTTTCCTTCTCTGAACTTCTGTAGTGGGCAATATTATCATCATTATATTCAAACTGTGAGCAAGTCAAAGGACTCTTTATTAACAACGTAGTTATTCTTATTGTAATGAACCTTTCATAATTGCTAACTGGAAATACAAGGAAATCTTGTATTTCGTCCTGTCTTTCTTTGTCTGTATTGTTCAATCTTTCTATGTGCCTGTCTGTCATTTTATTACCATGGAAACCCACACTATTTGTTTTAATATATGAAAATGAAAAAGTGAAGTACAAATGTAGAACTTCAGTGCAGACACAAATGTAGCAGCAGATAAAAGATAAATTAGTGCTTGTGTTTGATAAAATACATGCACTCACACACGTAGAGAGTAATCTCACTTCCTCATTTTTCAGGACTGATTACATGACCCCTTTGTGTATTTGTCATTGTGCAGAGTTCACATGCTTACAAAAGACTTTTGAATTTAAATTGTAACATGATTCCTAAATAAGAAATGTATTGTTTCCCTAGAAGTGAGCTAACAAACGTGCAGGAACCCACAGATGCTGCGGCTCTGTTCATGACTGAGGTTGCGTGTCACTAACCACACATATCACAATTTCCAAAATTTCCTCTCTTGAGCCTTTCTTTGCATGAAAATCGTAAAAATCAGATGTCAGAAATGTAAATCAACAAGTAATGGAGGAGAATTAAACTATATTCTTATTGTTTGTGCTGTTAAATAAGTAAAGGGTTTGTTAAATATTTTATTAATTTAGTCCATAACCATTTTTTATAATCATTTTGTTTGGCTGCTGAAATACGGTGCAGCTAATCAGTGTAGACTTGCAGCAAATGTCAAGTGACACAACTGCCTCAACTCATTCTGAGGAGAGATACGTTTAAGAAAGTACAAAAAAAGGAATTCATTAACTCACCTCTCAGTGCTGCTGTTCCTCCTCTGTGACGACTGCCCCCGCTGCTCAGCTCTGCTCCCCGACAACCACAGTGTCGCTCAGAAAGAGCGCGCGTGGTCGCAATGAGCGTGTGTATGCGGGGTGGGGGGAAGAGGTAGAGACAGAGAGAGAGAGAGAGAGAGAGAGAGAGAGAGATTGAGAAAACGAGTGACGCTTGCACACAGCTCTCTCTTTCTTTTCTTCACTCTCTATGCATCTCCTCCTATTGTTCCTCTGTCTCTTTAGGGTAATTTGCTTTCGAAATTATTTTAATAGCTCTTCTATTCTCTTATCTTGCCTTCTAACTTGCGTGTGCCAGCCGCTGCGATAAAGCAGGTTCTCACCAACAAACTGTTGCCTTTGGAAACTGGGCTGCATTACCTGAATAATCTGAGCAACCTGTTGCATTCAGCCCTAATGGAATCGCTGGCAAATAAGTCCAGTTTGTAGTGAGGAGACACACAGGATGGCTGGCATTCATGCATGTATCATTTCTCCTCTTTTAGATGTTTTCACTTTCCTGCTCTCTAAATTGTATACACTTTAATAATTTAGGGGTTCTTTAGAGCTTCATGGTTGGATGGAAGTCACAAGTAAACATATGAGAACTGGCACCAGCTGGACCAGACTGATGTCAATGACCCGATAGGTCACAAAGACTAAATCAATCTCTCTATTTCTGGTGCAGCCTTTTATGCAGCGTTTGTATCTATTTTTCATGTGCCTTGGTCCCAGATGTGGCATCGCTTTCCCTTCCAATGTCAGTTCATCTTCTGGGCTTCAGGCTAACATTCATAAGTCATTATCGCATCTCTTTTCATAACTTTTGTCCGTTTTTGCCTCCCTTTACCTTATCGGTCTCATCTCTGCTCTGTATTTGGCTCTGTCTCAGTTCCCCTGGCCTTGTTCATATCTTAGGTCGTCCTGAATTAAAATCTTTTTGTGCTTCTTCTTTCTGTCCCTCTGCCTGCCGTCTCCTTTTTATTCCCCCGTCAGTGTATCTCCTCATCTCTGGCGATATCTGCCTGTTACGTTTGTCACTTTTTTTCCTTCTTGCCGCACACCTTTAAGCTCCACCCTTATTTCTCCTTGTTAGTCACAGCAGCAAGGTTCCAGTTTTGTTCCACTACACAAGAACTATACGATAACATATCTTTCTTTATCCTTTTTTTTTCTTTTTACTTATTCCTTCTTGCCTTGTTTCTTCATCTATCTGCCCGTCTTTCTCTCACCTTCGTTCTCTGAAGCGCAAAGATTCTGTTGCTCACTTCAAAGTGTCACCTCCTCTCAATGAACGTTCTTGTTAATGATTTTAAGATCACCTTTCTGCGTGCGTCACATCCACATTGTAGGAGTAAGCTCCCCTCATGTCTCCATGACGACATTTCCAGAGCATCGTCTGGTATTTCTGAGTTGGCCGAGGACACCCGATTGGAACCAAGCCATCTCTGGTTTGTTGGTGTTATCAGTCATTTAGTGACTTATGCAGTGTCTAATTAAGGCCGGGGTTGGGTGTTCCTTGGCTTCGATGCCATTGGGCCCCGGTGTTCCCATGCACGGTAGTATAAGGAAATGGACCATTTATTTAAACTGGTAGTGTGAAAAGCCAGTTGGCAGTGGTACGTCAAATTCCATTAGCATTGTGATATAAATTTTTTTTTTTTTATGGTAAGTTAAACCACAGCTCCCATTCTAGGTAAACAGTGTGTCTTTAAAATATGCGCTGATAAGATAAGATGAGGCAACACCAAGGGAACAAAACACAAAATGCAAAATGATTTAGAACTCTAACACCCTCTTTTGGAAGTGCAGAGTAATGGCATCATTTCCAGGGGAATCAGTCATTTGTTGGCATTTGTCGCAAAACAGGCAAGACAAATTGAAATGCTTCTTAAATGAAAACTGCAAAGTGTAGTTTTAAAGCAACAAGATAAAGAAGCTCCTAATATTTGTGTCCGAATCTAATTCAAAAGTAATCGACAAATCTTCAGGCAGAACTAGAAATAAATCTAAAATACAACAGTACTATATATTATGATAGATAACTGGCAATTTACTCTGTATATTTTTTAATAGAACACATGGCCTGCTGATTCCATGATTACCTATTCTTAAAAAGTACATAGCAGCAACAGTTTTAATCTACTTTCATTAATTTCTTACCACCATCTATCAGACATTTCAATGTAACTTTTAGCTGCAGCTCAGAAAGCATTGTTTTACAATAATTTCTACATTTGCATTTGAGAAGTCTGAGTTGTCGCACTATTGTCATCTGTCAAAAGAGAAGGTACAAAAAAATATACTCAACTTCTGCCCACATCTAATAGTAGTGTTGAGGAGACCAAAAGACCAATAAGCTGTCATCTCTATAATGGTGGAGCATTTTGAAAAACACTCTCTTACAAAGCGCTGCAGCTTAAAATGCACACATACAATGCACAATACAACATACGCACACATATACATGACGCATAGACAAGCATCAAGAGCACAGGGTCAGAATGAACTAAAACGAGGGAGTCATGGGAAGAAAGTAGTTTTCAAAAAGCTGTTTAAGACAAAGCATGGATTCAGCAGATCTGATTGTCTTGGGAAGGCTGTTTCACAGTCGAGGTGCTGCAGCCTGAAAAGCGCGGTCACCTCTAGTTTTAAAATTAGAACATGAATCAAGCAGAAGGCCTTGATCTGATGGGGCCACGACATGTAAGGACTTGTAAGTGATGAGTAATATCTTCAAGTCAATTCTGTATTTTAATGGAAGCCAGTGAAAAGAGGATTGGGGTGATGTGGGATCATGCTAGTGTTCGTCAAAAGCCAAACTGCTGCATTTTGAACTGGTTGAAGACAACCTACAGAGGACTGAGTGATGCAAGTAAAAAGGGAATTACAGTAATCTAAATGAGAAAAGGTTAAAGTGTGCACTAGAAGTTTCACGTGTTTGAATAAAACTTTGCACATTTCTTCATCATGTCCGGGGTAGCCAATATTATTGAGCAGTGAAAGCTTGTCTCTTCAATAATCAGCATAATAAAACTCAAACATGTCACTCATGCTAACAGTTAAATGTGGGTGAGTGTCTGTCATGTTATGATGACAAAAACAAGAGGAGAAATGTACTTTTGTATGCTTGTGTGTGTATATTTATAACAGAGGTCTGAGTTGTTGGAAAACATTTTCTGGAGGTGAATAGGTGTGAAATAAATTACACAAGAACATTTTGGTCTTGTATAAAAACTGAAGTGCATTTCAAATAGATCTTGAGCCAGTCTGGTGAAATGAATGTTGCACCCAGACTCCACACTCCCGCAAGGGCCTCAGAAAATCATTTCATTCAGAAGAGATGATAAAGTGATGAATTTAGTGATATTTGAAAGAATATTTATGAGGAATGTTAAAGTCAGTTGTAATTTGGGCAAACAAACTCCCAATTCCTTAAGCTTAATGAATTTAGAGGAACGAATAATCCGCTGTTTATTAACTAAATTTATGTTTTAGTACATTTTATGAGATTGAATCAGTGATTTGACTAGTTTATCACCCCTTTATAAAGGATTGTACCATCATGTAAGTCCTATATATTTTAAGGGCCATTATTTAATATAATTGTTCATAATTTTAGATGACTAATTATTATTTCTGGTAGCAGTACTTGCTGTACTTCCTCTGAACCATTTATTTCTCACAGTGCAAATCAGTAATATACTGAAAAGGTCTGTCTATTGTGGATGGTTGCTGATGGTTATTATTGTGCTGAGGATGTTCTCAGAATGGGAAGTTGATGGTTACTCCGGCAACATCCTCTAAAGGAGATTTCTCAGGGAAGTAGTGCAATCACAAACTTCAGCTCATAAAGAATTCCTGAAACAAGCAAACAAGAAACAAATTAAAGCCTACCTTATGCGACATATTATAATGAGCATTTCAGCATATTTCTGCTTCCCGAAGAGACAAATATTCACCACAGGATCACAGCTGCAGTGTTGCCTGCAGTGTGCCTTTGAGTGACATGACTTGAATCAGGAATCAGTCATTTTAATGCTCTTGTTGAATGTATAACAAAATATAGAAAATATGAATACTGTACTGAACTAAAGCTGTCACAACAGCAGCATGTCCAATGTTTTAAAGCCCAAGATTTTTCTTAAAGTCAGAGATTGATAAATAGATGATAAAAACATTAATTAAACATTAATCATTCTTCTCTAATTTTTGTTGTTGTACCTGCACACACTCGGAGACACTGAGGCTTAATTTCCATAAAATGTGTTGTTGTAGCATTTTATATTTATCAATTTTCAGGAGTCTGCATGTTTCCTATTAAACAGTAAATTATTAGTTGTGTAGTGTTTTCCCATCAGGTCATGCCATGGTGGTTTTTCCACTCATCTTTCTGTAGCTGAGGAAGGGGAGAGAAAAAAGAAGAAAAAAAACAAGGGTGAGCTGAGGTTATCTATAAATGCACACATCAAGACATCACCTGTGGTGCTGCCTCTGCTAACTTGAAACACTTCTGAAGACTGAAGGATGATGCACAAAGAGGAGAGGTGATAGAACGAAATGTGAGAGACGATGGTGTGAGCTGGCAGGCGATCAATTGAAGTCATTCAGTGACTTTGCACACTGTGTGGTATTCAGATTTGAGAACTGAGCTCAATCTCAATATTAAAAAGAAACATTGCTCAGGCCCAGCTTTGCTCTGAGGATGGATGGGACGGCATCAACACTTTTTAAGCCTTCTGTAACAGGAGACACGATATTGATGTTTTAGACAGATAAGGCAACCCACTGAGACCAAATGAGCAAAATGGAGACCTCACACACTGCTCAGGCCCGCGAGCGCTGTAGGACTCCACCTTGTTCTACTCACCCACTTCCCCTTAACCGTCTGACGACAGGAAGAGAGGAGAGACAGAAGAGGAAGAAAGGCAAAGGGGGATGGGCTTGTTGCTTTCATTTAAAGTAACAAAATACAGAAGTGAGCAGTTTAGCTGACACCCTTAAAAGAGAGAGAGAGAGAGAGGAGGAGAATCAGAAAGACAAAACTTAGGCAAGCAGAAAGTAGGCAAAGGACTACATGCAGTCATGGCTCCTTGGTCGAGGACCACCAGCGAGCGGTATGGTGTTGGTAAGTCAGAATGCAATCAGTACTGCGTGCCTGCGTGCATTTGTGAGTGCACATACGTGTTGCTAAAGTGTCTCTGTATGCGTTAAGATCTGGTAAACCATCAATCTTACGAATACTAATGAGAAGGATAGATGCCTTTTACTTCCTGCTTAACAGGATGTGAGCAGGTGCCAGCGGCCTCACCGAAGTTTAGGATGTGCATATCAGATGCAAACCGCCCACCCCTTCCAAAGAAGTTAAATCCTAAAATCATATTCACCACTTTACTTCAGTGCAGCTCATAAGAGCAGCAGTAGATTGTGTGAGGGATAAAAACGTAAACGCAATTACCGTCCATTCTAAGCTGATGGACAAATGAGTGTGTTAGTAGGCAATCTCCATGCATTACACAGAAGCATAAATACAGAGGTGAGCAGGTAAATTGCTCCTGAAAATTGCAGTTTTGGGTGTGGAAAGCTTGATTTTGGCACCAGGAACAAATCCTGCGCTGTGAAAGTGCGACCGCTCAGTGCAGTCTGCAGTTTATCTGGTATGTGGGCTGAATATGGCTGAGCTGATTAGCATGTGTTGCCATTAGATATGCAAGACAGACACAGGCTTGGCAAGAATACAGATTTCTGACTTCTGAAACAGATGTTCGTAGCATATCTTCACAGGCCTGTTGAAGACAATGCCCTCGTTTATCAGTTACTTTATAAGTTTGGCTTGTAGTTAGCACTGTTGAATGGCGATTTTAAGTTTTTCACCCCAAGCGTTGTACAGTACAGTTATAGCTTAAGACTGACACTTAAAATGGCAGTGATTTTATAAAAGGCATTTTGAATCAATTACGAATAATAAATACTCAGTGATTTGTTGTTTATCTACTGTATCTAGACTGAATTACTTCCTGGTCTGTGTAAAACTACAACACAGGAAGTGGAGGCTGGAGGAAGGAGGTTTGAAGCCGTACAGCTACATACTGTAGAACGACTAGATAGTCAAAGTACAAAAAACACATAATGTTATGTACTGTACACACATACACTCTCATTTTAAAAGGATTACATATTCTACTTAGAGCATCGGTGTAAAAATCGAAGATTGACGCTTTTCATGCAGTCACAAGAACAACTTCATTTAGCAGTCATTTTATAGCTTTGTAGCTGCTTCTTCAGTACCCACTCAATTAATAATAGGCATTGCTTTGTAAGTACAAATGGAGCAAAGCAAACTTAAGACAAGGACAGACGGTAACATTTGCTGTGTTACTGCTCCACATACTTTCTACAACAAACCAACATCAAATGGACGGTTTCTCTGTCAATAATGTCCAGACTGGAGGCAGGATTAGGGTTTTTTGTTTTTTTTTTCTAGTCTGCCTGAACTTGAATTCATTTTCCTGCAGTGTATTACTACTGCAAATCTTAATTTTTATTTTAATTTGAAAAGTCATTTTAAATAGTAATTTTAATGCTCTTGACAAAATAGACATCTGCTATAATGTTTCACACTTTGTGTTGTATGAATAAAGGAAAACCAGTAGCTTGAAGACAGATGATTGAAATGAAACACTTGTTATTTTGTCACTATGCTTTCTAATGTGAGTGTGAGAGCAGCAGATCTCACAAAGATGTAGTTTGGGTTTGCTAAGCCACATTAGTGAAGTAACCAGCGATTCTCAAATGTAGAGGCAGTGTGGTCACTTTTGTGTGTCCATGCTTAAAGGTGGCAGCTAAAGGACTGATATGAATATAACTGATTAAATGGAACTAGTCATTTTTTCAGTGTCGATAAAAAAGTATTTTAATGATTACTTGATTTGCAAAATATTTTTCACTTTTTTGACTTGATGAGATTAATTGATTGATTTATCTAATGATGCCACCACTCTGTAAATCATTAATTGAGCCAGCTGAGCTGCCAGTCCTCCATCACGACACTCTTGTACTATGTTTTGGAAAGAAAGAGAGAGGGCAGGTTTTAATGAAATTTAAATCATAAGCTCTGAGTTTGTTGGATCCATTTTCTCATTGTTAGCTCTGATAGTTTGACGGGTAATCTCTGCTACCTTTCTGCTTTTTAAAATCATTTTGACTTTAAACTGTGAGCGTCTTTCTTCCACCGACATATTTTTAGTTGCAAAGTGTTTCTTCTTAACTGCTCTCTCTGTGTGAATCATCATGAACTGGTCAGCCTTGTAGTGTCTTTGTGCTTACACTAAATTTATTTTGGTCATTAGCCTCACATTTGACAGCTTGACACTCACCTCACCCATGTTACCAAAGAACTGCCTCTCCTCCAGTCAGTCAGTCAATTATTCAATTACTTACTGTTCGAGCATCATAACATAAAAGGGCTTGGCGCTGGTCAGGCGGGGTTTGTGTGCTTAGGAACATTTTCTAATTGTGCCAGCAATAAAGGACAGTCTTCTAAATGCATCCCTCATAAGACTGTAACTATTCATCTGTGTTTTTAGTCAAGTGGAATTTCGTCGGCAAAGGAGAGAAGCATCTTTCCTTGGAAGTAGGAGATATGGTTTACATCCAGGAAGCCTGTGAGGGTAAGAATATTTCAAAACATTAAAATAATACTGTTAATAATCTACTTGTGGCATATCCTAAAATTTTACAAATTATAAACATGCTGCATCAAACAAATGAAAAATGTGTTGCAAATATTATGTTATTGTTATACCAGTTAGAGATACATCCTAGTTTTCCCTCTTGGTTTCAGTCTTGTTTGATACAGTCTAGACACATTTCAGTGGTGGGTGTCATATAGAGGTGTTAGTGAGGTGTTATGGTTGCAAGATAACAATCAGTTTGTCTTTATAGGATGGTACAGAGGCTACTTGGCCAAGAACAAAGCCCAACAGGTAAGATCTCACTAGCTCATGTCTTATTTACACCATACTGTGCATCCCATAATTTTTAACAGAAAGGTGATTAAAGCACACTGCAATGCATGGTATTCATCCAGCTTTATTCAACTGGGAGAATTTCTAGCTTAGTGGGGAGGAAAGGTGAGAACTATCGCTGATTTCATTTTTCTTATTCATCTCTCACATTTTCCTCTCCAGGGAATGTTCCCTGCTAGTTTCATCCACCTTAAGGAGGTCATCATTGAAAAACGAGGGTGAGTGGAATGAAACTGTCTTCATCTGTCTCCAAAAGGTGCACTTTTTTAATTTGTTATGTTCTCTTTTATGTATGTGTGTGTGCGTGCGGGCATGTGTGTGTTTGTTTGTGTGTGACAGAAATGAGGAGGTGGTGATCTCTGCAGAGATGCCCTTGGTGAAGGAGGTGACCACCACATTGAGGGAGTGGGGAAGCATATGGAAGCAGCTTTTTGTGGTAAGAGAAAAAAACAAAAAAATCCCAGCAACAAGCAAGCAAGCAAAATGATTCTTTGCACATGTGAACGTGTCTGTGTCTGAGTCTAACACCATACATCTACCTGTCCAGGCCAATAAAGAGATGCGTGTGAAGCAGGTCCAGAGACTGATGTGGGGGCTGATGGAGTGGCGCTCCCAGCTGCTGTCTGGCACTCTACCTAGTGATGAATTCAAGGAACTCAAGCAGAAAGTCACCTCCAAGATTGACTATGGCAACAAGTATGTCTGCTCAGTGGCTAAATCACTTGCTCACACTTGTTCAGCCATTTTTTTCCGACCTCTTTCAATCTGTCACGCAAGCCAATTTGCTACCATCTCATCTACCAGTTCACATCTCTCTAACCACAAGTTTGTCAATATCTTTCTTCTCTCCTTATATTTCCAGATGTCCTCTGCCAGCCTTCATTTTCACCACCTTTTTGTCCTATTTCAGCTCTGTCGTTTGTTCACCACCCATAAATCCTCACCTCTGCTGCTTCCTCCTACAGGATCCTGGAGCTGGACCAGGTGGTACGGGATGAGAATGGGAATATCTTGGAACCAGAGCGGGCCAGTGTCATCAGTCTGTTTCGGGCCCATGAGGAGGCCACGGCCAAGATCAATGAACGCATCAAAGAGGAGCAGGTAAGGAAAGAGATAAGAGAGGAGTGTATTAGGGAGAACAGGGGGGGGAGGACCACACAGAGTTGCGTGGGATAGAGAGTGAATCTCATTGTTGGGAAGGATGCTGTAGATCAGAATTCATTTGGCAACTTCTTTGACATTGCTGTGGTTTGTCTGCACTAGACTTTCCAGAGACATGTGCATCAGGGAGTTTTTTTCCCTGGGAAACTGTTTCACTTGGGATATAATGGAACGGGGCCACATTTTTGTAATATCATTTGTTGCAAAAAGTTGTAAAATGAAACTTTATCTGCTGAAAGCAGCCAAGCCTAATGAAGGATTCACTTCATCACACATTGGCTTGACTTCACTTCTGCTCCATGCAGCCTATTTTACATTTCAACAATGATTCATTAGTGAGACAGAAAGTGAAATGTATAATGATTTTCTGATTCAGTGATTTTCCTCTCCATCACAAAACCACAATCTGGATGCAGCAGCTGGTGCGCCCAGAATTAAGTAACCAACTACAATCATGTAATACACCAGCCAACTAGATTAGTCAGGACCTTGAAATGGCAGCATTTGGCAGACATGTTGTTTTAAACCCTCTACACAAGTTCACCACGTGCAACTAATGTCCTCTCCTGCAGTCCAACATCCAGACAGACCACAGCGGGATCTCAGCGCGAATCCAGTCCTCCCCCACTCACAGCCTCTACGTCTTTGTCAGGAACTTTGTCTGTCGCATTGGAGAGGACTCAGAGCTCTTCATGTCCCTCTATGACCCCATCAGACAGACCATCATCAGGTGCCGCTTGCCCTTCTCTCTCAGTTTCAGTGCCTAGCTTCACACAGTGAGATTCAAAAGGTGTTTCAAACGACGCTGCATGCTTTTCTGATAGACTTAGGTATTTAAAGCCAGAGTTAGCTTCAATAAATAAACTCATGCTGATGTATCAGTCTGCTAGATTCACCTCTCACCCTTTCATTGCATGTAGAAGGAATTTTTAGGGTTTAGCGTTGAGTCACAGAGAAAGTAAACAAGGCGCGTAAATGTGAACAGCTACTCTTGTTTCTTGTAAGCTTCACCATCTGTGTACATCTTGAAGGTAGAGATCTTTAAAAAAAATCCATCACATTCATACCACACACATTTACGGTCTGAGATGAGTGAGAATACCTTTGAATTCAAGTTTAAAATTTTTTCCCTACCTCTCCTCCTCAGCTGTCACCCGCACACACACACACACACACACACACACACACACACACACACACACACACACACACACACACACACACACA
>JBAJHX010000053.1:13091480-13102444 GCA_037176925.1 Amniataba percoides
GTGGTCAAGGTCAGTGGACTGAATACAAGAGTGTCTTTGTCCAACTGTGTAGACCAGTGTGTGTGTGTGTGTGTGTGCGCGTGTGCGTGTGCGTGTGCGTGTGTGTGCGCGTGCGCGTGTGCGCGTGTGTACATGTGTGTATGTCTCTCTGTGTAAGTGCGTGCACGCTCTCATGGACCTCCTCTTTGTCTCCACGTGTGTAGTTTCTGCAGGACACCCTGGATGCCTTGTTCAACATCATGATGGAACACTCTCAGACTGATGACTATGACATCCTCGTGTTTGATGCTTTGGTGGGTATCTGTGTGTGTGTGCGTGTGCATGTGTCTGTATCTGTGTGTGTGTGCGTGCATGTGTCTGTATCTGTGTGTGTGTGCGTGCATGCATGTGACTGTGTGCTTATCCACTGGGTGTGTGTGTGTGTGTCTGCATTTACCGAGCAAATGCTTGCGTGTAACTCTGTGTGTGTGCGCCTTGTCAACAGATGCAGCTGATTTCTTGACAGGCTGTCTCAGCGTGTATCGACTCTGACATCTCCCGTGTCTACCTGCCCGTCTTTTTCCAAATAAACATGTCTATCTGATCATCGTACATAACTCCTTATCGGCCTTGTAAATGTCTTCTGCTATGTAAAAGTTTAACCGTCTCCCTGTTTCTCCCCTCTGCTGGCCAGATATACATCATAGGTCTGATCGCTGACAGAAAGTTCCAGCACTTCAACACAGTGTTGGAGGCCTACATCAAGCAGCATTTCAGTGCTACCTTGGCCTACAAGTAGGTTTTTTCCTCTACGATGGCTCATTTACTTTCATCTCACTCTGTTATACTTTATATGAGTTTCCTGAATGTCAGGTAACACGGTCCTCATCACCATGTAGACCTTGCATGAGATTTTAACCAATTCACGAAGAACAACATGTTTCAGACTGAGAAAAAAATCAACAAAAGCATTATACACATAGGAAAATCAGATATAATGTGTAAAAGAGTCAGAGTCACGTAGTCACATTTGCTATTCATAATTGCTTCACAAAGGTTTTTTGGTCATCAAATCAGTATGCTCACGCAACAACATCTTTTATTGGATCTTCCACAGGAGACTTTATTATCAATTAAACCCACTGAGCACGACCGACTGTTTAAGGTTTAAATAATTTTACTGTGTGCTACATAAAATGCCAGCTGAGCACTTAATTTAGCTTCGACCTTAGGGACGTGTGAGGATGGTGTTCGGCTTCCCGTCAACACACATGCAAAAAACAAGACCATTCCTCTACAGTGTGAAAACATTAGCAGCGTGTCAGCAAGTTTTGCAGTGTGTTTGTTTGCATTTCAAATGCAAGACTATGTCATCTCTCATGAGGCAATTCTCCAGACACTTGGGAATTATGAAATCTTTTTAATCCCGTTGTATAATCTCAATAATGCCTTGTCATGGAGCCAAAAAAAAAAAAAAACAGACTGTTGTGTGGCTCCCTAGAAAGTTGGATTGTGCATCTTAGAGTACGGTAACAGAAATGCATGTATAGCATTAGTGTGGGTTGTTCCAGAATCAAGCACATAATCCTGTCAGGTATGCAGCACTCAGTGCCAAAAGTTACGCTAGTGTTAAACCCATTGTTGTAACCTGAAAATCTAACATTAATGAACTAAATACTGCACTGTGTGTACCTGCCACTGGAGGTCAGCGTGTGTGTCGGCCTTTGGTGCACTTGACTGAACTGGATTAGAGAACGTCACTTTACTGTACACCCAGAGTTTTAACCCTGCCTCTCTGTGGAGTAGTAGCTAAAGTACTCTGGCAAACACTTGCCTGCTTCTCACTCTCTTTTAGTTCACTCTGCTTGATTCAGTGGGCAGGATAGAAAACATTTGTTTGCATTGCCAAAACTTCAGTTAGGAAATTAAAAGCTTGTCTGACTCCCCCTGCTCTCATTTCCTCCTGCATCATCTCTTGCTCTCCGCAGCTGCTTCTCCTCATCTCAGCCTCGTTTGCCCAACTATCTCTGCCACTCTCGTCCCCTCTTTACCGCCTCACTCATCTGTCTCTCTATCATTGCTCCATCTCTCCCCATCCTGTGTGTTGGTGTTCACCCCCTTTAAGAGGGTCACTGCAGCTTAACGCCTGTCAGCCCAGAGGCAGTTATGTAAAACTCTCTAACTCTCTCTCACTACATTTTAAACTCCCTATCTCTTGCTCTTTAAAAGAATACTAAATCCCCCCTGCGCTTGCCTTTAAGCCACACACCAAAACAAACCAGGGGAGACTTAATGGTAATAATGTTGATAATAATTTCAAGGCCACCCTGAAGGCAGTGATGCCAGATTAGAGTTCACTTTTAACGGGGACTTTTATTGTTTAAGAGGATTGGGTTGTTTTAAACCAGTTAGTGAGTGATCCCCTAGCTGCAATTTCATGAAAAAAGAGACATCACAAAGCCGAAAGTCTTAACCCTCGAGGGGCCAGCAGCACTGTTTTAGGTGTTATGAATATGCTTGTATTGCATATCACTGAGATGCTGCAGGCAGAGATTGGGCAGAGAAACACTGGTAGGTCATAAACTTAGACTGAACTCTGTGCCACCCACACCGCTCTTCAGTGGCTCTGACACACCCGAATATGTATGTGTGTGTCTAAAGGCGCCTGTGGGGCGCACATGTGATGGAGAAGGATATTTTTCATCACGCATCTAAGGGCAAATAAAAATGTCTGTGAGCTGTGTGAAAGGTACATCTGTTGAGGTGTGAAATACTATTTTGCCATTTTTCCACCTCCACCTCCTTGCCACTCTTCCTCTCCCCTCTCATTCCTTCCCTCTCACTCTGTTGCACTCTGTCTCTCTGCTCTATAGAAGTGAAAAATGGAATTGGTGATTAACTTTCCAACCTGTGGGACATCAGAAAAGGAATGACAATTCTGACTGAATGATTTTGATTTCCTCCTCCCCGCCCCTTTCTCATCTCGTCCTCGTATCATTCCCTTCCAGAAAGCTGATGTCAGTATTGAAGAGGTATTTGGATGTGTCCAGCCGAGGGGAACAGTGTGAGCCTATCCTCCGAACACTCAAAGCCCTCGAGTACATCTTCAAGTTCATCGTCCGCTCACGCATGCTCTACTCCCAGTAAGTGTTAGTGTACTTCTTTGTGGACTGATTATTATGATAATGACTGTTAATTTCATTTTGAAACAAACAATAATGCAAATAGAGATTCTTGAAGTCTCACACACACACACACACATACACACACAGACCCCAGTGACACTGCCTTGCCGGAGTAATCGTTTTTGACAACTCTGTGAGAGGAGGCTGCTGATTACAGCACTAACGTAGCTGATAATAATTGATGATGAAGTGCAGCATCCGAATGAGAGCTAACAACGGGGCCTGGCTGCTGAATGGGCAGCCAGTGAAACGCCAGACAAAGTTCCTGCAGGAGAGACTTATGACACCCACTGTGCTGAGCTGAGAGCTGCACCATACGATAAGTGTAAACACCATTTATAACTGCGGTGCAAAAGTTGACGCTGACAGATCCAAAAACATGATTCACAACTGTGTGATGTTCCTTGCCTCTGGGTGAGGTGAGCGCCTGTGTGAGTTTGTGTGTAGGCGCGCAGGTACATAATCATGTTTGTAATTTAGCGTAAGAATGTTAAATGCGTTATTTTGGTTAAAGTTAACTTTATGTGTGAATTGTAATGGGTTGTGTGTGTCTGTTAGGAGCAGTGTTGTACAACTGAATCAAAAGGGGAAATGTTTGTGTGTGTGTTGTGTGTGTATATTTGTCATTTGAAGTCCACTGGTCAATGAAGGTCTGTCTTTTTAATCTTCCAGAGGGCATCGTGGGGTTTGTTTGTTGAAATTGGTTTGTTTGTCTATCGATGGGGTGTGTGTTTGTTTATTCATAGCATGTGTGGGGATTTGTGTGGATGCATTAGTGTGGTTTCCCAAGAGGGTGAGTGTGTGTGTGTGTGTGTGAATACACAAGCCCACACATATACATTTAAGCATACTTCTAAGTATTTCCCTTTGTGTGTGAGTACATCACATTATCGCTCCACTGCTCCTGGATTGACTGAGCTCCACTCACAAACCTCCCCTGGGTATCTCTGAACCAATAAATCTCACTTCTCTCTCTCTCTCCTCTTCTGTTGGCCGTTCCAACTACCTGCTGCCGAAAAAAACTTCAACTTGCGCATCACCTAAAGTTTTCACATCAGATTTCCTCCCCTATAAGGCCTTGTCATGCCAAGAGAGAATCAGGTATTCAGGGGAGCCACCAGCGCTGTAGGTGCATCTGTAAGGCTCCATCATCATCACCATCAAGACTAGCAGTCATTAATAGTTAAACAGGCGGCATTGAAGATTTATTAGCTTGTCAAATCGGCTTCGTGTTCACGCAAAGTCTATTAGGAGCGTGTGATTTTTGCTTCAAAAATATGTAAGGCACGCTGTCCCAGACTTTGCTCTTTCCTTCACCTTCCTTCTGTCCTTCACGCCTTATAGCTTTCATTACTTCCCTTTAGTCTAGTTCATCGGTTGTATCTGTTTCTTTTTTTCTATCCCCAAGCACCTGCTTTGTTCCATATTTCTCATTTGTGTTATCCTCCCCTAGTCCTCTTTCTTTCCATCCCTTCCTTCCATCCCCAAATCTCACCTTCTCTCTTTCCTGAATTTCATCTCTTTTAATTTGTTCATACCCTTCTCTACGGAAACACATTGGGTTCATCTTGTCACATAAAAAATAAGGAGGTGTTTTAATATGAAGACATTTCTCATTAATGCAATAAGAATCATTTAGAATTATTATGAAATGAATTACATTGTGATCATGTAATCTTTTCTACTTATTGCAATACTGAGGCTTTCAAATTTTGTTATCTTATTCTTATAATGACATCTCTCATTATTTTGAGGGCATTTCTCGTGACAGGAAGACAAAATTTCTGGTAATAATAATGATAAAAGCATATCTTAAAATAATAACAAAGCTTTCATCAAATAGAGCTACGATTACAGAGACTTTACTGTTATTCCATCCACCAGATACATAAGAAGAATCCTTGCAGATAAAAATGATTTTTATTTTTTGTCTTTTTAATTCAAGCTTTGTTACAATTCTCCTGATTGGCCTAAGGGATCCACAGTGTTTGTTTAATTGTCTGCATGAACTCTTTAGTACAAACAACAACACAACTACACTCAAGATAATTCTGTGACTCATTGCACCATTCTTGCATTTTTAAAATGTCACTAATAGTCTTCGAAGAGCAATGTAAGTTTTATGTCACTTCTTTGATGCATTGCAGTAGAGTTGGTTATACCTGCGCCTTAAATTTGACCAAAGCCGAGGAAACCTTGTGTCTCATTCTTAATTGCGGCATTGAACATTTTTTACTGATTGGTCTGGCGGGGGGAGGACTGCAATTATGAATCATAGCAAGGTGACATTTGTGCCTGATTTGCTTTGAGGGATTTCATAATACATGCGGGGAAATGTTTAGTGTTGCTTTGTTGTTCTTCTTTCTCCTGTTCCTCCTCTCCTCCACAACTACATGCAGCTGAGCTGTCCTCCTTTTGTACGTTCCCTCCCACTCCCTCCTTTTTCTCAGAGTTTGCCTCAGTGTCCCTTACTCATTTCTTTACCCCCGCTGATTACCTCCTTCCCTTCACCCCCCCTCCCCTCCTCTCCATCTGTCTCCAGAATTAGTTTGAGCTACTATGACGTATTTGTGTTGTTGTGCTCATGTGTGGGTACTGAGTGTCTGTGTGTGTGTGTGTACACGGGCACATGTAGATAAGTTGTTTCAACAGCCTACAGTCATATTTCGTTCCACATACATCTCCTGAGGTGGATTAAAGTGGTACTCTACAGCTTATAATATGCTGTACTGTACTATATGGGCCTATTTTTGAAGTGTTAGTAAATGGTTGGCGTGAGCCCTTAACCTGGTGTTATCACAATAGTGGTGACCCTGACACATCTAGACATTATCTCTCACTTTCACACATGCACACACGCATGTACACACAGGGACACACACACACACACACACTCTCACACACACATTCATGCACAGACAGGGCCGGTGGATTAAGCAGGACAATGCGTCTGTAATCATAACTGTACTCTGCAAAGCGCCGAGTGATAATACCTCTGTGTGTTACCGCCTAATCCCTCCCCCCACATGCAAAATTCGCTATGTGCCACATGCTAATCCTTCCCTCCAGCACTCATAACTTCTATTGTAATTAACAAATGCACAGCTCCACTGAATCACGCAGAGATAGCGCAGAGACAGGGGAAGGAAAAGGGCGGAGAGATGGATGACAGAGAAGTTTGCTTGGGGTGGAGGAAGTGGGACTGAGGGGTTGGTGGGGGAACGTGTGGGTGTTTGTATAGCAGAAACAAAGATAACCCATTTTTGTTTTCATAAGACGAGGTTCGGTGTAATCACAGCAGGCAGTACTTATCAGTGTTTTACCTTGTCGACATAAAACCGCTTTGGTTTGCTGCCTCACTTTAATGGAATATAGTGTTTTAAAGTTTTTACTGCGTAGCTCTGTAATTACTAACGCAGTATGAAACTTTTGGTCTTATGGTCTTACAGCTTCATATGTGAAATTAAATATTGACATAAGAGTTAAAGTGTAAAATAGGACCACACATAACACATTTTCAATCATATTATTGAAAGAAGATTTAAAGAACTGCAGCCAATTCACTTGATGCTCGATTTCCATAGAAATACGTGGATTTAAGTGTAATTTGACTTGTTACTAGGTTATTCTGAGTTGGTGCGGAGGAACTCATAGCTGGCTCAATGAGAATAACTTCAAAACATTATCATTACCAACTTGGAATCTATTTAAAATGTGCTAAAAAACAAGTGCTGCAGAATAATTTACTTCCCAATGGAGAGGAGAAATAAACAAATGTTTTAAAGGCGTAAAATAAAATCTGTCAAGGGCGGAAATTGCTACTTTTGGGCACAGCGTTGTTTTGGAATCACAACAAAAGTAGATTTCTGAGGACTTATTATATAATAAATGATCATATCTCATTTTCATGTATTATCCTACTAACTCCTCTCAGGAAACAAAATACCATAAAATATGTACTTTATATTGTGGTATATATGTTTATAGTATGAAGGGTGAGTCAGTACAAAAAATACTTTTATTATGAAATGAACTGATGTACGATTACTGGAGTTAATCTGAACTGTTTGTAAGAGGCAGGTCTTGTATAAGTACTTGCTTAATCTTGTACTATGTAAGACGAGGCATCAACTCATTACGCATGATGATCGCACATAAAGTTGTGCAAGCTGATTGACTGTCCATCCGAGTTACGTTTTTCATGCTTTTCATTTAAGTTTGTAAATTTACTAACTTCTCCATATTTTTGCACATAAATATATATCTAAGATTCTTTCAACCTGCACTTAAATCCAAATTGTTTTCTCGCGTCATGCCACACCTTCACTATTATTCACACCCCCTGTTGTTTTCTCTCATTTTTCAATTCCTCTCCTCAATCCTTTTTACCTCTTTCATCCTTCCCTCTATCTCCCTTAGTAATTGTACCCCATCATGTTTTCTGACATCTGTGTCATTCTTACACTCTCCTTTCTGCCCTTTTCTGTTTTCCCTGTTGTGCCTCCATTAATATCTTCCTGTCCTTTCAGGCTCTATGAGGGGAAGGAGCAGGCAGAGTTTGAGGAGTCGCTGAGGAGGCTTTTTGAGTCCATCAACAGTCTGATGAGAACTGACTACACCACCACTCTGCTGCTGAGGGTAATCCCTGCACCTTCACACTGAACTCCACACCTAGTCCACATTTTCCAGTCTGACTCATCTTTCTGTTCCTCCACATGCTCCAACTTCTCCAATCTGATCTCTCAATCTGCTGTTTAATGTCTCTCTTTCATTCTCACTGCTTACACCAGAGCAGACCCACAATCAGATTGAGTCAAATACACTTTGGCAGACAGACCAAAAGTGGCTCTGTGAAAAATACGGCAGATCTTTTCTCACACCTGCGATGAGAGACTGTTTCATGGCAAAGTCACCTTCTATTCACTAACAACTTCTACAGGATTTCAAGACGGTAATTTAACTGTGTTTACTTGTGGTGTGTGTGTGTGTGTATGTGTGTGTGTTCAGGTTGCTGCTCTGAAGTATCTGCCAACAGTCCTGCATGATGTTGAGAAAGTGTTTGATGCCAAACTCCTAAGGTAAGCTTACCTTTAAAGACAAACACACACAGATGCACAGACACAGACACACACACACACTAGTGGCTTATCTTTGGTCTCATTCAGGGACACTGACAGAGAGGATATATGGGAGCTTTCAGATCAGCTCCAGTTTTCCTCTTGGCTTTGTTCAGTGACCTCCATCCTTCAGTCCCCCACACATTCCATCCTGGTCAAGTCTTACCTTCTTTATCAGGTGATAAAAATCTCATCAAAATGAGATATACAAAAGGACACACACTCAAACACACTTCAGTGTTCCCCTGACTGAACTGACAATTTCAGTGAAACCATCAAACAAAACCCATTTGAACTTTGAGCTTCAAATGGGTTTATTCTCCACCTCCTGAAGAGGAAAGTGACTTGGAATGGCTTGTTTAACCTCTCGCTGACACAGAATCAGACTGACAATTAACCATTTAGCCCTGAAAATGACCTCAGTGTATATAGTTCACTAGGATATTTTCTCTCCAAACTAAAAGTTTCAGGCTGTCTTTCTGTATTGGAGCAATTCCACCAGGATCCATTGTCATCCATTGTCTTGGTATGATCATATTACTTTACCGAAAGGAGGTTTTCATTGATGTTTTCTTGACTTGCCACGTTCACTTTTAAACACCCTTGTCCTCATCACTTTTCTTTTCACCTTTCTGTGACCTGTGTGTGCTTTTGGGTGTGTATTTTTGTGGATTATCCTCATCTGCCACTTCGGTCCCTCAAGTGGCTCGATGTCAACGCGGCATCACAAAGGTGCTACCTTTGACGGCAGCCACACAAACACACACCTGCAAATACACACGCGCAGGTACAAAGGTGATGAGGGGCAGAAAGTTAAAAATCAGCGCACATATTCTCACATTCTGCCATTTTCTCTTTCTCTCTCCTCCACACACATGCACACACACGCACACACACACACACTCACTTACCGTTATTGTCTGTGTTCTCCACTTCTTTACACACACATGTACAAACATACCCGAGCCATCTAAACTTGAAAGTAAGGTCCCCATTGCATTTCTGATCAGAACTGCCCCAGGCAGAGTTTCCAAAAGCAAGCTGTGTGAATTACAATCACTGCTCATGAGGTGGACATCAAAGCTTTGTCTCCCCTCTGTGTAGTCACACCCGTGCGCCCTGTAAACTTACCTGTAGTCTGATCCGTGGAGTCGAACAAGTGCAGACACTGTGTCAGCTATGTGTTTTGTTTGCTCTCTGTGTCCTTTGCATGTCCATGTGGGAATAGGCTGACATTTTGGTTTTTAATTAAATTCCGCTCAGATGATTAGTGGGCCTGATAAGTCTGCACTGAGCCTCTGTGCCCCAGCGTGTCCTTGTGCCAGCTTATGCACATCAAAAGTCATACAAACCTTTTTGCTGTGTTTAGGAGCAGAGGTGGCCCATTTCATTCTTTTATACCATTACTGAAAGTGCTTCTGCATCCTGTGTGGCATAATTTAAGAAGACAGAGACAAAGTGGGAGACAGACAAAAAGATGGAGACAGAGGGTTTGCCATGCTCCGAGCATTCAATTTTTCTAAGTGGCATCAGGGCTTGCAACAAGCCTGTTTAATAATTCTAAAATTGAATGTGAGGCAGAGGATGACTCAAACCTGTGTCTTCATTAAGGCGTGTTTAGGCTTTGGCTCATTCGTTTTCATGCAGCACACATTGCGCTGCTCATGTATATGCTGCACTCTGATACAACATTGCTTTTAAAGGTTGCATATTTTATGACCTCAAGGGGGAGATATTAAAAACGTGACTTACTAAGATATGGTTGTGTTTTCAATCTTTGAATCAATTACATGGTGAGAATAATCAGAGCTGAGTTTTTTTTTATATTAAAGTTCAATACGCATGCAATTATGTGTAAAAGAAATATTCTTGAATAATTATTGTGCTCATTTTCACAGAAAAACAAACCTGTTGCTCTTCCTGTATAATGATCCTGCTGATTGTTTATTCCACCGCCTATTGCTCTCTCTCTCTCTCCAGTCAGTTGCTCCACGACTTTTATTCCTGCATCCCCCCTGAGAAACTCCAGAAACAGAAGGTGGCTTCCATGACAGAAATCGTCAGCAGCAAACTCTTCCAGCGACAAGGTGTGCAATCTTTTCCGATTACAGGCCTCGGCACTGAGCCGCCAACCAACGGTGGACTTAACGGTTGTGTGAAAAACCAATCAAAGATGTGCACGGTGCCACACCACTGCCGACCCGTTCTGTGTGAAATCCTACAGAGCATTAGCCGCTTCTCGCTTGAAGCCTGAGATCACATTAAGAGGTGTATTATACAGTCAGTAATTCCAGCCCCAGCAACAGAACTGGGCAGACATCTGTTCCCACTGTACTTTATGACCAGTAAGGGAGTTCTTTCCTTTAAAGCAGGGGTCGGGAACCTTTAACACTGAAAGAGCCACTTTTGCCTATTTGCCCCTGCGCAACACCGCGTGGGAGCCACAGCACATCGGAGCGGGGGGGGGGGGCAAATGCAGTGTGATATTATATATTATATAAATGTATCACTCATCTTTCATGGAGAGGTGCAGTGAGGGAGTGGAAGCCTCAGCATGTTTGGATGGTCGGAGGGGGGGTGGGGGCAGTGTTCATAATCGTACATTCATCGCACGTCTTTCACGGAGACGTGTAGTAACCTGTCAATCACCTGGGTTGTCCAGTCAAATTCCAGTGGTGGAAAT